>JAVQMG010000089.1:1200000-2400000 GCA_032878915.1 Castanopsis chinensis
AAAAAAAAATGTAATGATTAGAAAGAGACTTTCTCACTAGTCTCTTTTTAAGGACTCTTTAACCATCATGGCCTTGGTTGCACATTTTAATTCAGAACTTTTTTTCTTTTTTAATAAGTCTGTTGCACATATATGAATGATACATGGACTCAAGTATGTGCGTTGTTGTGTACTTATGCATGGTTATAACTTATAATCATGAACTCTTTGTTGTTGCATAGTTCTTCTATTATTAAAATTTACAAGATTAGACTAATAAAAAGAGTACTGCCATTTGAATATATTGTAAGTTTGTAACCGGGTACTTGGATCTGTCAATAATTATCACATTAACATGTATGTGAATAAATAATAAGGTTTAGAATGTAAATCAATACTGAAACTAAAGTGACATTAATGATTAAACATTAACTACCATCACCAGTGGGAAAAGTTGAAACTTCCACCTTCAATATCATGACACAGCTAATAAGCTCTATATCCTGGTAGACTAGCATACAAAAAGATTTCAACCTTAAAAAGATTAAGCAGGAGAATAGGCCACTAGTGATCCACCCAAATATTTGGATTTTTTCACTAGCTTGTAACAATACTTATTTATATCAGGAAAATCAAGTCACAGGAAACTTCACAGGCAATTGCAACACTTTCAGATCTAATATAACACTCCCAAGAACATGAACTAATTCGGTGAAACAAAGCATTTAGACATGAGTTGTTCTAAAGTAATTGCTGGAGAAAGATTATACTACGGCCTAATCACTTTGCTTCAGGAACAAAATTGTTAGGCACGACATGCATTAATTTTTAATAGAAGCTTTTGCAAATTATATACTAAGGTTCAAGGTATCCTTTTCGCTGCTATTTAGCTCTTGCTGCTTTTAGCTCAGCAACTACTCTCTCAAGCCTGCTTATTCGAGCCTCAAGCTCCAATGCTGGCATCTCAGTGATGCAATGGTTACTGTTTTCCCCGTCATTATGTTTGACATGAACTGCAACCTTGGTTGAACGTGCCACTTCTCTCACAGTTGTATCTGCCACACTTTTCCCTGCTTCACCAATTGAACCTTCACTCTGCGTGACCTTTGCCTCTGGTGTTATCATCGAGTCCTTTTTAGGAGCTCCATCATTTGCCGTTGAGTGTGATATACTTTGAGATAAAGAGACTGTCAAAGGCTTAACATCAATAGCCAGTTTGTTCTCACTCAAAGTTCCCAAGAGGTTAGTTTTCTTGACAGAATTCTTTATGTCCACTTTATGGCATTCCACAGAAGAACTAGGTAGAACACAGGCATTGTAATTTTCCATCTTTCCAGAATAACCTTGGAGAGTTCTTGAATTTTGAGGCCGGGTAACAAAATTCTTAATTGCATCTTTTTGATCAGACATTGACTGCTTCCACCACTCAAAGTATCGCATGGTAACATCTGCCTCAAAAAGGCGCGGTGGTATGTATAATTTTGCATCTCCAATTGACCTATTGTAATGGCTCCAAGCAATACTCAGGTTCATACTATATCGAGCAACATGACCTGGAAGATCTTGATCAATTCCAAATTGCATTGCGACTCAGTGTGGCTCCAAGCAATACTCAGGTTCATACTGTATCGAGCAACATGACCTGGAAGATCTTGATCAATTCCAAATTGCATTGCGACTCAGTGTGGGAGGTACTGTTGAATGGATTGTACTCCAACAAGCTCACATACTCTTAAGCATCGAGTATAAGACTCCAAACCTTTGTCTAACGCAGCATCAACTGACACCCATTGTTCTTTATCTCCATAGAACTTAGGAAACAACCAATTATGATTCAATGCTATAGCATAAGGGCGCCACAGAAAATTTTCTCCAGCAGAGTCTATAGCCAACCTCACCTTCTCAATACCCAAGTTTCACTTTGTGCCAGCGAGCTGGCCTTGGCTCACCTTGTGTGATGGATATAGGAGTCGGCCGGAATGTTGTGAATCTTTCCCAAGCCCAAAGCTGGACTAATTGAAAAGGCGCAGAAATAAGAACCTCTTTATTTGAGGCAAATAATTTCTCTTTCAGCAAACCCAAATCAGTATAAACACTAGACAGGACTGCTGGCGCAAGTGCAATTTGAGTTCCTCTAGCCAAATGTATTGCAAGTGGAAAATTTCGCTTTTCAATACGATAATGAGGCATTGGGAAGACAAACTTAGACAACCAATATGAGAGGAATGCTTCATGCTCATATTTGCCCCCATTCCCCATGAAATGTTCCAGCCATGAATGCTGACTGGCTATGATGCTACCGCTTGTTGCAGTTTTTTTGAGTGCGTCAAGCAAGATCTCATGAATTTCTTCCATTTCTTTGGTAACAAGAGGGCTTAAAACAGAGTCACCCAAAACAGAGTAGCCCCCTAAAGCCATCATATCTTCCAAAGTAACAGTGGCTTCTCCCCAAGGAAAGATGAATGTGTTGGTCTTAGGACACCATTTTTCAGCAAGACCAAGAACCAAATCTTGTTGTCTAAAGATTGAATATTTGGAGCACATTATTGCTTCATATACTCCAGCTTTCTTCCACATGGATTGGTACTTGGAATGCAAGTTTCCTACCCACATTTTCCACTTCACATTTGGAAGTTGCCAACCTTTGAACTGAACCTTCATAGGCAAATTCTCAAGCTCAGATATGGTGGGTTCAGCAGAGAGAAAAGGTGAAGGAAGTTCATCAATGGAGACCACAGAGGATTTTAGAAAATGGGCTATTCTGAGAGTTGGATTTCCACCAGTTGGTGACAACATGAGCTCCTCTCTCTCCTCAAAGATGGCATCTTCTGGTTCAACCATTCTTGGGGTTTCAAGGTCTTTCCTAAGTTTCCTTTCAGTAAGGACTAACTCGAAGGAAGATAAAATTTTGGTTCTATATTCTATATATATTATATGTTAACTACTTTCTATTCTGCTCAATACATGTCCTTGCTTAGATCCATGGGAAAATTATACAAAGGAAAGAACTTTACCATCATTCTTCAAAGTTAATGATTGCGATTGTAAAGAGACTACAGTATAAATTAAGAAAGTTGGTAATATTCTATATCACTAAAAACCATGTTTGGTTCTTTGGAAAATAACAAAAAGAAAAGGGCTTTACCGCCACTTTGATGATCAAGAACTTTGAGGGATTCTCATGGAAGATGATGGATGGCTACCAGGCACCAGCTCATATTATCATTTTTCTTCACTCTTCAGAACCTATCCTCTACTCGGATCTTGAGAAAAAAAGAAAAAGAAAATGAAAGCACAATCCTTTCAACCTCTTTCCTGAAAGTGGAAGTCCTTAACCTTTGCCGTGAGCTAATGTAATGGTTGCTAAGAGTTGGTGGGTATTTATACTTGTGTAGATTAAATCTACTAGATTCTGGGAAAATGAGAATGGAGAGAGCTTTACCTTCACTTCATTTCATTAGAGAAGGGATTCTGTGGGAGATAAAAGACTAATGGCCTGGTGGGTACTACATATTTTCTTGTTTTTCTTGTAGGAGTTTCTTTTCTCATAAATTGTATTCTCTGTTTGGTTCCCGGGAAAGAAAGAACAAAAGTAAGGTAAAATTCTTAAGCCAGGGTTTTTTAATGCTTTATGTATATAGGCTTAGAATAATGTCAAGCACAATAAAATTCACAACATGTTTCATACCTAGTTGAGTTGGCAGAATATAATTAATAACAATTAGGAGTGTTTACGAAATTGCTCAAACCACAAAACCGCACCTAAACCAACCAAAATCACCTGTAAAATGGAGTAATCACACAACATTGTAGGTGGAGGTGGAAAAAAAAAAACATGTGGTTTGCAATTCTCTGTTCAGAAAATTGCAAATATATATATATATATATATATATAATTTTATGTTAAATATATATTATATGAATTAGGTGTTGATCACTTAATCCTTTAAATATAGAGGATGAGTTTTCAAGCCTAAAACTTGTTGGACTCCTTTTAATCAACCCAAAACAAAGAAAAATCGACTCAACACTTTAAAAATTAGCCCAAAACAAAGGAAAAATTAGTTTGAACTAAGCCAAACTAGCCCAAAATTGGCCTACAACAAAGGGAAAAAAATCAGTTTTGGGACCACCACTATTGTCACTTTATGGCACATCAATTATAGACTACCACATCAATATGTTTGAAGTTTGTTTTCAAATTCTTTTG
This sequence comes from Castanopsis chinensis, assembly GCA_032878915.1. Classification (NCBI taxonomy): domain Eukaryota; kingdom Viridiplantae; phylum Streptophyta; class Magnoliopsida; order Fagales; family Fagaceae; genus Castanopsis; species Castanopsis chinensis. The sequence continues at coordinate 1,204,190 of JAVQMG010000089.1, forward strand.
TGGTTTGTTTAGATAGTAGAATTTGGGCATGTGAATTTGGATTTAAGTGATTAAAATTCAAATACTTAATTTGAATAGTTTAAAACTGATCAAGGATTTGGATTTAACAAATCCACTAAGGATTTTAAACTTTGAAATCCTTAGATTTAAATTAATTCTAGACTCATAGAATTTTAGAAATCCTTAAAACATACTTCAATAAATTTTAAATTTTATAATTTCAAATTATCATAGGTACAAAACTTTTAACAAAGAATTTTAAAATTTATAGATTTAAAATCAAAGACTAGCATTATCCAAATGCAACGTAGTGTACTAAGACTTTCTCTTAGGCTTGTTGCATGGTCGGTCAGATCAGAAATGGCACTGTGAAAATGATTTTCATGTAATACAGCCGTACGGGTTAAGAATGCAAAGTTTAAAAGGAATAAAGGGAGCTTCTTTGGCTGCTCGGAATTTTATATCCTGGAGCATCATTGTACACCATTGTAAGAAAATATCATCAGGCAGACAGTCACATACATCAATGTAGTCATATTATTTTTATAATTCTTGGACAATGGTCATCCCATGTGTTAGAGATTATGGACCAAGATGTTCAAACTCACAATAGGCTGTTCCCCCACCCCCAACAAAAAAAAAAAAAACCTCACTATAGACCCATGAGCCCTTGACCCATTTTCTATTGAATCTTACATTTGGTGCCGGTTTGACATGATTAATTTTGTCAACTTATTTTAATATTCAACTTATTTTTTTTACTATTCATGAGTTCAACTACACTTTTTGATACTATTCGTAAGTTCTACTATACTATTTTAACTAACTTTTACCTTTATCTATAGTACTTTCAGTAAAAAGTTTTCAGTTTCAGCAAAATAAGCGGATTCCAAACAAACCCTTAATGCAAGCTACATTGGGTTTGGACTAATATAACACTACGAAATACCAGAAAAAAAAATTTGAGAAAACAAATATATATATATATATATATATATATATTTTGTTGGTAATTAGGGCCTATGATAAAAGGAAAAGGGGGCTAAGGCCACACAGAACAATAGTAGAGTAGATAGACTAGTTCAAAGTTACAAAATGAGATACATCATGATGAGAATTGAAAACAGAAGAAAAAAAAAAAGAAAAAAAGAAGAACAACAACTTGATTGTTGCTCTCTTGTATTCCCTTTGTGAACACTTTAGTTTCAATTTGGTGAGTTGTTCTTGGATTTATAATGTTTTCAAACTTAAGAATGTAAGATATTTTTACTTAATTTGTGCAATATACATCAATATGTTGAGAGATAATTTCAACCTCTGACGTTCACTCTTGATAATTGACACTAATTAGTTTTTAACATAGATAGTGTTCGAACTCTAGATTTTTTATTCGACCACATTCTTCAGTTAACTTGGACATCAATATTTTTTGTTTGAAGAAAACCAAATTGGTTGGAATACAATAAAGGTTGAGAGATGGGCATGATAACCCAATTATTGGTTCTTGATTAATTATTTGGCAGTTAGCACACCTTATTTCTTGTGTATGGGGTCTATTATTACTATATGGACTAAGTTACAGCTCTCTATATATGGGTTAGGGTTTTAAATAACAACATATTAATGCCAAGTTGCTTCTTGATAGATCACTGCATGAGCCTCATATTTGGAGTCTTTGGACTAGACAAGAGGATGTGGTATATGTACGGGCAATACCTTCCTCCAGGTCCATTTGTCTATAGAAGCCCATTGCACCGACGCCACGTGTAGATCCTCACACTAATCAGACGCCCGGGCTCATTTCAGGCAAGTTTTGGTACTTACCAAAAGCCCGAGGCTTAGGAATGAAATCATTAACAGCGTGATCAACAAAGGTGAAGTCGTCATGGTTTTCAAACCCGGACCGTTCAAAGAACCGAAAAAGAGAGAGGTTCAAGGTTTTTAAGGTCGGACCGAGGTTCAACTAAAGTCGGACCGTGATGACGTCATAATTAACTTAATAATTATTTAAAAAATAAATAAATATATTAAATTAGTAAAAATTAAAAACATAACTAAAATAATCCAAATAAATATAAAGAACTATATTTCAAATAATTTTTTTATGTCATAAGTTTCATAATGTAAATAAAAATTTTAAATTCTAAGCAAACATAATTATGCAAATAAAATATATTAAATTCTAAGCGCAATACAACCTAATATTTTTTCTTTTATGCCAGTTTGAATAGTTAACTACTTGTGAATTAAAAAAAAAAAAATTACAAGAGTAGGAGTCGGTGGGCAGACGTTGGTTTGTCCACCAATCAAAAGTGGGTTTAATAAAAATCAAGTACCCATCAAATTAAGTAGTGCTTGATAGCAAGCATAGGGTACAATAAAGCAAGCCTTTTGTTATGAACTCAGAAACTCCCAAGTCCCAAACGGAGGCAGTAGCCACAGTACGCTAGTACATCATCTTCAAAGAGAGAGAGAGAGAGAGAGAGAGAGAGAGAGAGAGAGAGAGAGAGAGAGAGAGAGAGAGAGACATAGAAGATGTGAATCTTTATCTCTTTTTTCTTATTTTCCCAAGCAATCTGTTTACTTTTCTTTCTAGCAGTAGCACCTACTTCTCAGATCTGAAATTTTGTGTCTTTCTCTCCCTAGTACTTCTCAGTCTCTCATCTTCGGTCTTCCTCAGTTCTGAAGCATATTATAACAGATCTGAAGGTAAGACTCTCTTTCACAGCTTCATCCTTTACTCACTCTCCCTCTTTCTATTCCCGTCTCACTCATTCTTCCCTAAAGAACATATCCGGTCAACCTGAAACTGCTCTTCACGAAGAAATTTTCTGAGGAAGAAACTGGAAAACCCGTGTCCGATTCAGAAAACCGTGCAGTTTGACCGCGGTTCGAGAGGTTCACTGCAAAAATATAATTTTCGGTTTTTTGTGATTAAAGAACCGTTTGAAGAAGCGGTTTTCGGTTAACCCGGTCGGACCGTACGGTCCGGTCCGGGTTTCAAAACCATGGTCACACCACCTCTGAGGAATACGCCCCCGAGGCAGGTGGAACTCGGAGTGCACGGCATCACTAGGGAGCACCCCTGCCTACCATCGAATCTACCAGTGGAGCCCATTCCAATGCCACTGCTACCATCTCCCATTCACCACCCACTCAAGAGTAATGGTATTGGACCTCCCTCTCGTTGCCTAGGGAATGGCTTTGCCGGGTATCATATCTAACAGTGGAGCTAGTTTCAATGCCACCATTACCTTCTCCTACTCGCAATTAAGCACCCACTTAGAAGAAACAGTATTGGACCTCTACCTCCACTGACCAAGAAAACGATCATTGCTATCCCACTAACTTTGACTATAAATAACCAAGGGAGATTCAATTGGGGTGGTTGGCAATTGGGGAGAGGAAAGATGAGGGAGAGAAGAAGCTCTTGAGAAAGTAAGGGAGAGTGATTGTAAGAACAGAGGGAGCTTAGGTACCTGGGTTGCCGAATATAGGACTGCCCATTGTAAGAAATCCAAAAGCCTACAATACAAATAGATTGTGAGCCCAAATACCTATCAAGCTCATCGGCCATATCTGGGCGCACAAAGTATATAATGCATCTAATGCATGGTATATTTTTCTAGACTAGAGAAAGGGTAGAAGACTACCTTGCAAAACAAAATGGTTTTCTTGCAACTTTGAACTCATGTATGTGTTGTGTACTTATGCATAGTTATAGTCATGAATAAGTCCTCGTGGTCGTATAGTTCTTGTGGTATTAAATGTTACTCCTACAAGCGTAATCTAATAAATAGAGTACTGTCACTTTAATAAAATGCTATGAATAATTCTTTTCATAACAAATTTCACAATCGCAAAAAGATGGTGAATGGGGGATACAAGCATAGACCCACTTTATTTTTTTGGAAGTTAGACCCACTTGTTTTCTACCACTCATAGTTGACAATTTCAATAACTATCATATATGTTGTGAAAAAAGTTATGTTGGTCTGAATATATAGAAATCAGGTACATGGATATATCAGGAATTTTGACCATGTGTGTGCAGACGGAATGTATGGTAATACTGTAAAATGTAATTTAACATTGGATTTTGCTAATATGTGCCCTAATGGCACACAATAATTATTCATTTTTGAAAAAAAAAATTAGAAATTGAAAAAGTATTGACAGCTTTTTGGCATAAAGGCACACATTAACCATACCTTAAATAAGAATTGGCATAAACTAGTGCAAATCCAAATATTTGAAAAGAGGCCTATTCTTCTGCTTTATTGCAAAGTTAACATCTTTTTGTAGGGAAGTCTGACAGTGTAGAGCTCATTAGCTCTGTCATGATATTCAGGTGGAAGCTTCAACTTTTTGTGCATGTTGCTGGTGGTTAATGTTTAATCAGGCAAGGCCAAGTCACAAGAAACTAGGCAATTGTCACGTTCATCTCTAATATAACCGTCCCAGGACTAATTCGGTGAAATAAAGTGATGAAGAAAAGATTCGTCAGTTAAATGGGTTCAGACGGAACCAAACCTTCCGTTCTTCCTTCTTGTAGACACGAAAATGGTGGGGGGTGATCTCTCGGTGTGGTCACCGGTGTGGTGCCTGCCAAAACACCTCCGATGCTTAAGTCAGTTCTCTGATGACTTTTACAGAATAAAAAATGACAAAGAATAGTGTGTTATTGTATATTTTCTTACCCCTGACTCGTGCTTGTGGAGGCTTTATATATGCTCATTCTGCCCGTAGCCTTTGCGGCAGTTATTGAGGCTTTAATGCCTCCTTTAGTAACGCTTCCTAATAAATGATAGGGTTTTAATTCGTCTTCAATGGATCGTACAGCTAGTTTTGCCAGCCTGGGGCATTATTGGCGATATTGAATGAGTCCGCTGCCTTTGTGTGCACTTGCTTACCCCGTTCCTCGTCGGTATCGGTTCTCCATCAGTGTTGCAGTCATCGTCAGTGTTACTTCGTCAGTACCATCACAAAGCATTTTGATGGGGGTTGTCTAAACTAGGGGTGTCCACGGGTCGGTTCGGGTTGGGTTTATGCCCAACCCGCAACCGACTCGCTTACATCAGGTGGAGGAATGAAAGACCTGCCGCCGACCACAAACGACCTCAGGTCGAGTCGGATCGGTCTCTGGTGGACGACGGTCGGGTCGGTCGGCCTTGGTACTGAGGTAAATCATCGAACCTTCGCTGGATTTAAGCTCAAACCCACCACGAAATCCTAGATTTAAGAGAAAATCACATGCAATAATCGGCGATCTTTGAGCAAAAGCACTATATTAAGCCCAGATTTGAGTAAAAGCACTACACCAAGCAAGAATCGAAGAAAAAATAAAGCCAAGATCAAAACAAAATCGAAGCAAAAGCATCATATCAAGCTGGATCTAAGTAAAAATCGAGCAAAATCTTCATCTCACTGCCAGATCTAAGCAAGAGAACCAAGATCTTCACTGGATCTAAGCAAGAAAACCAAGATTTTCATCGAATCTAACCAAAAACTTCAAACTTCTCACCGAAATATCGATGGATCTGAACAGATCTTGATAAAATCGGCGATCTTTCTTCGTTTCGTTGGTCGGATCGGGTATATCGGGTGGTGAAGAAGAAAACCTGCCATCCGACACGCCTAAATCGGTTCTTGGTGGCGGAGACCTGTCTCCAACCATCACCGGCGACGGGTTGGACGGTTTTCGGGTCGGGCCGAGCGGTTTGGGCAGGTGAGTCGGTCTCCGGGTTCTAATGGACACCCCTAGTCTAAACTAATTGTTAGAGAAAGATAATAACTGTTGTACTGCTTGGTCAGGTACTTCAGGACGAAAATTTTTAGGCACTCAATACATAACTTTTAAATTTTAATAGATGCTTTTGCAATTTATTTACTTCGCTTTTGGCTGCTACAGTTCCTATTTGGAAGGCTTGTTCTCAAACTAGTTATTAGCTCTTGCTGCTTTTAGCTCAGCAACTGCTCTCTCAAGCCTGCTTATCCGAGCCTCAAGCTCCAAGCTCGGCATCTCAGTTTTGCAATAGCTACTGCTTTTCCCAGCATTTTCTTTGACATGCACCACAATGTTTGTTGGATGTTCCACTTCTCTCATCAGCAAATCCATTTTAGGAGCTCCATCGTCAGCTGTTGAGTGAGACATTTTTTGAGATACAGAGACTGGCAAAGGCTTAACATCAATAGCCAGTCTTTTCTCACTCAAAGTTCCCAGGAGTTTAGTTTCCTTGACAGTGTCCATTTTAAAACATTCTACAAACGAACTATGTGGAACAAAGACATTGTAATTTTCCATCTTTCTAGAATAAACTCGGGGAATTCTTCTTGAATCTCTATGCCGGGTAACGAAATTCTTAATTCTTCTTGAATCAAGAACTTTGAGGGACTCTCACGGAAGATGATGGATGGCTACCAGGAACCAGCTCATATTATCATTTTTCTTCTTCAGACCCTATCCTCTGCTTAGTTCTTGAGAAAAAAAAAAAAAAAAAAAATGAAAGCACAATCCTTTCAACCTTTTTCCTGAAAGTGGAAGTCCTTACCTTTGCCGTGAGCTAATGGTTGCTAAGAGAAGCTTGACAAATTAAGGAAGCTCTTTTATTCTATTAAAGAGCGAAACCGTGGTTGATTCAACCGTGTTGGTGTTGACTTCCATAGCTTTTATCAAGACCACGTAGGCATGTAGCCCTTATTCCTAGGAGCAAATATCAACACACAAGTTGGAGCCTCACTGGTAGCCTTCGATAGAGTATTTCCTTTTGCACATATTCCAAAGCTAACACCAGATCAAGTGGCTCACTAAGATTTGCAATATTATCAAGATATATGCAACCTTTTATTTAATGCTAAATTCAAACTGTGATTAGGAAAGCCAATTGGGGTTTCTTGTTAAAGAATGAAATATAAATTTGGTTTTTTCCTTTGGTGTGAAAAGAAAAAGCTATTTTTTGAAGTCAAAGGAAAGTCTATTTTTTTATTAAAGAAGTAACGTATTCCTTGTCTACAAAGAAATAAGAATTAAGTCTTGTAAATAGACAGTTATACGAAGGAATTGATGACTTTAATCCAAGGGCCCTCCTTATAGGAGGGAAAGAATCATAAAATTGGGTGTGAAACTAGAAGAGGGGGAGGGGGGGGGGGGGGGGGGCGGGGAAATAGAGAGACAAAAGGGTTTGGGTTTTCTCTAAAAAACAAGGGAAGACTAAAATGTAGACTAGAGAGTGCAAAAAAAAAAAAAAAAAAAAAAAAAAAAAAAAAAAAAAAAAAAGATATTTTCTATAGTAGTGAGACACTGATGTAGATCAGACAGCAAAGGTCTTCCCGAAGCAATACGGGCGCCGAAAGTCATAGTGCAAGATCAAGGAGATGCCAATAGAGGCCATCAGAACAACGATGTCGAAATTGCATGAAATTTAGTAGGTTAAAGGGAAATGTTATTTTGATCCAAACTTGAGACATGTATCAAGTGTCGCCTAAATTTAGGCAAATTCTTTCGTTAAGGCCCCGAAAACAGCATTTTTGCTATTTATAATAATATTTGTTTTTCCTTAAAAACTTTTAGTTTAAAATTTAGAATAAGGTCTCGTCTATTTTGGGACTTCTCTTAGAGGCAGTATTTTCAATTTCTACAATTATTTCAATTTTGCTATTTTTGTCAAAAATCACTATTTTGTTACCTAATTATGTGATTAGCATGAATTAGGGTTTTTGGGTGTTACCCTAGTCGCCTTAGGGTTTCTTTTACTATTTAAACATATTGTAGCCTCCAGGGCAATTAAGTTTTTAGATTTATAAAAGTACGGACTTTGTCTATTTCTCTTTAGTGGATTCCAAAACTCTATTACCTTGTGGATTCAAGGGAATCTCATGGATTTGAAGTTTTCATTCAGAAGCTAACATGTTTAGTTTTTTTTTTTTTTTCCATTCAAAAAGTAATGTGTTTGTTTTCTTGTAGCTTCTGCAACATAAGACACCCACAACAAAAGATAAATTTGGGGTTTTCTCTAAGGAATGTTTTTTTGGATGCTACAACTATGGATAGTTGTTTTTAAAGTGGCTAAGGGCCTGTTTGATAAGATGATTTAAATATAATTTTTTGGTTTTGAAATCGGAAAATGGTGGATCCCAAACTTTAATATATGTTTGGCTCATGTTTTCTAAATAGAGTTTTTAGAAAATTGTTTCCTATTTTCCATATTCTTTTTCTGAGAAAGAAACACACACACACACACACACACACAAGGGAGAGGTAAAGGGATTCTAACATAAAGGCACACAACAACTCCACTCAAAACAAGATTTTGAAAACATGTGAAATGATGTTTTCAAAACAAAAAAAAAAAAAAAAAAAAAAGTTTTCCATGGCATACTAGTAAATAAATTGAAAACAGTAAATCCCAAATATTTTTCTAAACTCTTCTAACTATTAAATTAAAGAGATTATCTTTATCACAAAAAAAAAAAAAAAAATCTCATGCTTTAAATTCGAAGCTTATCTTTTTTTTTTTTCTTTTTTTTTTTTAATTTGATAAACACACACACACACACACACATATAGGAGGAGGGAGATGAAATAAGAGAATATACATACACGCTAATGTCAAAACCACATGCTGCAGTTAGTATCGTAGAGCAAGTGATAAACCCCATCTTAATAGCACACCTTACCGATGTGGGATGACTCGACAACACTGAATATCTTTTTTTATTTGATAAACACACAAAATTTGAAGCTTATAATTATCTCAAAAAAAGAAAAAAGTAATCTACACGTCTGTAAAATATTTAAAAAAAATTTATCTAATTTAATTACCCTATATCTTCGCAGCAATTACATTAGGGGAAAAAAATTTAATTTGTTCTCCATTGTAGCAGAGTAAGGACCATCTCTTATTTTGTTCAAACTTTTTTATGTGAAGTTGTACCAACAAACAGAAAAAGCTAAAAGAACGCTGCCGATGTGGTTATTGAATCTTCAAATTACGCTGCCATGTAACAACAAATTGAGAACCAAAACGTGAGATAGTCTTGTAATTTTGGAAAGGCATGCAGTCTCTATTTTGCGTTTAAAAGGAAGGTGTGCTAAGTGCTTGAGAAAAGTTCCCATTAAATTTCAAATCAGGGCTATTAGCAACCTTATGCTTTGTTTTTGTTTTGTTTTCTTTTTCTTTTTGAGTTTCTTTGGAGAAGAAAAAAAAAGACAATGGTAACTCGTGAAAGTGTTTTGTTAGCAACTACAATGTATTCACTAATTTCAAAAGTTCAGTTGCATTTACTTCTTCATAAATCTTCTTTTAGATCAACAAAATTTCCCATTAATGTTAAAATTCTCTTGATCAAAATTATTATTTTTTAATTAAGGAAGATAGTTTTATTGATGTAAAAAATGAATACAAGAATACAGGAACATGAGCATTGGCTGCCTTGTTGGTCACTGAAGAACAACTAACAGCCTTCTAAAACCTTGTACAGTAAAAGTTCTTCTGAAAAAAATAGTACAATACAGGTCATGTGCTCCATTGTTTTAGGTCATGTTCTACATTGCTCAATTGTGCTCTTTTACACCTGTGCTGCGACGATGATGATATTAAAAAAAAAAAGAAGTGTTAACTACGTTAGATTATATATATATTGGAATTTCTTTTGTAATTATTCGATTGAGCATTAAAATTTCAAAACAACTTTAGAAAAATTATACCCATATGCGGAAGTGGTGTATAAATGCACTTTTGTAGCTCAAAGGAGTGAAGTTTTTGGCCTGATTCCCCCAATTTATTTGTAGGCATAAATGCACTTTTAGTTCCTACATTTTGGTTTTTTTCTATTTTAGTCCCTTCATTTTAATTTCACCACTTTTAGTCTCTAAATCAATTAACGCGTTCCATTTTGGTCCTTTCCGTTAGCCCACCAACGAAAATTACTTAGGTGGCAAACTAATGCTGACGTGGCCAAATAAAAAATAATAAAAATTTTTAATTAGCATTTAAAAAAATTCCATCTTCTAAATACAAAAAAAAAAAAATTATTAATCAATTTTAACGAAATTAAAAAAGAAAAAACAAAATTAAAAACAATAAAATACATCAATTCAGATCTAATTCATTTTGAATAAGAACACACAAGAATACAACCACAAATTTAGACATCAACACAAGAACATGAAGCACAAACCCAGAACAAAACATAAAAAACACAAACATTAACACAAGATCACAAACATAAAGAACACAATAACAAACATTAACTGGAAAAAAAAAAAGAGTAATTAAATTTCTTTTCTTTTTTTCTTTTCATTATTTTTGGAAGAACAAGGTAACATGTTCTTCATGTTCTTCGGGAAAGAACATGAAGGTTGCCCAGAAAATTAAAATAATCAATATTTTCTTTTCTTTTATTACATTTTCTTAGCAAATAAACATGCCAAAATTCACTCAAAATCCCTTTTCTCCACGGAATCCTCCAACAAATCAAACCCATAAACTAAAATAGAAATCCAAATATTATTTCCAATTAATATGTAACAACAATCCAACTGGTATAATTAAAGTGACGATGATATATGTATCTTATATGGCTGGCTTTGTATACATATGTAGCACTTCTACCTTGCTCGAAGCCTAGAGCTACAAGGTCGAAGCCCACCAGAGGCAAAAGAAAAACCCACAAAACCTTAACCATTCTAAACCTTGTATGACCCATTCCAAACGCACCTGAGACCCACGGCCACACCATCTGAGACCCACCTAAAACCCACGGCCACACCATCTGCAACCCACAAAACCTCACCTAAGACCCTCGGCCACACCATCGAGCATAGCCAAACGCACCATCGTACCCATGAACCCATAACACCAACCTAGAACGCCAACGCCATACCCACCCACCAATCTAACCACCACAAAGTTCAAACCCATATCACAACCAACAAAACCCACCCACCATACCAAAACCTTGCAACCACAAATCACAAAACCATGAATTCGATCTCACCTCACCAAATCAGACCCACGAATACGATCTCACCTCTTGACCATGAGTTAGACCCATGAATATGGTCTCCCCTCTTGACCGTGAGTTAGACTCACGAATCTGATCTCACCTCTTAACCACAATCTTCGAACCACTGCGCACAAACAAAGGCACAAGAGAGAGCGAAGAGAAAAGAGAGAAGTGAGAGAAGAAAGGGAAGGGAGAAGAGTTTGTTTGTGTTCTTTGTGTTTGTGTTTGTTATTGTGTTCTTTGTGTTTGTGATCTTGTGTTAATGTTTGTGTTTTTTGTGTTTGGTTCTAGTTTTATGCTTCATGTTCCTGTGTTGATATTTAAATATGTGATTGTGTTCTTGTTTAAAATGAATTAGATCTGAATTTATGTATTTTATTGTTTTTAATTTTGTATTTTCTTTTTTAATTTCGTTAAAATTGATTAATAAATTTTTTTTGTATTTAGAAGTTGACATGGCATTTTTTTAAATGCTAATTAAAATTTTTTATTATTTTTTAATTGGCCACGTCAGATCAATTTGCCACCTAAGAAATTCTCGTTGGTGGGCTAACAGAAAGGACCAAAATGGAACGCGTTAATTGATTTAGAGACTGGAAGTGGTAAAATTAAAATGTAGGGACTAAAAGTGCATTTAGGCCTTATTTGTATTGTGAGTTAAGAATATCCAACAATGGGAGTCCCAAAAGATGGCAATATAGGTACAGCTACTACTAAAAACAAATGAGAGTTACACTTTCATAAAACTTAACTAAGACTTAACAATGTGACTGACCCTTTTTTTAAAGAAATTCAGATTGGGCTCATTTCTTCCCGAGAAGCTTATCTCCTTACTACACTCAAGTTTCTCTTCCCAAATTTTCCCAACCCCTAACCCTCTACCCATTGGTCTCTATTTATAGACTTTCTTTAGTAGGGTCATCATGATGAGAGGGTAGTTTTCCATTTGATGGGTCCCTTTGAGTTATATTCTTGATCAGATGGGGCCCACTATTCAGCACTGACATGACTCTCTTGGAACTTGCACCAAACGCCAATAATTGCTTGGTAGACAGATTTTTCCAAGGCATTATCCCTTAACCTCAGTATAGTAAAGACTGTTTGGTTAGGCCAGGAGCTTGGACCAGATCCATCTAAGGAGTGGGCTAGGTGCTCGGTTAGTAAGCAAATTGAGAACCAAAACGTGAGATAGTCTTGTAATTTTGAAAAGGCACGCAGTCTCTATTTTGGGTTTAAAACAAGGTGATTGATACCGTACCGATGCATATAACGGTACAGAAACATTAACATTTCACACCGGTTTAAATACCGGCCATACTAGCCGATTTCGGGCAATACTGGCCGGTACCGGGCATACCGGCCGGTACATAAAAAAGTTTTTTTTTTTAATTTTTTTTTAGTTTTGTAATTTTTGAATTTTTGTAAGGACAAAATGATAACTTACTTGCATTAACTTATTAGTATTATTTATTTTCTTAGTATGCAATGAGCAATTAAGCTTTCTATTTTTTATATTATTATTTTTTTCTTCTCATTGATGCTACAACCTAAAATCATGAATAAGTTTTTTTGAATTAAGGTAATGTTTTATAGTAAACTTTTACATTTGTTATAATATATATATATATATATATATATGTACACACACAGACATACATACAAATATATATATATATATATATAAAATAACGGTAAACTCGAAACAGTACACCGGTATTGACTGGTACCGAAATATATCATTCTACTGGTTAAACCGGTGCAGCCTCTGGTACGAGATTGACTCCCTTGGTTTAAAAGGAAGGTGTGCTAAGTGCTTCAGAAAAGTTCCCATTAAATTTCAAATCAGGGCTATTAGCAACCTTACACTTTGTTTTTCTTTTTCTTTTTCTTTTCTTTTCTTTTTCCTTTCGATTTTCTTTGGAGAAGAAAAAAAAAATGTAACTCGCGAAAGTGTTTTGTTAGCAACTACACTGTATTCACTTATTTCAAAAGTTCAGTTGCATTTACTTCTTCATAAATCTTCTTTTAGATCAATCAAAATTTCTCATTAAGTTAAAATTCTCTTGATCAAAATTATTATTTTCTAATTAAGGAAGATAGTTTTATTGATGTAAAAAATGAATACAAGAATACAGGAACATGAGCATTGGCTGCCTTGTTGGTCACTGAAGAACAACTAACAGCCTTCTAAAACCTTGTACAGTAAAGGTTCTTCTAAAAAAAATAGTACAATACAGGTCATGTGCTTAATTGTTTCAGGTCATGTTCTACATTGCTTGATAAGGGTAATTTTGTAAGATAACTCTTAAAATAACGAATCCCATTCGACGACTGGATTTTGCTCCTGACGAGGGTATACTGACGACCTTATTAGCCGACGACCCTACATGCTGACAACCATCATGCTACGGACTAGTTGGCTGACGATCCAAACCCACACACAGACGACCTTACGCATTGACGACTCTAAATTGACGGGACGAGTTGAAGAGAAACGTATAGGTCCGGTTCATAACCATACTTAACTAAGACGCATACAACAAGGATTCTTGCACGACACGTCTAAAAATAATGAAACTCCTATGAGGACAAGGATTCTAGGAGATATGTAAAATCCAAGAATTACTCTCCTAAAAGGAAAAGAACTTCTTGACCAAGGCGTGAATCTCGGCCCAATGCAACTATAAATGCCCCATCACCCTCTCAAAACAAGGTACATACAATTGACCTTAGCTCTAGCACTTTAGAGTTGTGAACAAGAGATTTCTCTAACTTGACTGTCGGAGGGTGTTTGGCCGGTACCACACCGGTGCCCTTTCCTAGGTCTTCATCTTTGGTGTTGTGCAGGTACGTCATCAGGAGCACGTGCGGACCGTGTAGCTTACTGAAGATTTTGAGCATCATCAGTTGGCGCCGTTTGTGGGAAACGACTAGTAACATCGCACTGTCGCTTCCCGGACAAAAAGTTGCATGGTACTCACCCGTTCAATGGCTACCACCAACAACGTTCAGGCGGACGAACCGCGCGCTACCGTTCTGGAAAGACAAGTCCAAATGCTCACAGCAGCGGTCAAACGCCTGACTAAACAGAATCACGACTTAGAGGAGTAGCTACGTCAGAAGAACGCGCATCCTGGAATGCAAGAGGAAAATCAAGAGGGAACAAGCGCTGAAAGAAGGGATCCCGAAGCGCCCGAAGGCAGTAACGCTCAGAGCAGGCCGGAGAGGCGGGATACCAATCTGACTACCCCTTCTGAAGCCTTACCACCTCACATCGCCATGGAGATGCAGGAGATGCGGGAACGAATAGACGTGATGATGAACGCCCTCAAAGGACGAGTATCTAACGACCTCGACGACCTGGTCCAGCGGACTGATTCACCTTTCATGACGCATGTCACTTCGTGCCCTCTTCCCCCAAAGTTTCGTATGCCGCAGGTGGAAAGCTACGATGGAACCAAGGACCCCCTGGACCACTTAGAGTCCTTCAAAATTATAATGCACCTTCAAGGAGTGTCAGACGAGATTATGTGCAGGGCTTTCCCTACCACGTTGAAAGGGTTCGCAAGAGTCTGCTATAGCAGGTTGACGCCAAACTTGATTAGCACCTTTAAAGAGCTAGGTGCTCAGTTTGTGTCACACTTTATCGGAGGCCACCGGTACAAGAAGTCCACGGCATGCTTGATGAGCATCAGATAGAGGGAAGACAAGACTCTAAGATCCTACATAACGCGGTTCAACAAAGAAGCTCTTTCAATAGATGAAGCGGACGATAAGATACAAGTAGTAGCCTTCACCAACGAGCTGCGAAAAGGTAAGTTCCTTTTCTCCTTATACAAGAACGATCTGAAAACCATGTCCGAAGTGCTTTACAGGGCAACAAAGTACATGAACGCTGAGGATGCACTGATTGCAAGGGAAGATAAGCCTAAGAAGAGGGAAAGGCAGGAAGACACACAAACGGATAGGGGGCAAAAGAAGGCTAGGACCGAAGAGCGACGGGACGATCGCTGCTCCAAACTGCCTCCAGGGAGATTCACGAGCTTCATGCCACTGACCGCCCCTATCGATCAGGTCCTAATGCAAATCAAGGACGAAGGGGTTTTGACTTTTCCCAGCAAGATGAAGGGAGATCCCAACAAAAGGCCAAGGGACAAATATTGCCACTTCCATCGAGATCATGGACACGATACGATAGATTGCTACGACCTAAAACAGCAAATAGAAGCTCTAATCAGGCAAGGGAGGCTGCAGAGGTTTGTTAGCAAAGAGCGGATAGATCAACCGCAAGACCAAGCTCCTTGACGAGAAAACGAACGCCCCAAACAGCCCTTAGGCGATATAAAGATGATTGTGGGGGGCACCTCGACCGCTGGGTTGTCAAAGAAAGCTCGAAAGACTTATCTCAGAATGATCTAGAACATCCAGTTGACGGGGTCCGTGCCCAAAATACCGCGGACTGATAACCCCCTCATTAGATTCTCAGAAGAAGATGCACGATGCCTCCACCACCCCCATGATGACGCGCTTATCGTCACCATACAAGCAGGAGACTACAACATGCACCGAGTTCTCGTCAACAATGGGAGCTCGGCGGACATCCTCTACTATCCTACGTTCCAACAGATAGGAATTGATAGGGAGGGCCTAGTTCCGACTAACGCCCCGCTCGTCGGCTTTGGAGGTACAAGGGTATTTCCTCTTGGCGTCATCACCCTGGCGGTAACCATTGAAGACTACCCTCAGCAAGTCACGAGGAATGTAGCATTCCTTGTGGTCGACTGCTCATCAGCTTACAATGCTATCATAGGACGTCCCACTCTTAACTCGTGGAAGGCTGTGACCTTAACCTACCATTTAATGATAAAGTTCCCAACGGACTATGGAGTGGGAGAACTGAGAGGAGACCAAGTAACTGCACGCGAATGTTATGTAGCAATGATGGAGATGGATGACCACCACCAGTCCATGAACATTGAAGAACAGCGCACAACTACGGAGCCCATAGAAAAGCTGGAGGACATTTCTCTCGACGATTCCCAGCCAAAACGGGCAACCAAGATTGGCACTCTCGTAGACCCAACGATACGTCAGGAACTCGCAGCCTTCCTCAAAGAAAACCGAGATGTATTCGCTTGGAGTCACGAGGACATGCCGGGCATTGACCCGTCGATCATAATACACAAATTGAACGTATCACCATCTTTTCCGCCGGTTCGCCAAAAGAAAAGAGTCTTCGCCCCAGAGAGAGATCGGGCAATAGCGGAAGAAGTCCGCAAGCTACAAGAAGCGGGCTTCATTAAGGAGGTTTACTCCCCCGAGTGGTTGGCAAACGTCGTCATGGTAAAAAAGAGCAACGGAAAATGGAGGATGTGCGTAGATTTTACAGATCTAAACAAAGCTTGCCCCAAGGATAGCTATCCTCTACCAAGGGTCAACCTCCTGGTGGATTCTACGGCCCAACACCAGCTATTAAGCTTTATGGACGCGTTTTCAGGATACAACCAGATCCTAATGGATGAAGCTGATCGAGAAAAGACTTCGTTTGTGACAGTTAAGGCCTTTTTTGCTACAAGGTCATGCCATTCGGCTTGAAGAACGCAGGTGCAACATACTAGAGGCTTATGAACAAGATGTTCGCACAGCAAATCGGGAGAAATGTCTAGGTATATGTCGACGACATGCTAGTGAAAAGCCGAAGAGAAAAGGATCATTTGGGAAACCTAAAGGAAACCTTCGATACCCTTCGCTCCTGCAACATGAAGCTAAATCCAGCCAAGTGTGCCTTCGGAGTAACGGCTGGAAAATTCCTAGGATACATGGTGTCCCAACGAGGTATTGAAGCCAACCCAGACAAGATCCGAGCTATAATGGAAATGACACCTCCCAAAAGCATGAAGGAAGTACAGAGCCTTAATGGCAAGGTCACCGCGCTTAGCAGATTCGTATCCAGGGCGACGGATAAGTGTCTCCCATTCTTCCGCACACTGAAGAAGTCCTTTGAATGGATGGACGAATGCCAGCGAGCATTTGAAGACCTGAAGACCTACCTGTCATCACCACCACTACTAACTCCCTCCCAACCAGGTGAAGAACTGTTCCTCTATTTGACCGTTTCTCCAGGAGCAGTCAGCGCAGCCTTAGTAAGGGAAGACGACAAGATGCAAAGGCTGGTGTACTACGCCAGTCGGGCACTCCACGGAGCGGAAGAAAGATACTCACCGATAGAAAAACTTGTCTTCGCTCTAGTAACGGCAGCCCACAAACTTAAGCCGCACTTCCAAGCCCATACGGTGGTTGTACTGACTGACAAACCCATACGGCGAGCAAGAAGTAGCCCAGGAGCCACGGGACGCATGGCCTTATGAGCAATAGAATTGAGCGAATTTGACATAAAATATCGCCCCTGCACAGCCATCAAAGGGCAAGGGCAAGCGCTCGCTGACTTTATTACAGAGTTCACATATAGTGAGGGCCAGGGGGCGAAGAACTCCCAGTGGAATGTGTTCACAGACGGGTCATCAAACAAAAAAGCTGACGGAGCAGAAGTCGTACTTCAATCTCCAGAGGGTTATGAGATCGAATGCATGATTCGACTTGATTTTCCTACAACTAACAACGAAGCAGAGTATAAAGCCCTCATAGTATTCTTAGATCTGGCCAAGGTTGTAGGAGCCGTAGACACGGTGGTTCATTGCGACTCTCAGGTCATCACTAATAAGATAAATGGTGACTATGAATGTAAGGGAGAAAGAATGAAGATGTACTTGGAACAAGCAAAAAGGAAGATGAACGAGCTTCAAGCAAGAGTTGTTCAGATTCCAAGGGGAAACAATGAGCAAGCCGACCGCCTTGCTAAGGCCGCATCGCGGAACATGTGACCATCCCCAACAAGGTACTATCTTTTACTCAAATCGCACCACTAATAGATGTCACTAGTGTGCAGGAGGTAAGACCCCAGAATAATTTGACCACCCCTCTAGTTGCCTATCTCAAAGATGGCATACTGCCCGAAGAAAAGGAAGCCGCAAGGAAGTTGAAGGTCCGGGCGGCCCGATTTGTCCTAATAAGGGAAATCCTATATAAAAGAAGTTTCTCCCGACCGTACCTAAGGTGTTTAGGGCCCGAAGAAGTGGATTACGTCATGAGGGAAGTACATGAAGGGATCTGTGGTAATCATTCGGGATCACGGGCGTTGGTCCACAAATTAATTCGAGCCAGATACTATTGGCCGACCATGAGAAGGACGCCCAGATGTATGTCAAGTCATGTGACAAGTGCCAAAGGTTCAGTAACATCATCAGGTAGCCAGCTGAAGAAATAACCCTAATAACTGCTCCGTGGCCATTCGCCCCATGGGGTTTGGACATCATGGGCCCATTCCCGACGGCAGCAAGGCAGCTGAAGTCCTTAATAGTCAGAATCGACTACTTCACCAAATGGGTAGAAGCTGAAGCCTTAGCCACAATCACCGAGAAGAACGTACGTAGTTTTGCCTGGAGGAACATTATTTGCAGGTTTGGGATTCCAAGGGTCCTGATCTCGGACAACGGTAAGCAGTTTGACAATAACTCCTTCCGAGATTTCTGTTCACAATTAGGAATCAAAAACCACTACTCTTCCCCTGCCCATCCCTAAGCCAACGGACAAGTGGAAGTCACGAACCGATCCTTGCTTCGAATAATCAAAACTCGGCTCGAGGGGGCAAAAGGCATATGGCCGGAAGAACTACCCAGCGTACTATGGGCATACAGGACAACCGTTAGGACCCCCACCGGAGAAACTCCATTTCGGTTAACATATGGAAGTGAAGCTGTCATACCAGCAAAGGTTGGACTCACGAGCTACAGAGTGGAGAGTCACAACGAAGGAAGGAATAACGAAGCCATACGTCTAGAACTTGACCTAGCTGACGAGGTTAGGGCGACGGTTGAATAGAGGCTCGCGCGATACCAAAACCTCATGGCTAAACACTACAACTCTCGAGTCAAGCACAGGGACTTCGAAATTGGAGACCTCGTCTTGAGGAAAGTAATGGGCACCACCAAAGACCCTACACAAGGAAAACTCGGCCCAAACTGGGAAGGGCCCTACAAAATAGCATCATGGCTAAGGAAGGGCACCTACCACTTAGAGACTCTGGACGGACTAAAACTACGCCATCCATGGAACGCCGAGCACCTCAAAAAGTACTACCAGTAGAGAACAAAGAACGCTACTCCTCATCTCCAGTCTATTTCTTTTAGTCATTTATTTTAGTTTACTTTTGACTACAATACATTTAAAGCCCAAAGGGCAAAGATTTATTCTTTTTGGAACAATTTTCTACTTATGTATGCATTCCTCACAATAAGAGGAGTTTATTCAGAAACGACTGATGTATCTGTTAAGTAGACGACCTTAAATCCACCAAAATGGAGGAAAACTAGTCCACAAAGTCCATAAAATGGACAACCTCAATAACCAAGTCCATAAAATGGACGATCTCAATAACCAAATCCAAAGTCCACAAAGTGGACGGCCTTATGTTTACAAAGTAGATGGAACTACTACTTAGTCCATGAAGTGGACGACCTCAAATCCACGAAGTGGACAACCTAAAGTCCACAAAGTGAACGGCCTTATGTCTACAAAGTCCACAAAGTGGACGGCCTTATGTCTACAAAGTAGACGGAGCTACTACTTAGTCCACGAAGTGGACGACCTCAAATCCACGAAGTGGACAGCCTAAAGTCCACAAAGTGAACGGCCTTATGTCTACAAAGTCCACAAAGTGGACGGCCTTATGTCTACAAAGTAGACGGAACTATTACTTAGTCCACAAAGTGGATGACCTCAAATCCACGAAGTGGACAACCTATAGTCCACAAAGTAGACGGCCTTATGTCTACAAAGTAGACGGAACTACTACTTAGTCCACAAAGTGGACGACCTCAAACCCACGAAGTGGACAACCTTAAGTCCACAAAGTGGACGACATTAAGTCCACAAAATTGACGATCTTAAAGTTCACAAAGTGAACGGCCTTAAATCCACGAAGTGGACAAACTCAAGTCCACCAAGTGGACGACCTTACAAAGTAAAAGGAACTAATACAAAGATTACAAAGCAGATGACCTCGTCAAAGTAGGCGAGTCTACGATTAAAATACAAAGCTGTTACAAAATTCAAACTGACGTCTTGAAAGCGTCAAAGGAAAAGCAACATTATTAGGAAGCAATAAATATTAGAAACTATAAAATGAAATTGTCTTTACAAAAAGCCCAAAAACATGGGCGTCAGGCATCAAAGTTCATTACAACTTAAAAAGAAAAGTATTTACAACATAGGATTCATAAAACTGAAGGAGCGGCTGATGGGGACAGGACGATAATTGGAGTAGAAGGGTCCTCAGCATTGGATTTTTCTGCTTTGAGGCCGGTTGACGGAGCTAAGGTGACGAACTTCTCCAAGGCTGGTTGAGCAAGGATAAAGCTGCCATCCCTCGAGTCTGCCTTAAGCTCGGTAGTCTCGTCATTCTCCTCAAGTATGGAATCACCCGCCGGAGTTGACGGTAAGGGCTCATCCATATTTATCCTGGATAGATCTAGGTCAGGATAGGCGGACTTCACCTACTTCAAACAGTCCTTAAAACCGTCAGCATAGTAGACGACGCAAGAATCGATGAATGATTGGGAATCCTTGAATTCCGTCACGGCGTCAGTCCTAGCCATCTCCACTTGACTCAGAAGTCCTTTCAGGTCCTTCTCTGCTGTCAGCCTCGCCTCGTCAGCCAAGCCCCGCTGACGAGTCTTTTCCTCCAATTTGGCTCTCAGCCCTTTCACCTCTTCGGCAAGATGAACGTTGGCCTCCTTATACTACTGTTGCGCATCGACCGCGTTCTTGATGCGAACATGTAGACGAGAGACAACTGCTTCCTTTGCAGCACATTTGTCTCGCAAGAACTTCATCCGAACCATGGCCTGCAAAACATAAAAATGGAGTCAATCCTCTATAAGCTCGTCCAAGTGACATAATGTGAGAAAGAAAAAAGTATACCTGAGTAAGGTCGAATAGACCTGACGACCCTATCTCGTCCGTCGCTTGCTCATCGCATAGCTCCATCTCCTCCTCCTTCAAAATGGACTCCGCCACCTCTACAGCGTAGTCCTCGTGGGTAAGGAGGTGACGAGCAGGTTCAGAACTGACGGCGCCTGACGCTGTCATCAGGCCCTTGCCAGCCCCATGAGAAGCTCTTAGTGGCGACAGCTTCTGGGAGGGCTTAACCCCGGGAGAAGGGACCACTTTCTTCCCAGAACGATCATCCCTCCCATCAGCTTTCCTTTTAGAGCCCCCCATTGACGGGCTTCGGAGCTGACGACGGCGTCGCCTCCCCTCTTGCCTTTGCCTCCTCCTCTTTCTTCTTGGCGGCAGCGGCGGCGGCGGCGGCAGCACAAATCCTTTGCTTGGCCGATTCCATTTCTATCAAGAAATAAAAATAAAATTAAAGGGAAGAAAACGATGTAGGAAAGAGTTGACGGAGTCGTTAGGAGATGCTTAAGGCGACGAGAGAGATCGTTCAGTCGTCGAGCTTCCTCCGTCGGCTCTGGGCCCCCGCAATACAAATGTAAAGTGTCGAGGGTAATCAAATCCCTACACTTTCTCTCCTCCAAAGGAATGGACGTTACCCGATGAATAAAGTCCTCCTGCTCCTTCGTCACACGTGGACGAACCTTTGCTGAAAAAGAAAAGAGACGGGGTTAGGTATTAGACATTAACGAAGTAAAGAAAATTGACGGGGTCAACCTGAATCCCGGACATATGCCCAAGTGTTGTCAAAAAAGCCATTTGGCATTAAGTTCCACTCCTCTGGATAGCACACCCAATTCGTCCCCTCCACAAAGAAATATCTACCCTTCCACTTTCTATTGGAGTCAGGCATATCGGAAACCAACTTCAACTCCTTTTTCCTCGCAGAAAAATGATATATCCCTTTTGACGAGGAGATATGCTGAGGCCTGTAACACCAGAAAAACTCGTCTAGGGTGAGCTGATGGTGCCCACCGCTTAGACGGCCCCACAAGATCTCGGGGCCAATAAAGGTTCTCCAGGCGTTAGGAGCAATTTGAGTGACGGATATGCCTAAAAAGTTTGCTAGTTGGCGATATAAGGCCGTCAGCGGTAGCCTTAATCCCGCAGCAAACATGGCATCATACATGCCCACGTCTGCAGTCCATCCTGAATAACATCGCTTACCCTCCTCGGGAAGACGAATCGGGATATCGGCTGGTATTTGATAACGGGCCTGCAGATTTCTAAAAACGTTCTCCGTCATTGTTGGTAAGAACTTGTTGACGGACCGCTCTTGAGGAAGAATGAAGGGACGATCATCAAAAGAAGCGCCCGAGGTACTTTCTAAGGACGTCTCGTCACTATCGTCTTCAACCCCATCACCAGGTTTCTCCCCATCTCCATCCTCGCACACCTCACCACCTCTACCTGATCCTTCCTCTTCGTCAGAAGAGTGGGCTGACGTTTCCCTCTCTGACGAACAGGACAAGCCCTCCTCGGGCTCCCGACCTGATGGGAAGACCTCGTCATAACCCGCTTCCTCGCGGATCGACAATTCCTCACTCGACATCTGACTTCCTACAAACGATGGGTATATTCTAAGAACCTAGGTTGACGACCTCACCAAAGGGAAGTGCCTAAAGAATAAAAATAAAAGGAGACTGGATAAGAGGAGAGAAACTTACGAGTAAGAGGTCCTTTGAATGAGGCTGACGGTCCCGAAAGGTTGACGACTTCGAGGATTGACGAAGCTAGCAAGTGGATGAATAAATAGTGAACGTGACACTCTGTCTCTCAGAAATCACCAAAAGTTGGAAAGATTAAAATGAGGAGAGGGGCAAGATATATATAGGCAAAAAGGGTACGGAAGAAGAAGCGACGCGCTCTTCTCAAATGGAGAACAAGTCGGTTAAGGGCACGTGTCCGAACATTTAATGAGGAACGAGTTATGAGGAGGCGACTTCCTTAAAAGCGTGTACTCCCTAACCCGTCAGGAGAAAGTTGACGGGGTTATAGAGTAAGGGACAGCTGATAAGGGTAATTTTGTAAGATAACTCTAAAAATAACGAATCCCATTCGACGACTGGATTTTGCTCCTGACGAGGGTATACTGATGACCTCATTAGCTGACGACCCTACATGTTGACAACCATCATGCTACGGACCAGTTGGCTAACAGTCCAAACCCACACACAGACGACCTTACGCGTTGACGACTCTAAACTGACGGGACGAGTTGAAGAGAAATGTATAGGTCCGGTTCATAACCATACTTGACTAACACGCATACAACAAGGATTCTTGCACGACACGTTTAAAAATAATGAGACTCCTATAAGGACAAGGATTCTAGGAGATATGTAAAATCCAAGAATTACTCTCCTAAAAGGAAAAGAACTTCTTGACCAAGGCGTGAATTTCGGCCTAATGCAACTATAAATGCCCCATCACCGTCTCAAAACAAGGTACATACAATTGACCTCAGCTCTAGTACTTTAAAGTTGTGAACAAGAGATTTCTCTAACTTGACCGTCGGATAGTGTTTGGCCGGTACCACACCGGTGCCCTTTCCTAGGTCTTCATCTTTGGTGTTGTGCAGGTACATCATCAGGAGCACGTGCGGACCGTGTAGCTTATTGAAGATTTTGAGCATCATCATTGCTCTATATATATATATATATATATATTGGAATTTCTCATGTAATTATTTGATTGAGCATTATAATTTCAAAACAACTTTAGAAAAATTATACCCATATGTGGAAGTGGTGTAGCTCAAAGGAGTGAAGTTTTTGGTTTGATTTCCTGAATTTATTTGTATTATGGGTCAACAATATCCAACAATGGGAGGCCCAAAATATGGCAATATAGGTACAACTACTACGAAAAACAAATGAGAGTTACACTTTCATAAAACTTAACTAAGATGTAACAATGTAATTGACCCCCTTTTTAAAGAAATTCGGATTGGACTCGTTTCTTCCCGGGAAGCTTATCTTCTTACTACACTTGAGTCTCTCTCCCCAAATTTTCCCAACCCCTAACCCTCTACCCATTGGTCTATATTTATAGACTTTCATTAGTGGGGTCATCATGATGATAGGGTGGTTTTCTATGTTGATAGGTCCCTCTAAGCTATATTCCTGATCGAATAGGGCCCACTATTCGGGATTGATATGACTCTTTTGGAACTTGTAGCAGACGTCAATAATTGCTTGGTAGGCAAATTCTCCCAAGGCATTATCCCTTGACCTCAGTATAGTAGAGGCTGTTTGGTTAGGCCAGGAGCTTGGACCAAGCCCATCTAGGGAGTGGGCTAGGTGCTCGGTTAGTAAGCAACCGAGATGTGCCCATTTATGAGGTGTCATGAGCTCAGTGTAGGCCGATAACCATGGACCGCACACCATAAATTAGTTGCTTACTCTTTACAAAATTTGTTGATATTTTGACTAATTGGGGCTCTAATGCCTAATGTAATAAGGAATATTAAGATGATCTTACTTAGTACTCATTTAAAAAAAAAAAAAAATTAATGGAATGCCTTCGTGGTTAAATTCAATAGCTCCATAAATGTAGCTCAATTTAGTTTCTTACATCTCATAAACACAGGATTGAATAAAATATTTAAAGAAAAGATTTGAAATGATTAGGTTATTCTATTTGATTGTTTGAAAAAAAATCTCTACTTCTTCTTCTTCACTTTGTTGTCGTTGTTGTTGTTGTTTTTTATTTTTATTTTTGAAGATTATATAGAATATTCTAATTTGGCTGCCAAAAGAAACTAAAAATAAAAAAGAGGGAAGTTGGGCGGGAAAACATATTAGTCATTTTATATTCGCTCCTCAACAGCGTTAGACTTAAAAAAACGATGTGTTGACTGTTGAGTAGTAATACTTGTTTCTGTTCTCTGTTCTCTCCAGCCTCCACCGCAAACCACTCTGTCTCCGCTACGGCTAAAGGTATTTCCTTTCTCTTTTGGGGTTTGTTTTTCTCTGTATAAATCTTTCAATTTCTTCTCATTTGGGATTTTGGGGGGTTTTTTTATTTAAATTCTGTGATTAATCCAAGCAGATAAATTAATAACAGTTTCCATGATAAAAAAAAAAAGTTCATATGGTCATGATCCAGCCATACAAAAAGTTTCAAATCCACCCCAGAATTTAAACCTCAAAAACCGACTCCTTTAGTTAATGTCTTTTCTCTGAACCAGAAGAAGAATTGAAGAAGCAATGGTACGAAATAAAAAGAGGGATAGGTTCAGCAATCTACCTGACCTTCTCGTCTCCCATATCCTTTCCTTCCTCGCTACCAAAGAGGCTGTGGCCACAAGCATTTTATCGAGCAGCTGGAAGACTCTGTGGACTGTTGTCCCCAATCTCGATTTGGACGAAGCTGAATTTGAGTGGATATTGTCAGATGAAAAGCAAAATCGTAAAAAAAAAGTGGGATGACTGGGACAGGTGGGTTTGCCCAAGCGGTTTTACATTTGTGCAGATTGTCTCTAAAATCTGGGCTCTTCGCAATGCATATCCCCTACAAAAGTTTTACCTCAACTGGCTTTATGATTGTGACCCAATACATGTCGATAAGTGGGTCAGCACTGCAATAACAAGTGACTTGGAAGAGCTCACTCTTAACATTTGTCCTCACCTACCTTTCGACATTCCCAGTACCCTTTTTAATTATTGTAAAAAATTGAATCTGAGACTACATGGCAATATTATTGTTGATCCTCAACCTTCATCCCTTGGCTTCCCAAGTCTCAAAATTTTGCATCTTCTTGGAGTCCAGTATGCCAACCAAGACTCTTTCTCAAGATTCCTCGCTTGCTGCCCGATACTCGAATATTTGTGTTTAGAAGTAATTGAAATGGACGAGGAAAGCAATTTTATAATCACTCTACCTACATTGAAAAGATTAGATTTAATTATGCGAGATATCTTATACAAACTTGAGATAAACGCCCCAGCTCTCGAGTATCTAGAATTCGTGGGTTTTCTGCATGAAGTCGTATTATAAAAGTTGTGCTCTCTCTCTCTAAATAAAACTGAGATATTATTGATTATGAAAAGAATGAATACAAAATGTTTCTAATCCTACTTTATATACAAGCTTAGACTAGAAGAAGAAATAACTAATTCCAAATTATTAGGTGAAGTTGTTATAACTAACTTCCAACTTCAACCTTACACGTGTACATAGATCAAACCATAGAATTGATGAATTGATCATAATGTGGGATTGATTCTATCAAGTCCTCTAGATGCCACGTGTCAAATCCATCTTAGCTACTCTTTAATCTCTTCATGATGATGTAGTGCAGGCTGTGCTGCACTGGATGCACTGGATTGCACCCTGCTCTGATGACTAATGCACGTCATGCCACACCCCATGTTCTGTTGCTGCCTTGTGCTCTGTTGCTGAAGCAGATTTTCAGTTTTAACACGTATTGTTGGAAAAGCTGTCCAATTTAGTTAAAGCAGTCCTTTTTGTTTCTCATAACTCTGAAGTAAGTGACTGAAGATTATGGAAATAGGGTAAGGGACTTCATCAGAGCACTCTATAACGTTAAATCCCTGCATTTGGACTCATTCACCACAGAGGTAAAGCGCATTTTTTTCATTTTCTATTATTAATTGGTTGAATAGTGATATTGTTGTTCTGACTTGTGATGTTATGTTGTTGTGCAGTGCCTTTGCAATGTTCCTGAATTTCATCGTCCCATGTTTCATAACTTGGCTTTCTTTAATTTTGGTTTTCATTCTTGGATACCGCATGTGTTACAACTCTTGCTTCAACGGGCTCCTCAGCTTGCTGTACTAACCTTAAATAGAGTAGGTTAAGTTCACATGTTGATATGGTTTTTTTTTTCCTCTTCCTGAATTGATTTAAGTAACCATTGTGTCTTCTGTTGTCATGACAAAAGTCACCTTCATTCTACTAGTGGGCAAGAATCTCTTAAATGGAATTTCTATGAGGATGTTCCTAAATGTTTGTCATCCCACCTTACAGCTTTTCAGAATAAAGGATTTAAAGGGCTAAAGGATGAGCTGGAACTTATTGGACATATCCTGCGGATGGCAAGAGTTTTAAAGACAATGACGCTCTCTTCTGATCCCTCAACTAAAAAAGAGAAGATTCGTGTTCTCAAGGAATTAGTAATGTTCCCCAGGCATTCTAGCACCTGTCAAATTACATTAAACTGATGTGTGCTTCCTTCACTGTCATTAACAGCCATTTTTACCACCAATGACTTCCCACTAAATGCAAATGGTGATCCTTCTTCACCCCCCACATTACCTTGAAAGGATCCGCCAGAGTTTGGTACAGTAGGTTGACGCCAAACTCAATCGGCACCTTTAAAGAACTAGGTGCTCAGTTCGTGTCACATTTTATCGGAGGCCACCGATACAAAAAGTCCACGGCATGCTTAATGAACATCAGGCAGAGGGAAGACGAAACTCTAAGATCCTACTTAATGCGGTTCAACAAAGAAGCTCTTTCCATAGATGAAGCAGACGACAAAATACAAGTAGCAGCCTTCACCAACGGGCTGCGAAAAGGAAAATTCCTCTTCTCCTTGTACAAAAACGATCCGAAAACAATGTCCGAAGTGCTTTACAGGGCAACGAAGTACATGAACGCCGAGGACTCACTGATCGCAAGGGAAGACAAGCCCAAGAAGAGGGAAAGGCAGGAAGATTCACGAACTTCACGCCGTTGACCGCACCTATCGATCAAGTCCTAATGCAAATCAAGAACGAAGGGGCTTTGACCTTCCCAGGCAAGATGAAGGGCGATCCGAACAAAAGGCCAAAAGACAAATATTGCCGCTTTCATCGAGATCATGGACAAAATACGGCAGATTGCTATGACCTAAAACAGCAGATAGAAGCTCTAATCAGGCAAGGAAGGCTGCAGAGGTTTGTTAGCAAAGAGCGGACAGATCCGCCGCAAGACCAGGCCCCCCGACGAGAACATGAACGACCAAGACAGCCCTTGGGCGATATAAAGATGATCGTAGGGGGCACCGCGACTGCTGGGTCGTCAAAGAAAGCTCGAAAAACTTATCTCCGAATGGTTCAGAACATCCAGACGACAGGGTCCGTACCCAAAGCACTGTGGATTGATAACCCCGTCATCGGATTCTCAGAGGAAGACGCACGACGCCTCCACCACCCCCATGATGATGCGCTCGTCGTCACCATACAAACGGGAGACTACAACATGCACCGAGTTCTCATCGACAATAGGAGCTCGGCGGACATCCTCTACTATCCTGCGTTCCAACAGATGGGGATTGATAGGGAGCGTCTAGTTCCGACCAACGCCCCGCTCGTCGGCTTCGGAGGGACAAAGGTGTTTCCCCTTGGCATCATCACCCTGACAGTAACCATTGGAGACTACCCTCAGCAAGTCACCAAAAGTGTAGCATTCCTTGTGGTCGACTGCCCGTCGGCATACAATGCCATCATCGGACGCCCTACTCTGAACTCATGGAAGGCTGTTACCTCAACCTATCACTTGATGATAAAGTTCCCGACGAACTATGGAGTGGGAGAACTAAGAGGGGACCAAATGGCCGCACGCGAATGTTATGTAGCGATGATGGAGATGGACGACCACCAACAAACCATAAGCATAGAACAGCATGCATCAACGGAGCCCACAGAAAAACTCGAAGACATACCTCTCGACGACTCTCAGCCAGAGCGGACAACCAAGATCGGTACTCTTACCGACTCGACAATACGACAGGAACTTGCGGCCTTCCTCAAAGAAAACCGAGACGTGTTCGCATGGAGTCATGAGGATATGCCGGGCATTAACCCGTCAGTCATAGTACACAAATTGAACGTATCACCGTCTTTTCCGCCGGTTCGGCAAAAGAAGAGAGTCTTCGCCCCGGAGAGAGATCGGGCAGTAGCGGAGGAGGTCCGCAAATTGCGTGAGGCGGGCTTCATTCAGGAGGTTTACTATCCCGAGTGGTTAGCGAACGTCGTCATGGTGAAAAAGAGTAGCGGAAAGTGGAGGATGTGCGTAGATTTTACCGATCTAAACAAGGCGTGCCCCAAGGACAGCTATCCTCTACCAAGGGTCGACCTCCTGGTGGATTCTACGGCCCAAAACTAGCTGTTAAGCTTCATGGACGCGTTCTCGGGGTACAACTAGATCCTAATGGACGAAGCTGATCGAGAAAAGACTTCGTTCGTAACAAGTCAAGGCCTTTTTTGCTACAAGGTCATGCCGTTCGGCTTGAAAAATGCAGGCGCAACATACCAGAGGCTTATGAACAAGATGTTCACGGAGCAGATCGGGAGAAATGTCCAGGTATATGTCGACGACATGCTGGTAAAAAGTCGAAGAAAGGAGGATCATTTGAAAGACCTAAAGGAAACCTTCGATACCCTTCGCTCCTACAACATGAAGCTAAATCCCGCCAAGTGTGCCTTCGGAGTAACGGCCGAAAAATTCCTAGGATACATGGTGTCCCAACGAGGTATCGAAGCCAATCCGGACAAAATCCGAGCCATAATGGAGATGACACCTCCCAAAAACGTGAAGGAAGTACAGAGCCTTAACGGCAAGGTCGCCGCGCTCAGCAGATTCGTATCCAGGGCGACGGATAGGTGTCTCCCTTTCTTCCGCACGCTGAAGAAGTCCTTCGAATGGACGGACGAATGCCAGCAAGCATTTGAAGACCTCAAGACCTACCTATCCTCACCGCCACTACTAACCCCCTCTCAACCAGGCGAAGAACTATTCCTCTATTTGGCTGTTTCACCAGCTGCCGTCAGCGCAGCTCTCGTAAGAGAAGACAACAAGGTACAGAGGCCAGTGTACTACGCCAGCCGGGCACTCCACGGGGCAGAAGAAAGATACTCGCCGAATGGGTGGAAGCTGAAGCCTTGGCCACGATCACCGAAAAGAATGTGCGAAGCTTTGTGTGGAAAAACATCGTTTGCAGATTCGGAATTCCAAGGGTCCTGATCTCAGACAACGGCAAGCAATTCGACAACAAATCCTTCCAGGACTTCTGCTCACAACTCGGGATCAAGAACCACTATTCCTCCCCCGCTCATCCCCAGGCCAACGGACAAGTTGAAGTCACAAACCGATCCTTGCTCCGAATAATCAAGGCTCGGCTCGAGGGGGCGAAAGGCATATGGCCGGAAGAACTACCCAGCGTACTATGGGCATACAGGACAACCATCCAGACCCCTACAGGAGAAACCCCGTTTAGATTAACGTACGGGAGTGAAGCCGTCATACCGGCTGAGGTTGGACTCACAAGCTACAGAGTGCATAATCACGACGAAGGAAGAAACGACGAAGCCCTGCGCCTAGAGCTTGACTTGGTTGACGAAGTAAGGGCAACAGCTGAATAAAGGCTCGCACGGTACCAGAACCTCATGGCCAAACACTATAACTCCCGAGTCAAGCACCGAGACTTCGAAATCGGAGACCTCGTTTTAAGAAAGGTAATGGGCACCACCAAAGACCCTACACAAGGAAAACTCGGCCCAAACTGGGAAGGGCCCTACAAAATTGCATCATGGCTGAGGAAGGGTACTTACCATTTGGAGACTCTGGACGGACTAAAGCTTCGCCACCCATGGAACGCCGAGCACCTAAAAAAATACTACCAATAAAAAGCAGAACAACGCTACTCCTCATTTCCATTCTACTTTTCAGTCATTCATTTTAGTCGTTTATTTTTACATTTAAAGCCCGAAGGGCTAAGGTTTATTCATTTTTGAACAATTTTATGTTTATGTATGCCTTCAACACAATAAGAAGGGTTATTTCAGTACACAACTTGTGCAACTACTAGGTAGATGGAACAACAAAGTAGACGACCAATCTTAAATCCACAAAAGTGGACGAAGCTACCAAGTCCACGAAATGGACGATCCAAAGATCACAAAGTAGACGACCTAGCTTAAATCCACAAAAATGGACGAAGCTACCAAGTCCACGAAATGGACGATCCAAAGATCACAAAGTAGATGACCTTAATCTACAACAAGAACGACCGAAAAAGTAGACGCCCCAAAGACCGTGAAGGTGACGACCTTAAGTCCACAAAGGACAGGTCTACTATCTGAATCCGCACAATGGATAGAACTACTACGTTAAGTCCACAAAGTGGACGGACCTACGACAAAGTCCATAGTGGACGACCCTAAATCCATCAAAAATAAGGCAAGATTAATCCAATGGACGATCTCAAAATCCACAAAGTGGACGGCAATCTAAAGATCTCAAAACGGACGGCCTCACGTCTACAAGAGTAGACGGAGTTAAAATGTCCGCAGAATTAAAGCCCACGAGATTGACGACCTTAAAATCTACGTACATAAAACCCACGAGGTTGACGACCTTAAAATTTACATCAAGCATAAAGTCCACAAGGTGGACGGCCCTAAAAATCAACAAGGTTGACGACCTTAAAAGACTACTAAAGTAGACCAAGTGGAGACAAAGTCCACAAGGTGAACGACTTCAAAATCTACAAGATAAACGGTCTCGTCAAATACACAAGTCTACTATCTAAATACGTCAACATTCCAGCCAAAAATCAAAGTGACGATACAAGAGCATCAAATATAAATCCACACGAATGAGAATAATGAAAATTAAAAACTACAAAATAGAGTTGTCTTTACAAAAGCCCAAAACACGGGCGTCAAGCATAAAAGTTCATTACAAAACAAATACAAAGTGTTTTCAACAAAAGGATTTATGAAGTAGAAGGAGCAGTCGACGGGGACAGGACGACGACCGGGGTAGAAGGGTCAGCATTAGACTTGGCTGCATCAAGACCGGCTGACAGATCCAAGGTGACGGACCTCTCCAAGGCAGGTTGGGCAAGAACAAAGCTGCCGTCTCTCGAGTCTGCCTTAGGATCGGTAGACTCGTCATCCCCTTCGAAGATGGATTCACCTGCCGGGGTTGACGGTATGGGCTCATCCATGCTTATCCCAGACAAATCCAAGTCAGGATGGGCACGCTTTATCTGCTTTAAGCAATCCTCGAAACCCTCAGAGTAGTAGACGGCGCAGGAGTCAATGAATTGCTGGGAATCCTTAAATTCCGCCACGGCGTCATTCCTGGCCGTCTCCACCTGACTCATCAGCCCTTGGAGTTCTTTCTCCGCCGTCAGCTTTGCATCGTCAGCCAGGCCCCGCTGACGGGTCTCCTTCGCCAGTTCATCCGTCAGTCTCTTCACCTTTTTGGCCAGGGTGACGTTGGCGTCCCTATACTGCTGTTGAGCGTCTGTCGACGTCTTGAGGCGCTTGTGCAGGCGAGATACCACCCCCTCCTTCGCGGCACATCGGTCCTGTAGGGCCTTCATTCGAACCATGGCCTGTGGGGCACAAAAAAGTCGTCAGTCGCACGAATGCCGTCAATACTCTACGAAGTCTACAAAAAATAATAATAAGAATACAAAAATACGGCGAAGGCAATCATACCCTTGCGAGATCGAACAGCCTCGACGACCCTATCTCCTCCGTCGCCAGCTCCTCGCATAGCTCCGTCTCCTCCTTCAAAATCGACTCCGCCATCTCCACGACATAGTCCTTGTGAGTAAGGAGGTGACGAGTAGAATCGGGGGTGACGGCACCTGACGCCGTCATCAGGCCCTTGCCGGCCCAATAAGAAGCCCTGGGTGACGACAGCTCCTGGGAAGGCCTAACCCCTGGTGAAATTTCCACCCTCTTCCCAGAACGGTCGTCTCTCCCGTCAGCCCTCCTTTTTGAGCCCACCTTGACGGGCTTGGGGGCTGACGACGGCGTCGCCCCGCTGGCCTTAGCCTCTTCCTTCTTCTTGGCGGCGGCAGCACGTATCCTTTGCTTGGCCGACTCCATTTTTGTCAAGAAACAAAAACGAGATCAAAAAAAAAAAAAAAGAAGAAACAATGGACAGAGTTAACGGAGTCTTTAAGAGACGCTTATGTCGACGAGATTGGTCGTTAAGTTGTCGGGCTTCTTCCGTCGGCTCTGGGCCCCCACAATACAAATGCAAAGTGTTAAGGGTAATCAAATTCCTACACTTTCTTTCCTCCAAAGGAATGGACGTCACCCGGCTAATAAAGTCCTCCTGCTCCTTCGTCACACGAGGACGGATGTTTGCTGAAAAAGAAAAGAGACGGGGTTAGAAATTGAACGTTAACGAAGTAAAGGAAATTGACGGGGTCGACTTGAGTCCCGGACATATGCCCAAGTATTGTCAAAAAAGCCATTTGGCATTGACTTCCACTCCTCTGGACGGCAAACCCAGTTCGTCCCTTCCACGAAAAAATATCTACCCTTCCACTTTCTATTGGAGTCGGGCATATCGGAGACCAATTTCAACTCCTTCTTCCTCGCAGAAAAGTGATATATCCCTTTTGATGAGGAGATATGTTGGGGCCTATAACACCAGAAAAACTCGTCTAGCGTCAGCTGACGGTGTCCACCACTTAGACGGCCCCACAAAATCTCGGCTCCAATGAAGGCTCTCCAAGCGTTGGGAGCAATCTGACTGACGGATATGCCCAAATAATTTGCCAGCTGACGATGTAAGGCCGTCAGTGGTAGCCTTAGTCCCGCTGCAAACATGGCATCATACATGCCTATATCTGCGGTCCTTCTCGAGTAACATCTCTTACCCTCCTTGGGAAGACGAATCGGGACGTCGGCTGGGATTTGGTAACGAACTCGCAGGTTCCCAAAAACGTTCTCCGTCATTGCTGGTGAAAACTTGTTGACGGACCACTCTTGTGGAAGAATGAAGGGGCGATCGTCAAGAGAAGCACCTGAAGTACTTTCTAAGGACGTCTCGTCACTGTCATCTTCCACCCCGTCACCAGATCTCTCTCCATTTCCATTCTCACCACTTCTACTTGTTCTTTCCTCGTCGTCGAAAGAGTGGGTTGACGTTTCCCTCTCTGACGAACCGGATAAGCTCTCCACGGGCTCCCGTCCTGACGGGAAGACCTCGTCGTAACCTGCTCCCTCGCGGATCGACGATTCCTCACTCGACATCTGACTCCCTACAAGTGATGGGTATATTCTAAGAACCTAGGTTGACGATCCTACCAAAGGAGAGTGCCTAAAAGAATAAAAGTAAAAAGAGAAAAACTTACAAGTAAAATGTCGTCTGACGTAAGTTGATGGTCCCAAAAAGTTGACGGTTCAAGGTAGACGAAGCTAGCAAACAGACGGACAGGAGTCACTTGACGCTTTGGCTCTCAAAAGAATACAAATGTTGGAAAGTTTGAAATGAGGAAAGTGGGAGATATATATAGGAAAAAGGGGGCACGAAAGACGAAGCGACACGCTCGTCGCAGAACGAGGCGAATCAAACCAAGCCACGTGTTATAGCATTTAATGAAAGCCGCGCGAGGTTTTAGGAATATACTCCATAGCTCGTCAGGATAGGTTGACGAGGCTATGGAGTAGGGGCCAGCTGATAAGGGTTATCCTAAATGACATAAAGCTGACGAGCTTGGGGCTGACGACCCCAATGCTGACGACCTCAACTCTTGAGCTATCTGAAGCTGACGACCTAAAACATATGGAAACCTAAGGTTGACAACCTCTACCAACAAACCCAATGCATAGCCAGGCTGACGGGAGTAGGCTGACGAGGTTAGTCTCGGCTCCATCTACAACCTTGCTTAACCAACACGCATACACAAACAATTCTTGAACGACACGTCTAAGTAAGGAGACTCCTACAAGGACAAGGATTCTAGGAGATACGTGGGATCCAAGTATCACTGTCCTAAAAGGAAAAGAACTCCTTGGTCAAGGCATGGATTTCGGCCCAACGCTACTATAAATACCCCAAGACCCTCTCAAAGCAAGGTACGCACAAATAACTCAACTTTAGCACTCTAGTGTTGAAAGTAAAGGTTTCTAACTTGACATTCGGAGGGTCTTCGGCCGGTATCACACCGGTACCCTTTCTTAGGTCTTCATCCTTTGTGTTGTGCAGGTGCGTCATTAAGGGCACATGCGGACCGTGTAGCCTACTGAGGATTTTGGACATCATCAGCGATAATGAAGGATGATGATCACTTTTTCTGGTTTTTATTTTTATTTTTTATTTTATATTGGTTTTGATGGTGAATGAGGGAAAAGGAAGAGGGTGACTTTTACAAAAATGGAGGATGTTATAGTTTGTGTAACAGCCCACTCTTTTCCCTCTCCTTTCCTAATGGTCGAAGCCACCCCCCCCCCCCCCCCCCCCCCCCCCCCCCCCCCCCCCTCTCATTTTGTAATAGCCCAACCACAAGAATGGTTTCACTTTTTGTTGCCGCACTTTGAATTACCCCATTGTCTTCTTCTTTTGATGGACCTACCTCAAAGAAAATATAATATGGATGATGTTGTGTATGTTAACCTGAGGGTATTGATGGAAATGGGGTCAGATGGTGCCATTTCAGGAATTCGAAGAACATAGTCCACGTCTTTCGTTCCGGACTTTTGATCTTTGTTAATGTGTGTACCATACTTGTAAGGAGTACCCTACCAGGCTATAAGACACTATGGCATATTGAGTTTTAAAATAAAACTCTGTTATCATCCTTCTTTTATTGGTGTTTAATCATTTAATGCTTTCACAATTTTCTGCTTCCTTTGAGTGCTGGCAGCATCAGAGATGCCTTGGTGTGAAAGCATATAAAGTCTTTGGAGTTTATTTTCTATTCTTTGAGAAAAAAAAAATATAGGTCAAAGATGCATATCCGTTTTTTGATAAATGTACAGTGAGAATAGGACTTGATCTCATTATATGTTATGATATGACTCCCACCCTTTCACTTTGTTTCTTACTCCGTTTTTTGCTGAATTGAAGCTCTGGATTTTTATTTCCTAAAAAAGTGGGGGGCTCAATTTTTTACTTTGATATACCTTTTTTTATGATATACCCTAAAAAAGTTGACTTGGTTGATGTTTATTGTATGATATACCCTTTAGTGATAAGGATAATATATATGATTGTGTGCACTCACTGATGTGAGTGCTCTGGCAGTTTTACACAAAACCCAGAATGTTAGAACTAATTAACAATTCCAACTTACATTAGTTTAGAAATAGCCTAGAAGCCAAAGAACGAAATGCTTACAAATGTATTGAAATTCAGCCGAAAACCTACAAAGAGTCCCTCTTATAAAGTGAGGGATTGAACCCACCCACATGAAACTTACAATTCTTTTACAAGAGAAAATTGGCTAAAAAAAAAAAAAAAACATTGTGGGGGGGGGGGGGGGGGAGGGGGGTTTATAGTGATAAATGATAAAGGCTCAGAGGAGTGGCAAAGGAGGTGGCGCAGTGAAAGTAGACTCTCCTTGTAGCAATAAGCCTGTTTCAATTCGTCGTAATATGGTTTATCACTGGATGAGAGACCAATACTATAAAAATTAGAATAAAAGTCAAAAAATTTTCTAAATAAGAGCCTGAGTAAGAATGCAGAACTCCGAGTGAAATGAGATAGCATGCAAATCTATGTATTACTAAAAGCTGAAGCGTAACATTTAATGTTGTTACGCTCACGTTGAGCCACATTAGCAGTTACGTCACTATTTTTTTTTTTCAATTTTTCTTATATATATTTTTAAACATTTTCTCATTTAAGGTGACTTAATTATTTAAAAATTAAAATATTTTTTAACCATTATTTTTATTACTAATTTTCCAAAACTCTCATTTCCTTTTACCTCTTTATCTCCCCACTACTTTCTATCTTAATATCATTCTTTCTCTACCTTTTTATCTTCCTTTATTTTGACTCTTCTTATTCTCAACATCTTATTATAAATTTGACATTTTCTTTTTCATTCTATGCATAATTTTCTTACACAAAAAATGTTGCTTCTCTCTCTCTCTCTCTCTCTCTTTCTCTCTCTCTCAATTTTTTTTTCATTTTTTGTTTGATTTTTTTATTTTATTGCATCAATTCTTTAGGTTGATGAATTTTTGTGCTAAATAGAATTCTACTTTGGGTTGATATAATTTAGTTTTGTGTTTTAAGTTGTTATCTTTTATATTCTCTCTGATTAAATATTATCCTACTGCATTATACAGATAGTATATAATAATATAATGTTATTATATTACATAGAATAACTTGGATAATTTGATGTTTATTGTTATATATTTTATCTTTACTCTTTTTTCCTCTCATATTATTTTATTCAACATTTAAATCCAATCACATCCTTCATACTATTAAATTATGCAACACAAATCAAGAAAATGACTAGACACAAACCTGCCTTCCTTTACCATACATTAGAGGAATCAAAATATTTGTGTGATAAAGGGTCATCTAATTTATAATTTAGATAGCACCATTTGAATGTGTCTAAGCCCATAGATTGAGCAATTTTTTGACTTAAAAAGCTACTGAGAATGAACTTTTTGAATCAAGTCTAAAACAATATGAACTACTATATATCATTTAGGTAAAAACTTTTATCATAGATACATTAATATTTTTTTTTACACAAATTTAAATCACGCAAACTTAATAATTTTATATTATGTGTTAGCATCGTCTTTGCTTCTTCTTCTTCTGCTCAAAAATATTATGCATCATCTTTAAAGGATGCCAACAATATTGATCTTATGGGAAAAGTTACATAAAATACTGAAAAATAAAATGTTTTATATTACAATCTACTAATTTTTTTGAAAAAATATTTAAACCTTTCTATTTTTCATATCACCGACGTATTTTACAACCACCACATGTGTTAACTTAAGTCTTAATATTCTTAAAATATTTCAGCAAAAAGAAAAAAAAAGTTGTCACAAAAGAGGAGTTCATGTAAAGTTTTTTGCAAAATGAAATATTTGTTTTGTAAGGCCACCAAACTTGATAATTTGCAAATATGGAACCGTTAACAACAATATTTGCATAGTTATATAATTCTAGCTAAAGCAATTGTGTATACTTCAAGTCTTCAAAAAACACACATCTACTGGTGGTTAAACGTTCATCCTGGGTAGTTTTAACTTTTCATATAATTTTACCTTTACATTTTCATCTATTTTCATTATGATTTTTTTTTCAAAAAAAAAAAACTTTATTTTAGATATTTATAAGTAAAAAAATGAAATAATGATTCATGAATTAAAAAAAATTATTTATACATATTTATCTTGTGCGGTTGTAACTTTATATATAATTTTGCATTTATATATTCATTTACTTTAATTTAGATGTTTATAACTTAATAATAAAATCTATAAATAAGGTAAGTAAAACACTTCATACATTAAAAATATTTAAGGCTCATTATTACTTTCATTAAAATATTATGGATATTTCAATTGATTGAGACCAAACTAGAGAAATGTCTTTCATATTTCCTTGAAAATTCAGAAGGAAAAAAAACCTTTGACATACCACTAACATAACTATATCTATAACTATTTAAGCCATCCATAATATCTATTTTTTATTGATAACCATAAAATTTACAACTAGCAAGGAAGTATACAAAGTGATAAAGAATAAATGAAGGAAGAAAAAAAAGAAATGAAATCAAACGTCAATTAATAACCGTTATTTGGAAAATAAAAAGGTGGTCAAGAGGAATAAGAAATAAAATAGAGATGGCTACACAAAGGACATTGAAAACTTTATAATGCAATAAATCAACCATTACATTCACTTAATTAAATTAATAATCAACAATTAAATTTAATAATACAAAATTTAAACTTAAAACTAATCAAGCGGAGCAACACATGGAGATCCTCGGATGTTCATCATCAAAGTCTTACGCCATTGTTTTACAAAGAATTGTGCCACCAATGAAAACTTTAACGTGACCAAATCGAAACGTATAACGAATGAACCAGTTTGATCGGTCTAATAAATACTACCATTGATGGAGATTTCTGAATGTCCCAACAAAAATATAGGAGGGATGCTAGGGATCCTCTTCCACAAATTGGTCTTTAGTCCAAGTGTTGGTTATATTTCAACAATTTACTTTTGTGATAAAGCAAAAGGAACAATACACAATTCTAAGAATAAGCAATAACACAAATAGATGTACAAGATAAATGTAATAAACAAAAATTGAATATATATATATATATATAAAGAGAAATCTACAAATAATTAAAAACTCACAGACCAAATGCATGAATGATGAAAAATTCAGATCAAGTCTTGTGTTCGACACAATTTTCTTAAAGCAAATTTCGCCCCTCACACAATCACTGTGGTGCTTTGAGACTCACAGACGTCTGTCTCCCAGGATAAAATGATCTACTGCACGAAAACGAAGTATACAAGGTCGTGCTCTACGAACTACTCAATGTCTCTTTTTCTCTCTTTGATACAAAATGAATGCACAAAATATTTTCACTAGGAGAGTTTTCTCTGAAAAATAGTTTTTATGAATGAGGGATTATGTAAAATTATAGGCTCTCTGTTTTAGTAATAACTGTTATGCACAAACTAACTGACTCAACAAATTAAAATAATAAAATATTATTATTTGGACAAGTAGGCCCAGTCCACATATGCCAAAAACCCAACCCAATGTTCAACTCAAGAGCATATAAACCCATGTATTATCTCTTTCCTTTCCTATGTGGGACTTAGGATTTTTATTACTTATAATAATATCTTCAAGTGAACATAAAAAGCATCAATTTCTTATTCACTCCATGTTATTTTTCCAACACCAAAGACATACACAGCAGGCTTATATTCATCAAAATGAGGCCCAAGAACTATCCTAACCACCTTGTATTCATCTGCATGAGGATTGTAACCAATTCCATTTACACTGTGAAAACTTTTGGGATGGGGAGGAGCAGCAAATTCCACGTATTCCCTAAGAGATGGATTCCAAAGTATGAGGGAAACCCTCTCAACCCTCTTCTATTTCTTCTTCATAATCATGATAATCATAAGGCTTACCAAAATCTCTTTGGTAAGATGCCAACAACAATTTTCTTGAATGCACCTTTAAAAATTTACAAGTTTTGTCTTGCTAATATGGAAACTATAGAAATTAACCTGATTTTACAAATGACACAGTAGGATATAGACCTATTTATAAAATGTTGTTATAGCCTAATTAATAATTAAATAATTTTGGCCTATCGCAGAATTTTACAAACACCACTATACGATGCTATAGCCTAATTAAAAAAATAAACAAATTTGGCCTATAGTATAAGGTGTAGACCTATAGTGGTGTTTTCTGAATTTGGCCTATAGTATAAGGTGTAGACCTATAGGTGGCGTTTTTGTAAAACGCCATTATAGATATATAGTCGCAGAAAAATAATGGTATTTACAAACGCCACTATAGCCCAAATGGGCCTATTGCGATGTTTTTAGGATCTATAGTGGCATTTGTAACGCAACTCTAGGTCAAGTTTTTTTGTAGCGATGCAAGGAAACATTACAACGAAGAGGCAGAAGTTTAGGGATGGTTGCTTTGTGCCTACAAAGAAATGTGTGATCAGAGATGCTCCACCTGGCAAAAATCAATGTGAAAAGCCTGGAAGCTCCAGATCTAATATTCCGTCACATTACAAGATGCCAACAACAATTTTCTCGAATGCACCAACAAATATTTACGAGTTTTATCTTGCTACTATGGAAACTATAGAAATTAACCAGATTTTACAAATGCCACTGTAGGATATTGACCCATTTCTAGAACGTTGTCGTATCCTAATTAAAAAAATAAATAAATTTATTATTTTGCAACGTTTTACAAACACCATTATACGTTGCAATAGCCTAATTAAAAAAATAAATGAATTTGGCTAATAGTATAGGGTCTAGACCAATAATGGCATTTTTGAATTTGGCGTACAATATAGGGTGCAGACCTATAGGAGGCGTTTTTGTAAAATGTCATTATAGGTCTATAGTTGCGGTAAAATAATGGTATTTGCAAATGCCACTATAGCAATCGCTACTATAGCCCAAATTGGCCTATAGTAACATTTTTAGGATCTATAGTGGCGTTTGTAATGCCACTATAGGTCATGTTTTTTGTAGTTATGCAAGTAAACACTGCAGCAAAGTGACAGAAGTCTGGGAATGGTAACTCTGCGCCCTCAAAGAAATGTGTGATCAAAGGCGCTCCATCTGGCAGAAATCAAGGTGAAAAAACTGGAAGCACCATGTCTAATATTCCACCACATTACAAGAGGCCAACAACAATTTTATTGAATGCACCTATAAAAATTTACGAGTTTCTCTTGCCTCTTTGGAAACAATAGAAATTAACATTACTTTATAAATGCCACAATAGGATATGGACTTGTTTCTAAAATGTCGCCATAGCCCAATTGAAAATAATAAACCAATTTGGCCTATTGCAGCATTTTACAACCGCCACTATACTTTGCAATAGCCTAATTAAATAAATAAATGAATTAGGCCTATAATATAGGGTCTAGACCAATAGTGGCATTTTTGAATTTATCCTATAGTATAGGGTGTAGACCGATAGGTGGCGTTTTTTTAAAATGCCAATAGAAGTCAAGTTTTTTAGGATCTACAGTGGTGTTTGTAATGCCACTATAGGTCATGTTTTTTGTAGTTATGAAAGGAAACACTGCAGCAAAGTAACAGAAGTCTTGGAATGGTAGCTCTGCGCCTTCAAAGAAATGTGTCATCAAAGGCGCTCCATCTGGCAGAAATCAAGGTGAAAAAATTGGAAGCGCCAGGTCTAATATTCCACCACATTACAAGAGGCCGACAACAATTTTCTTGAATGCACCCATAAAAATGTGCGAGTTTTGTCTTGCCACTGTGGAAACAATAGAAATCAACCTGATTATGCAAATGTCACTATAGGAGAAGGACTTACTTCTAGAACGCTGCTATAGCCTAATTAAAAAAATAAATAAATTTAGCCTATTGCAGAGTTTTACAAACACCATTATATGTTGCAATAGCCTAATTAAAAAAATAAATGAATTTGGCTTATAGTATAGGGTCTAGACCAAAAGTGCCAATATTCAATTTGGCCTACAATATAGGGTGTAAAACGCCATTAGAAGTCAAGTTTTTTAGGATCTATAGTGGTGTTTGTAATGCCACTATAGGTCATGTTTTTTGTAATTATGCAAGGAAACACTGCAGCAAAGTAACAGAAGTCTTGGAATGGTAGCTCTACGCCTTCAAAGAAATGTGTTATCAAAGGCGCTCCATCTGGCAGAAATCAAGGTGAAAAAACTAGAAGCTCCAGGTCTAATATTCCACCACATTACAAGAGGCCAACAACAATTTTCTTGAATGCACCCATAAAAATGTGCTAGTTTTGTTTTGCCACTGTGGAAACAATAGAAATTAACCTGATTATGCAAATGTCACTATAGGATATGGACTTATTTCTAAAACGCTGCTATAGCCTAATCAAAAAAATAAATAAATTTAGCCTATTGCAGCGTTTTACAAACACCACTATACGTTGCAAGAGCCTAATTAAAAAAATAAATGAATTTGGCATATAGTATAGGGTCTAGACCAATAGTGGCAATTTTGAATTTGGCCTACAATATAGGGCGTAGACCTATAGGTGGCGTTTTTGTAAAATGCCATTATTGGTTTATAGTTGCGGTAAAATAATGGTATTTCCAAATGCCACTATAGCAATCGCTACCGTAGCCCAATTTGGCCTATAGTAACATTTTTAGGATCTATGGTGGTGTTTTTAACTCCACTATAGGTCATGTTTTTTGTGGTTGTGCAGGGAAACACTGCTGCACAGTGACAGAAGTTTGGGAATGGTAGCTCTGCACCTTCAAAGAAATATGTGATCAAAGGCGCTCCATCTGGCAGAAATCAAGGTAAAAAAACTAAAAGCTCCATGTCTAATATTCCACCACATTACAAGAGGCCAACAACAATTTTATTGAATGCACCTATAAATATTTACGAGTTTCTCTTGCTACTTTGGAAACAATAGAAATTAACATTATTTTATAAATGCCACAATAGGTTATGGACTTGTTTCTAAAATGTCGCCATAGCCCAATTGAAAATAATAA
This sequence comes from Castanopsis chinensis, assembly GCA_032878915.1. Classification (NCBI taxonomy): domain Eukaryota; kingdom Viridiplantae; phylum Streptophyta; class Magnoliopsida; order Fagales; family Fagaceae; genus Castanopsis; species Castanopsis chinensis. The sequence continues at coordinate 1,247,281 of JAVQMG010000089.1, forward strand.
ACAAATTTGGCCTATTGCAGCATTTTACAACCGCCACTATACTTTGCAATAGCCTAATTTAATAAATAAATGAATTTGGCCTATAGTATACGGTCTAGACCAATAGTGGCATTTTTGAATTTATCCTATAGTATAGGGTGTAGACCTATACGTGGCGTTTTTGTAAAACGCCATTAGAGGTCAAGTTTTTTAGGATCTATAGTGGCGTTTGTAATGCCACTCTAGCTCATGTTTTTTCTAGTTATGCAACGAAACACTGCTGCACAGTGACAGAAGTTTGGGAATGGTAGCTCTGCACCTTCAAAGAAATATGTGATCAAAGGCGCTCCATCTGGCAGAAATCAAGGTAAAAAAACTAAAAGCTCCAGATCTAATATTCCACCACATTACAAGACGCCAACAACAATTTTGTTGAATGCACCTACATAAATTTACGAGTTTCTCTTGCTACTAAGGAAACAATAGTAATTAACATTATTTTATAAATGCCACAATAGGATATGGACTTGTTTCTAAAATGTTGCCATAGCCTAATTAAAAAAAATAAACAAATTTAGCCTATTGCAGCATTTTACAAACGCCGCTATACATTGCAATAGCCTAATTAATAAAATGAATGAATTTGGCTTATAGTATAGGGTCTAGACCAATAGTGGCATTTTTGAATTTATCCTATAGTATAGGGTGTAGACCGATAGGTGGCGCTTTTCTAAAACGACATTAGAGGTCAAGTTTTTTAGGATCTATAGTGACGTTTGTAATGCCACTATAGGTCATGTTTTTTTTAGTTATGCAAGGAAACACTGCAGCAAAGTGACAAGTTTGAAAATGGTAGCTTTGCGCCGTCAAAGAAATGTGTGGTCAAAGGCGCTCCATCTGGCAGAAATCAAGGTGAAAAAACTGGAAGCACTAGGTCTAATATTCCACCACATTACAAATGGACGACAACAATTTTCTTGAATGCACCCATAAAAATGTGCGAGTTTTGTCTTGCCACTGTGGAAACAATAGAGATTAACCTGATTATGCAAATGTCACTATAGAATAAGGACTAACTTCTAGAACGCTGCTATAGCCTAATTAAAAAAATAAATAAATTTAGCCTATTGCAGCGTTTTACAAACACCATTATACGTTGCAATAGCCTAATTAAAAAAATAAATGAATTTGCCATATAGTATAGGGTCTAGACCAAAAGTGGCAATTTTGAATTTGGCCTACAATATAGGGTGTAGACCTATAGGTGGCGTTTTTGTAAAATGCCATTACAGGTTTATAGTTACGATAAAATAATGGTATTTGCAAATGCCACTGTAGGTCATGTTTTTTGTAGTTATGCAGGGAAACACTGCAGCAAATTGACAGAAGTCTAGGAATGGTAGCTCTGCGCCTTCAAAGAAACTTGTGATCAAAGGTGCTCCACTTGGCAGAAATCAAGGTGAAAAGACTACAAGCTCCCTGTCTAATATTCCACCACATTACAAGAGGTCAACAACAATTTTATTGAATTCGCCTATAAAAATTTACGAGTTTGTCTTGCTACTACGGAAACAATAGAAATTAACAGTGTTTTATAAAGGCCACAATAGGATATGGACTTGTTTCTAAAATGTTGCCATAGCCTAATTTAAAAAAATAAACAAATTTTGCCTATTGCAGCATTTTACAAACGCCACTATACATTGCAATAGCCTAATTAAGAAAATAAATGAATTTGGCCTATAGTATAGGGTCTAGACCAATAGTGGCATTTTTGAATTTATCCTATAGTATAGGGTGTAGACCGATAGGTGGCGTTTTTGTAAAACGCCATTGGAAGTCAAGTTTTTTAGGATCTATAGTGGTGTTTGTAATGCCACTATAGGTCATGTTTTTTGTAGTTATGCAAGGAAACACTGCAGCAAAGGAACAGAAGTCTTGGGATGGTAGCTCTGCGCCTTCAAAGAAATGTGTCATCAAAGGCGCTCCATCTGGCGGAAATCAAGGTGAAAAAACTAGAACCTCCAGGTCTAATATTCCACCACATTACAAGAGGCCAACAACAATTTTCTTGAATGCACCCATAAAAATGTGCGAGTTTTGTCTTGCCACTGTGGAAACAATAGAAATTAACCTGATTATGCAAATGTCAATATAGGATAAGGACTTATTTCTAAAACGCTGCTATAGCCTAATTAAAAAAATAAATAAATTTAGCCTATTACAGCGTTTTACAAACACCACTATATGTTGCAACAGCCTAATTAAAAAAATAAATGAATTTGGCTTATAGTAAAGGGTCTACACCAATAGTGGCAATTTTGAATTTGGCCTACAATATAGGGCGTAGACCTATAAGTGGCGTTTTTGTAAAATGCCATTATTGGTTTATAGTTGCGGTAAAATAATGGTATTTCCAAATGCCACTATAGCAATCGCTACCGTAGCCCAAATTGGCCTATAGTAACATTTTTAGGATCTATGGTGGTGTTTTTAACTCCACTATGGGTCATGTTTTTTGTAGTTGTGCAGGGAAACACTGCTGCAAAGTGACAGAAGTCAGGGAATAGTAGCTCTGCACCTTCAAAGAAATGTGTGATCAAAGGTGCTCCACTTGGCAGAAATCAAGGTGAAAAGACTAGAAGCTCCGTTTTTAATATTCCACCACATTACAGGAGGCCAGCAACAATTTTATTGAATGCACCTATAAAAATTTACGAGTTTCTCTTGCTACTATGGAAACAATAGAAATTAACATTATTTTATAAATGCCACAATTGGATATGGACTTGTTTCTAAAATGTCGCCATAGCCCAATTGAAAATAATAAACAAATTTGGCCTATTGCAGCATTTTGCAACCGCCACTATACTTTGCAATAGCCTAATTAAATAAATAAATGAATTTGGCCTATAGTATACGGTCTAGACCAATAGTGGCAATTTTGAATTTATCCTATAGTATAGGGTGTAGACCTATACGTGGTGTTTTTGTAAAACGCCATTAGAGGTCAAGTTTTTTAGGATCTATAGTGGCGTTTGTAATGCCACTCTAGGTCATGTTTTTTCTAGTTATGCAAGGAAACACAGCAGCAAAGTGACATAAGTCTGGGAATGGTAGCTCTGCGCCTTCAAAGAAATATGTGATCAAAGGAGCTCCATCTGGCAGAAATCAAGGTGAAAAAACTGGAAGCTCCAGATCTAATATTCCACCACATTACAAGAGGCCAACACCAATTTTGTTGAATGCACCTACATAAATTTACGAGTTTCTCTTGCTACTAAGGAAACAATAGTAATTAACCTGATTATGCAAATGTCACTATAGGATAAGGACTTACTTCTAGAACCCTGCTATAGCCTAATTAAAAAAAATAAGTAAATTTAGCCTATTGCAGCGTTTTACAAACACCCCTATACGTTGCAATAGCCTAATTAAAAAAATAAATGAATTTGGCTTATAGTATAGGGTCTAGACCAAAAGTGGCAATTTTGAATTTGGCCTACAATATAGGGTGTAGACCTATAGGTGGCGTTGTTTGTAAAATGCCATTATAGGTTTATAGTTACGATAAAATAATGGTATTTGCAAATGCCACTGTAGGTCATGTTTTTTGTAGTTATGCAGGTAAACACTGCAGCAAATTGACAGAAGTCTGGGAATGGTAGCTCTGCGCCTTCAAAGAAACTTGTGATCAAAGGTGCTCCACTTGGCAGAAATCAAGGTGAAAAGACTAGAAGCTCCGTGTCTAATATTCCACCACATTACAAGAGGTCGACAACAATTTTATTGAATTTGCCTATAAAAATTTACGAGTTTCTCTTGCTACTATGGAAACAATAGAAATTAACATTATTTTGTAAATGCCACGATAGTATATGGACTTGTTTCTAAAATGTTGCCATAGCCTAATTAAAAAAAAATAAACAAATTTAGCCTATTGCAGCATTTTACAAACGCCACTATACATTGCAATAGCCTAATTAGAGAAATAAATGAATTTGGCCTATAGTATAGGGTCTAGACCAATAGTGGCATTTTTGAATTTATCCTATAGTATAGTATGTAGACCTATACGTGGCGTTTTTGTAAAACGCCATTAGAGGTCAAGTTTTTTAGGATCTATAGTGGCGTTTGTAATGCCACTCTAGGTCATATGTTTTCTAGTTATGCAAGGAAACACTGCAGCAAAGTGACAGAAGTCTGGGAATGGTAGCTTTGCGCCTTCAAAGAAATATGTGATCAAAGGCGCTCCATCTGGCAGAAATCGAGGTGAAAAAACTAAAAGCTCCATGTCTAATATTCCACCACATTACAAGAGGCCAACAACAATTTTATTCACTGCACCTATAAAAATTTACGAGTTTCTCTTGCAACTTTGGAAATAATAGAAATTAACATTATTTTATAAATGCCACAATAGGATATGGACTTGTTTCTAAAATGTCGCCATAGCCCAATTGAAATTAATAAACAATTTGGCCTATTGCAGCATTTTACAACCGCCACTATACTTTGCAATAGCCTAATTAAATAAATAAATGAGTTTGGCCTATAGTATAGGGTCTAGACCAATAGTGGCATTTTTGAATTTATCCTATAGTATAGGGTGTAGACCTATACGTGGCGTTTTTGTAAAACGCCATTAGAGGTCAAGTTTTTTAGGATCTATAGTGGCGTTTGTAATGCCACTCTAGGTCATGTTTTTTCTAGTTATGCAAGGAAACACTGCAGCAAAGTGACAAAAGTCTGGGAATGGTAGCTCTGCGCCTTCAAAGAAATATGTGATCAAAGGCGCTCCATCTGGCGGAAATCAAGGTGAAAAAACTTGAAGCTCCAGATCTAATATTCCACCACATTACAAGAGGCCAGCACCAATTTTGTTGAATGCACCTACATAAATTTACGAGTTTCTCTTGCTACTAAGGAAACAATAGTAATTAACCTGATTATGCAAATGTCACTATAGGATAAGGACTTACTTCTAGAACCCTGCTATAGCCTAATTAAAAAAAAATAATAAATTTAGCCTATTGCCGCGTTTTACAAACACCCCTATACGTTGCAATAGCCTAATTAAAAAAATAAATGAATTTGGCCTATAGTATAGGGTCTAGACCAATAGTGGCATTTTTCAATTTATCCCATAGTATAGGATGTTGACCTATACGTGGCGTTTTTGTAAAACGCCATTAGAGGTCAAGTTTTTTAGGATCTATAGTGGCGTTTGTAATGCCACCCTCGGTCATATGTTTTCTTGTTATGCAAGGAAACACTGCAACTAAGTGACAGAAGTCTGGGAATGGTAGCTTTGCGCCTTCAAAGAAATATGTGATCAAATGCGCTCCATCTGGCAGAAATCAAGGTGAAAAAACTAAAAGCTCCATGTCTAATATTCCACCACATTAAAAGAGGCCAACAACAATTTTATTCACTGCACCTATAAAAATTTACGAGTTTCTCTTGCTACTTTGGAAATAATAGAAATTAACATTATTTTATAAATGCCACAATAGGATATGGACTTGTTTCTAAAATGTCGCCATAGCCCAATTGAAAATAATAAACAAATTTGGCCTATTGCAGCATTTTGCAACCGCCACTATACTTTGCAATAGCCTAATTAAATAAATAAATGAATTTGGCCTATAGTATATGGTCTAGACCAATAGTGGAATTTTTGAATTTATCCTATAGTACAGGGTGTAGACCTATACGTGGCGTTTTTGTAAAACGCCATTAGAGGTCAAGTTTATTAGGATCTATAGTGGCGTTTGTAATGCCACTCTAGGTCATGTTTTTTCTAGTTATGCAAGGAAACACAGCAGCAAAGTGACATAAGTCTGGGAATGGTAGCTCTGCGCCTTCAAAGAAATATGTGATCAAAGGAGCTCCATCTGGCAGAAATCAAGGTGAAAAAACTGGAAGCTCCAGATCTAATATTCCACCACATTACAAGAGGCCAACACCAATTTTGTTGAATGCACCTACATAAATTTACGAGTTTCTCTTGCTACTAAGGAAACAATAGTAATTAACCTGATTATGCCAATGTCACTATAGGATAAGGACTTACTTCTAGAACCCTGCTATAGCCTAATTAAAAAAAAAAAATAAATTTAGCCTATTGCAGCGTTTTACAAACACCCCTATACGTTGCAATAGCCTAATTAAAAAAAATAAATGAATTTGGCTTATAGTATAGGGTCTAGACCAAAAGTGGCAATTTTGAATTTGGCCTACAATATAGGGTGTAGACCTATAGGTGGCGTTTTTTGTAAAATGCCATTATAGGTTTTATAGTTACGATAAAATAATGTTATTTGCAAATGCCACTATAGGTCATGTTTTTTGTAGTTGTGCAGGTAAACACTGCAGCAAATTGACAGAAGTCTGGGAATGGTAGCTCTGTGCCTTCAAAGAAACTTGTGATCAAAGGTGCTCCACTTGGCAGAAATCAAGGTGAAAAGATTAGAAGCTCCGTGTCTAATATTCCACCACATTACAAGAGGTCGACAACAATTTTATTGAAATTGCCTATAAAAATTTACGAGTTTCTCCTGCTACTATGGAAACAATAGAAATTAACATTATTTTGTAAATGCCACGATAGTATATGGACTTGTTTCTAAAATGTTGCCATAGCCTAATTGAAAAAAAAATAAACAAATTTAGCCTATTGCAGCATTTTACAAACGCCACTATACATTGCAATAGCCTAATTAAAGAAATAAATGAATTTGGCCTATAGTATAGGGTCTAGACCAATAGTGGCATTTTTGAATTTATCCTATATTATAGTATGTAGACCTATATGTGGCGTTTTTGTAAAACGCCATTAGAGGTCAAGTTTTTAAGGATCTATAGTGGCGTTTGTAATGCCACTCTAGGTCATGTTTTTTCTAGTTATGCAAGGAAACACTGCAGCAAAGTGACAGAAGTCTGGGAATGGTAGCTTTGCGCCATCAAAGAAATATGTGATCAAAGGCGCTCCATCTGGCAGAAATCAAGGTGAAAAAACTAAAAGCTCCATGTCTAATATTCCACCACATTAGAAAAGGCCAACAACAATTTTATTCACTGCACCTATAAAAATTTACGAGTTTCTCTTGCAACTTTGGAAATAATAGAAATTAACATTATTTTATAAATGCCACAATAGGATATGGACTTGTTTCTAAAATGTCGCCATAGCCCGATTGAAAATAATAAACAATTTGGCGTATTGCAGCATTTTACAATCGCCACTGTACTTTGCAATAGCCTAATTAAATAAATAAATGAGTTTGGCCAATAGTATAGGGTCTAGGCCAATAGTGGCATTTTTGAATTTATCCTACAGTATAGGGTGTAGACCTATACGTGGCGTTTTTGTAGAACGCCATTAGAGGTCAAGTTTTTAAGGATCTATAGTGGCGTTTGTAATGCCACTCTAGGTCATGTTTTTTCTAGTTATGCAAGGAAACACTGCAGCAAAGTGACAAAAGTCTGGGAATGGTAGCTCTGCGCCTTCAAAGAAATATGTGATCAAAGGCGCTCCATCTGGCAGAAATCAAGGTGAAAAAACTGGAAGCTCCGGATCTAATATTCCACCACATTACGAGAGGCCAGCACCAATTTTGTTGAATGCACCTACATAAATTTACGAGTTTCTCTTGCAACTAAGGAAACAATAGTAATTAACCTGATTATGCGAATGTCACTATAGGATAAGGACTTACTTCTAGAACGCTGCTATAGCCTAATTAAAAAAAATAAATAAATTTAGCCTATTGCAGCGTTTTACAAACACCCTTATACGTTGCAATAGCCTAATTAAAAAAATAAACAAATTTGGCTTATAGTATAGGGTCTAGACCAAAAGTGGCAATTTTGAATTTGGCCTACAATACAGGGTGTAGACCTATAGGTGGCGTTTTTTGTAAAATGCCATTATAGGTTTATAGTTACGATAAAATAATGGTATTTGCAAATGCCACTGTAGGTCATGTTTTTTGTAGTTATGCAGGTAAACATTGCAGCAAATTGACAGAAGTCTGGGAATGGTAGCTCTGCGCCTTCAAAGAAACTTGTGATCAAAGGTGCTCCACTTGGCAGAAATCAAGGTGAAAAGACTAGAAGCTCCGTGTCTAATATTCCACCACATTACAAGAGGTCGACAACAATTTTATTGAATTTGCCTATAAAAATTTACGAGTTTGTCTTGCTACTACGGAAACAATAGAAATTAACATTATTTTGTAAATGGCACGATAGTATATGGACTTGTTTCTAAAATGTTGCCATAGCCTAATTAAAAAAAAAAAAACAAATTTAGCCTATTGCAGCATTTTAGAAACGCCACTATACATTGCAATAGCCTAACTAAAGAAATAAATGAATTTGGCCTATAGTATAGGGTCTAGACCAATAGTGGGATTTTTGAATTTATCCCATAGTATAGGATATAGACCTATACGTGGCGTTTTTGTAAAACGCCATTAGAGGTCAAGTTTTTTAGGATCTATAGTGGCGTTTGTAGTGCCACTCTAGGTCATATGTTTTCTAGTTATGCAAGGAAACACTGCAGCAAAGTGACAGAAGCCTGGGAATGGTAGCTTTGCGCCTTCAAAGAAATATGTGATCAAAGGCGCTCCATCTGGCAGAAATCAAGGTGAAAAAACTAAAAGCTCCATGTCTAATATTCCACCACATTACAAAAGGCCAACAACAATTTTATTCACTGCACCTATAAAAATTTACGAGTTTCTCTTGCAACTTTGGAAATCATAGAAATTAACATTATTTTATAAATGCCACAATAGGATATGGACTTGTTTCTAAAATGTCGCCATAGCCCAATTGAAAATAATAAACATATTTGGCCTATTGCAGCATTTTACAACCGCCACTGTACTTTGCAATAGCTTAATTAAATAAAGAAATGAGTTTGGCCTATAGTATAGGGTCTAGACCAATGGTGGCATTTTTGAATTTATCCTATAGTATAGGGTGTAGACGTATACGTGGTGTTTTTGTAAAACGCCATTAGAGGTCAAGTTTTTTAGGATCTATAGTGGCGTTTGTAATGCCACTCTAGGTCATGTTTTTTTATAGTTATGCAAGGAAACACTGCAGCAAAGTGACAAAAGTCTGGGAATGGTAGCTCTGCGCCTTCAAGGAAATATGTGATCAAAGGCGCTCCATCTGGCAGAAATCAAGGAGAAAAAACTGGAAGCTCCAGATCTAATATTCCACCACATTACAGGAGGCCAGCACCAATTTTGTTGAATGCACCTACATAAATTTACGAGTTTCTCTTGCAACTAAAGAAACAATAGTAATTAACCTGATTATGCAAATGTCACTATAGGATAAGGAATTACTTCTAGAACGCTGCTATAGCCTAATTAAAAAAAATAAATAAATTTAGCCTATTGCAACGTTTTACAAACACCCCTATACGTTGCAATAGCCTAATTAAAAAAATAAACAAATTTGGCTTATAGTATAGGGTCTAGACCAAAAGTGGCAATTTTGAATTTGGCCTACAATATAGGGTGTAGACCTATAGGTGGCGTTTTTGTAAAATGCCATTATAGGTTTATAGTTACGGTAAAATAATGGTATTTGCAAATGCCACTGTAGGTCATGTTTTTTGTAGTTATGCAGGGAAACGCTGCAGCAAATTGACAGAAGTCTGGGAATGGTAGCTCTGCGCCTTCAAAGAAACTTGTGATCAATGGTGCGCCACTTGGCAGAAATCAAGGTGAAAAGACTAGAAGCTCCGTGTCTAATATTCCACCACATTACACGCGGTCGACAACAATTTTATTGAATTTGCCTATAAAAATTTACGAGTTTCTCTTGCTACTATGGAAACAATAGAAATTAACATTATTTTGTAAATGCCACGATAGTATATGGAATTGTTTCTAAAATGTTGCCATAGCCTAATTAAAAAAAAAATAAACAAATTTAGCCTACTGCAGCATTTTAGAAATGCCACTATACATTGCTATAGCCTAATTAAAGAAATAAATGAATTTGGCCTATAGTATAGGGTCTAGACCAATAGTGGCATTTTTGAATTTATCCTATAGTATAGTATGTAGACCAATACGTGGCGTTTTTGTAAAACGCCATTAGAGGTCAAGTTTTTTAGGATCTATAGTGGCGTTTGTAATGCCACTCTAGGTCATATGTTTTCTAGTTATGCAAGGAAACACTGCAGCAAAGTGACAGAAGCCTGGGAATGGTAGCTTTGCGCCTTCAAAGAAATATGTGATCAAAGGCGCTCCATCTGGCAGAAATCAAGGTGAAAAAACTAAAAGCTCCATGTCTAATATTCCACCACATTACAAGAGGCGAACAACAATTTTATTCACTGCACCTATAAAAATTTACGAGTTTCTCTTGCTACTTTGGAAATAATACAAATTGACATTATTTTATAAATGCCACAATAGGATATGGACTTGTTTCTAAAATGTCGCCATAGCCCGATTGAAAATAATAAACAATTTGGCGTATTGCAGCATTTTACAATCGCCACTGTACTTTCCAATAGCCTAATTAAATAAATAAATGAGTTTGGCCAATAGTATAGGGTCTAGACCAATAGTGGCATTTTTTAATTTATCCTATAGTATAGGGTGTAGACCTATACGTGGCGTTTTTGTAGAACGCCATTAGAGGTCAAGTTTTTTAGGATCTATAGTGGCGTTTGTAATGCCACTTTAGGTCATGTTTTTTCTAGTTATGCAAGGAAACACTGCAGCAAAGTGACAAAAGTCTGGGAATGGTAGCTCTGCGCCTTCAAAGAAATATGTGATCAAAGGCGCTCCATCTGGCAGAAATCAAGGAGAAAAAACTGGAAGCTCCAGATCTAATATTCCACCACATTACAAGAGGCCAGCACCAATTTTGTTGAATGCACCTACATAAATTTACGAGTTTCTCTTGCAACTAAGGAAACAATAGTAATTAACCTGATTATGCAAATGTCACTATAGGATAAGGACTTACTTCTAGAACGCTGCTATAGCCTAATTAAAAAAAAAAAAATAAATTTAGCCTATTGCAGCGTTTTACAAACACCCCTATACGTTGCAATAGCCTAATTAAAAAAATAAACAAATTTGGCTTATAGTATAGGGTCTAGACCAAAAGTGGCAATTTTGAATTTGGCCTACAATATAGGGTGTAGACCTATAGGTGGCGTTTTTGTAAAATGCCATTATAGGTTTATAGTTACGGTAAAATAATGGTATTTGCAAATGCCACTGTAGGTCATGTTTTTTGTAGTTATGCAGGGAAACACTGCAGCAAATTGACAGAAGTCTGGGAATGGTAGCTCTGCGCCTTCAAAGAAACTTGTGATCAATGGTGCTCCACTTGGCAGAAATCAAGGTGAAAAGACTAGAAGCTCCGTGTCTAATATTCCACCACATTACACGCGGTCGACAACAATTTTATTGAATTTGCCTATAAAAATTTACGAGTTTCTCTTGCTACTATGGAAACAATAGAAATTAACATTATTTTGTAAATGCCACGATAGTATATGGAATTGTTTCTAAAATGTTGCCATAGCCTAATTAAAAAAAAATAAACAAATTTAGCCTATTGCAGCATTTTAGAAACGCCACTATACATTGCTATAGCCTAATTAAAGAAATAAATGAATTTGGCCTATAGTATAGGGTCTAGACCAATAGTGGCATTTTTGAATTTATCCTATAGTATAGTATGTAGAACAATACGTGGCGTTTTTGAATAACGCCATTAGAGGTCAAGTTTTTTAGGATCTATAGTGGCGTTTGTAATGCCACTCTAGGTCATATGTTTTCTAGTTATGCAAGGAAACACTGCAGCAAAGTGACAGAAGTCTGGGAATGGTAGCTTTGCGCCTTCAAAGAAATATGTGATCAAAGGCGCTCCATCTGGCAGAAATCAAGGTGAAAAAACTAAAAGCTCCATGTCTAATATTCCACCACATTACAAGAGGCGAACAACAATTTTATTCACTGCACCTATAAAAATTTACGAGTTTCTCTTGCTACTTTGGAAATAATACAAATTGACATTATTTTATAAATGCCACAATAGGATATGGACTTGTTTCTAAAATGTCGCCATAGCCCGATTGAAAATAATAAACAATTTGGCGTATTGCAGCATTTTACAATCGCCACTGTACTTTGCAATAGCCTAATTAAATAAATAAATGAGTTTGGCCAATAGTATAGGGTCTAGACCAATAGTGGCATTTTTGAATTTATCCTATAGTATAGGGTGTAGACCTATACGTGGCGTTTTTGTAGAACGCCATTAGAGGTCAAGTTTTTTAGGATCTATAGTGGCGTTTGTAATGCCACTCTAGGTCATGTTTTTTCTAGTTATGCAAGGAAACACTGCAGCAAAGTGACAAAAGTCTGGGAATGGTAGCTCTGCGCCTTCAAAGAAATATGTGATCAAAGGCGCTCCATCTGGCAGAAATCAAGGTGAAAAAACTGGAAGCTCCGGATCTAATATTCCACCACATTACGAGAGGCCAGCACCAATTTTGTTGAATGCACCTACATAAATTTACGAGTTTCTCTTGCAACTAAGGAAACAATAGTAATTAACCTGATTATGCGAATGTCACTATAGGATAAGGACTTACTTCTAGAACGCTGCTATAGCCTAATTAAAAAAAATAAATAAATTTAGCCTATTGCAGCGTTTTACAAACACCCCTATACGTTGCAATAGCCTAATTAAAAAAATAAACAAATTTGGCTTATAGTATAGGGTCTAGACCAAAAGTGGCAATTTTGAATTTGGCCTACAATATAGGGTGTAGACCTATAGGTGGCGTTTTTGTAAAATGCCATTATAGGTTTATAGTTACGGTAAAATAATGGTATTTGCAAATGCCACTGTAGGTCATGTTTTTTGTAGTTATGCAGGGAAACACTGCAGCAAATTGACAGAAGTCTGGGAATGGTAGCTCTGCGCCTTCAAAGAAACTTGTGATCAATGGTGCTCCACTTGGCAGAAATCAAGGTGAAAAGACTAGAAGCTCCGTGTCTAATATTCCACCACATTACACGCGGTCGACAACAATTTTATTGAATTTGCCTATAAAAATTTACGAGTTTCTCTTGCTACTATGGAAACAATAGAAATTAACATTATTTTGTAAATGCCACGATAGTATATGGAATTGTTTCTAAAATGTTGCCATAGCCTAATTAAAAAAAAATAAACAAATTTAGCCTATTGCAGCATTTTAGAAACGCCACTATACGTTGCTATAGCCTAATTAAAGAAATAAATGAATTTGGCCTATAGTATAGGGTCTAGACCAATAGTGGCATTTTTGAATTTATCCTATAGTATAGTATGTAGAACAATACGTGGCGTTTTTGAATAACGCCATTAGAGGTCAAGTTTTTTAGGATCTATAGTGGCGTTTGTAATGCCACTCTAGGTCATATGTTTTCTAGTTATGCAAGGAAACACTGCAGCAAAGTGACAGAAGTCTGGGAATGGTAGCTTTGCGCCTTCAAAGAAATATGTGATCAAAGGCGCTCCATCTGGCAGAAATCAAGGTGAAAAAACTAAAAGCTCCATGTCTAATATTCCACCACATTACAAGAGGCGAACAACAATTTTATTCACTGCACCTATAAAAATTTACGAGTTTCTCTTGCTACTTTGGAAATAATACAAATTGACATTATTTTATAAATGCCACAATAGGATATGGACTTGTTTCTAAAATGTCGCCATAGCCCGATTGAAAATAATAAACAATTTGGCGTATTGCAGCATTTTACAATCGCCACTGTACTTTGCAATAGCCTAATTAAATAAATAAATGAGTTTGGCCAATAGTATAGGGTCTAGACCAATAGTGGCATTTTTGAATTTATCCTATAGTATAGGGTGTAGACCTATACGTGGCGTTTTTGTAGAACGCCATTAGAGGTCAAGTTTTTTAGGATCTATAGTGGCGTTTGTAATGCCACTCTAGGTCATGTTTTTTCTAGTTATGCAAGGAAACACTGCAGCAAAGTGACAAAAGTCTGGGAATGGTAGCTCTGCGCCTTCAAAGAAATATGTGATCAAAGGCGCTCCATCTGGCAGAAATCAAGGTGAAAAAACTGGAAGATCCGGATCTAATATTCCACCACATTACGAGAGGCCAGCACCAATTTTGTTGAATGCACCTACATAAATTTACGAGTTTCTCTTGCAACTAAGGAAACAATAGTAATTAACCTGATTATGCGAATGTCACTATAGGATAAGGACTTACTTCTAGAACGCTGCTATAGCCTAATTAAAAAAAATAAATAAATTTAGCCTATTGCAGCGTTTTACAAACACCCTTATACGTTGCAATAGCCTAATTAAAAAAATAAACAAATTTGGCTTATAGTATAGGGTCTAGACCAAAAGTGGCAATTTTGAATTTGGCCTACAATATAGGGTGTAGACCTATAGGTGGCGTTTTTGTAAAATGCCATTATAGGTTTATAGTTACGGTAAAATAATGGTATTTGCAAATGCCACTGTAGGTCATGTTTTTTGTAGTTATGCAGGGAAACACTGCAGCAAATTGACAGAAGTCTGGGAATGGTAGCTCTGCGCCTTCAAAGAAACTTGTGATCAAGGTGCTCCACTTGGCAGAAATCAAGGTGAAAAGACTAGAAGCTCTGTGTCTAATATTCCACCACATTACACGCGGTCGACAACAATTTTATTGAATTTGCCTATAAAAATTTACGAGTTTCTCTTGCTACTACGGAAACAATAGAAATTAACATTATTTTGTAAATGCCACGATAGTATATGGACTTGTTTCTAAAATGTTGCCATAGCCTAATTGAAAAAAAATTAAACAAATTTAGCCGATTGCAGCATTTTAGAAACGCCACTATACATTGCAATAGCCTAATTAAAGAAATAAATGAATTTGGCCTATAGTATAGGGTCTAGACGAATAGTGGCATTTTTGAATTTATCCTATAGTATAGTATGTAGACCAATACGTGGCGTTTTTGTAAAACACCATTAGAGGTCAAGTTTTTAGGATCTATAGTGGCGTTTGTAATGCCACTCTAGGTCATATGTTTTCTAGTTATGCAAGGAAACACTGCAGCAAGGTGACAGAAGTCTGGGAATGGTAGCTTTGCGCCTTCAAAGAAATTTGTGATCAAAGGCGCTCCATTTGGCAGAAATCAAGGTGAAAAAACTAAAAGCTCCATGTCTAATATTCCACCACATTACAAGAGGCTAACAACAATTTTATTCACTGCACCTATAAAAATTTACGAGTTTCTCTTGCAACTTTGGAAATAATAGAAATTAACATTATTTTATAAATGCCACAATAGGATATGGACTAGTTTCTAAAATGTCGCCATAGCCCAATTGAAAATAATAAACAATTTGGCCGATTGCAGCATTTTACAACCGCCACTGTACTTTGCAATAGCCTAATTAAATAAATAAATGAGTTTGGCCTATAGTATAGGGTCTAGACCAATAGTGGCATTTTTGAATTTACCCTATAGTATAGGGTGTAGACCTATACGTGGCGTTTTTGTAAAACGCCATTAGAGGTCAAGTTTTTTAGGATCTATAGTGGCGTTTGTAATGCCACTCTAGGTCATGTTTTTTCTAGTTATGCAAGGAAACACTGCAGCAAAGTGACAAAAGTCTGGGAATGGTAGCTCTGCGCCTTCAAAGAAATATGTGATCAAAGGCGCTCCATCTGGCAGAAATCAAGGTGAAAAAACTGGAAGCTCCAGATCTAATATTCCACCACATTACGAGAGGCCAGCACCAATTTTGTTGAATGCACCTACATAAATTTACGAGTTACTCTTGCAACTAAGGAAACAATAGTAATTAACCTGATTATGCGAATGTCACTATAGGATAAGGACTTACTTCTAGAACGCTGCTATAGCCTAATTAAAAAAAATAAATAAATTTAGCCTATTGGAGCGTTTTACAAACACCCTTATACGTTGCAATAGCCTAATTAAAAAAATAAACAAATTTGGCCTATAGTATAGGGTCTAGACCGAAAGTGGCAATTTTGAATTTGGCCTACAATATAGGGTGTAGACCTATAGGTGGCGTTTTTGTAAAATGCCATTATAGGTTTATAGTTACGGTAAAATAATGGTATTTGCAACTGCCACTGTAGGTCATGTTTTTTGTAGTTATGCAGGGAAACACTGCAGCAAATTGACAGAAGTCTGGGAATGGTAGCTCTGCGCCTTCAAAGAAACTTGTGATCAAAGGTGCTCCACTTGGCAGAAATCAAGGTGAAAAGACTAAAAGCTATGTGTCTAATATTCCACCACATTACACGCGGTCGACAACAATTTTATTGAATTTGCCTATAAAAATTTACGAGTTTCTCTTGCTACTACGGAAACAATAGAAATTAACATTATTTTGTAAATGCCACGATAGTATATGGACTTGTTTCTAAAATGTTGCCATAGCCTAATTGAAAAAAAATTAAACAAATTTAGCCAATTGCAGCATTTTAGAAACGCCACTATACATTGCAATAGCCTAATTAAAGAAATAAATGAATTTGGCCTATAGTATAGGGTCTAGACGAATAGTGGCATTTTTGAATTTATCCTATAGTATAGTATGTAGACCAATACGTGGCGTTTTTGTAAAACGCCATTAGAGGTCAAGTTTTTTAGGATCTATAGTGGCGTTTGTAATGCCACTCTAGGTCATATGTTTTCTAGTTATGCAAGGAAACACTGCAGCAAGGTGACAGAAGTCTGGGAATGGTAGCTTTGCGCCTTCAAAGAAATTTGTGATCAAAGGCGCTCCATTTGGCAGAAATCAAGGTGAAAAAACTAAAAGCTCCATGTCTAATATTCCACCACATTACAAGAGGCTAACAACAATTTTATTCACTGCACCTATAAAAATTTACGAGTTTCTCTTGCAACTTTGGAAATAATAGAAATTAACATTATTTTATAAATGCCACAATAGGATATGGACTAGTTTCTAAAATGTCGCCATAGCCCAATTGAAAATAATAAACAATTTGGCCGGTTGCAGCATTTTACAACTGCCACTGTACTTTGCAATAGCCTAATTAAATAAATAAATGAGTTTGGCCTATAGTATAGGGTCTAGACCAGTAGTGGCATTTTTGAATTTACCCTATAGTATAGGGTGTAGACCTATACGTGGCGTTTTTGTAAAACGCCATTAGAGGTCAAGTTTTTTAGGATCTATAGTGGCGTTTGTAATGCCACTCTAGGTCATGTTTTTCTAGTTATGCAAGGAAACACTGCAGCAAAGTGACAAAAGTCTGGGAATGGTAGCTCTGCGCCTTCAAAGAAATATGTGATCAAAGGCGCTCCATCTGGCAGAAATCAAGGTGAAAAAACTGGAAGCTCCGGATCTAATATTCCACCACATTACGAGAGGCCAGCACCAATTTTGTTGAATGCACCTACATAAATTTACGAGTTTCTCTTGCAACTAAGGAAACAATAGTAATTAACCTGATTATGCGAATGTCACTATAGGATAAGGACTTACTTCTAGAACGCTGCTATAGCCTAATTAAAAAAAATAAATAAATTTAGCCTATTGCAGCGTTTTACAAACACCCTTATACGTTGCAATAGCCTAATTAAAAAAATAAACAAATTTGGCTTATAGTATAGGGTTTAGACCAAAAGTGGCAATTTTGAATTTGGCCTACAATATAGGGTGTAGACCTATCGGTGGCGTTTTTGTAAAATGCCATTATAGGTTTATAGTTACGGTAAAATAATGGTATTTGCAAATGCCACTGTAGGTCATGTTTTTTGTAGTTATGCAGGGAAACACAGCAGCAAATTGACGGAAGTCTGGGAATGGTAGCTCTGCGCCTTCAAAGAAACTTGTGATCAAAGGTGCTCCACTTGGCAGAAATCAAGGTGAAAAGACTAGAAGCTCCGTGTCTAATATTCCACCACATTACAAGAGGTTGACAACAATTTTATTGAATTTGCCTATAAAAATTTACGAGTTTCTCTTGCTACTAGGGAAACAATAGAAATTAACATTATTTTGTAAATGGCACGATAGTATATGGACTTGTTTCTAAAATGTTGCCATAGCCTAATTAAAAAAAAAATAAACAAATTTAGCCTATTGCAGCATTTTAGAAACGCCACTATACATTGCAATAGCCTAATTAAAGAAATAAATGAATTTGGCCTATAGTATAGGGTCTAGACCAATAGTGGCATTTTTGAATTTATCCTATAGTATAGTATGTAGACCAATACGTGGCGTTTTTGTAAAACGCCATTAGAGGTCAAGTTTTTTAGGATCTATAGTGGCGTTTGTAATGCCACTCTAGGTCATATGTTTTCTAGTTATGCAAGGAAACACTGCAGCAAAGTGACAGAAGTCTGGGAATGGTAGCTTTGCGCCTTCAAAGAAATATGTGATCAAAGGCGCTCCATCTGGCAGAAATCAAGGTGAAAAAACTAAAAGCTCCATGTCTAATATTCCACCACATTACAAGAGGCGAACAACAATTTTATTCACTGCACCTATAAAAATTTACGAGTTTCTCTTGCAACTTTGGAAATAATAGAAATTAACATTATTTTATAAATGCCACAATAGGATATGGACTAGATTCTAAAATGTCGCCATAGCCCAATTGAAAATAATAAACAATTTGGCCGGTTGCAGCATTTTACAACCGCCACTGTACTTTGCAATAGCCTAATTAAATAAATAAATGAGTTTGGCCTATAGTATAGGGTCTAGACCAATAGTGGCATTTTTGAATTTACCCTATAGTATAGGGTGTAGACCTATACGTGGCGTTTTTGTAAACGCCATTAGAGGTCAAGTTTTTTAGGATCTATAGTGGCGTTTGTAATGCCACTCTAGGTCATGTTTTTTCTAGTTATGCAAGGAAACACTGCAGCAAAGTGACAAAAGTCTGGGAATGGTAGCTCTGCGCCTTCAAAGAAATATGTGATCAAAGGCGCTCCATCTGGCAGAAATCAAGGTGAAAAAACTGGAAGCTCCAGATCTAATATTCCACCACATTACGAGAGGCCAGCACCAATTTTGTTGAATGCACCTACATAAATTTACGAGTTACTCTTGCAACTAAGGAAACAATAGTAATTAACCTGATTATGCGAATGTCACTATAGGATAAGGACTTACTTCTAGAACGCTGCTATAGCCTAATTAAAAAAAATAAATAAATTTAGCCTATTGGAGCGTTTTACAAACACCCTTATACGTTGCAATAGCCTAATTAAAAAAATAAACAAATTTGGCTTATAGTATAGGGTCAAGACCAAAAGTGGCAATTTTGAATTTGGCCTACAATATAGGGTGTAGACCTATAGGTGGCGTTTTTGTAAAATGCCATTATAGGTTTATAGTTACGGTAAAATAATGGTATTTGCAAATGCCACTGTAGGTCATGTTTTTTGTAGTTATGCAGGGAAACACTGCAGCAAATTGACAGAAGTCTGGGAATGGTAGCTCTGCGCCTTCAAAGAAACTTGTGATCAAAGGTGCTCCACTTGGCAGAAATCAAGGTGAAAAGACTAGAAGCTCTGTGTCTAATATTCCACCACATTACACGCGGTCGACAACAATTTTATTGAATTTGCCTATAAAAATTTACGAGTTTCTCTTGCTACTACGGAAACAATAGAAATTAACATTATTTTGTAAATGCCACGATAGTATATGGACTTGTTTCTAAAATGTTGCCATAGCCTAATTGAAAAAAAATTAAACAAATTTAGCCGATTGCAGCATTTTAGAAACGCCACTATACATTGCAATAGCCTAATTAAAGAAATAAATGAATTTGGCCTATAGTATAGGGTCTAGACGAATAGTGGCATTTTTGAATTTATCCTATAGTATAGTATGTAGACCAATACGTGGCGTTTTTGTAAAACGCCATTAGAGGTCAAGTTTTTTAGGATCTATAGTGGCGTTTGTAATGCCACTCTAGGTCATATGTTTTCTAGTTATGCAAGGAAACACTGCAGCAAAGTGACAGAAGTCTGGGAATGGTAGCTTTGCGCCTTCAAAGAAATATGTGATCAAAGGCGCTCCATCTGGCAGAAATCAAGGTGAAAAAACTAAAAGCTCCATGTCTAATATTCCACCACATTACAAGAGGCTAACAACAATTTTATTCACTGCACCTATAAAAATTTACGAGTTTCTCTTGCAACTTTGGAAATAATAGAAATTAACATTATTTTATAAATGCCACAATAGGATATGGACTAGTTTCTAAAATGTCGCCATAGCCCAATTGAAAATAATAAACA
Source organism: Castanopsis chinensis (assembly GCA_032878915.1). Taxonomy (NCBI): domain Eukaryota; kingdom Viridiplantae; phylum Streptophyta; class Magnoliopsida; order Fagales; family Fagaceae; genus Castanopsis; species Castanopsis chinensis. The sequence continues at coordinate 1,267,608 of JAVQMG010000089.1, forward strand.
ATTTGGCCGTATTGCAGCATTTTACAATCGCCACTGTACTTTGCAATAGCCTAATTAAATAAATAAATGAGTTTGGCCTATAGTATAGGGTCTAGACCAATAGTGGCATTTTTGAATTTATCCTATAGTATAGGGTGTAGACCTATACGTGGCGTTTTTGTAAACGCCATTAGAGGTCAAGTTTTTTAGGATCTATAGTGGCGTTTGTAATGCCACTCTAGGTCATGTTTTTTCTAGTTATGCAAGGAAACACTGCAGCAAAGTGACAAAAGTCTGGGAATGGTAGCTCTGCGCCTTCAAAGAAATATGTGATCAAAGGCGCTCCATCTGGCAGAAATCAAGGTGAAAAAACTGGAAGCTCCGGATCTAATATTCCACCACATTACGAGAGGCCAGCACCAATTTTGTTGAATGCACCTACATAAATTTACGAGTTTCTCTTGCAACTAAGGAAACAATAGTAATTAACCTGATTATGCGAATGTCACTATAGGATAAGGACTTACTTCTAGAACGCTGCTATAGCCTAATTAAAAAAAATAAATAAATTTAGCCTATTGCAGCGTTTTACAAACACCCTTATACGTTGCAATAGCCTAATTAAAAAAATAAACAAATTTGGCTTATAGTATAGGGTTTAGACCAAAAGTGGCAATTTTGAATTTGGCCTACAATATAGGTTGTAGACCTATCGGTGGCGTTTTTGTAAAATGCCATTATAGGTTTATAGTTACGGTAAAATAATGGTATTTGCAAATGCCACTGTAGGTCATGTTTTTTGAAGTTATGCAGGGAAACACTGCAGCAAATTGACAGAAGTCTGGGAATGGTAGCTCTGCGCCTTCAAAGAAACTTGTGATCAAAGGTGCTCCACTTGGCAGAAATCAAGGTGAAAAGACTAGAAGCTCTGTGTCTAATATTCCACCACATTACACGCGGTCGACAACAATTTTATTGAATTTGCCTATAAAAATTTACGAGTTTCTCTTGCTACTAGGGAAACAATAGAAATTAACATTATTTTGTAAATGCCACGATAGTATATGGACTTGTTTCTAAAATGTTGCCATAGCCTAATTAAAAAAAAAATAAACAAATTTAGCCTATTGCAGCATTTTAGAAACGCCACTATACATTGCAATAGCCTAATTAAAGAAATAAATGAATTTGGCCTATAGTATAGGGTCTAGACCAATAGTGGCATTTTTGAATTTATCCTATAGTATAGTATGTAGACCAATACGTGGCGTTTTTGTAAAACGCCATTAGAGGTCAAGTTTTTTAGGATCTATAGTGGCGTTTGTAATGCCACTCTAGGTCATATGTTTTCTAGTTATGCAAGGAAACACTGCAGCAAAGTGACAGAAGTCTGGGAATGGTAGCTTTGCGCCTTCAAAGAAATATGTGATCAAAGGCGCTCCATCTGGCAGAAATCAAGGTGAAAAAACTAAAAGCTCCATGTCTAATATTCCACCACATTACAAGAGGCGAACAACAATTTTATTCACTGCACCTATAAAAATTTACGAGTTTCTCTTGCAACTTTGGAAATAATAGAAATTAACATTATTTTATAAATGCCACAATAGGATATGGACTAGTTTCTAAAATGTCGCCATAGCCCAATTGAAAATAATAAACAATTTGGCCGATTGCAGCATTTTACAACCGCCACTGTACTTTGCAATAGCCTAATTAAATAAATAAATGAGTTTGGCCTATAGTATAGGGTCTAGACCAATAGTGGCATTTTTGAATTTACCCTATAGTATAGGGTGTAGACCTATACGTGGCGTTTTTGTAAAACGCCATTAGAGGTCAAGTTTTTTAGGATCTATAGTGGCGTTTGTAATGCCACTCTAGGTCATGTTTTTTCTAGTTATGCAAGGAAACACTGCAGCAAAGTGACAAAAGTCTGGGAATGGTAGCTCTGCGCCTTCAAAGAAATATGTGATCAAAGGCGCTCCATCTGGCAGAAATCAAGGTGAAAAAACTGGAAGCTCCAGATCTAATATTCCACCACATTACGAGAGGCCAGCACCAATTTTGTTGAATGCACCTACATAAATTTACGAGTTTCTCTTGCAACTAAGGAAACAATAGTAATTAACCTGATTATGCGAATGTCACTATAGGATAAGGACTTACTTCTAGAACGCTGCTATAGCCTAATTAAAAAAAATAAATAAATTTAGCCTATTGCAGCGTTTTACAAACACCCTTATACGTTGCAATAGCCTAATTAAAAAAATAAACAAATTTGGCTTATAGTATAGGGTCTAGACCAAAAGTGGCAATTTTGAATTTGGCCTACAATATAGGGTGTAGACCTATAGGTGGCGTTTTTGTAAAATGCCATTATAGGTTTATAGTTACGGTAAAATAATGGTATTTGCAAATGCCACTGTAGGTCATGTTTTTTGTAGTTATGCAGGGAAACACTGCAGCAAATTGACAGAAGTCTGGGAATGGTAGCTCTGCGCCTTCAAAGAAACTTGTGATCAAAGGTGCTCCACTTGGCAGAAATCAAGGTGAAAAGACTAGAAGCTCCGTGTCTAATATTCCACCACATTACACGCGGTCGACAACAATTTTATTGAATTTGCCTATAAAAATTTACGAGTTTCTCTTGCTACTATGGAAACAATAGAAATTAACATTATTTTGTAAATGCCACGATAGTATATGGACTTGTTTCTAAAATGTTGCCATAGCCTAATTAAAAAAAAAATAAACAAATTTAGCCTATTGCAGCATTTTAGAAACGCCACTATACATTGCAATAGCCTAATTAAAGAAATAAATGAATTTGGCCTATAGTATAGGGTCTAGACCAATAGTGGCATTTTTGAATTTATCCTATAGTATAGTATGTAGACCAATACGTGGCGTTTTTGTAAAACGCCATTAGAGGTCAAGTTTTTTAGGATCTATAGTGGCGTTTGTAATGCCACTCTAGGTCATATGTTTTCTAGTTATGCAAGGAAACACTGCAGCAAAGTGACAGAAGTCTGGGAATGGTAGCTTTGCGCCTTCAAAGAAATATGTGATCAAAGGCGCTCCATCTGGCAGAAATCAAGGTGAAAAAACTAAAAGCTCCATGTCTAATATTCCACCACATTACAAGAGGCGAACAACAATTTTATTCACTGCACCTATAAAAATTTACGAGTTTCTCTTGCAACTTTGGAAATAATAGAAATTAACATTATTTTATAAATGCCACAATAGGATATGGACTTGTTTCTAAAATGTCGCCATAGCCCGATTGAAAATAATAAACAATTTGGCGTATTGCAGCATTTTACAATCGCCACTGTACTTTGCAATAGCCTAATTAAATAAATAAATGAGTTTGGCCAATAGTATAGGGTCTAGACCAATAGTGGCATTTTTGAATTTATCCTATAGTATAGGGTGTAGACCTATACGTGGCGTTTTTGTAGAACGCCATTAGAGGTCAAGTTTTTTAGGATCTATAGTGGCGTTTGTAATGCCACTCTAGGTCATGTTTTTTCTAGTTATGCAAGGAAACACTGCAGCAAAGTGACAAAAGTCTGGGAATGGTAGCTCTGCGCCTTCAAAGAAATATGTGATCAAAGGCGCTCCATCTGGCAGAAATCAAGGTGAAAAAACTGGAAGCTCCGGATCTAATATTCCACCACATTACGAGAGGCCAGCACCAATTTTGTTGAATGCACCTACATAAATTTACGAGTTTCTCTTGCAACTAAGGAAACAATAGTAATTAACCTGATTATGCGAATGTCACTATAGGATAAGGACTTACTTCTAGAACGCTGCTATAGCCTAATTAAAAAAAATAAATAAATTTAGCCTATTGCAGCGTTTTACAAACACCCTTATACGTTGCAATAGCCTAATTAAAAAAATAAACAAATTTGGCTTATAGTATAGGGTCTAGACCAAAAGTGGCAATTTTGAATTTGGCCTACAATATAGGGTGTAGACCTATCGGTGGCGTTTTTGTAAAATGCCATTATAGGTTTATAGTTACGGTAAAATAATGGTATTTGCAAATGCCACTGTAGGTCATGTTTTTTGTGGTTATGCAGGGAAACACTGCAGCAAATTGACGGAAGTCTGGGAATGGTAGCTCTGCGCCTTCAAAGAAACTTGTGATCAAAGGTGCTCCACTTGGCAGAAATCAAGGTGAAAAGACTAGAAGCTCCGTGTCTAATATTCCACCACATTACACGCGGTCGACAACAATTTTATTGAATTTGCCTATAAAAATTTACGAGTTTCTCTTGCTACTATGGAAACAATAGAAATTAACATTATTTTGTAAATGCCACGATAGTATATGGACTTGTTTCTAAAATGTTGCCATAGCCTAATTAAAAAAAAAATAAACAAATTTAGCCTATTGCAGCATTTTAGAAACGCCACTATACATTGCAATAGCCTAATTAAAGAAATAAATGAATTTGGCCTATAGTATAGGGTCTAGACCAATAGTGGCATTTTTGAATTTATCCTATAGTATAGTATGTAGACCAATACGTGGCGTTTTTGTAAAACGCCATTAGAGGTCAAGTTTTTTAGGATCTATAGTGGCGTTTGTAATGCCACTCTAGGTCATATGTTTTCTAGTTATGCAAGGAAACACTGCAGCAAAGTGACAGAAGTCTGGGAATGGTAGCTTTGCGCCTTCAAAGAAATATGTGATCAAAGGCGCTCCATCTGGCAGAAATCAAGGTGAAAAAACTAAAAGCTCCATGTCTAATATTCCACCACATTACAAGAGGCGAACAACAATTTTATTCACTGCACCTATAAAAATTTACGAGTTTCTCTTGCAACTTTGGAAATAATAGAAATTAACATTATTTTATAAATGCCACAATAGGATATGGACTTGTTTCTAAAATGTCGCCATAGCCCAATTGAAAATAATAAACAATTTGGCCTATTGCAGCATTTTACAATCGCCACTGTACTTTGCAATAGCCTAATTAAATAAATAAATGAGTTTGGCCTATAGTATAGGGTCTAGACCAATAGTGGCATTTTTGAATTTATCCTATAGTATAGGGTGTAGACCTATACGTGGCGTTTTTGTAAACGCCATTAGAGGTCAAGTTTTTTAGGATCTATAGTGGCGTTTGTAATGCCACTCTAGGTCATGTTTTTTCTAGTTATGCAAGGAAACACTGCAGCAAAGTGACAAAAGTCTGGGAATGGTAGCTCTGCGCCTTCAAAGAAATATGTGATCAAAGGCGCTCCATCTGGCAGAAATCAAGGTGAAAAAACTGGAAGCTCCAGATCTAATATTCCACCACATTACGAGAGGCCAGCACCAATTTTGTTGAATGCACCTACATAAATTTACGAGTTTCTCTTGCAACTAAGGAAACAATAGTAATTAACCTGATTATGCGAATGTCACTATAGGATAAGGACTTACTTCTAGAACGCTGCTATAGCCTAATTAAAAAAAATAAATAAATTTAGCCTATTGCAGCGTTTTACAAACACCCTTATACGTTGCAATAGCCTAATTAAAAAAATAAACAAATTTGGCTTATAGTATAGGGTCTAGACCAAAAGTGGCAATTTTGAATTTGGCCTACAATATAGGGTGTAGACCTATAGGTGGCGTTTTTTGTAAAATGCCATTATAGGTTTATAGTTACGATAAAATAATCGTATTTGCAAATGCCACTGTAGGTCATGTTTTTTGTAGTTATGCAGGTAAACACTGAAGCAAATTGACAGAAGTCTGGGAATGGTAGCTCTGCGCCTTCAAAGAAACTTATGGTCAAAGGTGCTCCACTTGGTAGAAATCAAGGTGAAAAGACTAGAATCTCCGTGTCTAATATTCCACCACATTACACGCGGTCGACAACAATTTTATTGAATTTGCCTATAAAAATTTACGAGTTTCTCTTGCTACTATGGAAACAATAGAAATTAACATTATTTTGTAAATGCCACGATAGTATATGGACTTGTTTCTAAAATGTTGCCATAGCCTAATTAAAAAAAAAATAAACAAATTTAGCCTATTGCAGCATTTTAGAAACGCCACTATACATTGCAATAGCCTAATTAAAGAAATAAATGAATTTGGCCTATAGTATAGGGTCTAGACCAATAGTGGCATTTTTGAATTTATCCTATAGTATAGTATGTAGACCAATACGTGGCGTTTTTGTAAAACGCCATTAGAGGTCAAGTTTTTTAGGATCTATAGTGGCGTTTGTAATGCCACTCTAGGTCATATGTTTTCTAGTTATGCAAGGAAACACTGCAGCAAAGTGACAGAAGTCTGGGAATGGTAGCTTTGCGCCTTCAAAGAAATATGTGATCAAAGGCGCTCCATCTGGCAGAAATCAAGGTGAAAAAACTAAAAGCTCCATGTCTAATATTCCACCACATTACAAGAGGCGAACAACAATTTTATTCACTGCACCTATAAAAATTTACGAGTTTCTCTTGCAACTTTGGAAATAATAGAAATTAACATTATTTTATAAATGCCACAATAGGATATGGACTTGTTTCTAAAATGTCGCCATAGCCCAATTGAAAATAATAAACAATTTGGCGTATTGCAGCATTTTAGAAACGCCACTATACATTGCAATAGCCTAATTAAAGAAATAAATGAATTTGGCCTATAGTATAGGGTCTAGACGAATAGTGGCATTTTTGAATTTATCCTATAGTATAGGGTGTAGACCTATACGTGGCGTTTTTGTAGAACGCCATTAGAGGTCAAGTTTTTTAGGATCTATAGTGGCGTTTGTAATGCCACTCTAGGTCATGTTTTTTCTAGTTATGCAAGGAAACACTGCAGCAAAGTGACAAAAGTCTGGGAATGGTAGCTCTGCGCCTTCAAAGAAATATGTGATCAAAGGCGCTCCATCTGGCAGAAATCAAGGTGAAAAAACTGGAAGCTCCAGATCTAATATTCCACCACATTACGAGAGGCCAGCACCAATTTTGTTGAATGCACCTACATAAATTTACGAGTTTCTCTTGCAACTAAGGAAACAATAGTAATTAACCTGATTATGCGAATGTCACTATAGGATAAGGACTTACTTCTAGAACGCTGCTATAGCCTAATTAAAAAAAATAAATAAATTTAGCCTATTGCAGCGTTTTACAAACACCCCTATACGTTGCAATAGCCTAATTAAAAAAATAAACAAATTTGGCTTATAGTATAGGGTCTAGACCAAAAGTGGCAATTTTGAATTTGGCCTACAATATAGGGTGTAGACCTATAGGTGGCGTTTTTGTAAAATGCCATTATAGGTTTATAGTTACGGTAAAATAATGGTATTTGCAAATGCCACTGTAGGTCATGTTTTTTGTAGTTATGCAGGGAAACACTGCAGCAAATTGACAGAAGTCTGGGAATGGTAGCTCTGCGCCTTCAAAGAAACTTGTGATCAAAGGTGCTCCACTTGGCAGAAATCAAGGTGAAAAGACTAGAAGCTCCGTGTCTAATATTCCACCACATTACACGCGGTCGACAACAATTTTATTGAATTTGCCTATAAAAATTTACGAGTTTCTCTTGCTACTATGGAAACAATAGAAATTAACATTATTTTGTAAATGCCACGATAGTATATGGACTTGTTTCTAAAATGTTGCCATAGCCTAATTAAAAAAAAAATAAACAAATTTAGCCTATTGCAGCATTTTAGAAACGCCACTATACATTGCAATAGCCTAATTAAAGAAATAAATGAATTTGGCCTATAGTATAGGGTCTAGACCAATAGTGGCATTTTTGAATTTATCCTATAGTATAGTATGTAGACCAATACGTGGCGTTTTTGTAAAACGCCATTAGAGGTCAAGTTTTTTAGGATCTATAGTGGCGTTTGTAATGCCACTCTAGGTCATATGTTTTCTAGTTATGCAAGGAAACACTGCAGCAAAGTGACAGAAGTCTGGGAATGGTAGCTTTGCGCCTTCAAAGAAATATGTGATCAAAGGCGCTCCATCTGGCAGAAATCAAGGTGAAAAAACTAAAAGCTCCATGTCTAATATTCCACCACATTACAAGAGGCGAACAACAATTTTATTCACTGCACCTATAAAAATTTACGAGTTTCTCTTGCAACTTTGGAAATAATAGAAATTAACATTATTTTATAAATGCCACAATAGGATATGGACTTGTTTCTAAAATGTCGCCATAGCCCGATTGAAAATAATAAACAATTTGGCGTATTGCAGCATTTTACAATCGCCACTGTACTTTGCAATAGCCTAATTAAATAAATAAATGAGTTTGGCCAATAGTATAGGGTCTAGACCAATAGTGGCATTTTTGAATTTATCCTATAGTATAGGGTGTAGACCTATACGTGGCGTTTTTGTAAACGCCATTAGAGGTCAAGTTTTTTAGGATCTATAGTGGCGTTTGTAATGCCACTCTAGGTCATGTTTTTTCTAGTTATGCAAGGAAACACTGCAGCAAAGTGACAAAAGTCTGGGAATGGTAGCTCTGCGCCTTCAAAGAAATATGTGATCAAAGGCGCTCCATCTGGCAGAAATCAAGGTGAAAAAACTGGAAGCTCCAGATCTAATATTCCACCACATTACGAGAGGCCAGCACCAATTTTGTTGAATGCACCTACATAAATTTACGAGTTTCTCTTGCAACTAAGGAAACAATAGTAATTAACCTGATTATGCGAATGTCACTATAGGATAAGGACTTACTTCTAGAACGCTGCTATAGCCTAATTAAAAAAAATAAATAAATTTAGCCTATTGCAGCGTTTTACAAACACCCCTATACGTTGCAATAGCCTAATTAAAAAAATAAACAAATTTGGCTTATAGTATAGGGTCTAGACCAAAAGTGGCAATTTTGAATTTGGCCTACAATATAGGGTGTAGACCTATAGGTGGCGTTTTTGTAAAATGCCATTATAGGTTTATAGTTACGGTAAAATAATGGTATTTGCAAATGCCACTGTAGGTCATGTTTTTTGTAGTTATGCAGGGAAACACTGCAGCAAATTGACAGAAGTCTGGGAATGGTAGCTCTGCGCCTTCAAAGAAACTTGTGATCAAAGGTGCTCCACTTGGCAGAAATCAAGGTGAAAAGACTAGAAGCTCCGTGTCTAATATTCCACCACATTACACGCGGTCGACAACAATTTTATTGAATTTGCCTATAAAAATTTACGAGTTTCTCTTGCTACTATGGAAACAATAGAAATTAACATTATTTTGTAAATGCCACGATAGTATATGGACTTGTTTCTAAAATGTTGCCATAGCCTAATTAAAAAAAAAATAAACAAATTTAGCCTATTGCAGCATTTTAGAAACGCCACTATACATTGCAATAGCCTAATTAAAGAAATAAATGAATTTGGCCTATAGTATAGGGTCTAGACCAATAGTGGCATTTTTGAATTTATCCTATAGTATAGTATGTAGACCAATACGTGGCGTTTTTGTAAAACGCCATTAGAGGTCAAGTTTTTTAGGATCTATAGTGGCGTTTGTAATGCCACTCTAGGTCATATGTTTTCTAGTTATGCAAGGAAACACTGCAGCAAAGTGACAGAAGTCTGGGAATGGTAGCTTTGCGCCTTCAAAGAAATATGTGATCAAAGGCGCTCCATCTGGCAGAAATCAAGGTGAAAAAACTAAAAGCTCCATGTCTAATATTCCACCACATTACAAGAGGCCAACAACAATTTTATTCACTGCCCTATAAAAATTTACGAGTTTCTCTTGCAACTTTGGAAATAATAGAAATTAACATTATTTTATAAATGCCACAATAGGATATGGACTTGTTTCTAAAATGTCGCCATAGCCCAATTGAAAATAATAAACAATTTGGCCGGTTGCAGCATTTTACAACCGCCACTGTACTTTGCAATAGCCTAATTAAATAAATAAATGAGTTTGGCCTATAGTATAGGGTCTAGACCAATAGTGGCATTTTTGAATTTATCCTATAGTATAGGGTGTAGACCTATACGTGGCGTTTTTGTAAAACGCCATTAGAGGTCAAGTTTTTTAGGATCTATAGTGGCGTTTGTAATGCCACTCTAGGTCATGTTTTTTCTAGTTATGCAAGGAAACACTGCAGCAAAGTGACAAAAGTCTGGGAATGGTAGCTCTGCGCCTTCAAAGAAATATGTGATCAAAGGCGCTCCATCTGGCAGAAATCAAGGTGAAAAAACTGGAAGCTCCAGATCTAATATTCAATTTTGTTGAATGCACCACATTACAAGAGGCAATAGTAATTAACCTGATTATGCAAATGTCACAGGTTTATCAAGCCTGCACCTATAAAAATTTACGAGTTTCTCTTGCACATATACGTGGCGGAAATAATAGAAATTAACATTAGTTATTAAACACTGCAAATTTGACGAAGTCTGGGAATGGTAGCTCTGCGCCTTACTTGGATATGGACTTGGCAGAAATCTAAAAGTAAAGCTTGATACCACATTACACGCGGTCGACAACAATTTTATTGAATTTGCCTATAAAAATTTACGAGTTTCTCTTGCAACTTCGGAAATAATAGAAATTAACATTATTTTATAAATGCCACAATAGGATATGGACTTGTTTCTAAAATGTCGCCATAGCCCGATTGAAAATAATAAACAATTTGGCCTATTGCAGCATTTTACAACCGCCACTCCACTTTGCAATAGCCTAATTAAATAAATAAATGAGTTTGGCCAATAGTATAGGGTCTAGACCAATAGTGGCATTTTTGAATTTATCCTATAGTATAGGGTGTAGACCTATACGTGGCGTTTTTGTAGAACGCCATTAGAGGTCAAGTTTTTTAGGATCTATAGTGGCGTTTGTAATGCCACTCTAGGTCATGTTTTTTCTAGTTATGCAAGGAAACACTGCAGCAAAGTGACAAAAGTCTGGGAATGGTAGCTCTGCGCCTTCAAAGAAATATGTGATCAAAGGCGCTCCATCTGGCAGAAATCAAGGTGAAAAAACTGGAAGCTCCAGATCTAATATTCCACCACATTACGAGAGGCCAGCACCAATTTTGTTGAATGCACCTACATAAATTTACGAGTTTCTCTTGCAACTAAGGAAACAATAGTAATTAACCTGATTATGCGAATGTCACTATAGGATAAGGACTTACTTCTAGAACGCTGCTATAGCCTAATTAAAAAAAATAAATAAATTTAGCCTATTGCAGCGTTTTACAAACACCCTATACGTTGCAATAGCCTAATTAAAAAAATAAACAAATTTGGCTTATAGTATAGGGTCTAGACCAAAAGTGGCAATTTTGAATTTGGCCTACAATATAGGGTGTAGACCTATAGGTGGCGTTTTTGTAAAATGCCATTATAGGTTTATAGTTACGGTAAAATAATGGTATTTGCAAATGCCACTGTAGGTCATGTTTTTTGTAGTTATGCAGGGAAACACTGCAGCAAATTGACAGAAGTCTGGGAATGGTAGCTCTGCGCCTTCAAAGAAACTTGTGATCAAAGGTGCTCCACTTGGCAGAAATCAAGGTGAAAAGACTAGAAGCTCCGTGTCTAATATTCCACCACATTACACGCGGTCGACAACAATTTTATTGAATTTGCCTATAAAAATTTACGAGTTTCTCTTGCTACTATGGAAACAATAGAAATTAACATTATTTTGTAAATGCCACGATAGTATATGGACTTGTTTCTAAAATGTTGCCATAGCCTAATTAAAAAAAAAATAAACAAATTTAGCCTATTGCAGCATTTTAGAAACGCCACTATACATTGCAATAGCCTAATTAAAGAAATAAATGAATTTGGCCTATAGTATAGGGTCTAGACCAATAGTGGCATTTTTGAATTTATCCTATAGTATAGTATGTAGACCAATACGTGGCGTTTTTGTAAAACGCCATTAGAGGTCAAGTTTTTTAGGATCTATAGTGGCGTTTGTAATGCCACTCTAGGTCATATGTTTTCTAGTTATGCAAGGAAACACTGCAGCAAAGTGACAGAAGTCTGGGAATGGTAGCTTTGCGCCTTCAAAGAAATATGTGATCAAAGGCGCTCCATCTGGCAGAAATCAAGGTGAAAAAACTAAAAGCTCCATGTCTAATATTCCACCACATTACAAGAGGCCAACAACAATTTTATTCACTGCACCTATAAAAATTTACGAGTTTCTCTTGCAACTTTGGAAATAATAGAAATTAACATTATTTTATAAATTCCACAATAGGATATGGACTTGTTTCTAAAATGTCGCCATAGCCCAATTGAAAATAATAAACAATTTGGCCTATTGCAGCATTTTACAACCGCCACTATACTTTGCAATAGCCTAATTAAATAAATAAATGAGTTTGGCCTATAGTATAGGGTCTAGACCAATAGTGGCATTTTTGAATTTATCCTATAGTATAGGGTGTAGACCTATACGTGGCGTTTTTGTAAAACGCCATTAGAGGTCAAGTTTTTTAGGATCTATAGTGGCGTTTGTAATGCCACTCTAGGTCATGTTTTTTCTAGTTATGCAAGGAAACACTGCAGCAAAGTGACAAAAGTCTGGGAATGGTAGCTCTGCGCCTTCAAAGAAATATGTGATCAAAGGCGCTCCATCTGGCAGAAATCAAGGTGAAAAAACTGGAAGCTCCAGATCTAATATTCCACCACATTACGAGAGGCCAGCACCAATTTTGTTGAATGCACCTACATAAATTTACGAGTTTCTCTTGCAACTAAGGAAACAATAGTAATTAACCTGATTACGCAAATGTCACTATAGGATAAGGACTTACTTCTAGAACGCTGCTATAGCCTAATTAAAAAAAATAAATAAATTTAGCCTATTGCAGCGTTTTACAAACACCCCTATACGTTGCAATAGCCTAATTAAAAAAATAAACAAATTTGGCTTATAGTATAGGGTCTAGACCAAAAGTGGCAATTTTGAATTTGGCCTACAATATAGGGTGTAGACCTATAGGTGGCGTTTTTGTAAAATGCCATTATAGGTTTATAGTTACGGTAAAATAATGGTATTTGCAAATGCCACTGTAGGTCATGTTTTTTGTAGTTATGCAGGGAAACACTGCAGCAAATTGACAGAAGTCTGGGAATGGTAGCTCTGCGCCTTCAAAGAAACTTGTGATCAAAGGTGCTCCACTTGGCAGAAATCAAGGTGAAAAGACTAGAAGCTCCGTGTCTAATATTCCACCACATTACACGCGGTCGACAACAATTTTATTGAATTTGCCTATAAAAATTTACGAGTTTCTCTTGCTACTATGGAAACAATAGAAATTAACATTATTTTGTAAATGCCACGATAGTATATGGACTTGTTTCTAAAATGTTGCCATAGCCTAATTAAAAAAAAAATAAACAAATTTAGCCTATTGCAGCATTTTAGAAACGCCACTATACATTTAGCCAATTAGCTACTATTAGAAAACAATAAATACATTGCAATTAAATGAATTTGGCCTATAGTATAGGGTCTAGACCAATACATTGCGAGTTTCTCTTGCTATAATATTTTGTAAATGCCACGATAGTATATGGACTTGTTTCTAAAATGTTGCCATAGCCTAATTAAAAAAAAAATAAACAAATTTAGCCTATTGCAGCATTTTAGAAACGCCACTATACATTGCAATAGCCTAATTAAAGAAATAAATGAATTTGGCCTATAGTATAGGGTCTAGACCAATAGTGGCATTTTTGAATTTATCCTATAGTATAGTATGTAGACCAATACGTGGCGTTTTTGTAAAACGCCATTAGAGGTCAAGTTTTTTAGGATCTATAGTGGCGTTTGTAATGCCACTCTAGGTCATATGTTTTCTAGTTATGCAAGGAAACACTGCAGCAAAGTGACAGAAGTCTGGGAATGGTAGCTTTGCGCCTTCAAAGAAATATGTGATCAAAGGCGCTCCATCTGGCAGAAATCAAGGTGAAAAAACTAAAAGCTCCATGTCTAATATTCCACCACATTACAAGAGGCCAACAACAATTTTATCCACTGCACCTATAAAAATTTACGAGTTTCTCTTGCAACTTTAGAAATAATAGAAATTAACATTATTTTATAAATGCCACAATAGGATATGGACTTGTTTCTAAAATGTCGCCATAGCCCAATTGAAAATAATAAACAATTTGGCCTATTGCAGCATTTTACAACCGCCACTCTACTTTGCAATAGCCTAATTAAATAAATAAATGAGTTTGGCCTATATTATAGGGTCTAGACCAATAGTAGCATTTTTGAATTTATCCTATAGTATAGGGTGTAGACCTATACGTGGCGTTTTTGTAAAACGCCATTAGAGGTCAAGTTTTTTAGGATCTATAGTGGCGTTTGTAATGCCACTCTAGGTCATGTTTTTTCTAGTTATGCAAGGAAACACTGCAGCAAAGTGACAAAAGTCTGGGAATGGTAGCTCTGCGCCTTCAAAGAAATATGTGATCAAAGGCGCTCCATCTGGCAGAAATCAAGGTGAAAAAACTGGATGCTCCAGATCTAATATTCCACCACATTACGAGAGGCCAGCACCAATTTTGTTGAATGCACCTACATAAATTTACGAGTTTCTCTTGCAACTAAGGAAACAATAGTAATTAACCTGATTACGCAAACGTCACTATAGGATAAGGACTTACTTCTAGAACGCTGCTATAGCCTAATTAAAAAAAATAAATAAATTTAGCCTATTGCAGCGTTTTACAAACACCCGTATACGTTGCAATAGCCTAATTAAAAAAATAAACAAATTTGGCTTATAGTATAGGGTCTAGACCAAAAGTGGCAATTTTGAATTTGGCCTACAATATAGGGTGTAGACCTATAGGTGGCGTTTTTGTAAAATGCCATTATAGGTTTATAGTTACGGTAAAATAATGGTATTTGCAAATGCCACTGTAGGTCATGTTTTTTGTAGTTATGCAGGGAAACACTGCAGCAAATTGACAGAAGTCTGGGAATGGTAGCTCTGCGCCTTCAAAGAAACTTGTGATCAAAGGTGCTCCACTTGGCAGAAATCAAGGTGAAAAGACTAGAAGCTCCGTGTCTAATATTCCACCACATTACACGCGGTCGACAACAATTTTATTGAATTTGCCTATAAAAATTTACGAGTTTCTCTTGCTACTATGGAAACAATAGAAATTAACATTATTTTGTAAATGCCACGATAGTATATGGACTTGTTTCTAAAATGTTGCCATAGCCTAATTAAAAAAAAAATAAACAAATTTAGCCTATTGCAGCATTTTAGAAACGCCACTATACATTGCAATAGCCTAATTAAAGAAATAAATGAATTTGGCCTATAGTATAGGGTCTAGACGAATAGTGGCATTTTTGAATTTATCCTATAGTATAGTATGTAGACCAATACGTGGCGTTTTTGTAAAACGCCATTAGAGGTCAAGTTTTTTAGGATCTATAGTGGCGTTTGTAATGCCACTCTAGGTCATATGTTTTTTCTAGTTATGCAAGGAAACACTGCAGCAAAGTGACAATAGTCTGGGAATGGTAGCTCTGCGCCTTCAAAGAAATTTGTGATCAAAGGCGCCCCATCTGGCAGAAATCAAGGTGAAAAAACTAAAAGCTCCATGTCTAATATTCCACCACATTACAAAAGGCCAACAACAATTTTATCCACTGCACCTATAAAAATTTACGAGTTTCTCTTGCAACTTTAGAAATAATAGAAATTAACATTATTTTATAAATGCCACAATAGGATGCCAACGCAGCATTTTGCTGTTGCAATAGCCTAAAAATAAATAAATGAAGTTTCTAGGGAATGGTAGAATACGTGGCGTTTTTGTAAAAATTCGTTTGTAATGCCAAGGTCATGTTTTTTTGTTAAATCAGCAAAGTGAAAAATGGGAATGGACTTGCTCCACTTGGCAGAAATCAAGGTGAAAAGACTAGAAGCTCCGTGTCTAATATTCCACCACATTACACGCGGTCGACAACAATTTTATTGAATTTGCCTATAAAAATTTACGAGTTTCTCTTGCTACTATGGAAACAATAGAAATTAACATTATTTTGTAAATGCCACGATAGTATATGGACTTGTTTCTAAAATGTTGCCATAGCCTAATTAAAAAAAAAATAAAAAAATTTAGCCTATTGCAGCATTTTAGAAACGCCACTATACATTGCAATAGCCTAATTAAAGAAATAAATGAATTTGGCCTATAGTATAGGGTCTAGACCAATAGTGGCATTTTTGAATTTATCCTATAGTATAGTATGTAGACCAATACGTGGCGTTTTTGTAAAACGCCATTAGAGGTCAAGTTTTTTAGGATCTATAGTGGCGTTTGTAATGCCACTCTAGGTCATATGTTTTCTAGTTATGCAAGGAAACACTGCAGCAAAGTGACAGAAGTCTGGGAATGGTAGCTTTGCGCCTTCAAAGAAATATGTGATCAAAGGCGCTCCATCTGGCAGAAATCAAGGTGAAAAAACTAAAAGCTCCATGTCTAATATTCCACCACATTACAAGAGGCCAACAACAATTTTATCCACTGCACCTATAAAAATTTACGAGTTTCTCTTGCAACTTTAGAAATAATAGAAATTAACATTATTTTATAAATGCCACAATGGGATATGGACTTGTTTCTAAAATGTCGCCATAGCCCAATTGAAAATAATAAACAATTTGGCCTATTGCAGCATTTTACAACCGCCACTCTACTTTGCAATAGCCTAATTAAATAAATAAATGAGTTTGGCCTATAGTATAGGGTCTAGACCAATAATGGCATTTTTGAATTTATCCTATAGTATAGGGTGTAGACCTATACGTGGCGTTTTTGTAAAACGCCATTGGAGGTCAAGTTTTTTAGGATCTATAGTGGCGTTTGTAATGCCACTCAAGGTCATGTTTTTTCTAGTTATGCAAGGAAACACTGCAGCAAAGTGACAATAGTCTGGGAATGGTAGCTCTGCGCCTTCAAAGAAATATGTGATCAAAGGCGCTCCATCTGGCAGAAATCAAGGTGAAAAAACTGGAAGCTCCAGATCTAATATTCCACCACATTACGAGAGGCCAGCACCAATTTTGTTGAATGCACCTACATAAATTTACGAGTTTCTCTTGCAACTAAGGAAACAATAGTAATTAACCTGATTACGCAAATGTCACTATAGGATAAGGACTTACTTCTAGAACGCTGCTATAGCCTAATTAAAAAAAATAAATAAATTTAGCCTATTGCAGCGTTTTACAAACACCCTATACGTTGCAATAGCCTAATTAAAAAAATAAACAAATTTGGCTTATAGTATAGGGTCTAGACCAAAAGTGGCAATTTTGAATTTGGCCTACAATATAGGGTGTAGACCTATAGGTGGCGTTTTTGTAAAATGCCATTATAGGTTTATAGTTACGGTAAAATAATGGTATTTGCAAATGCCACTGTAGGTCATGTTTTTTGTAGTTATGCAGGGAAACACTGCAGCAAATTGACAGAAGTCTGGGAATGGTAGCTCTGCGCCTTCAAAGAAACTTGTGATCAAAGGTGCTCCACTTGGCAGAAATCAAGGTGAAAAGACTAGAAGCTCCGTGTCTAATATTCCACCACATTACACGCGGTCGACAACAATTTTATTGAATTTGCCTATAAAAATTTACGAGTTTGTCTTGCTACTATGGAAACAATAGAAATTAACATTATTTTGTAAATGCCACGATAGTATATGGACTTGTTTCTAAAATGTTGCCATAGCCTAATTAAAAAAAAAATAAACAAATTTAGCCTATTGCAGCATTTTAGAAACGCCACTATACATTGCAATAGCCTAATTAAAGAAATAAATGAATTTGGCCTATAGTATAGGGTCTAGACCAATAGTGGCATTTTTGAATTTATCCTATAGTATAGTATGTAGACCAATACGTGGCGTTTTTGTAAAACGCCATTAGAGGTCAAGTTTTTTAGGATCTATAGTGGCGTTTGTAATGCCACTCTAGGTCATATGTTTTCTAGTTATGCAAGGAAACACTGCAGCAAAGTGACAGAAGTCTGGGAATGGTAGCTTTGCGCCTTCAAAGAAATATGTGATCAAAGGCGCTCCATCTGGCAGAAATCAAGGTGAAAAAACTAAAAGCTCCATGTCTAATATTCCACCACATTACAAGAGGCCAACAACAATTTTATCCACTGCACCTATAAAAATTTACGAGTTTCTCTTGCAACTTTAGAAATAATAGAAATTAACATTATTTTATAAATGCCACAATAGGATATGGACTTGTTTCTAAAATGTCGCCATAGCCCAATTGAAAATAATAAACAATTTGGCCTATTGCAGCATTTTACAACCGCCACTCTACTTTGCAATAGCCTAATTAAATAAATAAATGAGTTTGGCCTATAGTATAGGGTCTAGACCAATAGTGGCATTTTTGAATTTATCCTATAGTATAGGGTGTAGACCTATACGTGGCGTTTTTGTAAAACGCCATTAGAGGTCAAGTTTTTTAGGATCTATAGTGGCGTTTGTAATGCCACTCTAGGTCATGTTTTTTCTAGTTATGCAAGGAAACACTGCAGCAAAGTGACAAAAGTCTGGGAATGGTAGCTCTGCGCCTTCAAAGAAATATGTGATCAAAGGCGCTCCATCTGGCAGAAATCAAGGTGAAAAAACTGGAAGCTCCAGATCTAATATTCCACCACATTACGAGAGGCCAGCACCAATTTTGTTGAATGCACCTACATAAATTTACGAGTTTCTCTTGCAACTAAGGAAACAATAGTAATTAACCTGATTATGCAAATGTCACTATAGGATAAGGACTTACTTCTAGAACGCTGCTATACCCTAATTAAAGAAAATAAATAAATTTAGCCTATTGCAGCGTTTTACAAAAAACCCTATACGTTGCAATAGCCTAATTAAAAAAACAAATGAATTTGGCTTATAGTATAGGGTCTAGACCAAAAGTGGCAATTTTGAATTTGGCCTACAATATAGGGTGTAGACCTATAGGTGGCGTTTTTGTAAAATGCCATTATAGGTTTATAGTTACGGTAAAATAATGGTATTTGCAAATGCCACTGTAGGTCATGTTTTTTGTAGTTATGCAGGGAAACACTGCAGCAAATTGACAGAAGTCTGGGAATGGTAGCTCTGCGCCTTCAAAGAAACTTGTGATCAAAGGTGCTCCACTTGGCAGAAATCAAGGTGAAAAGACTAGAAGCTCCGTGTCTAATATTCCACCACATTACACGCGGTCGACAACAATTTTATTGAATTTGCCTATAAAAATTTACGAGTTTGTCTTGCTACTATGGAAACAATAGAAATTAACATTATTTTGTAAATGCCACGATAGTATATGGACTTGTTTCTAAAATGTTGCCATAGCCTAATTAAAAAAAAAATAAACAAATTTAGCCTATTGCAGCATTTTAGAAACGCCACTATACATTGCAATAGCCTAATTAAAGAAATAAATGAATTTGGCCTATAGTATAGGGTCTAGACGAATAGTGGCATTTTTGAATTTATCCTATAGTATAGTATGTAGACCAATACGTGGCGTTTTTGTAAAACGCCATTAGAGGTCAAGTTTTTTAGGATCTATAGTGGCGTTTGTAATGCCACTCAAGGTCATGTTTTTTCTAGTTATGCAAGGAAACACTGCAGCAAAGTGACAATAGTCTGGGAATGGTAGCTCTGCGCCTTCAAAGAAATATGTGATCAAAGGCGCTCCATCTGGCAGAAATCAAGGTGAAAAAACTGGAAGCTCCAGATCTAATATTCCACCACATTACGAGAGGCCAGCACCAATTTTGTTGAATGCACCTACATAAATTTACGAGTTTCTCTTGCAACTAAGGAAACAATAGTAATTAACCTGATTACGCAAACGTCACTATAGGATAAGGACTTACTTCTAGAACGCTGCTATAGCCTAATTAAAAAAAATAAATAAATTTAGCCTATTGCAGCGTTTTACAAACACCCGTATACGTTGCAATAGCCTAATTAAAAAAATAAACAAATTTGGCTTATAGTATAGGGTCTAGACCAAAAGTGGCAATTTTGAATTTGGCCTACAATACAGGGTGTAGACCTATAGGTGGCGTTTTTGTAAAATGCCATTATAGGTTTATAGTTACGGTAAAATAATGGTATTTGCAAATGCCACTGTAGGTCATGTTTTTTGTAGTTATGCAGGGAAACACTGCAGAAAATTGACAGAAGTCTGGGAATGGTAGCTCTGCGCCTTCAAAGAAACTTGTGATCAAAGGTGCTCCATTTGGCAGAAATCAAGGTGAAAAGACTAGAAGCTCCGTGTCTAATATTCCACCACATTACACGCGGTCGACAACAATTTTATTGAATTTGCCTATAAAAATTTACGAGTTTCTCTTGCTACTATGGAAACAATAGAAATTAACATTATTTTGTAAATGCCACGATAGTATATGGACTTGTTTCTAAAATTTTGCCATAGCCTAATTAAAAAAAAAATAAACAAATTTAGCCTATTGCAGCATTTTAGAAACGCCACTATACATTGCAATAGCCTAATTAAAGAAATAAATGAATTTGGCCTATAGTATAGGGTCTAGACCAATAGTGGCATTTTTGAATTTATCCTATAGTATAGTATGTAGACCAATACGTGGCGTTTTTGTAAAACGCCATTAGAGGTCAAGTTTTTTAGGATCTATAGTGGCGTTTGTAATGCCACTCTAGGTCATATGTTTTCTAGTTATGCAAGGAAACACTGCAGCAAAGTGACAGAAGTCTGGGAATGGTAGCTTTGCGCCTTCAAAGAAATATGTGATCAAAGGCGCTCCATCTGGCAGAAATCAAGGTGAAAAAACTAAAAGCTCCATGTCTAATATTCCACCACATTACAAGAGGCCAACAACAATTTTATCCACTGCACCTATAAAAATTTACGACTTTCTCTTGCAACTTTAGAAATAATAGAAATTAACATTATTTTATAAATGCCACAATAGGATATGGGCTTGTTTCTAAAATGTCGCCATAGCCCAATTGAAAATAACAAACAATTTGGCCTATTGCAGCATTTTACAACCGCCACTCTACTTTGCAATAGCCTAATTAAATAAATAAATGAGTTTTGGCCTATAGTATAGGGTCTAGACCAATAGTGGCATTTTTGAATTTATCCTATAGTATAGGGTGTAGACCTATACGTGGCGTTTTTGTAAAACGCCATTAGAGGTCAAGTTTTTTAGGATCTATAGTGGCATTTGTAATGCCACTCTAGGTCATGTTTTTTCTAGTTATGCAAGGAAACACTGCAGCAAAGTGACAAAAGTCTGGGAATGGTAGCTCTGCGCCTTCAAAGAAATATGTGATCAAAGGCGCTCCATCTGGCAGAAATCAAGGTGAAAAAACTGGAAGCTCCAGATCTAATATTCCACCACATTACGAGAGGCCAGCACCAATTTTGTTGAATGCACCTACATAAATTTACGAGTTTCTCTTGCAACTAAGGAAACAATAGTAATTAACCTGATTATGCAAATGTCACTATAGGATAAGGACTTACTTCTAGAACGCTGCTATAGCCTATGTAAAAAAATAAAAATAAATTTAGCCTATTGCAGCGTTTTACAAACACCCTATACGTTGCAATAGCCTAATTAAAAAAATAAAAAATTTGGCTTATAGTATAGGGTCTAGACCAAAAGTGGCAATTTTGAATTTGGCCTACAATATAGGGTGTAGACCTATAGGTGGCGTTTTTGTAAAATGCCATTATAGGTTTATAGTTACGGTAAAATAATGGTATTTGCAAATGCCACTGTAGGTCATGTTTTTTGTAGTTATGCAGGGAAACACTGCAGCAAATTGACAGAAGTCTGGGAATGGTAGCTCTGCGCCTTCAAAGAAACTTGTGATCAAAGGTGCTCCACTTGGCAGAAATCAAGGTGAAAAGACTAGAAGCTCCGTGTCTAATATTCCACCACATTACACGCGGTCGACAACAATTTTATTGAATTTGCCTATAAAAATTTACGAGTTTGTCTTGCTACTATGGAAACAATAGAAATTAACATTATTTTGTAAATGCCACGATAGTATATGGACTTGTTTCTAAAATGTTGCCATAGCCTAATTAAAAAAAAAATAAACAAATTTAGCCTATTGCAGCATTTTAGAAACGCCACTATACATTGCAATAGCCTAATTAAAGAAATAAATGAATTTGGCCTATAGTATAGGGTCTAGACCAATAGTGGCATTTTTGAATTTATCCTATAGTATAGTATGTAGACCAATACGTGGCGTTTTTGTAAAACGCCATTAGAGGTCAAGTTTTTTAGGATCTATAGTGGCGTTTGTAATGCCACTCTAGGTCATATGTTTTCTAGTTATGCAAGGAAACACTGCAGCAAAGTGACAGAAGTCTGGGAATGGTAGCTTTGCGCCTTCAAAGAAATATGTGATCAAAGGCGCTCCATCTGGCAGAAATCAAGGTGAAAAAACTAAAAGCTCCATGTCTAATATTCCACCACATTACAAGAGGCCAACAACAATTTTATCCACTGCACCTATAAAAATTTACGAGTTTCTCTTGCAACTTTAGAAATAATAGAAATTAACATTATTTTATAAATGCCACAATAGGATATGGACTTGTTTCTAAAATGTCGCCATAGCCCAATTGAAAATAATAAACAATTTGGCCTATTGCAGCATTTTACAACCGCCACTCTACTTTGCAATAGCCTAATTAAATAAATAAATGAGTTTGGCCTATAGTATAGGGTCTAGACCAATAGTGGCATTTTTGAATTTATCCTATAGTATAGGGTGTAGACCTATACGTGGCGTTTTTGTAAAACGCCATTAGAGGTCAAGTTTTTTAGGATCTATAGTGGCGTTTGTAATGCCACTCTAGGTCATGTTTTTTCTAGTTATGCAAGGAAACACTGCAGCAAAGTGACAAAAGTCTGGGAATGGTAGATCTGCGCCTTCAAAGAAATATGTGATCAAAGGCGCTCCATCTGGCAGAAATCAAGGTGAAAAAACTGGAAGCTCCAGATCTAATATTCCACCACATTACGAGAGGCCAGCACCAATTTTGTTGAATGCACCTACATAAATTTACGAGTTTCTCTTGCAACTAAGGAAACAATAGTAATTAACCTGATTATGCAAATGTCACTATAGGATAAGGACTTACTTCTAGAACGCTGCTATAGCCTAATTAAAAAAAATAAATAAATTTAGCCTATTGCAGCGTTTTACAAACACCCCTATACGTTGCAATAGCCTAATTAAAAAAATAAATGAATTTGGCTTATAGTATAGGGTCTAGACCAAAAGTGGCAATTTTGAATTTGGCCTACAATATAGGGTGTAGACCTATAGGTGGCGTTTTTGTAAAATGCCATTATAGGTTTATAGTTACGGTAAAATAATGGTATTTGCAAATGCCACTGTAGGTCATGTTTTTTGTAGTTATGCAGGGAAACACTGCAGCAAATTGACAGAAGTCTGGGAATGGTAGCTCTGCGCCTTCAAAGAAACTTGTGATCAAAGGTGCTCCACTTGGCAGAAATCAAGGTGAAAAGACTAGAAGCTCCGTGTCTAATATTCCACCACATTACACGCGGTCGACAACAATTTTATTGAATTTGCCTATAAAAATTTACGAGTTTGTCTTGCTACTATGGAAACAATAGAAATTAACATTATTTTGTAAATGCCACGATAGTATATGGACTTGTTTCTAAAATGTTGCCATAGCCTAATTAAAAAAAAAATAAACAAATTTAGCCTATTGCAGCATTTTAGAAACGCCACTATACATTGCAATAGCCTAATTAAAGAAATAAATGAATTTGGCCTATAGTATAGGGTCTAGACCAATAGTGGCATTTTTGAATTTATCCTATAGTATAGTATGTAGACCAATACGTGGCGTTTTTGTAAAACGCCATTAGAGGTCAAGTTTTTTAGGATCTATAGTGGCGTTTGTAATGCCACTCTAGGTCATATGTTTTCTAGTTATGCAAGGAAACACTGCAGCAAAGTGACAGAAGTCTGGGAATGGTAGCTTTGCGCCTTCAAAGAAATATGTGATCAAAGGCGCTCCATCTGGCAGAAATCAAGGTGAAAAAACTAAAAGCTCCATGTCTAATATTCCACCACATTACAAGAGGCCAACAACAATTTTATCCACTGCACCTATAAAAATTTACGAGTTTCTCTTGCAACTTTAGAAATAATAGAAATTAACATTATTTTACAAATGCCACAATAGGATATGGACTTGTTTCTAAAATGTCGCCATAGCCCAATTGAAAATAATAAACAATTTGGCCTATTGCAGCATTTTACAACCGCCACTCTACTTTGCAATAGCCTAATTAAATAAATAAATGAGTTTGGCCTATAGTATAGGGTCTAGACCAATAGTGGCATTTTTGAATTTATCCTATAGTATAGGGTGTAGACCTATACGTGGCGTTTTTGTAAAACGCCATTAGAGGTCAAGTTTTTTAGGATCTATAGTGGCGTTTGTAATGCCACTCTAGGTCATGTTTTTTCTAGTTATGCAAGGAAACACTGCAGCAAAGTGACAAAAGTCTGGGAATGGTAGCTCTGCGCCTTCAAAGAAATATGTGATCAAAGGCGCTCCATCTGGCAGAAATCAAGGTGAAAAAACTGGAAGCTCCAGATCTAATATTCCACCACATTACGAGAGGCCAGCACCAATTTTGTTGAATGCACCTACATAAATTTACGAGTTTCTCTTGCAACTAAGGAAACAATAGTAATTAACCTGATTATGCAAATGTCACTATAGGATAAGGACTTACTTCTAGAACGCTGCTATACCCTAATTAAAGAAAATAAATAAATTTAGCCTATTGCAGCGTTTTACAAAAAACCCTATACGTTGCAATAGCCTAATTAAAAAAACAAATGAATTTGGCTTATAGTATAGGGTCTAGACCAAAAGTGGCAATTTTGAATTTGGCCTACAATATAGGGTGTAGACCTATAGGTGGCGTTTTTGTAAAATGCCATTATAGGTTTATAGTTACGGTAAAATAATGGTATTTGCAAATGCCACTGTAGGTCATGTTTTTTGTAGTTATGCAGGGAAACACTGCAGCAAATTGACAGAAGTCTGGGAATGGTAGCTCTGCGCCTTCAAAGAAACTTGTGATCAAAGGTGCTCCACTTGGCAGAAATCAAGGTGAAAAGACTAGAAGCTCCGTGTCTAATATTCCACCACATTACACGCGGTCGACAACAATTTTATTGAATTTGCCTATAAAAATTTACGAGTTTCTCTTGCTACTATGGAAACAATAGAAATTAACATTATTTTGTAAATGCCACGATAGTATATGGACTTGTTTCTAAAATGTTGCCATAGCCTAATTAAAAAAAAAAAAACAAATTTAGCCTATTGCAGCATTTTAGAAACGCCACTATACATTGCAATAGCCTAATTAAAGAAATAAATGAATTTGGCCTATAGTATAGGGTCTAGACGAATAGTGGCATTTTTGAATTTATCCTATAGTATAGTATGTAGACCAATACGTGGCGTTTTTGTAAAACGCCATTAGAGGTCAAGTTTTTTAGGATCTATAGTGGCGTTTGTAATGCCACTCAAGGTCATGTTTTTTCTAGTTATGCAAGGAAACACTGCAGCAAAGTGACAATAGTCTGGGAATGGTAGCTCTGCGCCTTCAAAGAAATATGTGATCAAAGGCGCTCCATCTGGCAGAAATCAAGGTGAAAAAACTGGAAGCTCCAGATCTAATATTCCACCACATTACGAGAGGCCAGCACCAATTTTGTTGAATGCACCTACATAAATTTACGAGTTTCCCTTGCAACTAAGGAAACAATAGTAATTAACCTGATTACGCAAATGTCACTATAGGATAAGGACTTACTTCTAGAACGCTGCTATAGCCTAATTAAAAAAAAATAAATAAATTTAGCCTATTGCAGCGTTTTACAAACACCCCTATACGTTGCAATAGCCTAATTAAAAAAATAAACAAATTTGGCTTATAGTATAGGGTCTAGACCAAAAGTGGCAATTTTTGAATTTGGCCTACAATATAGGATAGGTGGCGTTTTTGTAAAATGCCATTATAGGTTTATAGTTACGGTAAAATAATGGTATTTGCAAATGCCACTGTAGGTCATGTTTTTTGTAGTTATGCAGGGAAACACTGCAGCAAATTGACAGAAGTCTGGGAATGGTAGCTCTGCGCCTTCAAAGAAACTTGTGATCAAAGGTGCTCCACTTGGCAGAAATCAAGGTGAAAAGACTAGAAGCTCCGTGTCTAATATTCCACCACATTACACGCGGTCGACAACAATTTTATTGAATTTGCCTATAAAAATTTACGAGTTTGTCTTGCTACTATGGAAACAATAGAAATTAACATTATTTTGTAAATGCCACGATAGTATATGGACTTGTTTCTAAAATGTTGCCATAGCCTAATTAAAAAAAAAATAAACAAATTTAGCCTATTGCAGCATTTTAGAAACGCCACTATACATTGCAATAGCCTAATTAAAGAAATAAATGAATTTGGCCTATAGTATAGGGTCTAGACCAATAGTGGCATTTTTGAATTTATCCTATAGTATAGTATGTAGACCAATACGTGGCGTTTTTGTAAAACGCCATTAGAGGTCAAGTTTTTTAGGATCTATAGTGGCGTTTGTAATGCCACTCTAGGTCATATGTTTTCTAGTTATGCAAGGAAACACTGCAGCAAAGTGACAGAAGTCTGGGAATGGTAGCTTTGCGCCTTCAAAGAAATATGTGATCAAAGGCGCTCCATCTGGCAGAAATCAAGGTGAAAAAACTAAAAGCTCCATGTCTAATATTCCACCACATTACAAGAGGCCAACAACAATTTTATCCACTGCACCTATAAAAATTTACGAGTTTCTCTTGCAACTTTAGAAATAATAGAAATTAACATTATTTTATAAATGCCACAATGGGATATGGACTTGTTTCTAAAATGTCGCCATAGCCCAATTGAAAATAATAAACAATTTGGCCTATTGCAGCATTTTACAACCGCCACTCTACTTTGCAATAGCCTAATTAAATAAATAAATGAGTTTGGCCTATAGTATAGGGTCTAGACCAATAGTGGCATTTTTGAATTTATCCTATAGTATAGGGTGTAGACCTATACGTGGCGTTTTTGTAAAACGCCATTAGAGGTCAAGTTTTTTAGGATCTATAGTGGCGTTTGTAATGCCACTCTAGGTCATGTTTTTTCTAGTTATGCAAGGAAACACTGCAGCAAAGTGACAAAAGTCTGGGAATGGTAGCTCTGCGCCTTCAAAGAAATATGTGATCAAAGGCGCTCCATCTGGCAGAAATCAAGGTGAAAAAACTGGAAGCTCCAGATCTAATATTCCACCACATTACGAGAGGCCAGCACCAATTTTGTTGAATGCACCTACATAAATTTACGAGTTTCTCTTGCAACTAAGGAAACAATAGTAATTAACCTGATTATGCAAATGTCACTATAGGATAAGGACTTACTTCTAGAACGCTGCTATAGCCTAATTAAAAAAAAAAAATAAATTTAGCCTATTGCAGCGTTTTACAAACACCCCTATACGTTGCAATAGCCTAATTAAAAAAATAAATGAATTTGGCTTATAGTATAGGGTCTAGACCAAAAGTGGCAATTTTGAATTTGGCCAACAATATAGGGTGTAGACCTATAGGTGGCGTTTTTTGTAAAATGCCATTATAGGTTTATAGTTACGGTAAAATAATGGTATTTGCAAATGCCACTGTAGGTCATGTTTTTTGTAGTTATGCAGGGAAACACTGCAGCAAATTGACAGAAGTCTGGGAATGGTAGCTCTGCGCCTTCAAAGAAACTTGTGATCAAAGGTGCTCCACTTGGCAGAAATCAAGGTGAAAAGACTAGAAGCTCCGTGTCTAATATTCCACCACATTACACGCGGTCGACGACAATTTTATTGAATTTGCCTATAAAAATTTACGAGTTTGTCTTGCTACTATGGAAACAATAGAAATTAACATTATTTTGTAAATGCCACGATAGTATATGGACTTGTTTCTAAAATGTTGCCATAGCCTAATTAAAAAAAAAATAAACAAATTTAGCCTATTGCAGCATTTTAGAAACGCCACTATACATTGCAATAGCCTAATTAAAGAAATAAATGAATTTGGCCTATAGTATAGGGTCTAGACCAATAGTGGCATTTTTGAATTTATCCTATAGTATAGTATGTAGACCAATACGTGGCGTTTTTGTAAAACGCCATTAGAGGTCAAGTTTTTTAGGATCTATAGTGGCGTTTGTAATGCCACTCTAGGTCATATGTTTTCTAGTTATGCAAGGAAACACTGCAGCAAAGTGACAGAAGTCTGGGAATGGTAGCTTTGCGCCTTCAAAGAAATATGTGATCAAAGGCGCTCCATCTGGCAGAAATCAAGGTGAAAAAACTAAAAGCTCCATGTCTAATATTCCACCACATTACAAGAGGCCAACAACAATTTTATCCACTGCACCTATAAAAATTTACGAGTTTCTCTTGCAACTTTAGAAATAATAGAAATTAACATTATTTTACAAATGCCACAATAGGATATGGACTTGTTTCTAAAATGTCGCCATAGCCCAATTGAAAATAATAAACAATTTGGCCTATTGCAGCATTTTACAACCGCCACTCTACTTTGCAATAGCCTAATTAAATAAATAAATGAGTTTGGCCTATAGTATAGGGTCTAGACCAATAGTGGCATTTTTGAATTTATCCTATAGTATAGGGTGTAGACCTATACGTGGCGTTTTTGTAAAACGCCATTAGAGGTCAAGTTTTTTAGGATCTATAGTGGCGTTTGTAATGCCACTCTAGGTCATGTTTTTTCTAGTTATGCAAGGAAACACTGCAGCAAAGTGACAAAAGTCTGGGAATGGTATCTCTGCGCCTTCAAAGAAATATGTGATCAAAGGCGCTCCATCTGGCAGAAATCAAGGTGAAAAAACTGGAAGCTCCAGATCTAATATTCCACCACATTACGAGAGGCCAGCACCAATTTTGTTGAATGCACCTACATAAATTTACGAGTTTCTCTTGCAACTAAGGAAACAATAGTAATTAACCTGATTATGCAAATGTCACTATAGGATAAGGACTTACTTCTAGAACGCTGCTATAGCCTAATTAAAAAAAATAAATAAATTTAGCCTATTGCAGCGTTTTACAAACACCCCTATACGTTGCAATAGCCTAATTAAAAAAATAAATGAATTTGGCTTATAGTATAGGGTCTAGACCAAAAGTGGCAATTTTGAATTTGGCCTACAATATAGGGTGTAGACCTATAGGTGGCGTTTCTTGTAAAATGCCATTATAGGTTTATAGTTACGGTAAAATAATGGTATTTGCAAATGCCACTGTAGGTCATGTTTTTTGTAGTTATGCAGGGAAACACTGCAGCAAATTGACAGAAGTCTGGGAATGGTAGCTCTGCGCCTTCAAAGAAACTTGTGATCAAAGGTGCTCCACTTGGCAGAAATCAAGGTGAAAAGACTAGAAGCTCCGTGTCTAATATTCCACCACATTACACGCGGTCGACAACAATTTTATTGAATTTGCCTATAAAAATTTACGAGTTTGTCTTGCTACTATGGAAACAATAGAAATTAACATTATTTTGTAAATGCCACGATAGTATATGGACTTGTTTCTAAAATGTTGCCATAGCCTAATTAAAAAAAAAATAAACAAATTTAGCCTATTGCAGCATTTTAGAAACGCCACTATACATTGCAATAGCCTAATTAAAGAAATAAATGAATTTGGCCTATAGTATAGGGTCTAGACGAATAGTGGCATTTTTGAATTTATCCTATAGTATAGTATGTAGACCAATACGTGGCGTTTTTGTAAAACGCCATTAGAGGTCAAGTTTTTTAGGATCTATAGTGGCGTTTGTAATGCCACTCTAGGTCATATGTTTTCTAGTTATGCAAGGAAACACTGCAGCAAAGTGACAGAAGTCTGGGAATGGTAGCTTTGCGCCTTCAAAGAAATATGTGATCAAAGGCGCTCCATCTGGCAGAAATCAAGGTGAAAAAACTAAAAGCTCCATGTCTAATATTCCACCACATTACAAGAGGCCAACAACAATTTTATCCACTGCACCTATAAAAATTTACGAGTTTCTCTTGCAACTTTAGAAATAATAGAAATTAACATTATTTTATAAATGCCACAATGGGATATGGACTTGTTTCTAAAATGTCGCCATAGCCCAATTGAAAATAATAAACAATTTGGCCTATTGCAGCATTTTACAACCGCCACTCTACTTTGCAATAGCCTAATTAAATAAATAAATGAGTTTGGCCTATAGTATAGGGTCTAGACCAATAGTGGCATTTTTGAATTTATCCTATAGTATAGGGTGTAGACCTATACGTGGCGTTTTTGTAAAACGCCATTAGAGGTCAAGTTTTTTAGGATCTATAGTGGCGTTTGTAATGCCACTCTAGGTCATGTTTTTTCTAGTTATGCAAGGAAACACTGCAGCAAAGTGACAAAAGTCTGGGAATGGTAGCTCTGCGCCTTCAAAGAAATATGTGATCAAAGGCGCTCCATCTGGCAGAAATCAAGGTGAAAAAACTGGAAGCTCCAGATCTAATATTCCACCACATTACGAGAGGCCAGCACCAATTTTGTTGAATGCACCTACATAAATTTACGAGTTTCTCTTGCAACTAAGGAAACAATAGTAATTAACCTGATTATGCAAATGTCACTATAGGATAAGGACTTACTTCTAGAACGCTGTTATAGCCTAATTAAAAAAAATAAATAAATTTAGCCTATTGCAGCGTTTTACAATCAACCCTATACGTTGCAATAGCCTAATTAAAAAAATAAACAAATTTGGCTTATAGTATAGGGTCGAGACCAAAAGTGGCAATTTTGAATTTGGCCTACAATATAAGGTGTAGACCTATAGGTGGCGTTTTTGTAAAATGCCATTATAGGTTTATAGTTACGGTAAAATAATGGTATTTGCAAATGCCACTGTAGGTCATGTTTTTTGTAGTTATGCAGGGAAACACTGCAGCAAATTGACAGAAGTCTGGGAATGGTAGCTCTGCGCCTTCAAAGAAACTTGTGATCAAAGGTGCTCCACTTGGCAGAAATCAAGGTGAAAGACTAGAAGCTCCGTGTCTAATATTCCACCACATTACACGCGGTCGACGACAATTTTATTGAATTTGCCTATAAAAATTTACGAGTTTGTCTTGCTACTATGGAAACAATAGAAATTAACATTATTTTGTAAATGCCACGATAGTATATGGACTTGTTTCTAAAATGTTGCCATAGCCTAATTAAAAAAAAAAATAAACAAATTTAGCCTATTGCAGCACTTTAGAAACGCCACTATACATTGCAATAGCCTAATTAAAGAAATAAATGAATTTGGCCTATAGTATAGGGTCTAGACCAATAGTGGCATTTTTGAATTTATCCTATAGTATAGTATGTAGACCAATACGTGGCGTTTTTGTAAAACGCCATTAGAGGTCAAGTTTTTTAGGATCTATAGTGGCGTTTGTAATGCCACTCTAGGTCATATGTTTTCTAGTTATGCAAGGAAACACTGCAGCAAAGTGACAGAAGTCTGGGAATGGTAGCTTTGCGCCTTCAAAGAAATATGTGATCAAAGGCGCTCCATCTGGCAGAAATCAAGGTGAAAAAACTAAAAGCTCCATGTCTAATATTCCACCACATTACAAGAGGCCAACAACAATTTTATCCACTGCACCTATAAAAATTTACGAGTTTCTCTTGCAACTTTAGAAATAATAGAAATTAACATTATTTTATAAATGCCACAATAGGATATGGACTTGTTTCTAAAATGTCGCCATAGCCCAATTGAAAATAATAAACAATTTGGCCTATTGCAGCATTTTACAACCGCCACTATACTTTGCAATAGCCTAATTAAATAAATAAATGAGTTTGGCCTATAGTATAGGGTCTAGACCAATAGTGGCATTTTTGAATTTATCCTATACTATAGGGTGTAGACCTATACGTGGCGTTTTTGTAAAACGCCATTGGAGGTCAAGTTTTTTAGGATCTATAGTGGCGTTTGTAATGCCGTCTCAAGGTCATGTTTTTTCTAGTTATGCAAGGAAACACTGCAGCAAAGTGACAAAAGTCTGGGAATGGTAGATCTGCGCCTTCAAAGAAATATGTGATCAAAGGCGCTCCATCTGGCAGAAATCAAGGTGAAAAAACTGGAAGCTCCAGATCTAATATTCCACCACATTACGAGAGGCCAGCACCAATTTTGTTGAATGCACCTACATAAATTTACGAGTTTCTCTTGCAACTAAGGAAACAATAGTAATTAACCTGATTATGCAAATGTCACTATAGGATAAGGACTTACTTCTAGAACGCTGCTATAGCCTAATTAAAAAAAAAAAAAAATTTAGCCTATTGCAGCATTTTACAAACACCCCTATACGTTGCAATAGCCTAATTAAAAAAATAAATGAATTTGGCTTATAGTATAGGGTCTAGACCAAAAGTGGCAATTTTGAATTTGGCCAACAATATAGGGTGTAGACCTATAGGTGGCGTTTTTTGTAAAATGCCATTATAGGTTTATAGTTACGGTAAAATAATGGTATTTGCAAATGCCACTTTAGGTCATGTTTTTTGTAGTTATGCAGGGAAACACTGCAGCAAATTGACAGAAGTCTGGGAATGGTAGCTCTGCGCCTTCAAAGAAACTTGTGATCAAAGGTGCTCCACTTGGCAGAAATCAAGGTGAAAAGACTAGAAGCTCCGTGTCTAATATTCCACCACATTACACGCGGTCGACAACAATTTTATTGAATTTGCCTATAAAAATTTACGAGTTTGTCTTGCTACTATGGAAACAATAGAAATTAACATTATTTTGTAAATGCCACGATAGTATATGGACTTGTTTCTAAAATGTTGCCATAGCCTAATTAAAAAAAAAATAAACAAATTTAGCCTATTGCAGCATTTTAGAAACGCCACTATACATTGCAATAGCCTAATTAAAGAAATAAATGAATTTGGCCTATAGTATAGGGTCTAGACCAATAGTGGCATTTTTGAATTTATCCTATAGTATAGTATGTAGACCAATACGTGGCGTTTTTGTAAAACGCCATTAGAGGTCAAGTTTTTTAGGATCTATAGTGGCGTTTGTAATGCCACTCTAGGTCATATGTTTTCTAGTTATGCAAGGAAACACTGCAGCAAAGTGACAGAAGTCTGGGAATGGTAGCTTTGCGCCTTCAAAGAAATATGTGATCAAAGGCGCTCCATCTGGCAGAAATCAAGGTGAAAAAACTAAAAGCTCCATGTCTAATATTCCACCACATTACAAGAGGCCAACAACAATTTTATCCACTGCACCTATAAAAATTTACGAGTTTCTCTTGCAACTTTAGAAATAATAGAAATTAACATTATTTTATAAATGCCACAATAGGATATGGACTTGTTTCTAAAATCGCCATAGCCCAATTGAAAATAATAAACAATTTGGCCTATTGCAGCATTTTACAACCGCCACTCTACTTTGCAATAGCCTAATTAAATAAATAAATGAGTTTGGCCTATAGTATAGGGTCTAGACCAATAGTGGCATTTTTGAATTTATCCTATAGTATAGGGTGTAGACCTATACGTGGCGTTTTTGTAAAACGCCATTAGAGGTCAAGTTTTTTAGGATCTATAGTGGCGTTTGTAATGCCACTCTAGGTCATGTTTTTTCTAGTTATGCAAGGAAACACTGCAGCAAAGTGACAAAAGTCTGGGAATGGTAGCTCTGCGCCTTCAAAGAAATATGTGATCAAAGGCGCTCCATCTGGCAGAAATCAAGGTGAAAAAACTGGAAGCTCCAGATCTAATATTCCACCACATTACGAGAGGCCAGCACCAATTTTGTTGAATGCACCTACATAAATTTACGAGTTTCTCTTGCAACTAAGGAAACAATAGTAATTAACCTGATTATGCAAATGTCACTATAGGATAAGGACTTACTTCTAGAACGCTGTTATAGCCTAATTAAAATAAATAAATAAATTTAGCCTATTGCAGCGTTTTACAAACAACCCTATACGTTGCAATAGCCTAATTAAAAAAATAAACAAATTTGGCTTATAGTATAGGGTCTAGACCAAAAGTGGCAATTTTGAATTTGGCCTACAATATAGGGTGTAGACCTAGGTGGCGTTTTTGTAAAATGCCATTATAGGTTTATAGTTACGGTAAAATAATGGTATTTGCAAATGCCACTGTAGGTCATGTTTTTTGTAGTTATGCAGGGAAACACTGCAGCAAATTGACAGAAGTCTGGGAATGGTAGCTCTGCGCCTTCAAAGAAACTTGTGATCAAAGGTGCTCCACTTGGCAGAAATCAAGGTGAATAGACTAGAAGCTCCGTGTCTAATATTCCACCACATTACACGCGGTCGACAACAATTTTATTGAATTTGCCTATAAAAATTTACGAGTTTGTCTTGCTACTATGGAAACAATAGAAATTAACATTATTTTGTAAATGCCACGATAGTATATGGACTTGTTTCTAAAATGTTGCCATAGCCTAATTAAAAAAAAAATAAACAAATTTAGCCTATTGCAGCATTTTAGAAACGCCACTATACATTGCAATAGCCTAATTAAAGAAATAAATGAATTTGGCCTGTAGTATAGGGTCTAGACCAATAGTGGCATTTTTGAATTTATCCTATAGTATAGTATGTAGACCAATACGTGGCGTTTTTGTAAAACGCCATTAGAGGTCAAGTTTTTTAGGATCTATAGTGGCGTTTGTAATGCCACTCTAGGTCATATGTTTTCTAGTTATGCAAGGAAACACTGCAGCAAAGTGACAGAAGTCTGGGAATGGTAGCTTTGCTTCTTCAAAGAAATATGTGATCAAAGGCGCTCCATCTGGCAGAAATCAAGGTGAAAAAACTAAAAGCTCCATGTCTAATATTCCACCCCATTACAAGAGGCCAACAACAATTTTATTCACTGCACCTATAAAAATTTACGAGTTTCTCTTGCAACTTTAGAAATAATAGAAATTAACATTATTTTATAAATGCCACAATAGGATATGGACTTGTTTCTAAAATGTCGCCATAGCCCAATTGAAAATAATAAACAATTTGGCCTATTGCAGCATTTTACAACCGCCACTATACTTTGCAATAGCCTAATTAAATAAATAAATGAGTTTGGCCTATAGTATAGGGTCTAGACCAATAGTGGCATTTTTGAATTTATCCTATAGTATAGGGTGTAGACCTATACGTGGCGTTTTTGTAAAACGCCATTTGAGTTCAAGTTTTTTAGGATCTATAGTTGCGTTTGTAATGCCACTCTAGGTCATGTTTTTTCTAGTTATGCAAGGAAACACTGCAGCAAAGTGACAAAAGTCTGGGAATGGTATCTCTGCGCCTTCAAAGAAATATGTGATCAAAGGCGCTCCATCTGGCAGAAATCAAGGTGAAAAAACTGGAAGCTCCAGATCTAATATTCCACCACATTACGAGAGGCCAGCACCAATTTTGTTGAATGCACCTACATAAATTTACGAGTTTCTCTTGCAACTAAGGAAACAATAGTAATTAACCTGATTATGCAAATGTCACTATAGGATAAGGACTTACTTCTAGAACGCTGCTATAGCCTAATTAAAAAAAATAAATAAATTTAGCCTATTGCAGCGTTTTACAAACACCCCTATACGTTGCAATAGCCTAATTAAAAAAATAAATGAATTTGGCTTATAGTATAGGGTCTAGACCAAAAGTGGCAATTTTGAATTTGGCCTACAATATAGGGTGTAGACCTATAGGTGGCGTTTTTTGTAAAATGCCATTATAGGTTTATAGTTACGGTAAAATAATGGTATTTGCAAATGCCACTGTAGGTCATGTTTTTTGTAGTTATGCAGGTAAACACTGCAGGAAATTGACAGAAGTCTGGGAATGGTAGCTCTGCGCCTTCAAAGAAACTTGTGATCAAAGGTGCTCCACTTGGCAGAAATCAAGGTGAAAAGACCAGAAGCTCCGTGTCTAATATTCCACCACATTACAAGAGGTCGACAACAATTTTATTGAATTTGCCTATAAAAATTTACGAGTTTGTCTTGCTACTACGGAAACAACAGAAATTAACAGTGTTTTATAAATGCCACTATAGGATATGGAGTTGTTTCTAAAATGTTGCCATAGCCTAATTTAAAAAAATAAACAAATTTTGCCTATTGCAGCATTTTACAAACGCCACTATACATTGCAATAGCCTAATTAAAAAAATAAAAGAATTTGGCCTATAGTATGGGGTCTAGACCAATAGTGGCATTTTTAAATTTATCCTATAGTATAGGGTGTAGACCGATAGGTGGCGTTTTTGTAAAACGCCATTAGAAGTCAAGTTTTTTAGGATATATAGTGGTGTTTTTAATGCCACTATAGGTCATGTTTTTTGTAGTTATGCAAGGAAACAATGCAGCAAAGTAACAGAAGTCTTGGAATGGTAGCTCTACGCCTTCAAAGAAATGTGTTGTCAAAGGCGCTCCATCTGGTGGAAATCAAGGTGAAAAAACTAGAAGCTCCAGATCTAATATTTCACCACATTACAAGAGGCCAACCACAATTTTCTTGAATGCACCCATAAAAATGTGCTAGTTTTGTCTTGCCACTGTGGAAACAATAGAAATTAACCTGATTATGCAAATGTCAATATAGGATAAGGACTTATTTATAAAACGCTGCTATAGCCTAATTAAAAAAATAAATAAATTTTGCCTATTGCAGCGTTTTAGAAACACCACTATACGTTGCAACAGCCTAATTAAAAAAATAAATGAATTTGGCTTAGAGTATATGGTCTAGACCAATAGTGGCAATTTTGAATTTGGCCTACAATATTGGGCGTAGACCTATAGGTGGCGTTTTTGTAAAATGCCATTATTGGTTTATAGTTGCGGTAAAATAATGGTATTTCCAAATGCCACTATAGCAATCGCTACCGTAGCCCAAATTGGCCTATAGTAACTTTTTTCGGATCTATGGTGGTGTTTTTAACTCCACTATAGGTCATGTTTTTTGTAGTTGTGCAGGGAAACACTGCTGCAAAGTGACA
Organism: Castanopsis chinensis; assembly: GCA_032878915.1. Taxonomy (NCBI): domain Eukaryota; kingdom Viridiplantae; phylum Streptophyta; class Magnoliopsida; order Fagales; family Fagaceae; genus Castanopsis; species Castanopsis chinensis. Next base: position 1,304,865 of record JAVQMG010000089.1, read on the forward strand.
GAAGTCAGGGAATGGTAGCTCTGCACCTTCAAAGAAATGTGTGATCAAAGGTGCTCCACTTGGCAGAAATCAAGGTGAAAAGACTGGAAGCTCCGTGTCTAATATTCCACCACATTACAGGAGGCCAACAACAATTTTATTGAATGCACCTATAAAAATTTACGAGTTTCTCTTGCTACTATGGAAACAATAGAAATTAACATTATTTTATAAATGCCCCAATAGTATATGGACTTGTTTCTAAAATGTTGCCATAGCCTAATTAAAAAAAAATAAACAAATTTAGCCTATTGCAGCATTTTAGAAACGCCACTATACATTGCAATAGCCTAATTAAAGAAATAAATGAATTTGGCCTATAGTATAGGGTCTAGACCAATAGTGGCATTTTTGAATTTATCCTATAGTATAGTATGTAGACCTATACGTGGCGTTTTTGTAAAACGCCATTAGAGGTCAAGTTTTTTAGGATCTATAGTGGCGTTTGTAATGCCACTCTAGGTCATATGTTTTCCAGTTATGCAAGGAAACACTGCAGCAAAGTGACAGAAGTCTGGGAATGGTAGCTCTGCGCCTTCAAAGAAATATGTGATCAAAGGCGCTCCATCTGGCAGAAATGAAGGTGAAAAAACTAAAAGCTCCATGTCTAATATTCCACCACATTACAATAGGCCAACAATAATTTTATTGAATGCACCTATAAAAATTTACGAGTTTCTCTTGCTACTTTGGAAACAATAGAAATTAACATTATTTTATGAATGCCACAATAGGATATGGACTTGTTTCTAAAATGTCGCCATAGCCTAATTGAAAAAAATAAACAAATTTGGCCTATTGCAGCATTTTACAACCGCCACTATACATTGCAATAGCCTAATTAAATAAAAAAATGAATTTGGCCTATAGTATAGGGTCTAGACCAATTGTGGCATTTTTGAATTTATCCTATAGTATAGGGTGTAGACCGATAGGTGGCATTTTTGTAAAACGCCATTAGAGGTCAAGTTTTTTAGGATCTATAACGGCGTTTGTAATGCCACTATAGGTCTTTTTTTTTTGTAGTTATGCAAAGAAACACTGCAGCAAAGTGACAGAACTCTGGAAATGGTAGCTCTGCGCCTTCAAAGAAATGTGTAATCAAAGGCGCTCCATCGGGCAGAAATCACGGTGAAAAAACTAGAAGCTCCAGGTCTAATATTCCACCACATTACAAGAGGCCAACAACAATTTTCTTGAATGCACCCATAAAAATGTGCGAGTTTTGTCTTGCCACTGTGGAAACAATAGGAATTAACCTGATTATGCAAATGTCACTATAGGATAAGGACTTATTTCTAAAACGGTGCTATAGCCGAATTAAAAAAATAAATAAATTTAGCCTATTGCAGCGTTTTACAAACACCACTATACGTTGCAACAGCCTAATAAAAAAAATAAATGAATTTGGCTTATAGTATAGGGTCTAGACCAATAGTGGCAATTTTGAATTTGGCCTACAATATAGGGTGTAGACCTATAGGTGGCGTTTTTGTAAGATGCCATTATAGGTTTATAGTTGCGGTAAAATAATGGTATTTGTAAATGCCACTATAGCAATCGCTACCGTAGCCCAAATTGGCCTATAGTGACATTTTTAGGATCTATGGTGGTGTTTTTAACGCCACCATAGGTCATGTTTTTTGTAGTTATGCTGGGAAACACGGCAGCAAAGTGACAGAAGTCTGGGAATGGTAGCTCTGCGCCTTCAAAGAAATGTGTGATCAATTGTGCTCCACTTTGCAGAAATCAATGTGAAAAGACTGGAAGCTCCTTGTCTAATATTCCACCACATGACAAGAGGCCAATAACAATTTTATTGAATGCACCTATAAAAATTTACGAGTTTGTCTTGCTACAATGGAAAGAATAGAAATTAACATTATTTTATAAATGCCACAATAGGATATGGACTTGTTTCTGAAATGTTGCCATTGCCTAATTAAAAAAAAATAAACAAATTTAGCCTATTGCAGCATTTTACAAGCGCCACTGTACATTGCAATATCCTAATTAAAAAAATAAATTAATTTGGCCTATAGTATAGGGTCTAGAGCAATTGTGGCATTTTTGAATTTATCCTATAGTATAGGGTGTAGACCGATAGGTGGCATTTTTGTAAAACACCATTAGAGGTCAAGTTTTTTAGGATCTATAGCGGCGTTTGTAATGCCACTATAGGTCTTTTTTTTTTGTAGTTATGCAAAGAAACACTGCAGCAAAGTGACAGAACTCTGGAAATGGTAGCTCTGCGCCTTCAAAGAAATGTGTAATCAAAGGCGCTCCATCGGGCAGAAATCACGGTGAAAAAACTAGAAGCTCCAGGTCTAATATTCCACCACATTACAAGAGGCCAACAACAATTTTCTTGAATGCACCCATAAAAATGTGCAAGTTTTGTCTTGCCACTGTGGAAACAATAGGAATTAACCTGATTATGCAAATGTCACTATAGGATAAGGACTTATTTCTAAAACGGTGCTATTGCCGAATTAAAAAAATAAATAAATTTAGCCTATTGCAGCGTTTTACAAACACCACTATACGTTGCAACAGCCTAATAAAAAAAATAAATGAATTTGGCTTATAGTATAGGGTCTAGACCAATAGTGGCAATTTTGAATTTGGCCTACAATATAGGGTGTAGACCTATAGGTGGCGTTTTTGTAAGATGCCATTATAGGTTTATAGTTGCGGTAAAATAATGGTATTTGTAAATGCCACTATAGCAATCGCTACCGTAGCCCAAATTGGCCTATAGTGACATTTTTAGGATCTATACGCAATCGCTACCGTAGCCCAAATTGGCCTATAGTGACATTTTTAGGATCTATGGTGGTGTTTTTAACGCCACCATAGGTCATGTTTTTTGTAGTTATGCTGGGAAACACGGCAGCAAAGTGACAGAAGTCTGGGAATGGTAGCTCTGCGCCTTCAAAGAAATGTGTGATCAATTGTGCTCCACTTTGCAGAAATCAATGTGAAAAGACTGGAAGCTCCTTGTCTAATATTCCACCACATGACAAGAGGCCAATAACAATTTTATTGAATGCACCTATAAAAATTTACGAGTTTGTCTTGCTACAATGGAAAGAATAGAAATTAACATTATTTTATAAATGCCACAATAGGATATGGACTTGTTTCTGAAATGTTGCCATTGCCTAATTAAAAAAAAAAAAACAAATTTAGCCTATTGCAGCATTTTACAAGCGCCACTGTACATTGCAATATCCTAATTAAAAAAATAAATTAATTTGGCCTATAGTATAGGGTCTAGAGCAATTGTGGCATTTTTGAATTTATCCTATAGTATAGGGTGTAGACCAATAGGTGGGGTTTTTGTAAAACGCCGTTAGAGGTCTGGTTTTTTAGGATCTATAGTGGCGTTTGTAATGCCAGTATAGGTCATGTTTTTTGTAGTTATGCAACAGCAAAGTGACAGAAGTCTGGGAATAGTAGCTCTGCGCCTTCAAAGAAATGTGTGATCAAAGGTGCTCCATCTGGCAGAAATCAAGGTGAAAAAACTGGAAGCTCCAGGTCTAATATTCCACCACATTACAAGAGGCCAGCAACAGTTTTCTTGAATGCACCTATAAAAATGTGCGAGTTTTGTCTTGCCACTATGGAAACAGTAGAAATTAACCTAATTATGCAAATGTCACTATAGGATAAGGACTTATTTCTAAAACGCTGCTATAGCCTAATTAAAAAAATACATAAATTTAGCCTATTGCTGCGTTTTACAAACACCACTATACATTGCAACAGCCTAATTAAAAAAATAAGTGAATTTGGCTTATAGTATAGGGTCTAGACCAATAGTGGCAATTTTGAATTTGGCCTACAATATTGGGTGTAGACCAATAGGTGGCGTTTTTGTAAAATGCCATTATAGGTTTATTGTTGCGGTAAAATAATGGTATTTGCAGATGCCATTATAGCAATCGCTACCGTAGCCCAAATTGGCCTATAGTAACATTTTTAGGATCTGTGGTGGTGTTTTTAACTCCACTATAGGTCATGTTTTTTGTAGTTATGCAGGGGAACACTGCAGCAAAGTGTCAGCAGTCTGGGAATGGTAGCTCTGCGCCTTTAAAAAAATGTGTGATCAAAGGTGCTCCACTTGGCAGAAATCTAGGTGAAAAGGCTGGAAGCTCTGTGTCTAATATCCCACCACATTACAAGAGGCCAACAACAATTTTATTGAATGCACCTATAAAAATTTACGAGTTTCTCTTGCTACTATGGAAACAATAGAAATTAACATTATTTTATAAATGCCACAATAGGATATGGACTTGTTTCTAAAATGTTGCCATAGCCTAATTAAAAAAAGTAAACAAATTTAGCCTATTGCAGCATTTTACAAACGCCACTATACATTGCTATAGACTAATTAAATAAATAAATGAATTTGGCCTAAAGTATAGGGTCTAGACCAATAGTGGCATTTTTGAATTTATCCTATAGTATAGGGTGTAGAACTATAGGTGGTGTTTTTGTTAAACGCCATTAGAGGTCAAGTTTTTTAGTATCTATAGTGGCATTTGTAATGCCACTATATGTCAAGTTTTTTGTAGTGATGGAAGGATACGATGCTGCAAAGTGGCAGAAGTTTGGGAATGGTAGCTCTATGTCTACAATGAAATGTGTGATTAAAGGTGCTCCACCTGGCAAAAATCAAAATAAAAAGCCTGGAAGCTCCTGGTCTAATATTCCACCACATTACAAGAGGTCAACAACAATTTTCTTGAATGCACCTATGAAAATTTATGATTTTTATCTTGCTACTATGGAGACTATAGAAATTATCCTGATTTTACAAATGCCACTATAGGGTATTGACCTATGTCCAGAACGTTTCTGTAGCCTAATTAAAAATATATATAAATTTTTCCTATTCCAGCATTTTAAAAACGTCACTATACGCTGCTATAGCCTAATCAAAAAATAAATAAGTTTGGCATATAGTATAGGGTGTTGACCTATAGGTGGCAATTTTGTATAACTCCCATATAGGTCTATAGTTGCGTTAAAATAATGGTATTTACTAACGCTACTATTGCGAACGCTACTATAGCCTAAATGTGCCTATAGTGGCATTTGTAACGTCATTATAGGTCAAGTTTTTTGTAATGATGCAAGGAAACACTGCAACTAAGAGGTAGAAATCTAGGAATGGTAGCTCTATGCCTAGAAGGAAATGAGTGATCAAAGGTGGTCCACCTGGCATAAATCATGGTGAAAAGCCTCGAAGCTCCAGGTCTAATATTCCTCCACAAATTTACAAGATGTCAACAAAAATTTTCTTGAACGCTCTTATGAAAATTAACAAGTTTTTTCTTGCTACTAGGGAAACAATAGAAATTAACTTGATTTTATAAATGTCACTATAGGATAAGGATCTATTTCTAAACCACTGCAATAGCCCAATTAAAAAAATAAATAAATTTAGGCTATTGCAGTGTTTTACAAACGTCACTATACGCTGGAATAGCCTAATTAAAAAAATAAATGAATTTGGCCTATAGTATTTGGTCTAGACCTATAGTGGCGTTTTTGAATTTGACCTATAGTATAGGGTGTGGACCTATAGGTGGTGTTTTTTTAAACGGCACTATAGGTCTATAGTCACGGTAAAATAATGGTATTTACAAACGCCACTATCGCGAACGTTGCTATAGCCGAAATAGGCCTATAGGATTGATAGTGGCGTTTGTAACACCACTAGTGGTCAATATTTTGTAGTGATGCAAGGAAATATTGTAGTTAAGTGGCAAAATTCTGGGTTTAGTTACTCTATGCCTTACAAGATGCCAACAACAATTTTCTTAAATGCACCTATAAAAATTAACAGGTTTTATCTTGCTACTATGGAAACAATAGAAATTAACATAATTTTACATATGCCACTATAGGATATAGACTTATTTCCAAAACGCTGCTATAGCCTAATTAAAAAAATAAATAAATTTAGCCTATTGCAGCGTTTTACAAATGCCACTATACTCTGCTATAGCCTATTTAAAAAATAAATGAGTTTGGCCTATACCTTAGGGTCTAGACCTATAGTGGCATTTTTGAATTTGGCCTATAGTATTGGGTGTAGACTTATAGGTGGCATTTTTTTAAAATGGCACCATAGGTCTATAGTCGCAGTAAAATTTTCTTGAATGCACCTATAAAAATTTACGAGTTTTGTCTTGCTACTAAGGAAACTAGTGAAATTAACATGATTTTTGAAATGCCACTATTGGATATGGAGCTATTTCTAAAACGCTACTATAGCCTAATTAAAAAATAAATAAATTTGGCCTATCGCAGTGTTTTACAAACGCCACCATATGCTGCTATAGGCTAATTGAAAAAATAAATAAATTTTGCCTATAGTATAGGGTGTAGACCTATTGTGGCATTTTTTTAATTTCCCCTATAGTATAGGGTGTAGACCTATAGGCGGCGTTTTTAGTTGCAGTACAATAATGGTATTTACAAACACCATAATAGTAAACACTGCTATTGCCCAAATGGTCTTGTAGTGGCATTTTTGGGATCTACAGTGGCGTTTGTAACGCCACTATAGGTCAAGTTTTTTGTAGTGATGCAAGGAAACACTGTAGCGAAGATGTAGAATTCTGGTCAGAGGTACTCCACATAGATTTAATTATTAAATAATTTTATTTGATTAATGTTTAAATATAAAAGGCCCCCGCATAGATTTTTCGTCTTAGACTCCCAATTATGTCGGGTCGGCCCTAACTAAGATACTATAATTGTATTAAACTCAGTTTACTAAGTATATTTTTTTCTTATTCTAAAAAAAAAAAAAAGTATTTTTTTTTTTTTGTAGTAGTCTAGCTACTTTTATTAAAAACGAAAGAAATTATCAAAAAAAAAAAAATCAAAACGAAATATTAAATATATTTGACAGTAAAAAAAGGTTATAAATTCTTTGATTCTTTCCTTAAAAAAAAAAAAAAAAAAGATTGATTATTTATTTATTTTTTTTATTGATTATTTTCTTATAAAAAATAATAAAATAAAGTGCTAATATAGGCCTAGCCTATCAAGCCCAACCAATAATCCAGTCACTAATGATAAAATGCGCATTGCTTATGGACAGGATCGACGTTTTTCCTTTCAACCAAACCTGATCGGCCCATTAACTATCAAAAAAACAAAAACAAAAAAAAATCAATATCACACTTTGAGATCTCAAAAGTCTAAACCAAACCCTAAAAGCAAATTGGCGCCCTCCAAAATTTCCAAATCCCGGGAATTAACTTTGAAACCTATTTATTCTCATCCTCTGAAGCGCAGTAAGTATTTTGATAGTTTCGATTGGGAATTCCAGGCTTTGTACTCCGCAACAAAATCCGAATGGCCAAATCCAAATCAACCTCAAAAAGAAGCAAGAAGCCCATACTGAAACTGAAACGCAAGAAACCAATAGCGGTGGACAGGATCGGCGATTTACCCGACTTTCTCCTCTCCCACATCCTCTCCTTTCTCACAACCAAAGACGCCGTTGTCACCAGCATTTTATCGAGCAGGTGGAAGACTCTCTGGACTCTCGTCCCAAATATCGACTTCAACGACGACGAAGTTGGATTTCTGAGGACCCCATCATCTTTGCCTTCGTATCCCACTTGGCAAAGACCCTCTCCTCTGCCTCTTTTGAAACGGTACCGTTTTACATTCCCGCATATCGTGTCTAGGGTCTGGTCTCTTCGCAATGCGAATCCCAATCCCCCAAAAAAGTTTCGCCTCCGCTGGCAAAACGATTGTGACCCGATTCATGTCGATACATGGCTCCGTTCCGCGATTACGCGCGGCTTTGAAGAGCTTGATCTCGACATTTATCTTCCCCTTCCTGATCATTTCATCTTGCCCTTTACTCTCTTCAATTATTGCAAAACTTTAGCTGTTTTGAAATTGGCTGGCAGCATTGTTCTCGATCCTCCATCATCTTCAGCCATGGGATTCCCGAGTCTCAAGGTTTTGCATCTCCACTTAGTGGAATATGCAAACCCGGACTCTTTCTCCAGGCTCCTTAGTTGCTGCCCTGTCCTTCAGGATTTGTCTCTGCAAATATTGGGGAACGAAGACGATGAAAACAATTTTAAAATCATTGTGCCAACGCTGAAAAGATTACAATTTAGTATCCATATTCCGAACTACAAACTTGAGATAAACGCCCCATGTCTTGAGTACCTTTATTTCATAGGCAATATTGGCAAATACGTTTTGTTGGATAACCTGTCCAACATAGTTGAAGCAGTTCTTGAGACCTCGGATTCGAATGTAAGAGTTAGTTATTTAACTGAATTATTTTATGGGTTTCAAGAATATGGAAAGAGGGTATGGGCCTTCCTCAGAGCTCTCTATAATGTTAAATCCCTACATCTGGACTCATCTACCACGGAGGTAAATACATGTTTTTCATGCTCTATTATAAAATGGCTAAGCACTTCTTCTTGGACAAAGTAGTAATATTGTTGGTGGGAGTCGGAGTTGTGATTGTTATGTTGTTTTGCAGTGCCTTTGCAATGCAATTGATTTTGCTGATCCTCCCATGTTTCATAAATTGGCTTACTTGAACTTTGAGTACGGTCATCATCGTCTTATGGAGAATGTGCTACCACTCTTGCTTCATCAGGCTCCTAAACTTTCGGTACTTATCTTTGATAAGGTATGTTAATTTCACATCGCGGTACTTTTTTTTTTTACCCCCCTAAACCTCCTTAAATGAACCATTCCTTTGTTAGCAGAAATTGAGCAAGTGTGGTGGTGATGAAGAGAAAGCCTGTTTTAGTCTTGAGAAGATGTTCTGTGAGGATATTCCTGAATGTCTGTCATTACACCTTAGAACTTTTCATTTTCAAGGATTTCACAGGATAAAGGATGAGCTAGAACTTATTAGACGTATCCTAAAGTGCGCAGGAGTCTTAAAGACAATGTCAGTCTCTTCTTATCCTCTAGGTTCAGCAGGCAAGGTTTATGTTCTCAATGAATTATTGAAGTTCCCAAGGCTTTCTAGCACTTGTCAAATTGCATTTAACTGAAGGATGTTCTTTAATTAGTCTCTCTCTTGGTTAGTCCTTTTTCCAGCTTACAATTCAAAGCGAAACGCTGTTTTTTTTTTCTTTGTATAATTAGATCCTTGATTAATCAAGTGCTATTGGTCTTTTGATTTTGAGCGCACTCTATTTTGGGATTTGGGGAGAGAAATAGAAAGTAGGAGTTATTGTTGCAACTTTTCATGGATGTCACTTAATGTTTATTCTCTATTCATTTTTGGATTTTTTTTCCCCTTAGAATTTGCTATTATTGAACTAGTATGAGACATCAACTCAACAAGCAGTTGCATACTTGTCCCCACGATCAAAACACTGCATGCACACATTTGCAAAGGGCTTGTGTGTGAGACTCTTTAAAAATTTAGGAGTTGCCCGTTTATGTACTTGCAAATCTGGTCAAGTGAATCAAGAGTTTAGAGCACAATCCACAATACCATATTAGGAAGCTCATTAATCAACTAGCCCTTAAATTCTTATAGATGGTTTATAGAATCAATTTAGGTCTATAGAATCTGCAAGTAACCTTTTTATGCTATTATGTTTAATTGTTCTCTAAAATAGTAGCATGAATTTTATTTTATCTCATGCTATTTTCCTTTTTCACCTAATGCTACTAGTTGTTGATGCCTTTAGATGTCCTGCGAGATAGAAAACATCTTCATATTCATGCTAAAAAGAAGTATAGCAATCACCATTAAATCTGGGATGAGATTCCTAGTATAACTGCCAATAAGTTATAGCTCAGCTAGCAACTCTCTCTTTTACTTTCCATGTCATGTTTTGTTGTGTTTTGAGGTGGTATTAGATGTAAGAGAAATTGAGAAAATTAGTTCTTGTTGGTCCTGTTCCTGGGTGGATCAATTGGCTCTTATGCTTGGGTTTAGGGTCTCTACACTTCTAATGACATACTTGGGGCGGCCTTTACAAACTAAATTTAATGTGACGCTTAGGAGTATAGACAGTCATTTGGCTGTCATCCAAGTCATATAAATTTTCAATTGCAGCTGCATTAGAAATGAATCTCCAGGTAAATTTTCATTTGCAGCTACATTGGAGTGCATTAGAAATAAATCTCCTGCTGTGGATTCACATCGTTTAATTTGGATTCCCTCTTCAATTCCAAAGCATTCTTGTATTATCTAGCTTGCTGTGAAAATTAGATTGAGCACTACAGATAGACTGCTAAGTCGCATAGAGAGTAGGGATCATATTTTCTATGTCTCATAGAGAATAGGGTATTAGGCTATGTGGAGCCTAGTTGTGTTTGATCTGGATTATGACCCAATCTAATATGAAAGTGCTACGTTTTTAATGGGTGATTTTCTTAGGCTTAATTCATGGAATAGAGGCTTGGGCCGACAAACCCAAGTTTTGGCCCGTTTCTAACCCATTTTGAATCCTTTGTGTGGGAGTGAAAATACTGTTGTTTTCAGATTAGGGTTTGGTGTGTTCTTTTGAGAAAGAAAAAACTGTATTACCGCAACTTGTATTCTTTTCCTGAAAACTGTAAAACCATTGAAACCCCATGGATTTAGGCAAATACCAAACCATGTGAAAATCTTCTTTTAATTGTTTTCTTTTGCACATTTTTTTCTCTATTTTTGCATCTTACAAATCTGGAAATTGTGTATATTCCCTACATAGGGAGCACTAGAAATTAATAGATTGTGATTATTCTACATAAGTCGCATAGAGAATAGGGATCATATTTTCTATGAATGCTCTTTCACCCAAAGAATTTGGAGAAAGATGATGTGCATGTTTTTGGTTAAGAACCCGAAGTGTCAATAGGACGTTGTGATTGAATGGGTTACTAGAGAGTTTTAGAAAATCTCACTCAAGGCTGTAATATTTAAAGTGGGCATGGCTACTTCTGTTTATCATATTTGACTTCAAAGAAAAGCTTGGGTATACAGAGGGCATGTTAGATCTGAAAATGCCATTGACACCTCCATCAAGTGTAATGTTAAAACTTGAATTGAATTTTGCAAGGTGAAGTTGTCACTGCATAACGAAGTCTTATGTGCAAATCTCTTCTAATGTTTTCTAGAACTAAAGATATATATATATATATATATATATATATATATATATATTTTAGTTTTGTTGTAAATTTGTGTAGTATTTCTCTAACATGTAATAGTGCTACTATTTTTACTAGCTGTGCAGTGTAGAAGAGGGTTTGTTGTCTACTTCTGCTGTGTGGCTTGGAGCTATTTGTGTGGTATTCAATTGCACTAAGTTGTAGAACTTGTGTTCCTTTTTCTTTAGTAATGAATTTTGCTTTTAGTCATGTAAAAAAATACTGGTCGCAAGATATATGCAAAATACTTTCAAGGGGTCAGTTCCATTATTATTGTAGTTCTGGAAGACTCTTTGGTTATAGAGATTAATAAATAAATAAATAACCCAACCATACGTAGTAAAAAAAAAAAAAAAAGAAGGCAAATTAAGGCTAGTAAACTCTATAAAATCTTCTAGGCTTACATCGCAAACAGAGAAGAAACACCAATTAAATCCAAATGTTTTAGTTATTGCTTGATTTAAACCAGTTTCTCCCATTTTCTCATTAACCAAACAGATGTAATGCTCAGATAAGCTTCCTAAAAGAGTTATAGCTTGTAGGATATTATCGATTAAAGAAAAAGGATATTAAAGATTAAAGAAAAAGTGATCAATTGTAAATAGTTATCTCACCAAAATAGGGGTAAGAGTTTTGCCTAGAATCCTCATAGAATGATATCTAATAATTCCTAATTTTTTGAGAAAGATGTAATTCCTAATTAAAATTTTAGTTTATAATTCTTTAGAAAAAAATAATACTAATTAGCAATCTGATACGTCCAAATTTAATAAAATCTTTTAAAAGTTAAAATTGATAATTCAAGTAAAAGAAAGATGTAATTCCTAATTATAATTAAAATTAAAATTTATAATTCTTTAGAAAAAAGCGTACTAATTAGCAATCTGATACGTCCAAATTTAATAAAATCTTTTAAAATTTAAAATTGATAATTCAAGTAATACATGTGTAGGACATCTTAATAATTTGATAGAAAAAAAAAATAGGTGAAGGAAAAGAGAAGAAGTTTAGGTAAAAATCAAATACGAAAACACAACTTGTTAAAATCAGTCTATCATGAATTCTTATGGAAAATATATTAGCATGAAATTCATGTTTAACCATATTTAATAAAACCATAAGCATATAATTGTGAAAGAGAAACGATATGTTTACAATATTTTCACAACATTTTTACAACAAATCTTAAGTGGTAGGTTGTTATTAGTTACTATTGTTGGGGTAAAAAGAGTTATCTTAGTGTTATATTCAAATTTGAACTAATAATAACTAGCCATCTATGATTTGTTGTAGAAATGTTGTGGATGTAACATCTCTCAATTGTGAAAATCATGCTTAACTATATATAATCAGATGATAAGCATATAATTATATCAAAGTTAAGATTGTGCAATGTTTTCAAATGGTTCGAATTCATTAATTGAAAACCACATGTAGACAAAGAACCAACAGTAACATCCAAAAAAAATATTATAAAAAGAAGCAAAAACGAAGAAAGAATGCATACTTGATACCTCCATCACTCCAAAATGAAGATGCGTGTTGGTAGAGTTCCATTTGAAATAGAATTTAAATCCTATTGAAATTAAGATTTCTAATCAACATGCTTGTTGCTATCTCATGAAAAAATGGAATAAAAGATAAGAGTAATATGAAAAAAAGAAGAAAAAAAAAAACGTGTCCGAAGGTAACAAGGAAATAAAATAGACTTTATATATATAGTCCCATTTTTTATATAGAATTTAAACCCGGTTGAAATTAGGGGTTCTAATTAGCATTTATGTTGCCAATGCCATCCCATAAATAAATAATAAATAAATAAAAGGATCATATTTCTGGAGCAATGTATCCTAATAGTTTGGATTCTTTGGAATGGGCGGAAATACTATTTTCGTTCTTACATTTTTACCCCATTTCTACTTTGGTATCTACTTTTTTTATTTTTATTTTTTTTCCTGCTTTTAGTCTCAAAAAAAAAAAAAAAAAAAAAAAAAAAAAAAAAAAACCATTCCATTTTGGTCCCTACCGGCATGGCTTCATCTCACTAGTGGAAAATAGCTTACGTGGTAAATGGAGTACATGTTAACACACAATGCTGACGCAACTATTAAAATAATATTAAAAATGCCACATCAACAACCAATTAAAGAATTTTAATTTATTAATTTTAACAAAATAAAAAATAAAAAACAAAAAACAAAATTAAAATCTAAAAAATACATCAATTTAGATCTGTCTTCATCGTCAACAAGAACACTAAAGACCACAAACCTAGATTTTAAATATAAGAACACATGCCCAGATTTTTTAGCATTTTCTTACCCTTTCTGTTCAACCAAACACAAAAACACAAACGTAAACACAAATCGATTTCCTGCAAGAACACAAACACAAACCCAATAGCAGCTCTTTTTTGTCAACCAAACACAAAAAAGGAAAAAAAAAAAAATCCACATACCCAAAAATCAGCAAGAATACAAACACAAACACAAACACAAACCCATCAATCCATCTTTAGTAACAACCCAACAATCCATCTTCGACAAGATTTTCTTATTCTTTGAAACCAAACACAAAATCACATTGATCCGAAACTCAACTCAAGCCAACGATCTGAAATCTCCAAACCCACCACATCCACATCCACAAGCTTTAATCCTTCACCAATATTCAAACCAATCACAACCATCCGATCTTCTACTTCTGTTTCACCATAAGGAACCCAGGCTGAAGCTCCTCAAGCTTTAATCCTTCACCATTGACCACCACAACCACGAACTGTAGTGGGTCTTTTTTGGGTTTGATTTATGGGTTTCAAATCCAAACACTGTACAACAATGGCTGAGGGTTTAGATCGATCTAAAGAGAGAGAGAGACAGAGCTAAGGGTTTGTGTGAGAAGAGGGCTTGAGATAAGAAGAGACGAGATCTAAAATCCATGACCATGAAGGTGATGATTGAGTCTTGATCTGAAGAGAGAGAGAGAGAGAGAGAGAGAGAGAGAGAGAGAGAGAGAGAGAGAGGGGCTTTGAATTTGGTTTTGCTTTGAATCAAGTGAGAGAGTGTAGGGCTCTTCAACATAATATTTGTTTTGTTTATTTTTTTCATTTGGGGCTGTCCAGGGCTTGAAGAACATGAATTCAGTTCTGTTATGAGTTCTTCGCATTTTTTGTTTTTAATTTTTTTTAATTTAGTTACAATTGATAAATTCTTCCCAAAAAGGAGGAATATTTTTTTTACTATTTATAATTTGTTGGGTTTTAAATTTTTAGGTTCAAAATCCAGTCAAATCTTAATTCATGTAATTTTTTGTTTTTAATTTTTTTAATTTAGTTAAAATTAATAAGTTACTTTAAAAAAATTTATATGTTGACGTAGCAATTTTAAATGTGAAATAAAATATTTTATTATTATTTTAATTATCACATCAGCATTTTGTGTGCCAATATGCACCCTGTTTGCCACGTAAGTTATTTTCCGTTAGTGAGATGACGTTAGAGACCGAAATAAAATGTTTTTTTTTTTTTTTAAAGTAAAAGTAATTAAAATAAAGTATGAACCAAAATGAAGATGAAGTGAAAATACAGAGACAAAAATAAGATATCCCCCAATGGAATTGGATTGGTTAGTCCAGCACGTCAGAGCCACGTCCAAATATACCAGAGTCTAAATTCACCTAAAAACGCCAAAAACTAGAACTAGAAGAATCAACAATGGTGGACAGGATCAGCAATCTACCAGAGTCTCTCCTCTGTCATATCCTCTCCTTTCTCACAACCAAACATGCTGTTATCAGAAGCCTTTTGTCGAAGCGGTGGAGGAGTCTCTGGACTCTGGTCCCAAATCTCGACTTTGACAGAGATGAATTTTAGTAGATATCATCTTTCCTTATGATGTCTTCGTGTGATCGGTACAGGGGTTTTACATTTGCGCATATCGTGTCTAGAGTCTGGGCTCTTCGCAATGCCAATCCCCTAAACAAGTTGCGCCTCTGCCGAAATTTGTTTGCAGCATTTTTCTTAATCCTCCTCCTCCTTCAGCCACAGGATTTCCAAGTCTCGAGGTTTTGCATCTTCAAGCAGTGAAGAATGCAAACCCAGACTCTTTCTCCAAATTCCTTAGTTGCTGCCCTGTCCTCCAAGACTTGTACCGACTACACTGAAAAGATTACAATTTTGCATCCATCCTCAGCACTACAAACTTGAGATGAACGCCCCATCTCTCGAGTACATTTATTTCGCAGGTCATCTAAGTAAAGCCATTCTGTTGGAAAACCTATCCAACTTAGTTGAAGCAGTCCTTGAGACCACAGATATAGATACAACTGATATTCAAGAATATGGAAATAGGGTATGGGTCTTCATCAGAGCACCCTATAATGTTAAATCTCTGCATTTGGACTCACGCACCACAAAGGTAAAACACGTTTGATACTTCTTCTTGGACAAGTAGTAATATTGTTGTCGATACTTATGATTATTATGTTGTCTTGTGCAGTGCCTTTGCAATGCATTTGATTTTGATCCTCCCATGTTTCATAAATTGGCCTACTTGCAATTTGGGTTTGGTCGTCATTCTCATATGGAGCTAGCATTTGCTACCACTCTTGCATCATCGGGCTCCTAAACTTGCGGTGCTTATCTTTGATAAGGTATGTTAAATTTCATATGAAGATGCAATTTTTTTCCCCCTAAAACCTCCTTAATTGATCTATTTCTTTGTTAGTAGGGAACGAGCTTTTCTTCGGATAATGGGACATCTTTTGGTTTATGGGAATCTTTTGAATCTTGGGAATTATTCAGTTATGAAGAAGAAAGTTTAAGTTTTGAGAAGATGTTTTGTGAGAATATTCCTAAATGTCTGTCATCACACCTTACAACTTTTCGTTTTCAAAGATTTGTGGGAGTTAAAAGAATGACGTGGAATTATTAGACGTATCCTAAAGTCGGCAAGAGTCTTATGGACAGTGTTCAGTGGCGGCTCTAAGAATTTGGTTTAGGGGGTTATTAAGAAACTTGAACCAAACAAAATTTAATATAAAAAAATTGAATTTATTGAGTTATCGATAAAAAAAAACGCAAAAAACTTATGAAATTTTACAAATTTCTTCTTGAGTTTTCATATTTTAAAATCATTAGAATATAGTTTATTATCAATTGTCATTATTTATTGCTAATGTTGGTAAGTGTGACCATTTTATTTTATTAAGTTTGTATAACATTTTTAATTTTTATGAAGTTGTCATTATCTATTTGGAGTATTATTTTTATAAAAAATATTTCAAATTAAATAACAAAACTCAACCCATTGTCACTGTATTAAATTGGCCCACGTAGCCATATTCATCCATACATAAGTAATACACTAAGTATCTACATAACTATTAAAATGCTTAAACAATTACTAATTTTACTATTTTGGTTCTTGAATCACTAACTTTATAACAAAAAGTTATTATAACATGATAATAATATACACACATATAACAAACCCACCATATTTTCTAATTATTAAATTATATAAAGTTAAATTATATTTGTAGTACACAACGCACATTCACACACATCACAATTCACACAAATAATATAATAAAAAATAACACACATAATTAGTATTAGACACACTCACACACATATAATATACATTCATGATAAAAAGAGACACGTACAACTTACAAACATTCTCCTTTTACTCTTAGAGAAATTTGTGATCTATGTTGTTGTTTGATTTTGAGCTGGACTGATATGTAGTAAAGGTGTGCAAGATTTAAACCAGAGTGTACAAACTTATCTTTAGGGCTAAATTATAGTAATAAAAAAAAAATTATTATAGGCCAGGGTTTTTCAAAAGTAAGGTAAAATTCTTAAGCCAAGGTTTTTCAGTGCTTTTTGTATATAGGCTTAAAATAATGCTGGGCACAATAAATTTCACAACATTTTTCACACCTAGTTGAGTTGGTTGAATATAATTAGTAGCAACTAGGGCCTAGGGTGTTCGCGAAATTGCGCAGTTCACAAGACCGCACCTAATCCAACCAAAATCACCTATAAAATGGAGTAATCACACAACATTGTAGGTGGAGGAGGAAAAAACTTGCGGTTTGCAGTTATGTGTTAAGAAAATTGCAATTATATATATATATATATATATATATATATCTAAGAGACCCTAATGGTAAAACTATGTTAATACAGTGTTCTACTCCTGATGCTAAGATTCAAGTCCCAAAAATGATTCAATAGCAAGATGTTAGTCTTCCCAAAGAATGGTTGTTGGAACAAGAATCCCCACCTGCTAAACTTGTTTTTGATGAATTAAATCTTGGTCATATCCAACAATATCTTGATGGAACTGTTAAAATAAGTTTTAATCATAACAAACCTCTAAGGATCAACAAAGGAAGACGTTCCTTTGCTGGATTTGAAGATATTTCAAAAAGAGATCAAGATCTGAATGAATTCTTGCAAAAGAATTTTGAAAAACTTCTTGTTGCAGCAACTTTAGAAGCTTAGTTTATATATATAAATTTTTATATTAAATATATATTATATAAACTAGGTGTTGATGGCTTGATCCTTTAAATATAAAATGAGGCATTTCATGCCTAAAAACTTGTTGGGCTATTCTTAACCAACCCAAAACAAAGAAAAATCAACTCAACATTTTAAAAATTTGCCCAAAATAAAGCAAATTCAGTTTGAGATGAGCCAAACTAGCCCAAAATTGGCCCAAAAGAAAGGAAAAATCAGTTTTGGGACCACCACTATTATCACTTTATGACACATCAATTACAGATTACCACATTAATATGTTCGAAGTTTGTTGTCAAATTCTTTTTTTTTTTTTTTTTTTTCTTTGTGTGGTTTGTTTAGATAATAGAATTTGGACATGTGGATTTAGATTTAGGTGATTAAAATTCAAGCACTTTGTTTGAATAGTTTAAAAATGGTCAAGGATTTAGATTTAACAAATCCACAAAGGATTTAAACTTTGAAATCCTTAGAATTGAATTAATTCTAGACTCATAAAATTTTAGAAATCCTTAAAACATAGAACTTCAATAGATTCTAAATTTTAAATTTTATAATTTCAAATTATCATAAGAATAAACCAATTTTAACAAGGAATTTTAAAATTTATAGATTTAAAATCAAAGACAAGCATTATCCAAATGCAACGTTGTGTACTTAAGACTTTCTCATAGGCTTGTTGCATGGTCGGTCAGATAAGAAATGGCACTGTGAAAATGATTTTCCTGTAATAGCCGTACGGGTTAAGAATGCAAAGTTTAACGGGCGCTTCTTGGGCTGCTTGGAATTTTATATCCTGGAGCATTGTACACCATTTTAAGAAAACATCATCAGGCAGACAGTCACATGCAGATATAGTGTCTAATGTAGTCATATTATTTTATAATTCTTGTAGAAAGTTTGCCCATATAAGTTGGATAATGGTCACCGCATGTGTTAGAGATTATGGACCAAGATGTTCAAACTCAATATAGGCTGTTTCTCAACAAAAAAAAAAAAAAAAAAAAAAAGCCCTCACTATAGGCCCATAAGCCCTTGACCCATATTCAATCGAATCCTACATTTAATGCAAGCTACATTGAATTTGGACTAATATAACACTACGAAATACCAGAACCCCAAAAAAATAAAAATGAAAAAGACAAATTGAGAAAAAATATATATATTTTTGTTTGTTGGTAATTAGGGCATATGATAAAAGGAAAAGGGGGCCAAGGCCACACCGTACAATAGTAGAGTAGACCAGACAAGTTCAAAGTTACAAAATGAGATACACCATGATGAGAATTGAAGGCAAAAAAAATAAAAAAGAAGACATTGACTGCTGCTTGAACACTTTAGTTTCAATTTGGTGAGTTGTTCTCCAATTTATAATGTTTTCAAACTTGAGAATGTAAGAATTTTTTTTACTTAATGTGTGTAACATATACATAATTATTTTGAGAGATAATTTCAATCTATTACGTTCACTCGTGATAATTAACACCAATTAGTTTTTGGCATAGACAATGATCGAATTCTATATTTTTTATTCGACCACATTCTTTAGTTAACTTGGACATCAATATTTTGTGTTTGAAGAAAACCGAATTGGTTGGAATACAATAAAGGTTGAGAGATGGGCAGGATAACCCAATTATTGGTTCTTGATTAATTATTTGGCAGTTAGCACACCTTATTTCTTGTATTTGGGGTCTATTATTACTATATGGACTAAGTTACAGCTCTCTATATATGGGTTAGGGTTTCATATATTAGCTTGTTAATGTCAGGTTGGTTCATGATAGATCACTGCATGAGTCTCATATTTGGAGTCTTTGGACTAGACAAGAGGATGTGGTATATAATGCATCCAATGCATGGTATATTTTTCTAGACTAGAGAAAGGGCAGAAGACTACACTGCAAAACAAAACGGTTTTCTTGCAGCTATGCACTCATGTATGTGTTGTGTACTTATGCATAGTTATAATCATGAATAAGTCCTCGTGGTTGTGTAGTTCTTGTGGTATTAAATGTTATTACTACAAGTTTAGTCTAATAAACAGAGTACTGTCATTTTAATATAATGCTATGGACACAATTTTTTCACAACAAATTTCACAATTGCAAAAAAATTGTGAATGATGGATACAAGTATAGACCCACTTGTTTTCTACCGCTCACAGTTAACAATTCCAATAACTACGATATAAGTTGTGAAAAAAGTTGTGTTGGTTTAAATATACAGCAATTGGGTGCGTGGATATATCAAGAATTTTAACCATGTGTGTGCAGACAGAATGTATAGTAATACTGTAAAATGTGATTAAACATTAACCACCAGCAACATGCAAAAAAAGTTGAAGCTTCCACCTGAATATCATGACAGAGCTAATGAGCTCTACACTGTTAGACTACCCTACAAAAAGATGTCAACTTTGCAATAAAGCAGAAGAATAGGCCACTATTCAAATATTTAGATCTTCACTAGCTTGTAGCAATTTTTATTTATATCAGGCAGGACCAACTCACAAGAAACTTCATAGGCAATTGACACATTCAGCTCTAATATGACAGTCCCAGGTCAAACTCGGTGAAACAAAGCATTCAGACGGGGGTTGTCTAAACTAATAGTTAGAGAAAGATAATAACTGTTGTACTGCTTGGTCAGGTACTTCAGGAAGAAAATTTTTAGGCACTCAATACATAACTTTTAAATTTTAACAGAAGCTTTTGCAATTTATATACTTTGCTTTTTGCTGCTACAATTCCAATTTGGAAGGCTTGTTCTCAAACTAGGTATTAGCTCTTGCTGCTTTTAGCTCAGCAACTGCTCTCTCAAGCCTGCTTATCCGAGCCGCAAGCTCCAATCCTGGCATCTCAGTTTTGCAATAGCTACTGCTTTTCCCATCATTTTCTTTGACATGCACCACAATGTTTGTTGGATGTTCCACTTCTCTCACCGTTACATCTGTCAGAATTTTCTCCGCTTCTCCCATTAAACCTTCACTCTGGATGTCCTTTGCCTCTGGTATCATCAGCAAGTCCTTTTTAGGAGCTCCATCATCAGCTGTTGAGTGTGACATTTTTTGAGATACAGAGACTGGCAAAGGCTTAACTTCAATAGCCAGTCTTTTCTCACTCAAAGTTCCTAGGAGTTTAGTTTCCTTGACACTGTCCATTTTAAAACATTCTACAAACGAACTAGGTGGAAAGACATTGTAATTTTCCATCTTTCCAGAATAAACTCGGGGAATTCTTCTTGAATCTCTAGGCCGGGTAACGAAATTCTTAATTGCATCTTTCTGAGCAGGCATTGATTGCTTCCACCACTCAAAGTATCTCATGGTAACATCTGCCTCAAAAAGGCGTGGTGGTATGTACAATTTTGAATCACCAATTGATCTATTGTAATGGCTCCAAGCAATACCCGGGCTCATATTGTATCGAGCAACATGACCTGGAAGATCTTGATCAATTCCAAATTGCATTGCAACTCGGTGTGGGAGGTACTGTTGAATGCAGTGTAGTCCAAGAAGCTCACAGACTCTTAAGCATAGAGCAAATGACTCCAACTCTTTGTCCAAAGCAGCATCAACTGACACCCACTGTTCTTTTTCTTCATAAAACTTAGGACAACCAATTATGATTTGCTGCTATAGCATAAGGGCGCCACTGAAAACTTTCATCAGCAGTGTCTATAGCCAACCTCACATTCTCAATACTCACTTTTTCCAGTTTGGACCAGCGAGCAGGCCTAGGCTCACATTGTGAGATGGATATGGGACTTGGCCGTAGTGTTGGGAATCTCTCCCAAGCCCAAAGCTGAACTAATTGAAAAGGTGCAGAAAGATTAAGCACCTCTTCAGTATCCAATTTTGTTGAGGCAACTAATTTCTCTTTCAGCAAACCCAAATCAGTATAAATACTGGAGAGGACTGCTGGTGCAAGCGCAATTCGAGTTCCTCTAGCCATGAGTATTGCAATTGGAAAATTTTGCCTTTGAATGCGATACTCACACAATGGGAAGACATACTTAGACAACCAATATGAGAGGAATGCTTCATGCTCAATTTTGCTACCACTCCCCATGAAATGTTTCAACAATTTATGCTGACTGGCTGTGAAGCTAAGACTTACTCTTCTGTTTGCTTCAAGCAAAATCTCATGGATTTCTTCCATTTCTTTGGTAACAAGAGGGCTTAAGACAGAGTCACCCAAAACAGAGTAGTCCCCCTAAAGCCATCATATCTTCCAAAGTAACAGTGGCTTCTCCCCAAGAGAAGATGAATGTGTTGGTCTTAGGACACCATTTTTCAGCAAGACCAAGAATCAAATCTTGGTGTCTACATATTGAATATTTGGAGCACATTATTGCTTCATATACTCCACCTTCCTTCCATATGGATTGGTACTTAGAATGCAAGCTTGCAACCCACATTTTCCAATTCTCATCCGTACGACACCAACCTTTGAAATGAACCTTCAGAGGCAAATTTTCAAGCTCAGAAATGGTGGGTTCCGCAGAGAGAAAAGGTGGAGGAAGTTCATCAATGGAAGACACACAGGGTTTAAGAAAATGGACTATTCTCAGAGTTGGATTGCCACCAGTTGGTGACACCATGAGCTCCTCTCTCTCCTCAAAGATGGCATATATAGGTTCAACCATTCTTGGGGTTTCAAGGTTTTTCACAAAGGACGAAATTAAAGGAAAATTGATCGAAAATAAAGGAATGTACCATCACTCTTCAAAGTTAAGGATTGGGGTTTATAAGGAGAATATAAATTAGAAAGTTGGTACACATATTCTATATTACTTCTTTTTTTGATGAAATATTCTACATTACTAAGGAGAATAACAAATAGGAAAGGGCTTACCACCACTTGATGATCAAGAGCTGCAAGGGACTCTTATGGAAGATGATAGAAGGTTACCACTTACCAGCTCATATTATCAAACGTTATCCTCTACTTGGTTCTTGAGAAAACAGAAAAAGAAAATCAAAGAACAATCCTTTCAATCTCTTTCCTGAAAGTCCTTAGTCTCTGCCGTGAGCTAATGGTTTCTAGGAGTTGATGGGTATATTTTATTAATCTGGTTCTTTGAAAATGAGAGAAAGGAAAGATCTTTACCTTCATTAAAGAATAACAAAAACTCTGAGAAGGGATTCTATGGATTTTGGTTCCCGGGAAAGAAAGAACAAATAGGAAAAACCTTAAACCCTCGGAGAATTTATAGGTGTATTTAATAGTCATAGCATAGCATTTAGCATTTAATGTTTTCAGCTCGTTTGAGACATGTTATTGACCATATAATTTTTTTTTTCTTTCTGTTTTTATTTTTTTATTTTTTTCTCTTACGAGAACCATATCACCATTTTTTTATAAGGTGAAAACAATAATTTAGCTCTTATATTTTGAAGTTGCAGTTGATATAACTAATATTAAAATATTAAAATTAGATGCCGATGTGTTAAAATTTTAATAGATAATATGGCCAAATCAGCATTTAAATGTAAAAAAAAAAGATGATATGGCCAAATCAGCATTTAGATGTAAAAAAAAAACCACGTTAACTTTTAAGGTATATATTTTTCTTTTTTTATCGATTTATTTTCCTTTTCTTTAGATTTTCATTTTTCTTTTTTAAAGAAACCCGCAATAATATATCACAAGAAGGACACGTCTGGCCTGGCAGCTGGCTTCTTCTTATTTTTGCTCAAGCTCATCTCTAAGCTTTCATCTGGTTATCCAAAAATTCTCTAAGCTTTCATCTCTCTCTCTCTAATCTTTTGTTATCTGTTATTCATGGCCAAATAAACCAAATTTCAAATCTATATATATATATATATATATATATATCTAAAAACTGAAGCATAATATTTATTGTTGTTACGCTCCTATTAAGCCACCCCATCTATCACATCATTATCTTTTTCATATTTATTTTTGAAGTTTATTTTTTTTTTTACAATATTAACTATATAAATATATTGACTTTATGAATTCATTTTGGACAGTTTTAATTTTACATATTCATCTACTTTAATTTTGATGTTATAACTAAAAGTTTAATTTTTGTTTACAATATTAACTATATAAATATATTAACTTTACAAATTCATTTTAGACAGTTTTAATTTTACATATTCATCTACTTTGGTTTTGATGTTATAACTAAATAATAAATAAATGGAAAATCAAAACAAAAGTGTTGTCTACAAATATTCCTCTTGAGCGGTTTTAAATTTAAATATTATTTTACCCATTTTATCTTTCTTTATTTTGACTATTTTTATTCTCATCCTCTTATTATAAATTTTCTAGTTTCTTCCATTCTATGCATATTTTTCCTATACAAAAAGGGTTCTCTCTCTCTCTCTCTCATTTTTTTTTTCATTTTTTGTTGGATTTTTTATTATTATTTTTCTTGCAT
Source organism: Castanopsis chinensis (assembly GCA_032878915.1). NCBI lineage: Eukaryota > Viridiplantae > Streptophyta > Magnoliopsida > Fagales > Fagaceae > Castanopsis > Castanopsis chinensis. The sequence continues at coordinate 1,329,016 of JAVQMG010000089.1, forward strand.
TTCTACCTTAGATTGATGAATATTTGTGTTTTTTTGAATTCTACCTTTGATGCAAATAGTTTTAGAATTCTAATTCATATGTGTTTCTTAATGCAAATATTTTTTTATCATTTTATTTACAACTCTGAATACTTTTAATGAATGGTGTTCATTGTTGATCTAATTTGGAAAAAAAATCATATTATAATATGTTATATTTTGTGTTGTTGTCAGGTTTTAGCTTATTTGGAAAACCACAAGATCGTTTGAACATGCTGACAAAGAACGTAAGTTCAGTCGAAGAAAATGGTCTTTGTGGAATTTTCTTTCACTATTTAAAAATAATTTGTTTAACAAATTAGTTGTAAATTGTTATGTATTTTTTATATGATGTTCTTAGATGCTTGGGTAATTGTTTTAAATGTTTACGAATATTTTATGTTATTCTTCATCTTCCTTATCTAATTAGTGTATTCTTTGAGATTTCTAGGGAAAAAAAATTCAATTTTGTGTTTAAAATTATTTTTCTATCAATTTATTTTTCACATATTGGATTAGAAGTTACATTAGATTATGACAGCATTAACACAATACTTCTTTTTACAAAAAAAAATTTCTCTACTTTTTTCCCCTTTGGAATTGTACTCTTTCTTTTTTCTTTTTCTTTTTTTAAGGAAAAATGGTTACAATATTTTATTTTTCCCTTTCTTTTTAATTTTAAATTGTAGTTTTGATGAGTTTCATTAATTTTTTTAGTTACCAAAAAAATTAGTTTGAGAAAGCTTGTTTAAAACTAAAAGAATAATTTCCATATTTTATATACTTTTTGATGATACACAAAATATTATAAAGAAATTTTATTAAAAAATTAATATTTTTACTTACTTTTTGAATTCTTAAGTGTATTGTTTTTATTTTGGTATGATAGAAATTATATATATTACATTTGTGATTATTACTATAATAAATGAAAATATAATTATGAATTACATTATTATTTATTAAATTAGTCGAAATTGAAATATATATATATATATATATATTAATGTGAGACTACTCTAAAAATATTATCACGTGCAACGCGCGGGGTCTGCAACTAGTTTAAACTAAACCCCAAGCGTTACCCAAATCCACCAAACCACTCATCTTCATCTCCAGCTCTCTTTTAATTTCCAGATCACACGTGTCTCATTACTCCATTGTGTCAGCTATGTTCTTTCACCAGTCTCCCATCGACACTTGACAAGGCGGCAATGACACAGGGCAGGGTTCTTACGAGTCAAGCTTGAGACGAAGAGATATGGGTAAGAGGAATCACGGTCGAGCTTGAGATGAAGAGATCTTGGTCTGTAATGTTGGATGAATGGTTATAGGGAATCTGGGTTTGGGGTTTAGTTTTCATTTGGGATTTTGGCTAAAATTTATGGAATTAATTTTATCCTACTTGATCAACGGCATAAGATTCACAGTGATTGAAAGCCAAATTGATGTGTTGTTCTGAAATTGTTGGACCAAATTATTGTTTGGATGTCATGAAATTGCAAGAAATAAATTAGAATGAAATTCTGTTTGTTTAGCAAGAAATTAAAAAATAATATTGAGAAAATTAAAATGCAATTCTAAATGGATAAAACAATTGTAAGAATATTAAAAGAAAAAAAAAAGGAAAAAAAGATTGGTAAAAAAAAGAAAAATATGTACTTAAAAGTTTATGTGGCTTTTTTTTTTGTTGTCATTTAAGTGCTAATGTGGCCACATCAACCACTAAAATTTAAACTTATCAGCATTCTATTTAAAATTTTAATATTATGCATGCTAATTGTGCAAATCATTTGCCATGTAGGCATTTTTCGTTAGTGAATTAACTGTAGGGATTAAACTAAGTGCAAATTGAAAATGGTAGGGACCAAAATGACTGCAACTTCAAAATGTAGGCACTAAAATGGTGTTTTCACTTTTTTATTAATTTCTTCCTTAAGTTTTATATATATATATAATATTAAATATATTATGCCGTCCAAGATATTATAAGGGAAAAAATTTTAAAAAAAAAACATTTAAGATGAATGTGTAAAGTGATTTGGTTAATATATTTAATATTATAAAAAAATTAGAAAAAAATCAATAATTAAAAAAAAAAGGTAATGTGGCCAATGATTCGATCCATTTCAGTCCATTTAGTCCAATTTGGTTCATTTCAAATGGGAAGAGACATGTTTGAGTTGAGATTACTTGTTCTTAATCTTAATTTATTTTTAAAAAAATATAGATAACAGAAAATAATAATATTATTTTTAATTTTTTTAATTTAATAATTTGTGGTATTATTTATTTATTTTTTAATGTTCTTTTTTCTCCCTTAGCTAGTGTTCTAGTTTTCTGAGTGAATTACACACTTTTAGTGTTTTGATATGATATACTTTGAATATGAAGACCGAAATAACTTACACATAATTATGGTTCTCTTAAACTTTTAAATGATTGACCTAAGCACATGAAAATTGTAATTGTTTCATGCATTACGTGGTTTAGAGACTAGTAACCCTTAAATCCTAAATCCTATCATTGATAAATGTTTTATTAGTTGTGTTAGTTTGTAATAATTAAAAATATACTTTCTACATACCAATTTTATTTTTTAATATAATAGGGGCATAAAAGTAAATTTACTTTTAATGTCCTCTCATTTTTCTTCTCAACCAAGCAAAAAAGTTTTTCATCTCTCCACTTTTCAAATACCATCATTTTCCATCCCCCAACCGAATGAAACCTAAAACCCAAAGGAAAGTAAACACTTTTATGTGTAAACCCTAACCGTAAGTCCTTGTACCTAGGGGCCGCTCCATATTTTCACATGATCACCCTGACTTTCAAAATATTGTATATACATACTTGCAAAAAAAAAAAAAAATTATATATTAAATTAACCTATTTTAACCACCTAATAAAAATGTTGAATACCTTGGCTTGAGAATAAATTAAAAAATTTTGAGTTCAACAAAAATAAGACTAAGGCTATATTCACAACATTTTTACAATAATTTCACAATAAATCTTACATGGCAAATTATTACTAATTCTAATTTGAGCTCAATACTCACATCACTTTTTAACCTGCCGATAACAAATTGTCGTATAAGACTTGTTGTGAAAGTGTTGTAGACGTAACATTACTTCAAAAATAATTTTGGCCCCTTAAACATAGTCCTTAACCCCTTAAACACAAAATAAATGGGTTTACATAACAACAATACAAATTTTCCCAAATAACAAAAAAAGAAAAAAAGAAACTCAAACAAAAACAAGACAATATCAAACAATAATAAGTAAAAACATTATTCAACAATAAGCCTATTAAAAAACCCAAAAAAAAAAAAAAATCTAATCATTCAAATTTGTAACTCGTTCAACCCATTACATAAAAATAATCTCTAATTTCATATTTCTTTTAAAAAAATGTAGAAAAAGAAATATTGTGGTTATGAATTCTCCTTGTTGTTACCGATAGTTACACTTTGGTTTGCAGTTACAATAATTTTGTTCTCCTTAGCAACTCGGCTTGTAGTTGTAGCAACTACCATCTCCCTACCTCTCTCTCTCTCTCTCTCTCTCTCTCTCTCTCTCTCTCTCTCTCTCTCTCTCTCTCTCTCTCTCTCATCATTACAACTCTCTCACTTTATTACTCTCATTTCAATATTCTCAATTTATCTGTGTCTCTTTGTTAGTAGAAAGAAATTGTATCATGTATTTGCATTTTTTTTTTTTTTTTTTGTGATGATGATATATTCAAGTTATTTTATTATTAGATATTGTATAAACTAAGTTTCTTAGAGCATCAACATCAGCCGTTGTAAAATTATGCCAATTTAACACATCAAAACACCTACTTTAATATTTTAGCATATTATTTTACAATACGTCATTAATCACATGTTTTATTCTTCAATTCTATATATTAAAATAATATATACAACATATTAAAATAATATTTACAACTCATCAAACACAATCAACAACCACCACACAACTTCTAACAACCAACAGCCACCACCACATCCTCCATAACCAAAAAACACAATTCAAAACAATCCCATAGCCCACCAACACCAAATCAGAAGCCCCACCACCACCACCACCTCAACCACAAACCCACTTCCAAACCCACCGCCTCCACACCCACTTACAAACCCAAAACCTTCATAATCCAAGTCAACCCAGACTCCAAACCCACCATCTTCCCCCCACACTCTTCGCTACCTCCACGCCACTCGCTCCCCTCAATTCCTTGACCTCAAAACCACCGGCAACCCCGGCCTCCTCAAAAAGTCCGACTTTGGCTCCGACCTCGTCATCCCATTATCGACACCAACATTACTCCCAACCATAAAAGCTTCAACGACCAAGACCTCGGACCCATACCCACCCACCCATCACTGACCCATCCATCGAAACCCATAGCCTAACCCACCCCGAATCGACCTACAGCCTAACCCACCCACCATCAATCCGCACATCTGAACCCACCCACCTTCATCTGAATCAAACCCAAACAACACAATCTGAACCCATGCATCACCGTCTAAACCCACCCATTGCCTAACTCACCCATCAAACCACGACCAAAAAAAAAAAAAAACAAAAAAACAACAAAACCATTGCTAAAGAGAGATTGGCATGGAAGTGATCGTCAGCGTCGGCGTCGGCATGGAAAAGCAGTGAGGGTGAGAGAACAAAAGATGAGAGGTTGAGAGAGAGGAGAGGATTGGGGTTTGAGAAAAAGAGAGAGGAAGAGAATGACGGAGAGATGAGAGAGAAAGATGAATAAAAAAATAATAAACAGATGTGCTATATTGGTCCATACTATGCCAAACTTATCATGGTACTATAGCATATTGTAAATTTTTGACATATTTAGAACACCTCATGAGGCTTGAATAGTGGTGTTTGGTGTGTCAAATGCCAAATATTTGGCATTTGACACACCTGATGGTAGTGCTCCTAGTGACCACCCTAAAAGCAATTTGCAGAGCCACCACTGCTTGTACCTAACAAATAGTAAACCTTAAATCCTAAACCTTATATACTATAGGTAATAATGCACCAGTTAGGTCTTCAGCAATTGGTACCTCCCAACTGCGATACTAGCAATCCATTATCAGATATTAACATTCAAGGCAAGATACGCAAAAATATTGGCAACTACATTGATTCAGTAACTTGAAAATTCTAGGGAAAAAACCTTAATCCCTTAACTCCTTGAACAAATTTAAAAGATTTTCAAAAAGGGTTAAACTTGTTGCACATTCGCTATTTTATACCATTTTATACACACAAAAAATCAACTAAATTTAGGATTTCACTTGAACTTGAAAATCTCACAAATTCAGTTGTTTTTTGGGCATATAAAATTGTGTAATATAACATGTGTGTAATAAACACTGCTCCTCTCAAAATAACTTTTGATCAACACATGAACAAGAAGAGTGCAAAAGACATCCAAATGAAGAGGCTACAACACTAGAAAGTAGAAAGAAAGGAAGATAATCCATCAGGAATCATGACCATGTGTGTGCAGAAAGAATGTATGGTAATACAGTATTACAAATATTGTAAATGTCATTAAACATTAGAGCATCCACACCAGATCACGTAAAAGCTTCTAAAATACAAATAACTACCAATTTTACACATTTTGAGCAAAAAAAACACCCACATCAGTGGGTGTAAAAATGTCTAAAATTATGCAAATTCATCCACAAGCTACAGCAACTGTGTATATTTACACGGCTACTGTAGCTCGTTTATCCCATTATTTTACAATTTTTCGTTCGCTCCTTTTTTTCTCTCTCCTTTTCGTGCTCAACAAACCCAGTTAAAACTCAACTCCTCATCTTCTTCTTTTTCCTTAGATGCACACAAACACACCCACACACAAACACATCCACACAAAAAATCAACACAAAGATACACTTAAAAAAAAAAAAAAACAGAGATACACAAACACAGATCGGTGCTTGACTGGATCAGAGCTCGGGGATTGTGATCGGAGCCACGGATCGTGGATCGGAGCTTGCAGATCGTGATCGGAGTTGCGGATCAGGGATCGGAGTTGCGGATCATGGATCGGAGCCACAGATCGTGAATCGGAGCCGTGGATCGGAGCTCGTGGATCGGAGAGGGAGAGTTGATCTGAGATGGTGGATCAGAGAGGGAGAGTTGATGGAGAGGGAGAGTTGATCGAGAGGGAGAGATGGGTGTGGGGAGAGAGAGAGCAACAAATCAGAAATGAGAAACGGGTAGAGAGAGAGCGCGCGTATTATATGTGGGTAGTTGAGGAAAATAATAAAAAATGTGAGGAAATTGATTATTTAATTAAAAGATGTGTAGAATAGATGAACTAATGTGGGTGTTTTGTAAAAGTAGGTGTGTAAAATAGAAAAAGTAGGTTTTTAATGTAAAAATGGATGTGTAAAATGAATGAGCTGGTGTGGATGCTCTTAACCACCAGCACACATTCCAAAAAAAAAAAAAAAAAACTGATGCTTCCACCTGCTATATCATGACAGAGCAGATGAGATCTATACACTATACTGTTAGACTACCCTACAAAAAGATGTCAACTCTGCAATCAAGCAAGAGAATGGGCTGCTTTTGAATTATTTGGATTTTCACTAGCTAGTAGCAATACTTATTTATATCAGGCAAGACCAAGTCACAACCAACTTCAAAGGCAATTTACACTTTCAGCTCTAATATAACAGTTCTAAGACTAATTTAGTGAATCAAAGCATTCAGAAAGGGTCTAAACTATTTGTTAGAGAAAAATAATAAGTATTGTACTACCTGATCAGTTACTTCAGGAAGAAGCTTTGTAGGCACTCAATTCATTACTTTTAAAATAGAAGCTTTTGCGATTTATTTACATGGGGTTCATGGTTTGCTCTTTGCGGCTATGGTTCCTATTTGACAGTGTTTAGAATTCAATCAAGGAGGAAGAAATTAAGAAGCCAGACCCTTCAGTCAAGCAGAAACAAGATCAGAGTTGTACTGAAGAAAGAACAGAGCAAAACGACACAGTTAGGATAAAAGGAAAGAAGAGAGGGAAATTGAAAGCAAACGATGTCGTTCCATTAAGTGACTAGCTCGTGTGATAATTGTGCACATGTGAATGATTAACTTTGTACAGCTATAGATTAGTTGGTTAGTTAGAGTTAGTTAGCTTTTCTTTGGTTTTTTCATTTCCTCTACTACGTGTATATAAGGCAGAGTGATTATGTAAATTAAACCACTTCGTTTATTTCACAATCAAATTAGAGAATTCCTTTTTGCTAGCTTCCAGAAACTTTTCTTTATATGGTATCAGAGCTTGATAGCTCATCAATGGCTTCCGCTTTCAACACCGCTTCAGATTCAGAAGCTCTTCCCACAAACACATCTAATACTACAAATCACAGATCATCCAATCAAGCACCTTCAATGGATAATGCAAACACTAATCCATCAAGCCCTTATTTCATTCCACCTTCTGACGTTGTTCTGGTTTCTCAACCATTGATTGGTCCAGAAAACTATCTCAGTTGGTCAAGGGCTGTGTTTCTATCCTTGAGTGGTAGAAACAAGTTTGGTTTCCTCGATGGTTCTATTTCCACGCCTGATCTCTCTCATCCTTTGTACAGTGCTTGGCACAGGGCAAACACCACCATTCTTTCATGGTTGGTAAATTCTTTGAGCAAAGATCTTGCTACTAGTGTGATGTACATTCACACTGCTAGGGATTTTTGGATTGAGATGCGAGATAGGTTTTCACAGCCAAATGTTCCAAGATTTTTTGAGATCCAAAAGGAAATTTCGAAGCTCTCGCAAGATTCATTATCGGTGAGTTCCTACTTTACCAAGTTCAAGATTCTATGGGATGAACTTGTTCATTATCAATCTTTCTCTGCTTGCACTTACATTTGCACTTGTGGTTCCAAACAAAATCAATTGAATGCTCAGCAAAATGATCAAGTGTTTCATTTTCTCATGGGATTAAATGATAGTTATTCCACTATTACAAGCCAAATCTTGATCACTGAGCCATTACCTGCTCTAAATAAGGCCTATTCCTTGATTTTACAAGAAGAAAAACGTAGGCAAATTGGTCAAGCTGATCTAGTCATTGAACCAACAGCTTTGTATGTTAATAATTCCAATCCTAAGGGGTTTCAAGGTCATCAAGGTTGGAATCAAGGTGGAAATCATGGTGGTCAGGGAGGAAAGAATGGTAATTCAAAAAGGGAGAGGCTTGTTTGCACATACTGTGGAATTGTTGGTCATGTAGCTGATAAATGCTACAAATTACATGGTTTTCCTCCAGGATATAAGCACAAAGGGAAGGTTTCTGCAAATCAGGTCTCTAGCAATGGAAATCTTGGAAATTTGTTTTGCAACAATGGTAGCTTTGGGAATTTTGCTTCTCAACCTATGCATGGTTTTACTGCCTAGCCTGACTTGATGCATTGCTCACCTCAGCATCCAGGTGCACAGCATCAACAGAACATGTCACAGTTCAATACACCTCAATGTCCCATTACCCAGAGTCAATGTGAACAATTGCTCTTTTTCCTTGCATCTCAATCATTCAAGGATGCTGCAATTACTCCTACACATCAAGCTGCCTCAGTCTTGTCCCCTCTATCCAATGCTACTGCTAGCACCAGCTCTAGCTCTTTTGTGCCTCATTATACCAATTTTTCAGGTAATCCTTTCTGGTTAACCCCGAATTTTTCTCATTCTATTTTTTCTGCTCATGTAGTTGATAGGCAAACCCATAAATCAAATGATTGGATCATTGACACTGGTGCAACTGACCATATGGTTCATTCAGTCTCTTGTCTCACTACAATTACATCTACTATTAACACTTTTGTCTATCTGCTGACTGGAGAAAAGGCCTTAGTCACACATATAGGAACAATACATCTCTCAGATCATCTCACCCTTCATGGAGTTTTATGTGTTCCTTCCTTCACTTTTAATCTCATATCTATAAGTCAACTCACTAAAACCCTTTTCTGTTGTCTTGTGTTCATTGGTTCTTTTTGTTTTATCTAGGACCTAGCCAATTGGAACATGATTGGACTGGGTAAAGCATCAAAAGGCCTTTATCTTCTTCAACAAAGCTTTGCATCTCCCTTTGTGCTTGCTGCTTCTTCCAAGACATCTAGTACTTTACCTTCTGTCAAGTTCAATTTTATCAATGCTGATATGTGGCATTTTCAATTAGGGCATCCTTCTTATGCAAAATTGTCATTGCTGCCTAATCTTGTATCTAGTTTACCATCAAATAAAACAAATTGCTGTGACATTTGTCATTTCTCTAAGCAAAAAAGATTGCCTTTTCCTATTAGTACTCATGTTTCTCATTGCATTTTGATCTTGTGCATTGTGATCTTTGTGGACCCTTTTCAATTTCTACTGTTGAAGGTTACAAGTACTTTCTTACCATTGTGGATGATTATTCTAGGTGTACTTGGGTTTACTTACTTAAATCTAAGTCAGAAACACAGGCTCTTATTGAACATTTTTCCATCATGGTTGAAACTCAGTTTGCTACCAAAATCAAATGCATCAGAAGTGATAATGGCACTGAATTTATTATGAAGAGTTTTTTCATATCAAAAGGTATATTGCATCACTTATCTTGTGTTAATACTCCCCAACAAAATGCAATTGTTGAAAGGAAGCATCAACACATTTTAAATGTTGCAAGGGCTTTGAGGTTTCATTCTTCTCTACCTTTAAAATTGTGGAGTGACTGTGTTCTCACTGCAGTCTATCTCATAAATAGGTTACCCTCAAAGCATTTAAACAACAAAACCCCTTATGAACTACTTTTTAACCAACCTCCTTCATATGGCCATATTAGGACTTTTGGTTGTCTATGTTTCATCTCCACTTCTTCTCATAGTAGACATAAGTTTGCTTCAAGAGCTAAAAAATGTGTTTTCCTAGGTTATCCAAATGGTATTAAAGGGTACAAAGTCTTGGATTTGGATTCCAACTCTATTTCTATTTCTCGGGATGTAGTCTTTTATGAAACTATATTCCCTTTTGCCTCCATTTCCACTTCTTCCCATGGTAATTCTTTTGATGACTGTTATGACTCCTTTGTTTTTCCCCATTGTGATCCTGATTCTTCCATGTCAGATTCCTTTTTCCATTCCAATCTTAGAGTTCCTGGTTCTGCAGCCACTGATTCTACAGTTACTGATTTTGCAGCTACTAATTCTGCAGATCCTGTTTCTGTAGATCAGTCCCTTAGTCCACCATCTACTTCTCCATCACCACATCTTACTCCTAATATACTCACTGAGGTTGATATTGTTCCTACATCTGCTCCTAGGCCTAATACTCCATTCCCTCTCAGAAAGTCCAATAGACCACACAACCCTCCCTTTTACCTACAAGCCTATTCTTGCAACATTGTTTGTACTAAACCTTCTACAGGTCTGCCTTATGATATTCTTGCTTGTCTTACTTATTCCAACCTTAGTAAGAACTATAGGCAATTTGTCATGGTTGTTGACGCTACCTCACCGGATCCTACTTCCTTCCATGAGGCTATCCAATCTTCTCATTGGAGAGCTGCCATGGACAAGGAAATTGCAGCTCTAGAACTCATCAATACTTGGACTTTAACTACTCTTCCTCATGGTAAGGTTCCCATTGGATGCAAGTGGGTATATAGAACTAAGTACAAGGCTGATGGCACTATTGAGAGGCATAAAGCTCGCTTGGTTGCTAAAGGGTATACACAGAGGGAAGGGCTTGACTACACTGACACATTTTCTCCTGTTGCAAAATCTGTGTCTGTCAGAATGGTCTTGTCCTTGGTTGCTGTGAAAGGTTGGATTCTTCACCAAATGGATGTCAATAATGCCTTCCTCCATGGTAACTTGGATGAGGAAGTTTATATGAGCCTTCTACCTGGCTTTCACAGCAAGGGGGAGCCTATTTCTATTCCTAAGTATACTCCTAATTGTGGTCCTCTAGTTTGCAAACTCAACAAAAGTCTTTATGGATTGAAGCAGGCTTCAAGGCAATGGTTTGCAAAATTCTCTTATACATTGTTGAATTTTGGTTTTGTCCAATCTAAGGCAGATTACTCCCTCTTTACCTATACAAAAGGTCTCTCCTTCACTGTTTTGTTGGTGTAAGTGGATGGCATTTTACTTACTGGCAATGACCCTGGCTGCATCATTGATTTGAAGCATGTGCTTGACACCAAGTTTGGGTTGAAGGATTTGGGTTCTTTGAAGTATTTTTTAGGTCTTGAAGTGGCTAGAAGTGACAGGGGCATAAGTCTAAATCAAAGGAAGTATTGTTTAGAAATCTTGCAAGACACAGGCTTCTTGGGGTCTAAACCACTTAGAACTCCAATGGAACAAAATCTGCATCTTTCAAGGGATAAAGAAAAGCTACTTCCAAATGCAAGTCAGTACAGGAAGTTGATTGGGAGATTACTCTATCTCACTCTAACCAGACCTGACATCACCTATGCAGTGCATAGGTTAAGTCAATTTCTGGCTGCACTAAGAGAGCCTCATCTGTTGGCAGTCAATAGGGTGTTACAATATTTGAAGGGCACACCAGGGAGAGGTTTGTTCTTCTCTAGTAACTCCACAATGCAAGTGAAAGCATTTTGTGATGCGGATTGGGTAGGCTGCCCTGACACCAGGAGGTCCATCACAGGTTATAGTGTGTTTTTAGGAGATTCCTTAATCTCTTGGAGGTCCAAAAAGTAGAATACAGTTTCTAGGTCTTCAACAGAAGCTGAATACAGAGCCATGGCCACTACAACATGTGAAATTGTTTGGGTTCTTCAGCTGATAAGAGATTTAAAGGTTGATCATCCAGGGAGTGCTCAGCTGTTTTGTGATAACCAAGCAGCAATGCATATTGCAGCAAATCCGGTCTTCCATGAAAGAACAAAGCACATAGAAGTTGACTGTCACTTTGTGAGAGACAAGATAACAGAAGGTGTAATAAAAACCTTTTATGTTTCAAGTCACTCTCAAACAACTGACATTTTCACCAAGGCTTTAGGACTTCCAGCTTTTAACAGATTGGTTACTCATTTGGGCTTATTTGATATTTACTCTCCAACTCTCAAGACTATCAACAATCAAGTCACTGAACTTCTAGTTCATGACTTGAGGGGGAGTGTTGAGAATTCAATCAAGGAGGAAGAAATTAAGAAGCCATACCCTTCAGTCAAGCAGAAACAAGATCAGAGTTGTAATGAAGAAAGAATAGAGCAAAACGACACAGTTAGGATAAAAGGAAAGAAGAGAGGGACATTGAAAGCAAACGATGTCGTTCCATTAAGTGACTAGCTCGTGTGATAATTGTGCACGTGTGAATGATTGAATTTGTACAGCTGTAGATTAGTTGGTTAGTTAGAGTTAGTTAGCTTTTCTTTGGTTTTTTCATTTCCTCTGCTTCGTGTATATAAGGCAGCGTGATTATGTAAATTAAACCACTTCGTTTATTTCACAATCAAATTAGAGAATTCCTTTTTGGTAGCTTCCAGAAACTTTTCTTTATAGACAGGCTTGTACTCAAACTTGTTAATAGCTCTTGCTGCTTTTAGCTCAGCAACTAGTCTCTCAAGCCTGCTTATCCGAGCCTCAAGCTCCAATCCTGGAATCTCAGTTTTGCAACTGCTACTGCTTTCCTCATTATTGTCTTTGACATGCACTGCAACGTTGGTTGGATGTCCCACTTCTGTCACAGTTGCATCTGCCAGATTTTTCTCTGCTTCACCCATTGAACCTTCACTCTGGATGTTCTTTGCCTCTGGTTTCATTAGCAAGTCCTTTTTTGGAGCCCCATCATCTGGTGTCGAGTGTGAAATTTCTTGAGATAAAGAGACTGGCAAAGGCTTATCATCAATAACTAGTCTTCTCTCACTAAAAGTTCCTAGGAGTTTAGTTTCCTTGACAGTGTCCACTTTAAAACTTTCTACAGAAGAACTAGGTGGAACAAAGACCTTATAATTTTCCATCTTTCCAAAATAAACTCGGGGAATCCTTCTTGAATCTCTAGGTCGGGTAACAAAATTCTTAATTGCGTCTTTCTGAGTAGACATTGATTGTTTCCACCACTCAAAGTATCCCTTGGTAACATCTGCCTCAAAAAGCCGTGGTGGTACGTACAATTTTGCATCTCCAATTGACCTATTGTAATGGCTCCAAACAATATCCGGGCTCGTATTGTATCAAGCAACCGGACCTGGAAGATCTTGATCAATTCCAAATTGCATTGCAACTCGGTGTGGGAGGTACTGTTGAATGCAGTGTAGTCCAAGAAGCTCAGAGTCTCTTATGCTTAGAGCAAACGACGCCAACTCTTTGTCCAAAGCAGCATCAACTGACACCCACTGTTCTTTTTCTCCATAGAACGTAGGAAACAACCAATTATGATTCGCTGCTATAGCATAAGGGCGCCACTGAAAACTTTCTCCAGCAGAGTCTATGGCCGACCTCACATTCTCAATACTCACTTTTTTCAGTTTGGACCAGCGGGCAGGCCTTGGCTCACATTGTGTGATGGATATGGGATTTGGCCGTAATGCTGGGAATCTCTCCCAAGCCCAAAGCTGGACCAATTGAAAAGGTGCAGAAAGAGAAAGCACCTCGTCAGTATCCAATTTTGTTGAGGCAACTAACTTCTCTTTCAGCAAACATAAATCTGTATAAATACTGGAGAGGACTGCTGGTGCAAGCGCAATTCTTCCTCTAGGTAAATGTATTGCAATTGGAAAATTTTTCTTTTCAATGCGATAAAGAGGCATTGGGAAGACAAACTTACACAACCAATACGAAAGGAATGCTTCATGCTCAAATTTGCTCCCACTTCCCATAAAATGTTCCAACCAGGCATGCAAACCAACGTAGGCGATACTATTAGTTTTTGCAACTGTTGTGTATCCTTCAAGCAAGGTTTCATGAATTTCTTCCATCTCTTTGGTAATAAGAGGGCTTAAAACAGAGTTACCCAAAACAGAGTAGCCACCTAAAGCCATCATATCTTCCAAAGTAACAGTGGCTTCTCCCCAAGAGAAGATGAATGAGTTGGTCTTAGGACACCATTTTTCGGCAAGACCAATAATTAAATCTTGGTGTTTACATATTGGGTATTTGGAGCACATAATTGCTTCATATATTCCACTTTCCTTCCATATGGATTGGAACTTAGAATGCAAGCTTGCAACCCACATTTTCCACCTCTCATTTGGACGTTGCCAACCTCTGAAACAAACCTTCATAGGCAAATTTTCAATCTCAGAAATGGTGGGTTCAGCTGAGAGAAAAGGTGAAGGAAGGCCTTCAGTGGAAGTCACAGAGGGTTTAAGAAAATGGGCTATTCTGAGAGTTGGGTTGCCACCAGTTGGTGACATCATGAGCTCCTCTCTCTCCTCAATAATGGCATCTATTGGTTCAACCATTCTTGGAGTTTCAAGGTTTCTCACAAAGGACTAAATTGAAGATAATATTTTTGTGTGTACTACATACTATATTTATATATTACTTTCACTGCAGCTAAACTAAATAAATATGGTTGACATATTCTATATATCACTTAAAACCTGACCCATGTTTGGTTCTTAGGAAAATAATAGAAAGGAAAGAGCTTTACCACCACTTTGATGATCAAGAACTTTGAGGGATTCTTATGGAAGATGATGGGTGGCTACCCGGCACCAGCTCATATTATCATTTTTCTTCATTCTTCAATCCTTATCCACTACAGCTAAAAAAATAAAGGACAATCCTTTCAATTTCTTTCCTAGAAGTCCTTACCTCCGCCGTGAGCTAATGGTTGCTAAGAGTTGGTGGGTATATTATACTTGTTTGGTTCTCCGGAAATGAGAAAAAGGAAAGAGCTTTACCTTCATCAACGAAGAACAAAAACTTTTAGAAGGGATTCTATGGAAGATAAAGGCTGGCGGGTACTTCTTCATGGTTCATATATGAGTTTCTTTTCTCATAAAAGGGTATTCTCTGTTTGGTTCCAGGGAAAGAAAGAACAAAAGTTAGGGAAAATCCTTAAACCTTGGGGGAGGGTTTTTCAATGTTTTTGGTATGTAGCATTGAGCTATAGCATGAACATGAACATGGCATGGTCGGTTACATGGGAAATGGCACCGTGAAAATTGTTTTTTCTGTAGTACAATTGTATCTGCAAAGGAATGAAGATTACAAAGGCTAATGTTATAGGTACAATTATTTTCACAATGTTTTTCATAACAATTGTATATGCAAGTTGTTACTTTTTTGTTACGGAATAAATGGGGTTTGTTTAGCTGCTCCGAATTTTATGTTTTTTTTTTTTTCTTTCTTTCTTACTTTTTTTAGAATGGAATTTTATATTCAAGAGAATTGTACACCAGTTTAAGAAATCATCATCAGTCACATATAGATATGGGTACAGTCATTTAGTCATATTTTCGTTTTTTTTTTTTTTTTTTTTGGGGGGCGGGGGGGTGGGCTAAAGTGTCACATTAGCTTTGCTTCTTATACAAAGTGTACCCGTATGAGTTGGGCATTGATCATCCTATGTGTTAGAGATTATGGATCCCAAGATGTTCAAACGCACTACGGGCCCGTCAGCCCCTAACCCATATACTTGTAGAGCAAATAATACATATCCTACTCGTTGTGCCAGACTGCAAATGTCCCTAAACTCAAGAGGGGGACACAATTGAAATACAAAACACAATCTTTCCCATTAAAATAATGAAATCAGTTCCCAAAAAAAAATTCAGAAGTTGATCAAACCCATCTAGGACGCATGTCATTGGCTGTGGGGATGACAAGTGGTGGCGGTGGTGGAGCAAATGACATGGCTTTGCATGGTGAACACAAATCTCCACCGGCGCTCATCTCTCTCTCTCTCTCTCTCTCTCTCTCTCTCTCTCTCTCTCTCTCTCTCTCTCTCTCTCTCTCTGTGAGAGAGAACTAAAGATAATTGTATTTGGTTAGACAAGGAGGTGGAAAAATAAAAACAAAAATGAAGATAAAGAGGAGAAGATAGTGAAAAGTAGAGAAGAGTAGGGATATGCGTGTGGAGAAGGGGAAAAAAAAGAGATAATTTGGAAACATAAAGATAAAAAATAATAATAAAAATTAAAAAGAAGGGAAAAATAAAATAAAGAATAAGAAAGAGAAAAAAAAAAAAAAAAAGGTTTTGAGCTGGGCTACATTTAATCCAAAGCACAAAGATTTGATAAATTTCATGACAAAGATTTCAAATTTCAAATTAAATCTTTTTTTTTTTTTAGTAAACAGTAATAGTTATTAGAACACACACGAAAATAGTAATATTAGTAGTTTAAATCGGGTTTATAATATATTACATAACCAGAATACAACTACAAAAGAGACCTAACCTTTTTAATAAAGGTTTCTACAAAATTAATGTAAATTTGATAAATTTCAAATTATAATAAAGACTAACATAAAAAATAATGTAAGTATAAAAATTAAAATTAGATAATCCTACCACTCACTATATTGTTGCCACAAATACTTCACGAGATTTGTTAAAAATAAAAAATAAAGTCAGAAAATTTAAAAATATTACTGTTGGGAGATTTAAAAAATATACTTGTTGGGAATTTGAAAAATATAATCGTTGGGAATGAAGAAATGAAGTTTAAAAAATAGATTAAAGAAAAAAAAATGAAGAAATAATATTTAAATGGGATAGAAATAAGATAAAAAGTGTATTTGAAAAAGTAAGTAAGTAAAACATAAAAGTAATTGTTCACTCTCTAAACAATACAAAAACTTGAAGAAATTGCTGAAGAAACTTTGAAATACCAGACCCCAACAAAATGAAAAAGAAAAAAAAACATATATCACAATTTTATTTATTTTTGTTAGTAATTAGGGAACACGATAAAAGGAAAAGGGGGTTAAGGCCTCTCAAAACAATAATAGTACACGAGACAAGTTCAAAGTAAAAAACAAATGAGAAACATGATAAGGAGAAATTTTTTTTTTTTTTGATAGTCAAATTTAACAAAATTTCATTAATTGGGGTCGAAGCCCATTAACGATTCATCCATACAAACTTGGTTCTCAATTATGTGGGGGGGGGGGGGGTGTCCTCCACCTAAATAATACAATCTGAAACGGATCTAGCATACCTGGCCAGCTAATAAGCTGCCTTATTACTGCACCTACTTACATACAAAGATTTCCATCCTTTGAAACTCTGGAGCAAACACAAAGAACCTTCCATAACTTTTTTGATAGAACTCGAGGGTTGGTTTAAACTAGAGAGTGCAGACATAACAGTCAGTGCATCACCTTCCACCATGACTTTCCCAAGGCCCAAGTCCCTTGCCAAAGTGATTCCCTCCTCCGCTGCCTTTGCTTCCACTTCCATCGCCCCCAAAGGGAGGGGTAGTTTCTTGCTTATAGCCCCCATAACTTGGAGGCTTCGGGTTGGTCATAGTATGCTGCCTGAACTCTTCCACATATCTGCCAACTTCCCTTACAATACACCTCGCTGGTCTACACCTCCCTTCATGCTTAAAAGCATTTCTATTTTTCCACAATCCCCAAGCTTTTGTTGCAAATAGCTCCCAGTCAAAGTCAGGTGGTTGGTCCATGAGTTTCCATACCAGATTAATGAATTCTCCCTGATGTGGCAGTCTACTTGGTAGTTTTATGCCCAATTCCCTCCATGTCTTTGTTGCAATTCTGTATTCCCATAAAATATGGCCTCTCGTCCCTCTTTCACCACACAAGTCACAACCATCCGAGGCCATAATTCGTTTTTGTTTCAAGCTATAGTTGGTAGGGAGAAAATTTTTGCATGACATCCACATGAAGTGCTTGATTTTGCTTGGGCACTCCAATTTCCAAATTAGCTTCCATAGTTTCATCATTTTCGTTCTATCCAATCCTTCACTCTCATCCCCACATTTTTAGACTCTTTTAGGATTTTGAAGGCTACCCTATAAGCACTCTTTACTGAGAAAGCACCATTTATTTTCCAAGCCTATGATTGAGTGTCCTTTGTCATACCCAGACTAATTGGGATTCCTAGTACCGTTTCCGCTTCGTGTTGAAGGAATGTACTCCTTACCTTTTCAATGCTCCAGCTACCTTCTCTAAATCCATCAATTGTTCCATATATTCCAACTTAGTATCTTCGGGGTTTCGGGCTAACTACCTTAAATGATTCAGGTGTTGGTAGCCACCTATGCTTCCACACCTTCACCGTTTTTCCATTGCCAATATTCCACTTAAGGCCCCAATTGTACTTCCATAAATGAGACCCTTGCAAAATATTTTTCCTTAAAGACACTATGCAGCAGTGAATTTGGCTTTCTAAGGATCCTCCATCCTTGTTTTCCCAACAACGCCAAGTTAAAGGCCCTAAGGTCTTTAACCGCCCTCAGATTTTCTAGTATAAAGTTTTTCCCATGACACCCAAGCCACTTTTCTCTTGTTTTCTTTTAGCCCCACCAAAAATTTCTAGCTAGAGAGTTCAAGTCATTTGATTATGGGAGTAGGAAGCAACTCATCATGTACATGGTAGTTGCTTAGGCAACTGCTTTAATGAGAATTTCTCTCCTGGCGTTGGATAGAAGCTTTCCTTTCCAACCAGCAATCTTTCTTCCCACTTGGTCTTTGATCCTACTAAACGCTTTCTTCCTACCTCTACTAACCAAAGGGGGCAGCCCAAGGTATTTCTCATGTTGTTCTATTATCTATGCTCCAAATAGATCCTTCACCTCTTTTTGTGTCTCCCTCGAGGTGTTTTTGCTGAAGAAAAGAGAAGGTTTCTCTTTATTTAGCTTCTGACTCGAGGCAGCCTCATAATCCTTTAGAACTCCTATAACTCGATTGCCTTCCTCCATGGTAGTTTTGCAAAAAATAATGCAATTGTCCGCAAATAGGAGGTGCGATATACATGGTGCTCCTCTACACACCAAGATCCCTTTAATTCTCCCCGCATAAGATTCCCTCCTAAGCATAGCTGACAAGCCTTCCGCACACGGTAAAAAGAGATGGTGATAAGGGGTCGCCTTGCCATAGACCTCTAGCTGGGATGATTCGACCCTTTGGCTCTCCATTAACGAGGACGAAAAAGGATATTGTTTTAACACACATCATAGCGAGGAAGATCCACCTCTCTTGAAAGCCTAACTTCCTCATAATCGCTTCCAGGTATGCCCACTCAACCCTATCATACGCCTTGCTCATATTGAGTTTTACTGCCATCAACCCTTCCTTTCCATCCCTTTTTTGGTTAATGCAGTGAATAGTCTCGAAGGCAATAAACACATTGTCAGTTATCTGCCTCCCTAGCACAAATGCACTTTGCTTTTCACTAATCACTTCAGGCAGGATTTTCTTTAATCTGTTGGCAAGCACCTTTGAGATAATTTTATATATTACGTTACATAAACTTATGGGTCTAAATTCAAAAATTTTTTGAGGGCATTTAACCTTTGGGATTAGACATATGTATGTATCATTTAAACCTAGTGGCATTCTACGTGAATTTAATGTATTTAGAACACAATTGATTACACTAGACCCCACAACATCCCAATATTTTTGGTAAAAGATCGGGGACATACCGTTGGGTCCTATGCTTTTGTTTGGTGCATGTGTTTGAGAGCAGTCCTGACTTCATCTTCCTTGAATGCTTCCAAAAAGCTTGTTATTCATCTCGGGTGAAATTCTCAAATTGACCCCTTCAAGCCTGTACTCCTGGGCACTAGATTGTTTGGTTTTGTTGATCTCCGAAAAATAATCCAGGATCATGTGCTCAATCTCCCCCTGATCTTCGTGCCAATGCCACCCGGACCTTTTAGACCTTCAATTATGTTCTTCTTTCTCCTCTGCGTAGCTGTCGCATGGAAAAACTTGGTATTTCTATCCCCACTCTTTAGCCAAATCGCTCTAGACCTTTGATTCCACATTAACTCCTCTCTGATCAAGCATTCATTTATTTCCTTTCTCAGTTCCTGTATTTATTCTACCATTTCATGGAGTGTATTCATTGATTTTAACTACTTTAGTCATTCTTGCTACTGTTTCAAAGTTTTGTTGACATTACCGAATACCTCTCGGTTCCACCTCTGTAGATGGCTTTGACAACTCTTAATTCTATCCTGCATTTGGAATTCGGGACTCTCCCTTAACGGATCCCATGCCTTCTTTATAACTTCTTTACATCTTTCGTCGCGGGTCCACATTTCCTCGAAATAAAACCTTCTCTTTGTATGTTTTGGAGGTATCCTTTTTTCTACCAGCAGAGACATTAGGCAGTGATCCGAAGCTGTTGTTGACACATGATAGACCTTTGCTTATGGAAATAAAGCTCTCCACTCTTCATTCGCTACCAATCTATCAAGCCTTAACAGAGTCCTCTAAGCACCAATTCTTTCGTTGCACCAAGTAAACCTCTGCCCCACGAAACCCAAATCTGATAACCCACATTGATTCAAGCACTCTCTGAACACTTTCATTTGATCAGCATCTTTATCCATCCAACCCAACTTCTCATCCAGATGGGTCATTTCGTTGAAATCCCCAAACACTATCCACGGCACATTGCATTGATTTTTTAAGGCTTCCAAATTTTCCAAGAAACATACCTTTTATTAGCATCGGGCTGTCCGTAGAAGCCCGTTGCTCTCCATGGTGGTTTTCCGGAGTTCCTATAGACCACCACATCGATATTTGAATTGGAGCAGCTTTTGAATTAGATATCATACCTTCTTTCCAAAGCATCGCAAGTCCCCCACTTCACCCATCACTTGGAACTGAAATTCCCTGTGTGAGCTCAAGCTTTTGATAAATTCCTTTTATTTTACTTGATGTTGCTTTCTTTTCTGCGAGGAAGATGAGGATTAGATTCTTTGCCTTCACCTCGTTGGTGAGGGTCCGAACTGCCGAAGGGGATCCTAGGCCTCGACAGTTCCACACCAAGACCGTCATTGGGCTCGGCAGCGATGCCTAGCAGTCGCCGCCTCTCCTCCATCTGCTTGATCTTCTTTCTTTTGGATTTTGTAGGGCTGTTCTTTGTTTTCTGGTATTTTGTCTTTTATTTCCTTCGCATCTAGCTCTTGTATTAGGACTGAGCTTTCCCTCTTATTGTTTTTTGGGCCAATCTCCCCTCCTTTTTCTTTAGAATGGGCTACTCTGGCTAATCTTTTCCAGTGTCCACTCCTTGGGCCTAATGTTTCTGCGATCCAACCCATATCTTTGTTAAAGGTCATGGCCATTGGGCCTAGTTCCCCTTCCTCTCCACATAGCTTATCAATTGTCCCATTGCCCATTTTGTTTTGCTCCATTTTGAAAATAAAGGGTGGGACCTCTTCCTGAAGAGTCACTGTCTCCCACTACATCGCCCCCTCTATCTCTCCTTTTGATTCACTTTCTGTCCTGCCTGCTGCTCTTAGGATAGGAAGAATATTTCCTGGGATTAAGTTAGTGTGGTTGACCTCCCCTTTTTCGTGTAAATTCTTGGCATTCTCCCCCCTTGGTATCATTTCATTTGTCTCCTTTCTTATGATGTTGTTTTCAAGGTGGGCTACGTTTGACCTCAAAACTTCACCTACCATTGTTGTACTTCTCAGCGGTTGTGCTTCTGTCGCCGTGCCGCTTCGGTCTCCCTTATTAGAGCCCAAACTATCTATTGTTCCTTTGTTGGTCATCTTCGGCGACTCTCTTGAGCTCCTTTTTATAATTTCTCCCCTTAGCCATGGCCTGTACTAAAGCTCTGTCTGTTCTGGAGGTTTTTTCGATCCCACACAGTCCAGGCATTCTTTTAGATCATGACTGAGCAAGCCACAGTTGTAACAAAAATTGAGAAGCCTTTCATACTTGAAAGTAACCCATCTTTTCTCATCTTCCACAATGGCAACCTTTTTTCCTCGAACCAAACGTTTTGTGACATCTATATTGACCTTTACTCTTAAACATTTTCCCCATTGCACTGCTTTTTCCATGACATCGACCTCCATAACTTTTCCCAGCGTTTCACCTATTGCCCAGCCAGTTTCTTTTGTTCTTCTCTTCAGAGTCAAGTTAAAAAACTGTATCCAACAAGGAGACCTTGTCAAAGATATTTCCTTGGAGACTTGCTCTCCTTCGAAATCATGCAAGAGTATTAGCTGTTTATCATAACTCCAATGGCTCATTTCCATGACCTTCTTCTTGTCTTTTTCATCTCCAAATTCCACCATATACATATCATCCTCTATTTCCATAATCTGCACCCCTTTGCTTGGCTTCCACAACATCCTCAAGTTTTTTCTTAGGACATCCAACATGGTGCTCTTACGGGATAGTATCTTCATCACTAAACAATTCTTTCCAATTTCCTTATTCGCCTTTGTGCTACTGCTTCCTAGAACGATGTTTTGGTCTTCACTACAAAAAACTAGACCTATAATGGCGTTTTCTATAAATAATGGGTCTATAGTAGCGTTTCCAAGGGCCTATAGTAGCGTTTTTGAAACCCTACTATAAGTCCTACCCTATAGCAGCGTTTTCTATAAATAATGAGTCTATAATGGCGTTTCCAAGGGCCTATAGTGGCATTTGACAAACGCCACTATAGACACTTTTTATTTCTTTTTTTTTTTGTTGGACTTTTTTTTAAATAAGGGCTATAGGAAAAAAGCCCTATAGTGGCATTTGAGAAGTGCCACTATAGGGCAGGGCCTATAGTGGCGTTTGTCAAACGCCACTATAGGCATTTTTTTAATTTTTTTTTTTTTTGGGTTGGGTTCTTTTGGCAAGGGGACCTATAGGCACTTTTTAGTTTTTTTGTTTTTGTTTTTGTTTTTTTTAATTTTTGTTTTGTTTTTTTTTTTTTTTTAGGTTGGGTACGGTGTTTTGTAAGGGGGCCTATAGTGGCATTTGAGAAACGCCACTATAGGCCTTCCTATAGTGGCGTTTGTTAAACGCCACTATAGACACTTTTTTTATTTTTTTTATTTTATTTTTTCTGTTTTAATTTTTTTCGGTTGGCATCTTTTGGTCAAGGGACCTATAGTGGCGTTTGTCAAACGCCACTATAGTCTACCTATAGTGGCGTTTGTCAAACGCCACTATAGGCGCTTTTTTATTTTTTTTTGTTTTATTTTTTTCAATGGGGATCTTTTGGTCAGGGGACCTATAGTGGCGTTTTTCAAACGCCACTATTGGCACTTTTTTTTTTTTAATTTTTTTTCGGTTGGGATCATTTGGTTACGGGACCTATAGTGGTGTTTGAGAAACGCCACTATAGGCATTTTTTTTTTTTTTTTTTTATTGGGTTCTTTTGGTAAGGGGACCTATAGTGGCGTTTGAGAAACGCCACTATAGGTCCCTTAACCAAAAGAGAGCCCTGTCATGTTTTAGGAATATGCCATAGAATATTCCTAGAATATTCTATGGCATATTCCAAACTATTCCTTAAATAAAAAAAATAAAAAAATAAAAAAACAAAAAACAAACAAATCCAAATTGATTCGGCATTCAGATTAAGATATATATATATATATATATATATATATTTAAATGTATATATTATTATATATTTATATTTAAATAAAAGATGCTACGTCCACAATATTTTTATAACATTTTCACAACAAATTATAAGTGGTTAATTGTTATTGGTTCAAATTTGAATTTAACATTAAGATTACTTTTTTGTCCCAACAATAATGACCAGTAACAACCTGCCACTTAAGATTTGTTGTAAAAATATTATGAATATATCATTTCTCTATTTAAATATATATATATATATATATATATATATATGAGAGGTGTTACGTTCACAACATTTTTACAATATTTTTATCCTAACAATAATAACAAGTAGCAACCTACCACTTAAGATTTGTTGTAAAAATATTGTGAAAATATTGTGAGCATATCATTTATATATATATATCAAAACTAAAAAAAAAAAAAATAAATCAAAATTTAAAATTCAAAACCCACCTAACCCCACCTACCCCCACTCACCTTATCAATATCTTCTCTCACGTTGCTTCTATCAGACTTCTTCTTCCTTTTCTTTTCTTTCTTTCTTTCTTTCTTTCTTTCTTATCTCCACTCCTCCATCTTTCTTCTTTTCTATTTCTTTTTTTTCCTTCTTTCACTCTTCTTTCACTACACGCATGGATTTATTACTTTCTCTTTCTCTCCTATTTTATTTTATTTCCCCTATGTTATTTGTGGTGGTGTTAATATTAGTGGTTGGATTTGAAGATGGTGTTGTAACCAGTTAATTTTGTTCAAATTTTTAAATGGTGCTATTGTGTTTGATGCCATTGGTTGTATAGTTGCAAGTAAGTATTTTTTTTTTTTTAATGTCCATTCCATTTTTAATGCCACTGTTATCAACTTTGCTTCATGGGTGATCTCTGAGATTTTTGATTAATTTTTATGAATTCTTTAGCATTTTATTATTGATAGGTTTAGAAATCTCAAGTGTGATAATATCTATGTTAATAGAACCAAGAAAGTAGTGAAAAATTCAAAATCTATTTGATGATTTCTTTTTGCAGGTTGGTCTATGGGGGCTGAATGTGTTGGGGTGGAGTTGCTATTTTTTTTTTTTTTTAGATGCAAGCATGTTGTACATGTTTGATTTTGAATTTTTTTTTTAGGTGGGTTTGTGTTTCATTTTGAATTTGCTAGGCTATAGTGTTGTTTGTATTTTGTTTGTATTTATGTTTTTTTTGTTTTTATCTTTTGATTTAACTACAATTTTAATTCAATAAAAAAACATTTTCCATAAAAAAACTTTTGATTACCAAAAATTAATTTTCGGTAATCAAAATTTTTTTGTTGGTTTTTGGGCTATAGTGGCGTTTAAAAAATGCCACTATAGCCTTTTTTAAAAAAAATAAATTGGTCTATAGTGGCGTTCCCAAATGCCACTATAGCCTTTTTTCAAAATAAAAAATTAGTCTATAGTGGCGTTTTTAAATGCCACTATAGACTCACCCTATAATGGCGTTCTGCAAACGCCACTATAGCCTTTTTTAAAAATAAAAAAACTGGTCTATAGTGGCCTTTAAAAACGCCACTATAGCCTTTTTTAAAAATAAAAAATTGGTCTATAGTGATGTTTGCAAAATGCCACTATAGGGCAGACCTAGAGTGGCGTTTCTCCATGAACGCCACTATAGGTCTATAATTGCGGTACGATAGTGGCGTTTACAAATGCCACTATAGCAAACGCCACTATGGCCTAAATAGGCCTATAGTGGCGTTTTTTGGACCTATAGTGGCGTTTCACAAACGCCACTATAGGTCCAGTTTTTTGTAGTGCTTCCTCCTCTGTGAGAGAGTCTTTGCCATAGTGTTTCTATTTCTTCTGCCATCACTAATGTTGAAAACCGAAGAGCCTCACTGTGATGCCCCAATTTGATTGATTGTGTGATGTGTGTGGTTGTGTGATAAGTCCCACATCGGGTATTTACTAGGTAGATCTGGGTTTTATTAACAATTACAAGGAGCTTCAATTGTGACTAGTCCTTTTGAGGTATAGCGCAGATGTGACTAGCGCTTTTCCTTGGGTTGTTACATATGGTATCAGAGCCGGCCCAGTAATCTCATGTGGGCTCAAAGACACTACCCCACAAAGTGGGCCCTAACGAGGACATTAGGGATTTAAGTGGGGGAGATTGTGATACCCCAATTTGATTGATTGTGTGATGTGTGTGGGTGTGTGATGAGTCCCACATCGGGTATTTACTGGGTAGATCTGGGCTTTATTAACAATTACAATGAGCTTTAATTGTGACTAGTCCTTTTGAGGTATAGCGCAGATGTGGCTAGCGCTTTTCTTTGGGTTGTTATACTCACTCGATGGGAGGCACCCTTACTCTTGCAAGAATAAGCTTGCAAGACGTTCAACTGCTGCTACATGCACAAGAGCATGAGAGCACTAAATTGTTTTTAATGATGAGGAGAATTGAAGGTACCAAAAGAAACGAGTTGATTGTTACCTTTACGAGTGAAACAAACGGCTCCCTTAAACGTTACTGTCAAATCTAGCTTGCTACCCATCCATCAGAAATGAGCAGTCAAGCACTAAATTTCTCAGTTATAAATTATCTAGCCATGTCCTTTGAACCACTAAAATGGCAAGCTCTGAGTCCAGCTGAATTTCTAGATTGGGAATACTAATTTGAATGGCCATAAACAATTCATCATGCTGGTCCCAGATTTCCACATCCCTGCTTGCCATGTGCCCTAAAAAATGGAGAAAGCCTTCACTTAGTCTCCACAGGAAATTCCTAATAGGTGCCTCAGCTTGTGCTAACTTGGGATTGCCTCTAGAAAAGCCAAAGCTTAAACCAATGCATGGTGGAGGCAACTGTCACAGTGGTAGGTTGAATATAATAGAATTCAAAAACTATTTCATTCCTACTTAAACCAGATTAACCAGATAGCTATAGGTGAAACACAATTCCAAGATAAATTAAATTTGTGAAAGACAACTGCATAAATACATTAAACTAACACAGACTACACAGTAGTCACATTTAACTGGAATGCATGAATTTTCACTAAACATTGAAAAAGTATTAAAAGGTACATTATGCTAATAGATGAATGTCGGATTTCTTTTCTATTCCAAGATTAATTAAACTTGTGAAAAACAACTGCATAGTGCATAGATCATTATACTAAAACATTGACACCTGTAACTCAAATACATTAACTTTCACTGAACATTGAACCAAGTCTCAAACTTTTGGGAAAATAATAACTGCACACAATGACAAACCATCAAAACAAAAGACATTCTATTACAAGATGAACAATCGGATTTCTTTTTCTATTCTGGCTGCCTTTAACATCTATCATCATTTTGGGATTACGCCAATTAGTTGCTCCAGAAGTTGAACCCCCATTTCTAGTCCAAGATGCTGAATTCCAGTTGTAGAATCCGCAATGTTGTCATCGAGGTCTATAGGGTTCTCCAAAGACCCACTGACCATTCTTTTCTTGCCTTCTTTCACAGTACAATTTGTTGATTCTTTAGCACTTTCTCTCTGTTTGTTCCCCACCGTCAATAATCCTACAACATACGAATGCTGCCTCCCTACTTCAGCATCCCTCTTAAATCTTTCATTAGTTTTTCTATGCTTAGCGGCAGGGTAAAATGATGGAATGATTGCTTTGCCTTTTGAAGTCTCATCTGTTCTGGTGGCCAACTTTCTCATTTTCACGGTTTGTTTGCGAATACTTGAAGAAACAAGATGTTGGGATTGGCTTCCTCGAAAAGCTTCATGTGAATTACTTCTTCTTCTGTCTACAATACCAGCACAGGGTTTTAATCGTTCTGAAAGAGGGATATGATCCTCAATGTCACTAGAGGAACAAGTAATGACGTGTGAATTACTTGTTTTTGTGTCTCCAGTACCAGAATGAAATTTTAATCGCTCTGAAAGAGGGATATGATCCTCAATGTCAGGAGTGTCCAAGGCATGGCTCTCTACACTGTCCAATGATCTTGAAACTTGAGATAATATTTCAGGGCATGGCAAGATCCATGACGAAGCAATTGAAGTGTGGTAATCACCTCCAGTCTTTATGTCTGGAGTCGATGTTAATGTGTCTGTTTGCATAATGGCTGTTCTATTTGCAGCAATGTCATATTGGGCTATTTTTAAGGGACAATCAAACTCATCATCACTCCAATTATGAATTCTCCGTGACATATGTGTATGGCTCCTTGACGATAACATCTTAAGCTTCTTCATACTAATTGGTGCAAGTGAACCATGACACTGTCCCTTATCTGTTTTAGCCTGAATCGAAGGTAAAGTTCTGTTCTTCAAAGTTATTAACTTTGGGTACTCTTTCATCACATCTGCACAATTTGATTTGAATGTTTTCCACCAATTCAAGTGCCTGAGTATTACACTGGGCACAAAGGACCTTGGTGGAACATAGAACCTAACATTTTCCAAGTTAAATTCCAAACCAGAAAAATCACCAGGAAGATCTTGATCCTTTCCAAACTGCATTGCCACTCGCTGGGGTGAATGCTTCTCTGTACAATCCATTAATCCAACCAATTCAGATGCGTGCAAGCATCTAACAAAAGATTGCAACTCCTCATCTAAATTTGGCCAGACAAACACAAACTGTTCAGTATCTTTGTAGTAAGATGTATGGTGCCAATTCATCGAGTCTGCGGCATAAGGGCGCCATTGCAAATTTTCAGCAACCTTCAAAACTGATCTCACAACTTGGAGATTGTTTCTTGAATTAACTTTGTTCCACCGGGCAGCCCTAGGCTCACCAGGGTGAAGCGTCTTTGGTAAACTAGGTCCTAGAGATGGAAACCTTTCTAAAGCCCATAACTGCACCAGCTGAAATGGACCCAGAAAAGATATTGCTTCCTTAGAAGCAACAGCTTGTTATTTCAACTTCTTAAGATTCTTGTAAAGGCTAGCAAGAATTGCAGGAGCAAGTGCTATACGTGTGCCACAAGACAAATGTACTGCAATTGAAAATACATGCTTCCCAATGGTGCTATCAGAAGAAGGAAAAACATACCTTGACAACCACAGTGACAAGAATGCTACATGTTCAAACTCGCTCTCACTCTCCATGAAATGATTGATCCAACCACCATGTGTGGCTTTCCTCGACTTTTCCCTTGACATCTCCATCCGCTTCATGTCCAACCCTTCCACAATCTTCACCAACTGCCCGGTAATAGGCCTAGTCACAGGCTGTCCAAGAACTGAAAAGCCCCCAAGAATCATGACATCTTCAAGTGTAACAGTTGCCTCACCCCATGGAAATACAAAAGTATTAGTTTCTGGGCACCAAAATTCAGCTAACCCAAGCACTTAATCCTGGTTACATCGGATTTCGTATCTAGAACTCATGATAGCATCACATATGCCAGCTTGGTTCCAAATGGCACCATATTTTCCGGCTAGCCTATCGATCCATTCATCCCATCGTTTCTGGGGGATCATCCAGCCTTTGAACAAAACCTTTGAAGGCCATTGTTGAAGATTGTGAGGAAAGATTTCAGACAATAAAGGAGTATTTGGAATTCCCACTGCTTGGTTTGTACTTTCAACACATGGTTTTAAGAATGTAGCATATCTAGCAGTGGCTTTACCATTCTTCTGGGTTATCATTTCCTCATATCTTGCTTCATAAATGCAATATGATGGTGGTACTATTGTGGCCATTGTGAAGAAGAAGAGTGTGAGCTTGAAATGGAGAGAGAGAGAGAGAGAGAGAGAGAGAGAGAGAGAGTAATAAAGATAGTTTAGGCATCATATTAAGCACTTTGGTTTACCTAGTGATTCATCCAAAAAGTGTTCATGTCCACTACCCATTAAATTATCGTGAAAGTCTAGGAAGTTGCCAAACTTGCCATTGGCGAAGGCACGTAAGCAAAAAAAACTGAGGCACGTTTGTAATGAACTGAATATAAAAATCTTGTGATGTTAGGAGCATCTAAAGCATATGCACTTTTGCACTACAATTGTCTGGGTGAAAATACAATTAGATGAGTTGTTTGACTTGTTTCCAATGGTATGTGATTCAAAGGCTAATTATATCAAAATTACTTTAGAAGTAATTTTTAAATCCTTCCACTCTTTGTAACTACTATCAAATTATAAAATAAATATAAAAAAAAAATTTCTAAAAATATTAATATTAATTCAACTTCACTAAATTGATGTTTAGATTTTGCTTTAATTAGTCATGAGATACTTCAATATTATGAATCATGATCACGAAATTCCATCAGAGAGATGATGAAATATTGTTTAGTGTAATCATGAATAACCTTTTCTTTTGGGTACAAATTTATATTGGTTAATTAATAAAAAAAATTATAGATTCTAGCTAATTCAACTAATAAAATCAACACCTATATGTTCCATCTAAATCTTTCAAACAAATAAACTCTTTTCTTTGAAATTTTAAACAATGAGATATTTTTATGGGACAATTAGCAAAATAGCAAATTAATGTTATTAGTCAAATAAATTAAAATTTTGGGATTTTTTTTTTTTTTTTTTTTTTTTTTTTGAGAAATGGGCCAAAATATTATTACTGAAGGCTAGAAAGATCAGCCTGTAGTACAGGTATAAGGTCTGGTGGTACATCTTCCATCCAGACTGTCATATGTGGTAAGAATTGGGATTTCCTTGCTAAAGAGTGCGCCAAATTATTACCCTTTCTTCGTACAAGAGATATTTTAAAATAAAAAAAGTGTCTACTAAGGAAGAGTAAATCTTGCACTATGTGTCCATACGGTGAGAAGTTTCTGCTGTCTGACTTCATTGCTTTATCCAAAGTCTCAGAATCTACTTCAAGCATGATTCGCTCAAAACCCAATTCCAAGGCAAACTCTAGAGCCCTCCTTGCTGCTAGCGTCTCGACCTCTATTACTGAAGGTGGCAGTGGGATTTGTTGCGCCAGAGATGCCATGACGAGGCCATCACTGTTGCGAACCACGATTCCTATTCCTGCTTTATCCTTATCTGCAAATATGGCACCATCGAAATTAAGCTTGAACCAGTGTTCGGGAGGCGGTGTCCAAGTGGCTGGTTGCTTACTCCTCGGTGTGTTTAAGGTTAAGGAGCTGGAGTGGGACTCAATCTGTAGCTCCCGAGAGTGCTCCAGCACCTTATAAAGTGGGATTGTAGGTTTGCCTAATCGAAGGTTGTTCCTATGCTTCCACAGATTCCATAACGAATCTAGATATTACCCTAAAATATCCAGATTTTATTATTTTAAAAATAAAAAAAGTGGATTGGAATGTTAGATTCTATTTTTAAGAGAGAAAAAGTAGAATCTGAAATATCTTGATTCAAATTTTGTATCATTTCAGATGAAATTTCACTTTTTATTTTTTCTTCTTTCCTCTAGTGTTTATCTCATTTTGTCTATGATGCAAAAAAATAAAAATAGAAAGGAGAAATTTAATAGGCTCTATTGCTTTGGAAAGCACTAAAAACAAATCCGACTTCTTTAAAGTAGTTTTTTCAATTCAATTCAGTGTAGTTGAGTTGAAAAACAACTCAACCCAGCACAACCCATCACATGAGTTTAGCCCAACTCACGTGGATAGGTTGGACCTATGAATTGGAAAATATTTTTAAAAACAAATATACGTGCGCGCGCACACACACACGCGCACACACACATGTATATATATAAGCATTAGAGTAGCATTTTATAATATTATCAACAAATATAATAGTAGATTTATAATATTATTTGTGTTGGATTGATGCACTAATCAAACTTGAGCATAGCATCAAATGAACAAAAACTATCTGATTAGTGCATCAAACTAATACAAATAATCTGAGATTCAAAAATGAAATGACAAAATAGATTAGTGGTTTATTTTTTATTCAATGAGAGGGGGTAAAATAATAAGTAACAAAACCATAAAATATATTATTTTAAATACATATATTAAATATAGGTGCGTTTGGTTAAGTGAAGTTGTAAATTTGCTAACTCGCACCCAACCCAACTTGCTATAAATAAAAAATTGGCAACCCAACCCACTTAAATTGGTTGAATTGAGTTAGTTTTGGCAAATTGGTGAATTGGCTACACATCCCTAATGATAGAAAGGTGTGAATTCTAACTAGCTCCACTAATAAAGTCAACACATGGAGATCTATCTAAATCTTACAAACCAACGAATCTTTACTTGAGATTTTAAATTGTGAGACTTATTATGGGTACAATTAGAAAATTAATGTTACTAATCAAATAAATTAAGTTTTTGGGATTGTAGTGGAAGAAATCAAAGTATAACAAAACAATATTTTAAATAGTATATAGATTTATTTTTTTTTTTAAGTGAATTGGAATATTGAACTTGTAGATTTTTGTTTTGAGAACAAAATTGGAATCTGAAATATCCTGATTCAAATTTTATAACTTTTTAAAAAGAGTTTTTATTCTTTAATAACTTTTCCTCCTCTCTCTCTCTCTCTCTCTCTCTCTCTTGTCCATGTTGTAAATAGATAAGGCCAGTTTTCTCTCACCATGGTGTCTAACTTTCTCCCATATGAAATAGGCTTTTATTCACAAGTGCAACTGCATCCACTAGGCTTTTATTCACAAGTGCAACTGCATCCACTAAAGAGAAATTTAATAGATTGGACAGCAGCAAAAACAATTAAATAAATATTCAACCAAATAGCTAATTGATTATTAACAATAAAATTTATAACTTTAACCAATGCATTCATACACTTGTTAACCAAACTTAAAATATAATCCATAATCTTCTCTCATTTAGTATTTTATTTATTTATTTATTTCTCCAACCACTTCAATTTTTCTTTATCATTCTTCTAAAACCGCCAAAATTTTTACCATGTATTTTCTTGTCAATCTATCTATTTTTTTCTCTCTATTTATTATTTTGATTCACTCTTTCTATAAGTACTTTTAATGGTTGAGATTAGATTAAAAGAAGGATCATGAATGCCCTTAGGTAATTTTTAACAAACAATTTTAGAAAAACTTGAACATCACTTTTATCTATACTATTATTTAAGGGGCTTCCTCTGTTTGGATTCCTAAATTTTTTTTAAAAAAAATGACCCTACATTCCTATGTTTAAGTAGAGATAAAACTAAAGGACACTCCGGTAAAAATACAACTCTAACTCCCACTAAAATATTGCCTAAAAAATATGACAACTCTCTTGTTAGTTTTCAAATTGCTTTATCCACTTATAAACTAGATTTTCAAAATAAAAATTATATATATAAAATAAAACAAAAAACACATTTTTTTTCTACAAAGAACCACTAAAAAAAAAACCTTATTACACATACGAAGCACATGTGATGAGGCTAGTAGGAAATAAAAAAAGTTGTTAGTACCGCACTTCCTTAGTGCGATGATCACTCCACAAGTATAAGTACTTGTGGAGTGTGAGAGTTAAGGCCCAGGATTTAAGTTTTCAAAAGAGAGTTTCATATATATATATATATATATATAGTATATATATATATATATAGTGGTAAGTTACAGGCTAAGGGCGGAAGGGCCGGCTGAGGCCATGTGGTTTACAATATAAGAGGCCGGTTGAGGCCATTGGATTACAAAAGTAAAACTGGCTAGAGTGTTACAAATGTAAGCTGGGTTTGTCATCCTATTACAATACTAAGGGTTGTAAAGAGGAGGCAAAGCTGAGAAAACTGAGAGTGAACTGAGAGTGCTGGGTCTGAGCTCTGATTTTCTCTCTTAATTTTTTCTCCCTATGTACTGAGTCCTTGGCTGCCTTAAATAGACTGGAGGGAGCCTTGGATCCGGTTGAAAACTGCTGGAATCACGGAGCTGGAATCACGGAAGGTAAATTGCTTTTACTGTAGGTGAATTTCTTTTCCACCGAAAGCAAACAGTGATTCTGAATGATTGTGTCGGGTACTGTTCAGTGAATAGTAACTTTTACTGTTCATGAATAGTAGCTTGTCCCCTTGCTTTTCTGGATACTGTTCAGCCGTGATGATTGTTACTGTGGGTGAACAGTGATCTGTCTGACTGGTGCGGGTACTGTAGGAACAGCGGCTGGTGCTGTTTTGAATAGTAACCGGATTAGGTTTCTGAGCAGTGGCTGGTACTGGTCAGAATAGCTCTGGCTTAGTCTGTGGAAGCTGCATCCGATGGATATCCATCATAAGGATTCCACTCTGGATCATTTCCATCTTCATCATGCTCATGATAGATGGCATACTTGTTGCAGACTCCGCAGTAGATTAATGGTTCATAGTCTGGCTCCTGAGTAATAAACTGGCTAAGATCATGCAGCCTTACTCTCTGAAGATTTGGGATTGCTGTGGAGTGAGGCCTGGTTGTAAATACAGAAATTCTTCCTGTATTGCCTATGTGATGGTAATCTCTCCATAGTTCCCTGGCTTTTTCAATGATCTCGTTGTTGAAGTAATTCCTCCAACAGCTGGCTAATACATAAGGGCTGCTAAAGGATAAATACGAGTTACCCTCATTCCAGGGCCCCTGATGGGTGTATCCATTGATGAGGATCAAATGTTTGGAAGGCTGGACATTCATCCAATCTTGTCTGTCCCACTGTGGGAGAGTACTCCAACACCTGATAGAAACAAATGGACTATTGATCTTGGCTACAACTTGCTGAATAATTTGAGGAAATTGGTTGATCTGATCATGGCTTGTTAGTTTTATTAACCTTATGAAGCCATACTCAAACATTTCAGATAACCAGCTGGAATTGTTTTCTGAGTCTACAGCCTCATCCTCATAGTTTATGAGAAGCCCTGGGAAAGGATGCTCTTTCTCATATACTCTTAGACTGCTTCCAAAATAATCTTCCCATTTTGCTTGGATGAAGATATCAGTAGTGTCGTCTGATTCATCACCGTATACTGGGAAGGTGGTAGTGACTAATGTTTTGAAATGCTCAAACCATTTGCTGGATGATTCGAACATTGCCTTGGATCCTAAAATACTGGATTGTATCTCAGGAGGCAAGTTGGCAACAGCACCTCTTATGATGGACTGAACCTTAAGGCTAAGTCTAGCATAATCGGTACCCATGATGGTCGTTTTATCCATGGAATGGATATCCTCTTTGCCAGAGAGTTGACCAGTGATAGATACTTTTCCTTCCTCAAGGTTTACTAGATGGATTTCTAGGGCTTTGAGGGTTCTTTGGAGAAGATTATTGTTGTTTTGGGTGAAGGCCATCTGAAGGTTATCAAGGATGAATTTAGTGGAGGCTGGTAGATTAGTATAGGCTCCGTTTCTAAATTGATATTTCCTGGATAGAACTTCATGTAAAGTGATGGTTTCATTTCTACTGGAGTAAATTACTTTTGCTAGGATAGATTTCTGAGGGGAGGTTGCTTTTCTGGGGGGCTTTGATCCAGAAGAAGCGCCTTGTTCAAAATTTTGACCTGCTGAGGCCTTTTTCCACATTCTTGTGGTATTGGAGATTATTTGCTCTTTTTCCTGCCAAGAGAGATTTGGACAATTTATAGTTTGAAAATACTGATGTATAAATCTCTTTTGCTGAAATATTGAGTTTGATGTAAAAGCAATGTTTTCATGATAAATGCATGATGGTGTATAAGGATTATTTTGTGGATAATATGCTGAGGATGAATCAAGGTTCTTGGCTTGATTTGGAATGTCTTGGGTGCTGATAACACTGAGGTTTTTGGAGATGGAGACTTTCTGGAGGGTACTTACCTCTCTTGGATCTGGACAATGAAGAAACTTAAATCTGACTGGTTGATCAAAGGGGTGTGTGATGATACCTTCGCTATCTGTGATGAAGGGATACAACAGACACATAAAAGGATTCCCCAAATTGACACTGTCTGTCATATTTTTGACAAGGACAAATGGGGTTTTGAAGTATGTGTTGCCTTGGTGGACATATGCTTCAGGGATTTTAAACTCAATTTGCATCTTTCCGCCATTTGCAGAGGTTAACCTATCCCTAGTTTTGTGAAAGTACTTGGTGGGGATAAGTTCTTCTTGAATGCAATTAAGGTCGGCTCCTGAATCTATTAGGGCCACAACTTCAAATTCAAAATCTTTGCTGATGGCAATTCTGACTTTAGAATGCCATTTTTGGAAATTAATCCTGTTGATGGTTTCTAAAAACCTTTCTGGTGGTTCATGTTCTAACTCAGCTGTAGGGTTAACTGTATCATCAAATTCTATTTCTTCATTCTGGAATGAGGGGCCTTCCTTATTGTGAGAAATAGTTTCTAAATGCTGGACTCTTTGGTTGAGAAGATTGTGATCAACCCTAAGAATGGTTAATTCTTGCTTAAGGGCTTTAATGTCTGATTGGCTGGCTTTAACTTCTTTGTGGAGGTCACTAATCGTAACTTCCTTCTTAGACTGAGTGAACCTATTGTAGATTTTCTCTAAGTCTACTTTGGGTTGGTGAGTTTTAGGCTCAGGTTTTCTGGTTTCCTTGGCTAAAGTTTGATGGAACTGGCTAAGCTTTTGGGCCTTAGTTATAGGGTCTTCTATAGCTTCTATGAGGTCTAAAAGAAGTTCTTCTTGCTTGCTAAGGGTGTTGATAGTTTTGTTTCGACAACAACTATCCTTACAAGGTTTGGGACCATCTGAGCTACTGGTCAAGCTGAGAAATTCTTCTGTTTCCTCAGACGATGACTGGTATAGTTGTCGGATTTCTTGGCTACTAGAACTGCTTGCTGACTCTTTGTCTAAATGGTCAAGTTCTAATAACTTAAAATTTTCCTTTTTGCTGGCTTGATCCTGAACTAAAGAATTGATAAGAGACTTTGCTTTAGCCTTACAATCCTTCTTGAAATGGCCTTCTTTTCCACAGTTATAGCATTTTCCTGATGCTTGTGGAATGTTTTTCTTGGTTTTCCTCTTCTTATAGAAATCATTAGTGTTGGACTTCTGCTTTCTATAATACTTGGAGGAAGTCTTCCTTTTATGGAGTTTTCCAGAGGGTTCTTCCTTAGACTTGGATTTTCTTTTGGAGGGGTAAATAGAGGGTAAGCCATACTGGGTACAGAAATGTCCTATCTCGTACTTGGCTTTATTCTTATTTACCTGGCTCTGGATTTTCAAATCTCTGCACATCTTTAAGCCTTCACTTCGGATAGTGCTAGAGATGTCTCCATAGGTTAGGTTATCATAATCTATGATTCCTAAGGGGCTGCAAAGGGTTTCCTTAACCTTCTGACCAAAGAGGGTAGGTAAACCATCAATGAATTTTTCTTTCCAGAAGGGAGAATTACAATCACTTCTGTGCATGACTCTGGTAGTAAAAACATCTTCATACCACCTGTAATCACCTAGGGTTTTACATCTAAGGCTGCTTAATTGCTCATAGATTCTAGATGTGATATTGCTAGGTTTTCCTATGAAGTGTTTCATTATGGTATAGATTAGGGTATTGACACCATCAGGAATACCAACTCCTGGATGCTCCAAAAAGATAGGGAGTCCTTCCTCATTCTTTTGGATAGCATGTTTGATGTCTTCCTTGGATTCCTCTGTCAGGCAGTTGTTCCACCACTGTAAGAGTTTGCCTGTAAATCCTAGGGTCATGAGCTCAATGACTTCTCCATGAGGGAGACCTTCATTTAGGTAGTTATTAGCTACCATGGCCATATGTTGGATTTTATTCAGAATTTCTTGTTCTGAAAGTCCATCGATATTCCATTCATATAACTTGCCTGATGATACAGAGAATTGGTTGCTAACATTTCTTTCCTCATACTGGAGGTCTGGAGGGGTAGGTCTAGGGTACCAATTCTTGGTTGACCCAAATGTTAGGCGCTTAACCTGGAGGTCTTGGAACTGGTTTTCTAATTGTTCTATGTCACTATCTGATTCTTGGGAAGATTGACTAGAACTGCTAGAGGCTGTTTGAATTCCTAAAACCTTGACATGAAGAGGTTTTGTGGAGGAAGAGGTTAAAGGTTCTTTCTTAAGCTCTTCAAGTTTCTGGGTGACTATCTCCAAAGCTGTTTTATCTTTAGGCCAACTAAGACCTTTCTGCCTAGTCGTGGGTAGTTTTACTAACGGTTTTTCTAAGGACTGGATAGGTTTGCTAGGGCTTCCTGGCTGGAGGATGACCTTGTTTTCAACCCTGTCTTCTATCCTGTCAAGCTGTTTACCTATAACGTCTAAACACTGGTTGGTATAGTTGTTCTGCTCTATCACCTTCTTGATGGGCTTTTCCTCTTCTGTGGGAATCTTAAAAGGTGATGCAACTATATCACTATTCCGATGTTTAAAGGTTATGTTTTCTAATGGTGGATGGCTAGAACGGACAACTTCCTTAGTTTCCTTGGTCCATTCTCTGGTAATGACACAAGTCTTTCTGTGCCATTCAAAATGCTCTTCCAGGTATTCAAAGAAAGGGATATGTCCAGATATCTCTTTCATGAACTTAATCCATGCATTAGAAATTTCTTTCTTCTGTTCCCTGGTATGATTTGCTCTATAGGCTTCTCTTTTGAGTCTGTTTTCTTCAGAGTCAAAGTCTCTGCCTAATTCATCAAAATCAGGGGTGAACGGTTTGCTAAGGACATAAACTTGGTGGTCTATGGGAGGATCCTGAGCTTCTGGCTCCTGTGCCATATCAGTTCCTGAAGTAGAAGGAGGAGACTCTTCTTGGTCATTTTCTTCATGGCCAGAGACAGATTCTTGCTTGGCTGTGTAACAAGGTGTGCTAAGTTGAGAGTTAGACTTAACTCCTTGGAGCTGAGGTCCTAAGTCTCTTCTAGACCTAGGAAAAGGTGATCTAGGTCTGGATATACTTCCCTGGGATGCTGGTTTATCCCTAAGGAGGATCTGATCTTTCCTAATAGTCTGGCGAAGATCTATTGGGGATCTAGGCCTGGAATCCTGTATTGGTGACCTGTACTCATAATCCAAAGGGGTGCTAAGCCTGGATCTGTCAAAACTTAACCTAACCGTGCCGTCGGCTAGTTGTTGGACAAATTCTAGGTTTGGATTCTGAGAAGGGGCTTGGATCTGCAAAGGATGGTTTTCATTTTGTAAATACCAGTTTGCAGGAAAGGTGACTTCTGACCATTTGAGGGTTCTGGGAACCTCGATATTGGCTCTGGGGTCAGTGGAAGGGATGAGGGTCGTCTCACCCTTTTTCTTTTTATCAAGTGCTTGGATGTTGAGATTAGTTCTCATGCACTTGTAATAGACTCTGTATATCAAGGCTATCTGGCTGGTTCCTTTCTTCATGAGGGTACCATGAGTCTTGATATTGAGTGTAAGAGCTTCTATGACATTATGGTCGTGGATATGGACAGAGAAGTTAGGGAAACAGTTGAAATGAACTGGTCCACTACTAAGACTGGTTTCTATGGTTCCTAAGAGGCTGTCATCAAATCTTATGTGACGAGTATCTCTGAGGGCCATAAGGATTGAGTTGTTCAACCTTTCTCTGACAAGAGGTTTAACTCCGACTTGGACTAAACCTATGTGTATGAAGTTGTGTCCTTTGTTCTTATGGGCTTGAATGGTTGCTGGGTTTAACAGGTAGCACGTTTCGTACTCCTTGTTAATTCCGTAGACTTGTTCTATAGTCTTAACATGGTAGTCTGTTTTGAAGGCTTTCTTCAAAGACCATGAGGACTTATAGATTTGATCAGTTGGTACTTTGGGGATATTCCAATCTCCTATGTATAAATCTAGGTCTGATAACTCTAAAGATTCTGAGTTAATGTTTCCAACATCCTGTGGTATCTCTGGGAGTGCAGAGGGTTGGGGACACCTAGAGCTGGTAGAAGAGAAACTTCTAATCAACCTATTCATGATTCTGGATTTAAAAGTTCAATTTAACAATTACAGCCTAATTACCTTTAACTTCAAAATCTGGATCTAACCTATAGATCTGGAACAGGGTAACCTTTTGAGTCTACAAACTTACTGATAAGAGACACCAAACCTGTATCTTCCAAAACGGGGACCACCCTAAACGCCTTCTCCACGGCTTACACGGGCTAAACCAAACCGAATCCTAGGAAGACCTTGGGGATTACAGGGAACAAATCAGGTAACAAGTTCTACAAGACTCAAAAGAAAACTTGCTGCAACAGACTTTCTGGGTTAAATACAAATATGAAGAAGCAGATAACTGGGAAGCAAGAGTTTAATCTGAACAGATAAACACAGAATAATAAACAGATGGATAAAGAAGGAGGCTCAGCCTACCATTCATGAATGTTCCAACGGATAAAAGTGAGATACACAAAGGTGATGAAAAAATAACTAATGTATAAGCAAATGAATGGTAAATCAAGAGTTATCAAGAAATAAATGTAGAACAATATGTATGGAGTGGATGATAATCCCATGAAAATAATTCAAAATACTGATAATGCTCAAAATAATTTGATAAACAGATAACTATGGCGGCAGTGCCGTCCAATCTTTGATTAAAGAAAAAGTAACTTACAACACGATCGGCCAAACAACTTGGCTCTGATACCAAAAGGGGGGTATCAGAACCAAGATGTCCGGGAAGAAACCAATACAACCCCAAATATCCAGCAGCATTAACCAGCAAAAACCCCCAAGCAGATTAGTACCTATCACACCCAGCCAAATAGTTCCTACTACCCAGGCAAAGAACCCTGGCCAATACCCAACTTCTTCATCGGCTATAGCCAGCCGTTATCTAGTCTCTACAATCCCCAAACCAAATTATGGAAAGCCCAGTTACAGTTCAGCCTTAGCAGCTCCTACCCCTAAGGAAGTAAATCCCTACTTCATAGAAGAACCATATGGCCCAATCCAGACCCAAGGACCAGCCTATTATCCACCAAGGAGGGAGAGAACCCCTTACATTAAGAAATCTTATACCCAGCACATAGCCTACATTGAACCTCATCTGGTTCACATAACTGATCCCCTGGCACTAGCAATGGAATTTTTACCACAAGGATGGCATTTCTTGCCCAAACACCCAGAAAAAAGCATCAAATTTTACAGAAACATCCTCATCCAAGAAAAGTCTGCCCAGATAGAAAATATTCTCAACAAGAAGGACCCATCAGAAGTCCTCTATCACAAATTCATCATCACAGGTTTTGTCAACTGCAAAGATTGGGGAGATCACCCCTCCCAGTTGAAAACCCTGAAGAATAGCAAGTCTCTCATAGGCTCAGAACTCCATTATAGTTATTACGACTACATGGACGCCTTTGAGAAAGTTCTTTTCTACCAAAATAAGAACTACGATCATTCCTGGTTCTTAATGTTTAGCAAAGAGTTTTTTGGTCAGATTCCCTCATGGTTTATCAAGTGGTGGGAAATGTTTGGTTCTATTCCCCAGATTTTCCCAGAACCATTACAAGAAGCATTACGGTATTTTGATACCAAATACAAGACCTCCAGTCATAGATCCCAATTCCCAGCAATCCTGCATTTTACAATGAGATACAGGATCCACTGGATCAGCAAATGGGATTACAAGATCAACAACAACATTTTGGACAGTGAATTCTCAGTCAAGTGGTGGGATAGCCTTAGGTATGAACAGATCATTACCCAAGTCTACAAAGAATTCCCTCCTTATGTTCCCCAGCCCATTGCCCATAGGACAAGATCACAATCCAGCCTCGATTCTGTCCAAATCACAGGAAAATCCAGCAAAGAACTCAAGGATTTAGCGCAGCAGCTAATCCATCAGGCAAAGCAGCTTGAGACAGAAGAGAAGGTCTCTCCTGCCTCATCAGAAGCCTCTGTGAACCGAGTCCAGGAAGATTCATATCAGGATGCACAAGATCCTTACAGTGCTTACCATCTTGATGAAGACTAAGCCCATTCTGACCAGCACCAGCCACTGCTCAGAAACCTAATCCGGTTACTATTCAAAACAGCACCAGCCGCTGTTTCTACAGTACCCGCACCAGCCAGACAGATCACTGTTCACCCACAGTAACAATCATCACGGCTGAACAGTATCCAGAAAAGCAAGGGGACAAGCTACTATTCATGAACAGTAAAAGTTACTATTCACTGGACAGTACCCGACAACATCATTCAGAATCACTGTTTGCTTTCGGTGGAAAAGAAATTCACCTGCAGTAAAAGCAATTTACCTTCCATGATTCCAGCTCCGTGATTCCAGCATTTTCCAACCGAATCCAAGGCTCCCTCCAGTCTATTTAAGGCAGCCAAGGACTCAGTTCTGGGGGAGAAAAAATTAAGAGAGAAAATCAGAGCTCAGACCCAGCACTCTCAGTTTTCTCAGCTTTGCCTCCTCTTTACAACCCTTAGTATTGTAATAGGATGACAAACCCAGCTTACATTTGTAACACTCTAGCCAGTTTTACTTTTGTAATCCAATGGCCTCAACCGGCCTCTTATATTGTAAACCACATGGCCTCAGCCGGCCCTTCCGCCCTTAGCCTGTAACTTACCCCCCTTTTGGTATCAGAGCCAAGTTGTTTGGCCGATCGTGTTGTAAGTTACTTTTTCTTTAATCAAAGATTGGACGGCACTGCCGCCATAGTTATCTGTTTATCAAATTATTTTGAGCATTATCAGTATTTTGAATTATTTTCATGGGATTATCATCCACTCCATACATATTGTTCTACATTTATTTCTTGATAACTCTTGATTTACCATTCATTTGCTTATACATTAGTTATTTTTTCATCACCTTTGTGTATCTCACTTTTATCCGTTGGAACATTCATGAATGGTAGGCTGAGCCTCCTTCTTTATCCATCTGTTTATTATTCTGTGTTTATCTGTTCAGATTAAACTCTTGCTTCCCAGTTATCTGCTTCTTCATATTTGTATTTAACCCAGAAAGTCTGTTGCAGCAAGTTTTCTTTTGAGTCTTGTAGAACTTGTTACCTGATTTGTTCCCTGTAATCCCCAAGGTCTTCCTAGGATTCGGTTTGGTTTAGCCCGTGTAAGCCGTGGAGAAGGCGTTTAGGGTGGTCCCCGTTTTGGAAGATACAGGTTTGGTGTCTCTTATCAGTAAGTTTGTAGACTCAAAAGGTTACCCTGTTCCAGATCTATAGGTTAGATCCAGATTTTGAAGTTAAAGGTAATTAGGCTGTAATTGTTAAATTGAACTTTTAAATCCAGAATCATGAATAGGTTGATTAGAAGTTTCTCTTCTACCAGCTCTAGGTGTCCCCAACCCTCTGCACTCCCAGAGATACCACAGGATGTTGGAAACATTAACTCAGAATCCTTAGAGTTATCAGACCTAGATTTAGACATAGGAGATTGGAATATCCCCAAAGTACCAACTGATCAAATCTATAAGTCCTCATGGTCTTTGAAGAAAGCCTTCAAAACAGACTACCATGTTAAGACTATAGAACAAGTCTACGGAATTAACAAGGAGTACGAAACGTGCTACCTGTTAAACCCAGCAACCATTCAAGCCCATAAGAACAAAGGACACAACTTCATACACATAGGTTTAGTCCAAGTCGGAGTTAAACCTCTTGTCAGAGAAGGGTTGAACAACTCAATCCTTATGGCCCTTAGAGATACTCGTCACATAAGATTTGATGACAGCCTCTTAGGAACCATAGAAACCAGTCTTAGTAGTGGACCAGTTCATTTCAACTGTTTCCCTAACTTCTCTGTCCATATCCACGACCATAATGTCATAGAAGCTCTTACACTGAATATCAAGACTCATGGTACCCTCATGAAGAAAGGAACCAGCCAGATAGCCTTGATATACAGAGTCTATTACAAGTGCATGAGAACTAATCTCAACATCC
Source organism: Castanopsis chinensis (assembly GCA_032878915.1). NCBI lineage: Eukaryota > Viridiplantae > Streptophyta > Magnoliopsida > Fagales > Fagaceae > Castanopsis > Castanopsis chinensis. The sequence goes on from JAVQMG010000089.1 coordinate 1,372,313, forward strand.
AAGCACTTGATAAAAAGAAAAAGGGTGAGACGACCCTCATCCAGACCACTGACCCCAGAGCCAATATCGAGGTTCCCAGAACCCTCAAATGGTCAGAAGTCACCTTTCCTGCAAACTGGTATTTACAAAATGAAAACCATCCTTTGCAGATCCAAGCCCCTTCTCAGAATCCAAACCTAGAATTTGTCCAACAACTAGCCGACGGCACGGTTAGGTTAAGTTTTGACAGATCCAGGCTTAGCACCCCTTTGGATTATGAGTACAGGTCACCAATACAGGATTCCAGGCCTAGATCCCCAATAGATCTTCGCCAGACTATTAGGAAAGATCAGATCCTCCTTAGGGATAAACCAGTATCCCAGGGAAGTATATCCAGACCTAGATCACCTTTTCCTAGGTCTAGAAGAGACTTAGGACCTCAGCTCCAAGGAGTTAAGTCTAACTCTCAACTTAGCACACCTTGTTACACAGCCAAGCAAGAATCTGTCTCTGGCCATGAAGAAAATGACCAAGAAGAGTCTCCTCCTTCTCCTTCAGGAACTGATATGGCACAGGAGCCAGAAGCTCAGGATCCTCCCATAGACCACCAAGTTTATGTCCTTAGCAAACCGTTCACCCCTGATTTTGATGAATTAGGCAGAGACTTTGACTCTGAAGAAAACAGACTCAAAAGAGAAGCCTATAGAGCAAATCATACCAGGGAACAGAAGAAAGAAATTTCTAATGCATGGATTAAGTTCATGAAAGAGATATCCGGACATATCCCTTTCTTTGAATACCTTGAAGAGCACTTTGAATGGCACAGAAAGACTTGTGTCATCTCAAGAGAATGGACCAAGGAAACTAAGGAAGTTGTCCGTTCTAGCCATCCACCATTAGAGAACATAACCTTTAAACATCGGAATAATGATATAGTTGCGTCACCCTTCAAGATTCCCACAGAAGAGGAAAAGCCCATCAACAAGGTGATAGAACAGAACAACCAATGTTTAGACGTCATAGGAAAACAGCTTGACAGGATAGAAGATAGAGTTGAAAACAAGGTCATCCTCCAGCCAGGAAGCCCTAGTAAACCTATCCAGTCCTTAGAAAAGCCTCTGGTTAAGTTACCCCCCTTTTGGTATCGTATATATATATATATATATATATATATATATATTATCTATATTAGTAAGAAATCCTCTTATATATAGTATATATATATATATATATTATCTATACTATTATTTAAGGGCTTCCCCTGTTTGGATTCCTCAATTTTTTGTTCAAAAATGACCCTATATTCCTATGTTTAAGTAGAGATAAAACTAAAGGACACTCCGGTAAAAATACAACTCTAATTCCCATTAAAATATTGCCTAAAAAATATGACCATTCTCTTGTTAGTTTTCAAATTGCTTTATCCACTTATAAACTAGATTTTCAAAATAAAAATTATATATATAAAATAAAATTAAAAAACACATTTTTTTTCTACAAAATAGAACCACTAAAAAAAAAAACCTTATTACACACACAAAGCACATGTGATGAGGCTAGTAGGAAATAAAAAAAGTTGTCAGTACCGCACATCCTTAGTGCGATGATCACTCCACAAGTATAAGTACTTGTGGGGTGTGAGAGTTAAGGCCCAGGATTTAAGTTTTCAAAAGAGAGTTTCATATATATATATATATATATATATATATATAGTAAGAAATCCTCTTATATATAGTATATATATATATATATATATATTATCTATACTATTATTTAAGGGGCTTCTCCTGTTTGGATTCCTCAATTTTTTGTTCAAAAATGACCATACATTCCTATGTTTAAGTAGAGATAAAACTAAAGGACACTCCGGTAAAAATACAACTCTAACTCCCACTAAAATATTGCCTAAAAAATATGACCACTCTCTTGTTAGTTTTCAAATTGCGTTATCCACTTATAAACTAGATTTTCAAAATAAAAATTATATATATAAAATAAAATAAAATAAACACATTTTTTTTCTACAAAATAGAACCACTAAAAAAAAAAAAAACCTTATTACACACACGAAGCACATGTGATGAGGCTAGTAGGAAATAAAAAAAGTTGTCAGTACCGCACATCTTTAGTGCGATGATCACTCCACAAGTATAAGTGCTTGTGGGGTGTGAGAGTTAAGGCCCATGATTTAAGTTTTCAAGAGAGAGTTTCATATATATATATATATATATATATATATATATATATAGTAAGAAATCCTCTTATATAATAAATATATATATATATATATATATATATATTATCTATACTATTATTTAAGGGGTTTCTCCTATTTGGATCCCTCAATTTTTAGTTCAAAAATGACCCTACATTCCTATGTTTAAGTAGAGATAAAACTAAAGGACACTCCGATAAAGATACAACTCTAACTCCCACTAAAATATTGCCTAAAAAATATGACCACTCTCTTGTTAGTTTTCAAATTGCTTTATCCACTTATAAACTAGATTTTCAAAATAAAAATTATATATATAAAATAAAATATAAAAAAAACACATTTTTTTTCTACAAAATAAAACCACTAAAAAAAAAAAAAAAAACCTTATTACACACACGAAGCACATGTGATGAGGCTAGTAAAAAATAAAAAAAGTTGTCAGTACATCCTTAGTGCGATGATCACTCTACAAGTATAAGTGCTTGTGGGGTGTGAGAGTTAAGGCCCAGGATTTAAGTTTTCAGGAGAAAGTTTTATATATATATATATATAGTGAGAAATCCTCTTATATATAGTATATATATATATATATATATATTAAATATAGAAAATGTTAACAAGCAGTCAAGCACTACATATTGATTGTTTCATTGTTAAGATTTTTCTAACGTAAGTCTTGTGTAATGAAAAATATGAAAGAAAAGATATAAAAATATTTATAAAACTGAAAGGGAAAAAAAGAAAAACATAAAAAGCCAAAACAAAGACAAAAATTTTCAGAAAAATATAAAAAAAGTTGATGTTGATTATAGAATCAAATATGGGACCACAATATTCTTACAAAATTTTTTAAAAGGTTAACAAAATATAAAAACGACTATCAATAGTATTTAAATTATATATATATGAATTATATTATATATCTTATTATATATTTTTAAGTATATTTATTTATATGTATGAAGTTACAAAGTAGTATTAATCCTTAGCAAAAAATTGGGAAAAGTATTGTATGATAAGACGTGACAGTATAGATACGCGTAGGCTACTTCCATATCAAGAAAAAGATACATGTAGGCTACTCAATCACCACAACTCAAGTCCTTGACCCGTTGTGCAAAGTAATGTTAGTAAAGTACTAAACATTACTAAAAAAAACGTGAAAAATGTAGTGTGATTGAACTTGACAGTGTAGACACACAAAGCCTACTCAGTCACCAAAAGTCCTAGACCCTTTGTCCCTGAACCAATTAGAGCACTACTGGTACACACCTTTGACGTGACGAGTTGTGGTCAATATTGTGGCCAAGGGACAAGGGTGTGGTACTAAAATTCTTCGAACCAATTATCGTTTACGGTCCGGTTAATTAGGATCTTAAGGCCACACATCAATTCTTTATTTTAAGAAAAAATTTATAAAAATTTAAAAAAATTGTCAAAACAGTTAATTATTATTTTATTTTTTCATAAAAAAAACTTTTAAAATAGTTTACTAAAGAATGCTAGGAGCTAATATTAGACAAATTCAGTTTTGAAAAAATATATATAAAAAATTGAAAAAATTTTCAACACTTTTTTAATTCCTGATAAAATTTTTTCTAAAAGTAGTATACTATTGTGTGCCCTTAAGGCACATATTAGTAAAATTCTATTAGTAAAACCCTATCATTTATTAGATGGCATGTTCTTCTTTGCTCAAAATAAAAAAAATGGCATGTTCTTCAACTAGTTTTTAATCCACTTCAACACTGGCAACTCCATGTTATAGTTAGGGACAGGAGTACAAGACCACCCTGGTCTGAAAAAAAAAATCATTATTATTTATAAAATTTAAAAATTTTATGATTTTCTTACCTTAAAAAAATGTGTGACCATCCTAAATATTTTGTAGGTCTAATATAATTAAATTTTGGACAAAATTTAGGAACAAACTTGGTTGTAGATTAAGACTACAACTCCACTTAATTTTTTTTTTATTGGGTATGAATTTTAACAATTCTACAATTAGATTATATTATTTTTCTTATATCCTTTGTGCTTGTAAAACTTCAAAGAAATTACAGATATATAGCTTATATCATCAATCAAATGTTTAATTTTCAAGTTTTTGTAATCTAAAATTATATGCAAGAAATAAGTTTATGGATAAAATAGTAAATAACATCTGATTGACATGAAACTTGACATGTGTTTTAAGAACATAAAAAAAAAAATACAATTTAACAGTTAGATTTTCAAAATATGTAGCCATGTTAATTTGTTTACTGAAAGTTGTAGTCTTAGGCTACAATAAGTTTGTATCAAACTTTGGTCATTTTAACAATATATTGTGCCTTCACAAACAAAAAGAAAATTCTAAAAAAAAAAAATTATTTAACTAATTTTTTTTTTTATACAAGATAGAATTTCTACTCTAACTTACTCTAAGTGTATATGTATGTAAAGCTCCTTCCTGGACACTTAAACCTCGGCCCTTAACCCCTACACTCCAGAAGCATTTATACTTGTGAAGTGACTACCGCACCAAAGTGCGCCTTGGGATTTAACTAATATTTTAAAATATATATAACTTATAACATTAATAACGGAATATAGATATTTTTTTTATTAAATATTATACAATTTAAATTTTTTTTAATGACTACGCTGAAAAAAAAAAAAAAAAAAAAAAAAAAAAAAAAAAAAAAAAAATCTAGAGCCGCTGCACTTCAATGACCTTTTTGTCTCTTCACTTGCTTCAATCCAATCTAAGCTAATGCGTATTTCTCATCCACTGCAATGCAACCTTTTCACTATTTGTATTTGCTGGCAGGCGCTACTTCTTATTGAAAACGCACCACGTATCAAGTTTGTACCCTGCGCTTTTCAAACCTCTGTATGAGCATAAATGTGAAGGCCATTTTCATATTCCAAACATCTCTTTTTTTGGAGCAATATTCCAAACATATTTTTGCATTCAATCTTTCCATGGTTGAGAAACCTCAAACATTTACAGCCTTTTTACTTTAATTACCTATCTAAGCCTGTGGCAGAATGGCTGGACCCGACTTCTAATATTTGGTCACAAAATGTAGTTCTCTTCCTCTCTTCATTCTTCTGTATATTTTTCTTTCAACTTTTCCTTAATAGAAGTATCTGATTTCTGGATTTGTCTAATCTCTCTCTCTCTCTCTCTCTCTCCTTATTTGGATACTGCTCCTCTTCTCTGTAATTTTTTTTTGTTGAAAAACTTTATGATCTTGAATTGTTGATTCTATCTGAAAATTGCTGATACAAAGGTTTCAAAGTACATGGTCTGTCTTGCCAAATTCCATATCCATGACCTTGGAACATCAAATGTGAGTTCCAGCTAGATTCATGATCTGCAAATATATACCTTGTTAATTTGAAAGTAGCTAGGTACCATTAAGTGGAAAGCTCCCTCTCGTTGCTGTTCTCCATGATATCAGCTGTAGTGTCCCTCTTGACCATTTGTGCATTAGCTTTTCTTACATTGTTGCATGAAAAGCATGTCTTCCAAGAGATGATGTGAATCTGGAAGTACATACACTTGGTGCTCTGTTCGTAGCTGACTCACATTCTTCAGTTTAGGTGTAAGGATGGATAGAAGTAGCTTCTCTGGATTTAAGGCAACCAAAGCCTTGAACATGGACATCTCTCCTTATTGAATTTCCATTTTATCTATTCACATAATTTTGAAGATTGACTGTGAACTCTTCATCTTTAGTGTTAATTTTCTTCGAAGGAATTTCATCATAGAATGAATCCTCAATGTTATGTCCTTTTCCTCTCCGATATCTCTGTGCATTCTTGTTCTGGTGTTGCTGGTTCTTCAATGATTGCTTCACAGTATGTGGGACTTCCATAACCTGTTCATATCAGAGTGTTGTTCTCTTCTCAGTTGGAGGTCATGGCACAGGATTGATAACCACAGCAGGGTTTCTCTCTTGTTTGCAATAGGAACAGAGATGAGCACACAAAACTCTTCTCTGTAGGCCTTGGCAGTGCAAATAATCCATTCCCCACGTTTATTTATTTTCTTATTTACTTCGAATGTTCTCTCAACATTTACTGTGAGTTTGGGGACACTTGGGTCATGCTACATGGTATTATTCTTTGGCTTTTAGCCAGTTGGTTAGTAAGTTTCACAGGTTCTGTAGATGATGGGTTTTCCAATTGAAGGCCTTATTGTCTGCTCATATCATGTTGTACTGTGTTTTTACCTTCACTTCTCTCTTGTTCTTTGGTCCTAAAGCCCTTGCAATTTGCATCTTTAGTTTTACCTTGGTGAATCCAATCCAAAAGAGGTTATATTAAGGCCAGGGGATATAAGCAAAAGAAGGTCCATTACCAATAAAATCATCTTCTCTGTCCAATCTTGACTAATTTTCTGGCCATAACTTCATTTCGCTGATTCACTTTGTCAACTTTGCCAAGGCGCTTGAGAAGCACAACAAAAAGAAGAAATATTATTAGCTGCTCTCATAGTACAATGATGTAGTACTCTGTTTTCTCAAATTCATAGTTAAGATCCATCATAAATGTGGAAGGAAACCTACAACAAACAACAATGAAAGCAATGTTGTTCCTCGAGTTTTCCATTTGAGTGAGTTCCTTCATTTTCTGTAGCTGCCTTGGATTCTTTATTTATTTATTATTTTAAAATTATGTTTTGTACTTATTTTATGAAACTAAGAATTATCTTTCAATTTCTTATTAAATTGTTGAGTGATGCTTAGATACTACAAATTTTATTATATATGTTTTACAATTTGATATCACACCAATCACGAAAAAAGTTATTTAGACATTCATTTATTATGCTATAGTATTTTTTCTAATTTGATTTTAGCTACTTAATCATTATTGTGTATTTAAATTTGTAATAACTTCAGTATCTTTTTCCTGGTTTGATTTCATCTACTTAACTATTTTCATGATTGTAGAATTCCAAAACAGGAATGCATAGGGATATGAACCGAGAGAATAGAAGAGTATTGTGAGCTCATCTATTCCCATTGCAAGTGAGAGCGAAACCTTGATGTAGTTATCAACCCCATGCCATTCCCTCCATCTGAGAAGAGAACAACTCACTGGAAAAAAGCAGGTTGAAAGTTGAACATACTGTGAGCCAATCATTGAAGAACCAGCATTACTAGAACAAGAATGCACAGTGATACCAGAAAGGAAAGCAACATGACATCGAGGACTCATTATATGATGAAATTCCTACAATCAAACTCAACGTTGAATATGAAGAGTTCAGTCAATTTTGAAAATTACAAGCAAGAGAAAATGGAAAACCAAGAAGGAGACTTGTCCATGTTCAAGGCTTTGATTTCCATAAATCCAGAAGCTTCTTCTATTCAACCCTACACCCAAACTGAAGAATGTGAGTCAGTTATGAACAAAGCACCAAGTGTATGAGATGAAATTCACATCTACTCTTGGAAGACACGCCTTTCATGCAACAGACAACAGTGTAAGTGAAGCTACTGCACAAACAGTTAAGAAGGATGCGACTGAAAACATGATGAATAGTGATGAAAAAGATTTCCACCTCGTGGTATCTACTTTCAAGATAATGAGGTATATATTTGTAGATCATGAATCTAGCTTGAACTCATTTGATGTTCCAAGATCATGGATATGGAACTTGGAAAGACGGATTGTATACTATGGAACCTTTGTATCAACAATTTTCAAATATGATCAACAATTCAAGATCATAAAGTGGGTGATTCTTTTAATCCAAATCATCAACTTAAAATAATTAAACTGGTTATGCAATCGGTTATAGTTTCGTGAAGAATGGGCATAATCATCAAAACTTAATTAAATAAAGTAGACTAAAAATAAATTAACACAACAATAAGGTTAAGAAGGGAAACTCTGACCGAAAAAACCCTATGGGGTTTATTGATCACCACCCAATGAAAGAATTGACCATGGCAAAATGGAAGTTTTCAATACAAGAATATAGATCATTCTAGAATTGCTACTTCCTAAAAAACTTACTCACGTGATTATATGAAACTCCAACCTGTTAGACTTTTCTACCTCCTCAATCTCTTCAATGCGTTGATACCGAACATGAGTATAACTTTGCAAAAATAAGTTAATTGAAGTAGATTATTATAGTAGCTTCACCTGGGGTGAGGCGGGATGAAGTGGGGAAAAATTGTCATTCTTACGTTAGTACTTTTCCATTAAGAGTGTCACTACATTATCTCTACAAAACAAAACAACCGTTTATCATCACATAAACAACAAAATAGTTACATGAAAATGACTTACCGTTTTATCATTTAAACGATGACAAGTAAAAAGAATAAAATAACAAATTTTGTGGTTCAAGTAGTCCAAAAGAATTCGGATAAACTCATGCAAAAATTCATATTTATATTAATATAAGTACCAACTTTTTCTATTTTATATAATCACTTTTCAAAAACACTCATATTAGATTTTATATAAGAGAAATGATATGCCCACAACATTTTCACAACATTTTTACAACAAATCCTAAATGGCAAGTTATTACTGGTTATTATTGTTGGGGCAAAAAAGTAATCTTAGTATTAGGTTCAAATTTGAACCAATAACAACCACCCACCTATGATTTGTTGTAAAAATGTTGTAAAAATGTTGTGAACGTAGCACCTTTTTATATAATGTTTTTTATTTTTCTATTTTTGATAAGAAGAATTAATGACTTAGTTACTAATTTCTAGGGAACAATAAATACATGACTATGAGTGTTTTTTTCACTCTTTGATCTAATACAAATCAATGGTCCAAAAAATGTATAACTTTTGTGAAGTTACATCAAATGTAACTTGAACTGAGAAGTTTTGGATCAAGTATATGAATGGTTACTTTTACCCAGTCTCTCTGTCGCTTAGAAAGTGAGGTTTTCTCTCTTCTCTAAGGCAGTAGAAGTGTACTGGTCCCTTCATTGGAAGGAGAGTTTGTTTCTCAGGAGGTAACCACTGTATCTTCCAAGCTAGTGGGTTCTTTGTTTTTTTCGGGGTTGTTGGGAAACACTTTTTTCTTGTTTTCACCTTGATATTTGTCATGGAGGAGTTAGCAAATCAATGGACCAACTTGTCCCTTTCAGAAAAGGAAACTGTTGGATTCACACTATCAAAAGAACAACGTACTGGTGAATTTTTGCTAGCTGCTCAATTCCTTACTCCACGTTTTCTAAATATGGAGGCCATGGCGCGAACTTTCAAACAATTGTGGAGATCTACAAATGGGTTCACTATCCGAAACCAAAATGACCACTGAATTCTGTTTGTTTTTGATAACCCCAATGATATCGATAGAATTCTCAAAAATCAACCTTGGAGTTTCGATAAACATTTGGTGATGCTACAGCAATACAATACAGATTGTCCAATTCGCGACCTGGTGTTTTCAAAAACGTTATTTTGGGTTCAGGTCCATGATATCCCAATTCGCTACATGACAAAGGAAGTGGCAAAAAACATCTGTGACATCATTGAGGAAGTGAAGAAATCAATAGATGCAGTAACAGATGAAGGTGGACACTTCATTCGAGTGTGAGTGATGCTTCATATTACTCTGCATTTATGCAGAGGTAGAGTTATTACACTAGAGAATGGATCAAAACATTGGGTCCAATTCTGATACGAGCGCCTGCCAAACCTTTGTTTCTGGTGTGGGCGTCTGAATCATGCGGATAAGAATTGTGAGTTATGGCTGCAAAGCAAAGGCATTCTAACAGTGGATCAACAGCAATACAACTCCAATCTGAAGGCCGCACCATACACGTCTAGTGGAAGAGATGTCATAGTGGTACCTGGTTTCTATGAGATGAGACATCCATTCACAAGAAAAGAATTCCAGGCAGCAAGGGAAAGATTGGAGATGAGGGATAACAATTCAACGGAGAAACAACCGGAGATGGCCCAAGCGAGCATGGAAACTGATGAAGGAATTAATACAGATATTAATGCCAAAGATTTACCCGTTACAAATGAGGTGACCATCAATGCTACGTTACCTCCAGATGTTGTGATTGAATCAAATTCCCCAATGGTTGCAGAGATTCCAATGGATACACGTAGTAATGAGGAGGAGAAAAATAAGGAACCAGAATTAATCTCAGACTCAATTACTTTCGAGAATTTATTTGATATTCAGATTAATGAGATTGATGCAGAGTTGGCTAGATATGATGAGGCCCCGAGTATTAAGGGCAAAGCAGTGAGGGTAATTTATGAGAGGAGTAATTCTGAAATTCCTAATTTGGCTCCTCCAATCAATAGCAAGGGGTTACATAACTTAACAAATAACCAAGGAAAGGTTTTTCCTGACGTGGCAGAAGCTTCTAATCATTCTCAAAGCTCGGCAAAACCTAATCCTAAGTGTCAAAAAAAATCCAAAACGTGGACAAAACAAGTCTGCCAACCTGCACAGAAAACACAGGTTAACAAAGAAGAGAATGGTCTGAGTTGCAGGTTAATCATCTGGAGTTACCTTTGAAGCATAGATTGGTTTCAAAAGATGATGGAGTTGCTACAATTTCAATGGTGGAGGTTGTACAGCAGCCCCGCCAATCGCAATGAGTTGCTTAGTGTGGAACTGTCGTGGGCTTGGGAACCCATGTACAGAGAACGAGCTTGTAGAGATGGTGCAGGCAAAAGATCCCTCTGTCGTATTTTTAGCCGAAACATGGGCAGATAAAGCAAGGCTAAAACAAGTGTTACGGAAGATACAGTTTGAAAATATTTTCATCGCTCCTAGACCGATTAGGGGTGGTGGATTGGTGTTGTTTTGGAGATCATCAATTGATGTATCAGTGGTGGGTTCAAGTAAGAATTTTATTGATGCAATTATCAACAGAAATAAGAAGGATGAATGGCGTTTTACTGGGTTTTATGGCGAACCGAAGACCCACAAGAGATTAGAATCTTGGGAACAACTTAGAAGCTTAGATCGAAAATTCCAACTCCCTTGGCTTTGTGCGGGAGACTTCAATGAATTAACAAGGGCCGATGAGAAATTGGGAGGCAATAGAAGAAGTCATAATCCAATGCAACTTTTTCGGGATGCATTGGATGAATGTGGTTTCATTGATCTAAGCTACTTAGGTTCGAAGTTCACATCGAGAAAACATTTTGCTAATGGTCAGTCACTATGGGAAAGGTTGGATAGGGCACTGTGTACAAATGATTGGCTGCAGCGGTTTGGAGCAACAAAGGTATTTCATTTAAATTGCTCTACCTCTAATCATATTCCTATATGGATTGTTCCAAATGGTCTAGACCCTCCACCCTTGTCTAGACCATTTAGGTTTGGGGAGATGTGGTCATTGGATAAAGGATGTGGTCGTACAGTGGAAGTTGTTTGGAGAGGTGAATTCAATTGCAATGCCGAGATTCAAGTGATGAGAAAAATTGAGAAGTGTGGGAAGGATTTAACTCAGTGGAGCCAGCAACACTTTGGGAGTGTTAGGCGTGAATTGAAAGAGAAGAAAAAACAACTAGAGAAGGCCGAACAGGTGGCTATGCAATTAGGCAATAATTTTCGAGTTAGGGAGTTAACAAAGGAGGTAAACGATTTGATGGATAAGGAGCAGAAAATGTGGAGGTAGTAGGCAAAAAATTTTTGGTTAATTGGAGGGGACGAAAATACAAAGTACTTTCATAGTAGGGCAACTCAATGATGTAGGCAAAATAAAATTTCAGGCATCTTCAACTTGAATGGGGAGCGGGTTACCCAACCTGACTCAATTGCAAGCAGCTTCACAGATTACTATCAGGGGCTATTTACATCTTCAAACCCGGTCATAGAGGAGGCTGCCTTGAATTCGGTTCCAAAACTTATCACTGATGAGATGAATGCATTATTGTCTCAAGATTTCATGGATTGGGAAGTCCAAACAGCCTTGAAGCAGATGGCCCCATTAAAAGCGCCAGGTCCCGACGGTATGCCCCCTCTATTCTATCAAAATTATTAGAGTTTGGTAGGTAGTGATGTCACAAAAACAATTTTGTCCTACTTAAATACAGCCACCCTTCCCCATCCCATTAACCATACTTTCATCACTCTTATCCCAAAAATAAAAAACCCCTTGTCTGTTACTGACTTTCATCCCATCAGCCTATGCAATGTCCTTTATAAAAAATTTTCAAAAGTGTTAGCCAATTGATTGAAAAAAATATTGCCTAATATCATTTCATAACATCAAAGTGCCTTTACAAAAACTGGTTGATATCTGACAATATTCTGGTAGCTTTTGAAACTCTCCATAGCATGAAAAAACATAAAGGCAAAACTGGCTATATGGTGGTCCAATTGGATATGAGTAAAGCCCATGATCGGGTAGAATGGATTTTCTTGGAAGAATTATGAGAAAATTGGGGTTTGAAGAGAGGTGGATAAATTTGATGATGGTTTGTGTGAAATCAGTATCGTACTAGATACTAGTGAATGGGGAACCGAAAGGCCTAATCTGTCCCTCTAGGGGGATTTGTCAAGGCGATCCCCTATCCCCTTTTTTGTTCCTATTGTGCACAGAAGGACTACATAGCCTTATTACCAAAGCTGCCAATGAAAATTCTATAAGGGGGTTCTCCCTTTGTAGGAGGAGCCCAAGACTAACCCATTTGCTTTTTGCAGATGATAGTTTGTTGTTTTGCAGGATAAACAGACATGATTCTCTTAAGGTGCTGGAAATTTTAGCAACTTCTGAAAGTGCTTCCGGGCAACAAATCAACCGAAACAAAACCTCTTTATTCTTTAGTAATTCAACATCTGAGGAGGAAAAAAGACAGATTAAGGAAGCATTTGGAGTTCCCGAAATTGTGCACTATGATAGGTACCTGGGACTGCCATCACTTATTGGGAAAAACAAAAAAGCAAGCTTCGATTACATAAAGGAAAGGATTTGGAGGAAATTACAAGGGTGGGAAGAGAAGTTGTTGTCACAAGCCGGTAGAGAAATCCTCATAAAAGATATGGTGCAAGCAATCCCAACATACACGATGAGTTGTTTTATGCTTCCTTTGAGTCTTTGCCATGAAATTAAAGTTTTAATTCGTAAGTTTTAGTGGGGACAAAGGGGAGATCGAAGGAAAATTCATTGGGTTAAATGGGGTGATATGTGTAACCCAAAGGCGAAAGGAGGGATGGGTTTTAAGAAATTATCGCTTTTCAATGAAGCTCTACTAGGCAAGCAAGTATGGAGGTTGCTGCATAATAAAAATTCTTTGTTCTATAGAGTTTTTAAATGAAGGTTCTTTCCAAATTGCACAATTATGGAAGCCAAAGAAGGTCATGGTGGGTCTTATCCATGGAAGAGCATCTTGAAAGGCAGGGGTGTTATTCAAAAGGGGGGGGGGGGGGGAATGGAGGGTGGGCGATGGAGAATCAATCAAAATTTACGGAGACAACTGGCTACCTACTGCTTCCCTTTCTGGTGTTCACGGTCCACTACCATCAAAATTTCAAAATGCCTTATTAAGCTCTCTTATTAACCATCAGACTCGCACCTGGGATTTTGAGGTATTATCCACTGCTCTCACTCCATTTGAAGTTGACTTGATTCAGAAAATCATTCTTAGCCGTGGACAATCAAGGGATGTTCTATTTTGGCCATTTGTGCAGTCTTTATGCAGTCAGGTATTTACTCAGTCAAGTCGAGTTACTATTTTCTCAAATCTGAAACTCGCTCCACAGCCATACCAGCTCTAGCTCTGCCTGATCATCCCAAGCCACCTTGGAATCGGATCTGGAAGCTTAATTTTCCAAAAAAAAAAAAAAAAACTTCTTATGGAAAGCAGCCTGTAATGCACTGCCCACAAGTTCAGAGTTGGTTCGGAGATACATCATCAACTATCCAATCTACTTTGTATGCTCAAGTCACTGTGAGGATGTTTTACACGCCCTATGGTCCTGCCCGATTCTGTCACAAGTGTGGGAAGAAGATCCACAATGGAGCTTCAAATAAACTTCAAGTTACTCTGATTTCACACAGCTTCTCTTCACGGTTTTGGACTCAACCTGCAATGGGGAACTATTTGCTACAATCACGTGGACAATCTGGTTCAGAAGAAACAAACTTAGATTTTCACCACCAGGGCTCCCTTTGGACCAGGTTATGCAGACAGCAGTTAATTCATTGCTGGAGTTTCGGAATGTGCAAACACCAGCTAAGCCAAAGGCAGCCAGGCCGAGAGCTAAGTGGATAGCACCTCTAAGTGAGAGCTTCAAAATAAACTTCAATGGGGCTGTCTTTAAGGACCAGAACAAGGCAGGGGTTGGAGTAATTATTCGAGACGGCCACGGTTTGGTAATGGGTTCAATGTCTCAAGTAATTCCTCTCCCTCAAACTATTGTGGAACTTGAAGCTTTGGCAACATTAAAAGCACTCGAGTTTGCTGCAGATTTGGGATTGAATTATGTGGTTCTTGAAGGTGATTCAGAGATTCTTATGAATGCATTGATGGATAATTCGCTATCGTTAGCCTCTTTTGGTCTTTTGATCCAAGATATTAAGGCTTATGTTGAATTTTTTCGATGTATTAGATTTTCTCATGTTCGTAGGGAGGGTAATATTGTAGCACACAACTTAGCTAGGCATGCATGTCATGTCACTGGTTTTACAGTGTGGATGGAAGATGTCCCATCTCACACATTTGCTGCTTATCAGGCAAATTTGTCGATTGCTGAATAAAGTAATTTATTTCTATCTCAAAAAAAAAAAAAAAAAAGTGTAACTTGAACCCATCTCATATATATATAAAAGCTAAGATATAGAATTTAATATTGCTGTACTTCTATTGAGCCACTTCATAAGCCATGTCATACTTTAAACAAAAAATTCTTGATGATTTTTCTATTTTATTTTATATGAAATAATTAAATATAATTCATGGACAAACTTGTTAATGCGCTCCATTACTATTCAGTATGTTACTATACATTTTTTTAAAATGCAAATATTTGACTATTCAGCTACCCAAATTGATTTCAACTTTTCATTTTCTTTTTTCTAATTTCAAGTAATTGTTAAAAATGAATAATTCACTCTCTTTTTAGTAGATATATGCACATGTTTGACTATTTATTACAAACGTTACTATTCATTAGATGCAAATGTTTGATTATATCCAACTATTCAAATTAATTTCAACTTTTCGTTTTCTTCTTTCTAATTTTAAGTAATTGTTAAAATTGAAATTTTAAACTTTTCATCTTCCTATTCTAAAAAAAAAAAAACTCTTCTTCTCTTCCTCCAACCTTTCTCCTCTCTCTTTGCTTTTTTATCCCCCTATTACTCTTTACTTTACCGTTAAACTTCTTTCACCATTTCCTTTCTTATATTTTGACTCTTCTTCTTCCCATCTTATTTTGTATAAACTCGATATTATTTATTCCATTCAATCCATATTTTTCCCACACAAAAACTGTGAGTACTCTCTCTCTCTCTCTCTCTCTCTCTCTCTCTCTCAATTTTTGTTATTTCTTGTAGCTCTAATTTAGGTTGATTTTTTTTTTTTTTAATTTCTTTGAGTTGTAATTTTTAAATTTCCCATCACAAATCACTCTTATAGCTTTGGTTGAATTTTGGTTTGGATTAATTTGCAGTTCTTTTTTAAATAGAAATTTGAGTTTATACATGGCTATGAATTTGAATGTTCCTACCAATAGACTTCCATTGAACAAAAATGTATTCACAATGTTTTTAGCTTTATATACCTTTTTGGTAATGTGAATTTGAAAAAGAGAAAATGGTAGACAAAGGATGTATGGACTTTTATAATCTCCTATATCTTGAAGAAAGTGGAGGACCTATTAGTCTCTCTTCTATTGGAATTTTGTATAGAAAGCATTTTGCTATAAGTTTCTTGACTTTTTGTTATTTTTATTTTGGTCATTTTATTACAAATAATTAGTTTCTCCACCATCAAATTTTTTGCTAATTTGATCTTTCTTGGTAAGGTTTTATTTTGCTTAGTTGACCATCTTTATTGAAAATGCCAAAAAGAGAATAAGATAAAATATAATTTACTCTATAGCATCATTATGCTATTAATGTTTTTATG
Organism: Castanopsis chinensis; assembly: GCA_032878915.1. Classification (NCBI taxonomy): domain Eukaryota; kingdom Viridiplantae; phylum Streptophyta; class Magnoliopsida; order Fagales; family Fagaceae; genus Castanopsis; species Castanopsis chinensis. The sequence continues at coordinate 1,388,591 of JAVQMG010000089.1, forward strand.
TATAGATACTTAAGGAATTTTTTCTTTTTGCATTTTATTTTATTTTATATTTCCACTTTATGATATATGATTTATTGATAATGATCTATTGCAAAGTTATCGTTATTTACTTTTTCACTTGGTTTCAATTGTGAGGAAGAAAGAGATGTGGATCTATGTTTTGGAATATATATATATATATATATATATATATATATGGACAAAACTTAGGTACAGTTCTTTAGGTACAGTTCCTTAAGTTCCCTACTTAAAATTTTGACATCTGTCCAATTTAACTACCTAAACAAACGGTGTTAAAACTAAATTTGTTTTTCCATCTTCCTTTATTTTCTGGTACTGCAACAGCAAGAAAAAATAATACCAAAAAATGCAGAACCAAACAAGAAAGATCAAAAAATCAAAAAATAAAAGCAAGATCTACTATGTTTCAAACCAAAAAAACAAACCCTTTCTCCCTCATTTTCTCAGTAACCAAACAGAAAATATCAAAAAATAAAAGCCAAATCTATTGGGTTTCAATCCAAAAAACGAACCCTTCGCCCTCATTTTCTCAATAACCAAATAGGAAAGATCAAAAAATAAAAGCCAGATCTACTGGGTTTCAAACCAAAAAAACGGACCCTTTCTTCCTCATTTTCTCATTAACCAAACAGAAAATATCAAAAAATAAAAGCCAAATCTACTGGGTTTCAATCCAAAAAACGAATCCTTCTCCCTCATTTTCTTAGTAACCAAACAGAAAAGATCAAAAAATAAAAGACAGAAAGAAAGAATCATAGATCAGAAAAGAAGAAAGAATCATAGATCAGAAAAGAAGAAAGGAAGCAGATACACATAAATACACACACCGAGAGAGAGAGAGAGATTCATAGATCAGAAAAGAAGAAAGAATCATAGATCAGAAAAGAAGAAAGGAAGCAGATACACATACATACACACACCGAGAGAGAGAGAGAGAGAGAGAGAGAGAGAGAGAGAGAGAGAGAGAGAGAGAGAGAGAGAGTCATAGATCAGAAAAGAAAAAAGAGTCCTAGATCTGAAAATAAGAAACGAAAGAGATAAACATACATACAAACACACCAAAAGAGAGACCTGAGATATTCTTTCTTATTTTTTTTCTCTTTTTTTGGGCTTTACGTTTGGAAGAGAAACCATTTGCAGTACCGAAAAAAAAAAAAAAAAAAAAAAAAAGATTTAACACCGTTTGTTTAGGTAGTTAAATTAGACAGATGTCAAAATTTTAAGTAGAGAACCTAAGATACTGTACCTAAGGAACTGTACCTAAGTTTTGCCCTATATATATATATATATATATACCTATAAGAGTTGAATTGCATACATTTGTATAGTAAAAAAAAAGTATACATACTTACAACTTGGTCTAATAGTTCTCACACTATCAATTTATATAAAAAAAATTATTGCATTATGTTTTCATACATATCTCACTATATACATGACTACAAAAAACTTCTAATTTAAAATATAATTTCAAATAACACATATTGAACTTTTATAAATATACAATCTAATATATTAATTCAATAATTATCCAAATCAAATTTTCTCGCGCATCACGCGGGTCTGCAACTAGTTTATTTTAAAAGCTATTTTAATAAAATATTTAATCTTTATTACATAACCACTTTTTTAAAAGATCCACATCAATCACACACCCATACGCACATCAACTGAAAAAGTGAATTGAGAAATAAATAAAGGAAAATGTTAAATGATACACAATTTTAAGAAAGTTTTTATGGGAAAAGGGGAAAAAAAAAATTAATGTTTTCACAGCTTTTTTTATTTCTCATAAAAATTATATCAAAACTTTCTTAAAATGAACTGTTAACCATTGCTCAAAGAGCACCCGTTAACATAATCCATAAATAAAATATGAACGATAATTGTGTAAATTTACATGGATATTATAGCTATGGACAAGATATGCATAATTTTAAATGGGTGTGGCTTTTGTCCTGTGTCACTCGTTGCGATCATGACACGTGTTCGAAAATGGACACATGTTATGATTGTAGCGGGTCCAATGCCTCCAGTGCACTGGACAGAAGCTACGACCATTTTAAACAATCAGATGTGAGTGATTTTTTGTGTTGGTTGGCCAAAATTTTACTTTGATTGATGCAAGTGCTCTAATAGTCTTGAGTCTTATTTTCATTGATGCTAAAGATCCAATGGGTCATTCTCATAGGCATCAATCGTTCTCTTCCACCTCTCTTGTAATCCCCACTAAGATTGAATGGACGATCTGTTTGCTCCCTCCGTAGTTGCTAATTTTTCTTCTTTCACCCTTGTCTGTCCTGGACTTTGGAGTCACATTTCATAATGAGAGTTTCTATTAGCTTCACTAGTTCTCTTGTCACTTTTGCAAATAGATGACACCGCATGCCAATCAAAGGGCTTAAGATTAGCTGTCATGTCTTGAGCCTAATCATGCAAATCAATGTCATAGTTGAAGACTTACAGTTATTTAACCCCATTTGAAAAGTACACTTTAAATCAATTTATGACTCCTATTGAAAAATAATAACAAATTTTAACATATAATACTTCAACACCAATTGCTTGTGACATAGTTCAATGTTGCAGAATGAATTCTTTTATTTCAAACCATCTAGCACTAGCATGATACCTTTGAGAATAGAAATGCCAATCTTACATTTAAAAGTTCCAGTATCGGAACTTTTGTTTGTCTGAGCTTGTTGGTGCAATGGTGCAACAAGCTCAGACAAACAAAAGATTCACAACATGAACAGAATATGCTAACAAAACTGCAACATAAGATGAATACATGATATCATATGAGCACCAGATTGTCTCTTCTGGTTTTTTTTCCTGCATCTTTGTATTCCTTATGGCTTTGACCCAACAATTTCTCCAGTTTCTGGATCCTTTCTTCTATCCTAATATTCTGGCTCTCTCTTCCTATAGTCTGTATATAGTCATCAACATCTATTGGGTTATCTAAAGACGCTCCTGCCTTTGTTCCCTTGCTTTCTTCAGCACCACCTTTAGCTAATCCTTTTTCTTCAGTATCTAATGGGAGATTCTTAGAGTCACTGCCCTCACTCTGGAATCCATTTGTTGCTGTATTCTGGTTCCTAGCAAACATATGAGCCCTACTCTCAACTTCCTTGGCGCCAACACTGACTGATGGAAATTTTCTTTTTCTATTATTTCCAGTGGCAGAGCTTGGAGTAGGTGTGACAACACTTTTTGATTGATTGTAAGAATAATATTCAGAAGTAATATTTCTTTTTGCAACAGTGTTGCGAAGTTTGAGACTTTCTAAAATTGGAAGATTATCAAGACTATCATCATCACTGGAAATTTCAAACGTATTGGTACTGACAGTAGCATGACTCTCCTGGGCTGACTTCTGAGAAGTTGCTTGATTTCTCTCTGCAGTTGAGATATTGTAGTTAACTTCATTCTTCTCTGACCCAAACGATTGCAACATTTCAGATTTCAGTATTTTATTTGAGACACCGGCTTGAGAAAACTTCGAACTAAACAGCATATCATCCTCACCCTGTTCAAGCTTTGGTTTTGCAATGCCAGAATTAAAAATAGAAGCGCAAGATGCGATGCTCTTTTTCCTTGTAGATGTTTTGGAAGTTTGTGGTGACTCCTTACTGTAGTTCTCAGGACTCTTCGATTCATCTAAAGCATGGGAAGCCTTATTCTGCTCTGCTTCACTTGACAATGATATTTTAGTGTCATCCGTACTTCTATCTTGCTTTAGGATTTCCTTGATTACATTTTTGCGAGCCAATACACATTCCTTCCACCAAGTGAAGTACGCTGCTGAAACAGAAGGTTAAAATGATCTTGGCGGAATAAAGAAGTGGACATTTTCCTCTGCAAAGTTGTCATCAGAAAATTCACCAGGAAGGTGTTGATCCATTCCAAACTGCATTGCCACCCGGTGTGGCATATAATTTTCAGTGCAATCTAAACAGACAAGCTCAGAGGCACACAAGCATTGAAGAAATGACCATAAGTCCTCATCTAAACTTGAATTACAAATAATTGACTCTCCATTTTCTTTATAGTAAGACAAATGGCACCAATTTTCCAAATCAGCAGCATAAGGACGCCACTCAAAATCTTCTGCAGACTTGAGTATACACCACCTAATGCTTGCGAGACTGAGAGTTGATTTTACTTTATGCAATCGAGCTACCCTGGGTTCACCAGGCTGAAGTGGCTTAAGACTCTGTTCTTAAACTAGGGAATCGCTCAATAGCCCATAGTTGCAATATTTGAAACAATCCCGTAACTGTGATTGGCCTTAAAGAGGACATTGCATTTTCTTTCAACAACCTCAAGTTCTCATAGAGACTTGCAAGCACTGCAGGGGCCAGTGCAATTTTAGTCCCTCTAGACAAATGAGCGGCTATAGGAAATACATGACTCCCAACAATGTCATCAGGAAGTGAAGGAAAAACATACCTTGACAGCCACAGAGAAAGAAATGTTACATGTTCAAACTCATTCTCATTCTCCATGAAGTGCGTGATCCAAGCACCATAGTTAGCCTTTCTGGACTTGCTTTGGGAAAATTCCTTCCTTATTTTCTTCATCTCTTCCACTACTCTCACCAACTCCTCTGAAAGAGGACTAGTTACTAGCTCTCCGAGTACCGGAAACCCACCAAGAATCATAACATCTTCGAGGGTTACCGTTCCTTCTCCCCACGGGAATACGAAAGTATTAGTTTCTGGACACCATGACTCCACTAACCCAAGAACCAAATCGCGGCTACATTGTATTTCATAACGAGAACTCATGATAGCATCACATATGCCTGCTTGATTCCACTTGAAACCATATTTTCCAGCTAATTTGTCTATCCACTCATCCCATCTTTTCTGGGGCTGCTTCCACCCTTTGAAATGAACTTTTGAATGCCATGATTGGCTTTTGTTGTGAGAGAAAATTTCAGATAGTAAGGGAACATATGGAACCTTAACAGCTTGGTAGGAATAGCTAACAAATGGTTTGAGGAACCTAACAATTCTCCTTGTAATATTCCCATCTTTTTTGGAAACCATTTCCTCTTCTCTTGTTTCACAAATGGAATAGGACTGTTCTGTTGCCATTATTGAGCAACAAGGAGGAGGAGTGGGGGAAGAGAGCTGAGTAGTAGATATAAATACAATAAACAAAAACAGTTCGTTAGAAAAACAGCATAAAACAACTACATATGCCGTGAGAGCGGTTCCCATTCTAAACTCTTGGTCTCCCATATGTTCGTCCTTGGCAACTGGCAAGCTGTGGTTAACCGGCTGTTAATATTTTTTGTCTTTCTTTTTTTAACTGTAGAAACTTGAAAATATCATGCAGTGTTCTTAGCTTTTACATTTACTACTCCAATTCTACAAACCTAGACGCCTTCTCCTCCTCCCAAGTATTTTGTTGTATCCTAATCTAGTCTTCTACTATAAATTTAAGAAAATCAATTAACAATTTTAATCAATCTCCAAAAAATGCTAATATCAAGATCACCAAGCCAGAATATCAATCACACACAAATTAAAACACGCTAATATCAAGATCACCAAGCCAGAATATCAATCACACACAAATTAAAACACATAAATTGTTGGGAAAAACTCTTTTTCCAATGAAAAAACTATGGGACAACCTTCAAATAAATCCAACATTATAAAATTAATTCCAATATCTTTTTTTTTTTTTTTTTTTTTTTTTTTTTTTTGAGAGAGAATTCCAATATCTCAAAAAAAAAAGTTTATATTTCTAACCTTCTTAAAAAAAAAAAAGTTTATATTTCTAACTTGAGATCCATTCCAAATGCAATAATCTTTCACCCTAAGAATTTATGTGAACTCATTTGATATTTCCACTCACTTTGAATACAGCTCCTTGTTGTGGTAGCACCCAAAATTCCTCCCCATGGAGAAAACTCCAAAACTTATATTCCATTCTATATGTCTCATGGCTAAAGAAAATACCCTTGTTTTGTTTGCTCTCACACACACTAGTTGCTCATTGCAGTTTCTTTTTCTTCATTTCGCAACACTAATTAAAGCCTCACAAATTCTTCTTAATTTTTACACTTTAGAAAATGAACAAGATTGGCTCCAAACATGTTTTGAGCTACTTGCTCCAACTTATAATATGGCTTCTAAAGAAACCATTTATGTATAGTTTTAGTCACTTAACTTTTTTAATGAATCGTATAAATTATTTAAATAATATACATTAGTTTTATAAATTGCCACATAATGGGTTAGAACTTGGAAAAGATAGTGCTAATTATGTTTGGAACCAAACTTTGTACTTAAGAAAAAAATTTTATACAAAAAAACCAAACCTTGTTATCTCTCTACTTATGCTACCTCACAAGCAAAAATCCATCTTTTAATCTCTTGGTTTCACACTTAATTCTATGGGGTTTTTTTTTCCCTCTCCCTATGGGGGAAGTCCCCTAAGCCAAAGCCATCAAATTCTTCGTAACACCGGCTATTTATAAGACTTGAATTTCTATTTCTTGGTGAAAAGGGAAGACATTATTTCTGTGATAAGGGATTTACTTTCCTTTCACTCTTAGGAATAGCCTTTTCTTTTATACCAAGAAAACCCAAAAAAAAAAATCAAATTACTTTTTCCTTCTTCAATAAGAAAGCCTAATTAGCTTTCCAATTCACAATTAGAATTTGAGACAATTTCTCAATACTTGTTTTTTTTTTATTAGTAAAATTTATTGTCATCAAATAAGAGAACTTGGGGTTCAAACCTTCTTATACCAAAAAACAAAACAATTGGTATCTTGCCCCAATGATAAATAGTAAACATCATGAAGCATGTATCTTATTCAAATCACTACCTATCATGTTAGGTGAACATAATTTTGACATATCGCCTTGACATGTAAAAATATTTTTTGAATCCGATCTTTTGAATCAGACATGTTTTAAGTCTTCAAATTTCAGAGGCCATGGAAAGTTAATACAAATTATTTTTGCAATGGGGGCATAATAGTTTGGATCATTAATTGTTTATTTGTTTTCTTCTTGACTCCTTTGGAAACTACAACTCAACCGAGCAATTGACACAAAAATTCCAGGTAGGTGTAAATGTAATTTTGCTGCATCTCCCTAAGAAAAATCACAATCAGAGGCTGTGTTCTTTTTTTGTTTTCCCTTCTTATGAGATTCAGCTATTCATCATCTTTAGCACATAGAAGTAATCATTTGTAAAGCAAAATACATTTATGATGGGGTTGAATTTGCAGCGGATGCCTCTTATTGTGACTACTCTGAAACTAAGTTTATTCTATTTTGTTTGCTCATGAACAAACGAGCCCAATTTTGTCATTCATTATTCTTGAATTGTTTGTAAAGAACTTAAGAAGGAATTGTTGAATTTCTTATAATTCTAATTTGAAAATTATCTGAAACACCATGATGATGAATTTTTATACTCTTGCATCTTTTGCCTTATTGTATCATTAATTGTTGCATTCAAGATTCTTCCTTACTCAATTTAATAGCACCTTAGGATAGCATCACTTAAAGTAACGAGCAATTAGGTTAGATACTGATTTCAAATATTTCTAAATATTTCCCTAGTTTGCTGTTATGTTAATGGATAAATATATAAAATAGATATATTTGATTGCCCATCACATAGAATTTGGGTTTTAGCTGGAGGCATAAATTTGAGACTGAGACATTTGACTTGGTGAACTTATGTGACATGATCATGTGTGTTTGTGTTTCTTCTTGTCTTATTTTTATACGGTTGCTAGCTTGAGGCAATGATTGTTTAATGCTATTGCTCCTAATGGGCTTGTGGGAGTTCAACGGGTTCTAGCTTCAGGTTTATATATTAGTGCACACAATATTTGTAAAGTTATTAATGAGAGCTGTTGTGAAACAGAAATGAGTTTTTTCCTTTGACATTTGAATGGGATATTATTCATGTTACATCTTACACTGAGTTAGTGCATTTGCAGTTTATTGTGGCCATTGATTTAAGAAGGAAGGAAAAATGGTAGAAAGTGCAGTCAAACTAGTTATACACAATTTGGCTCCCATGTTTGTCCAAGAAGCAAGATTGCTGGAGGGTATCCCGTAGAGAAGTTCAGAGCATTCGTGGTGAATTGGAGTTCAAGGATGCGGATGCAAAGGATGAGAAGGAAGACATGAGCAATGTTGCACAAACATGGGTCAAGTGAGTAACGAAAAAAGCATATCACATCTAAGATGTCATTGATGAATACATACTACAATTTGCAAAACATCCTCAAGGGCGAAGGCAATACTTTCGTTTCCTTACAAAAATTATTCAATTTACCACAAAATTAAAAAAAAAAAAAAATAGAGCAAGGAGAACCGAGCAATGGTGCAATACATGACACATGGCATAACCCTCGAGTGGCATCCCCTTTTATTGAGGAAGTTGAGGTTGTGGGCATTGAGTATCACAAGGACAAGTTGATAAACTAGCTGGTAAAAGGACCATCTAGTCACATTGTAATTTCAGTGGTTTGCATTGGTGGTGTGGGTTAGACTACTCTTGTCAAGAAAGTGCATGACAATGAGAAGGTGGTAGAACATTTTGACTATAGTGCGTGGATCATTGTGTCTCAATCATTCAACAGGGTAGAGCCATTAAAGGACATTATAAAGCAGTTCTACAAGGCAAGGATGGAGTTTTCTCCTAAGAAAATTGACAAAATGGAGAAGATAAAGTTAATTAATGAATCGAGGCAATGTTTACTTGAACGGAGGAATGTAAGGTTTTGGGGAAATATAAAACTTGCTTTACCAACTAATGACAATGGTAGTAGTATAGTAATGACATCCCAAAGCATAAGTGTTGCTCCATCAAACAAAGAATTTCCATCTTACCATGTGTACAAACTACCACCTTCACCTTTAGAAAATGCATGGGAACTCTTCTGCAAGATGTTTCAATGTGAAGATGGGTATTGTCCCCCTAAGTAGTTAGATTTGTCATGTGACTTAATTAAGAGATGCGAAGGGTTGCCTCTAGCAATTGTGTCTATAGGTGGCCTTTACTCAACAAAAGAAAAGGTTTTTTTTTTTTTTTTAGTGGTGCAAATTTCTTGATAGCCTTAGTTTAGAACCAAAAACTAATCCTAATCTCCTAAGTATCATCAAAATTTTATGCCTTAGGTATCATAAACTACCTTACAATCTCAAAGCTTGTTTCTTATATTTTGGTATGTTTCTCGAGGATTACTCTATCAATTGTGCTAAACTAGTTTGACTCTAGATTTTCGAGAGTTTTGTAAAAGAAAAGAAAGGGATGACATTGAAAGAGATTGCACAAGACTACTTGAACCAACTCATTCAAAGAAGCTTAGTTCAAGTGGAAAATGTCGATTATGTTGGTTGAACTAGAAGGTGTCGAGTTCATGATATGATGTGTGAAGTAATTATTTCTAGGTCAAAGGAGTTGAATTTATGTTTGGTCTCAAAACAGAATTGCTTAAGTATTGAGAGAAAATTGTTCAACACCTCTCAATTAAAAACAATGTAAATGCTCCATAGGAGAGTTACAAATTCCCACACTCATTCTATTCTCATTTTAGGGATTGCTGAAGTGCCCAGTTCTTTTCTTACTACTTGTTTTGCAAATTTTAAACTCGTGAGATCAATGGATTATGAAGGTATTCCAATAGATTACATCCCTAAAGAAGTGGATAACTTATTCCATCTAAAATATTTAAGTCTAAGGGACACAAATGTGCAAATGCTTCCAAAGTCCATCGGTAATCTGCATAACCTAAAGACTTTGGATTTGAAACTTTCTCTTGTATCTAAGCTACTAGAAGAGATTAATGGGCTTCATAAACTCCAATATCTTGTTGCTTATATTGAAAACTATGATCTTGAATTTAATATAGATTTTAAACAAGCAATAACGATACCAAGTGGCTTAGGGCATTTGGAGTCCTTACAAAAGTTTCATAAAGTGGAAGCCAATAGTGCTACCCTAATTGAAGAATTGGGAAGGCTGATGTAGCTTAGGAAATAAGAAGTTGAACATATCTAAATTGAAGAGAGAAGATGGGATGGTTTTGTGCTTAGCATTAGAGAAAATGAGCTACCTCCAATTACTGAGAATTAGTTCAACAAGTGAGGAAGAAGTTCTTGAATTGCAATCAATGTCTTCTCCTCCATCCCTCCTACAAACTTTGACACTAGGCGGGCAATTAGAAAAGTTGCCAAAATGGATTTGCAAACTTAAATATGTAGATAGAATTGTTTTATTATGGTCAAAATTAATAGATGATTCATTAAAGGTCCTTCAAGCTCTACCTAACTTGTTGCATCTTTGGCTTTATGAGGGATATGACTGTGAGGAATTACATTTTAAGGAAGGAAGATTCAAAAACTCAAGTTTCTAATGGGCTTTTGGTTTTTTTTTTTTTTTTTTTTTTTTCATCACTCATCACTTAAAATACCCTAATTTCTTATACCCACCCGTTTGGCACACTTCACACAGCTTCTCATCACTTAATTTTTCTACTTTTTTTGTGGGAACCATACCTGTAAATTGGTCAGACGCTTTTGTTAAGCCTACAATCAAATATCCATACCCAAAAACCCACAAAAAAAAAAAAAAAAAAAAGCAAAAACAAAAACAAAAAAAAAAAAAAAAAAAAAAAAAAAATACAAAACCCAAATCGGAACTGCTACCCACCACCATTGCACTTACCACCACAAAAAAATACTCACTATCACCACCACTATCACCATCCACCACAAACAACAAATCCTAGAAAAAAAAAACCAACACCCAAACCGGCAAGCAACCCACTGATTCAAGACCAAAATTCAAACCGATTCAACACCGAACTCAGACCGATTCAACACCAAAACTCAAACTGAGTCAACATCGAACTCAACCGACTTAAAACCAAAACTCACACCAAGTCAACATTGAAACTCAAACTGATTTAACACCGAAACTCAAACAAACACCAACAGCAACCTAAAACTCAAACAATAGCACCAGCAACCCGAAACACAAACAAACCCCTAGTAACCTGAAGCCCATAACACTGGCCAGAGAGAATAGAAGCAACAGAGACAGATGATAAATAGATTAGCAACTGGGGGAAGAGAGAGCACTGGTTTAAGAGAGAGCCTCTGATTTTGTTGAGAGATAGAGAATTGATGAGAGAAGGAGATGGAGAGAAGAGTGGCTTGGGAAGAGAAGAGGAAGAGGGAAAAAAGAACGAAAAGAGATGGTCTGAAAGATGGGAGAGCCGTTGGTAGTCAATGAGCTGGCAAGGAAAATACAGGACACAAAAAAGGGCCACCATGTGAATATATTTATGAAATTGCCACAGAAAACTAAGTTTTGGATATTGAAAACACCTCCATAACTCATCACTCAAAAATCAAAGAATTGAGTGATGGAAACAAAAACTGGAAACAAAAACCAAACAGACTTCTCAGCCGTGGGACCCACATATTTTGAGTTATAGGTGATGAAAACAGAGTTAAGTGATGGAAACACAAAAACCAAATAGTCTCTAAGGCTTTCAAGTCTGGGAGGATTAAATAGGTTGATAATAAACGAAGGTGCCCTGCCTTTTGTTGAAAAGTTTCGAATTGGACCCTCTCCACATTTGAAGGAGGTACCCGCTGGCATTCACCATCTAAATAGCCTCAAAACTCTAGATTTTCTTGATATGTCGAAGGAATTCGTGCTTAGAATGCAACCAAATGAAGGCTTTGATTTTTGGAAAGTCAAGCATGTTCCCTTTGTCCGATTTTGGTATAGGATTCAAGGGGAAAACTACAAAACCTACAATTGATCCGAAGTTATTGGAATTTTCCTAAGGTAATTTAAGAGTTGAGAACCAAAACGCCCTCACCTCATGCAAGAAATTATAGGTATACCACTTTAAGCTATTAGAATTTTATATTTACAGTATTACCAAAACTTCAGACTTGCAATAAAAACCTTTTCTTTTCTTTTATCCCTTTGTTGCTACACAGATGATTTTAGATAGAAGGAAATAATACAAGTAGTTAATGTAACATTTAGCCATAAAAAAAAATAAAAAATAAAAAATAAAAAAAGTTTAACAGTGTTTTATTCATTGTTATTTGTAGCCTTAGTAAGTTTGTTCATTGAGATAGGTAGCCCTCAAGCTTTACCTCCTGCGAATCATAGTCTGTAAGCTTGCATTTCCCCTTCCGCATATTATAGACCATTTACAAAATCCTTTTTTTTAATTATTCATATTGCTATTGTGATAATTGTTAGGCTTAAACCATCAATATCAACATCTCAAAGGATTTTCAGGTACCAAGCAGACAAAATACTTGCTCATTAGTCAATCAACCAGGACATCGGAGGCTGATTCTCTTCTACATAGCTGCTTTTGTCATTGTGATGTTGTAACCATGTGCCATTTAAGTGCATCAAACCTATGAACCTCTTGAATAGATGATAAGGTAAAGAGTCATGTTTAGCAACAACGTTTTAGTTTAATTGTATTTATTGTCTTTGTAGTGGTTTCTAGTGTAACATGTATTCAGCTGTATGCTTTGATACAGCTAGAATTTCTTTGACAATGACATTTGCCTTTAATTTTGTGATAGGGTAAACTATCTTTCTTTCACTCTTTATTTCGCCATATGCAATGTTCATAATGATAAAACTTAGTCTACTTCAACGAGAAACTTGAAAATGATTCAATTAGTGTTAAAGATTGTGGATTTAGTTACTAAACCCAATAGGATTTAACAAATTAGGACTTTGACTTTGGACACCATATACAACTAGTGGAAAATGAGGCAAAGGTGAAAATGATATTTGCAGTTAACATCGGCAACATCAGTGTTGGGAGAGAAACATCCTGACAAGTAGTTAATTGAATGGACGATATGTCTGCTCCCACTTTTATGGCTGCCAATATTTCTTCTCTCACCATCGTCTGTCCTGGATTTTGTAGACTTGTAGCTACATTTCAGAGTGAGTGCTTTTATTAGCTTCACTAGTTCTTCTGTGACTTCTGCAAAGTGACACCACATCCCAATCAAAGGGCTTTAAGGTTAGCAGTCACGTACAGAGCCTTGGGCCTAATAACTATGCAAATTAATTTTATACTCCAGTTACAACAGTTAAACTAAACCCATTTGAAAAGTTGACACTCTAGAACAATTATTACTTCCTTTTAACATCTAGTGCTTCAATAGCAGTTGCTCATAATAGAGCTCAATGATGCAGAACAAATTCTTTATTCCCAACCATCTAGCACTAGCATGATAACATTTAGCACTGAAATTCCAACTTTACAAACAAAAGTTCCCATTGCACCTACAAGCTCAGATAAACAAACAATTCACAACATGAACAGGAAGGAGTTAACAAACCATCAAAAATAATAAGAATACATGATATCATATAAGCCACCTGGTCTCTTATCTTTGGTTTTTTTCCTGCATCTTTGTATTCATTCTGGTTTTAACCCCAACAATTTCTCCGTCCTCTAAATCCTTCCTTTCTTCAGCCCCACCATTAGCTTATCCTTTTTTGTTTTGAATCCCCTTGCTCAGCCCAGCAGTGTCTAATGGATCATCCCCAGAGTCACTGGCCTCACTCTGGACACCGTTGGCAGCTCCATTCTGGCCATAGTCCAAAATATGAGACATGCTCTCCACTTCTTTGACACCCACATTAACAGGTGGGATGATCTGCTTTTTACTATCTCTTACAGATGACAGTTTTCTTTTTCTACTATATCCAGAGACACTACTTCAAAGTGGGGGTGAAACATAATCTTCAGAAGCACTAGTTCTTTTCACAACAGCATCGCGAAGTCTGAAAATTTCTTAACTGGAAGACCATCAAGCCTCTCATCATAACTGAAAATTTCAAACACATTGGGAATGACAGCATCATCTTGGCACGACTTCTGAGAATTTGCCCGATTCCTTTCTGCAGTAGGACTATTGCAGTAAACTTCATTCTTATCTGACCCAAAGAGTACAGCTAGTAATTTTCACGACACGAAATAAAATAGGTTAGTTTTATTCTTCACATTCCTCTCAAGTCAAGATTCTGCACGCAAGATCTACAATTTTAAGAAGATAAATATAGTACACCGGGTTTGTACCATCCTCTTTGTGTGAGTTTTTGTCATTCTGTAAGAGTAAGAAAATTATAAAAAAAAGTGTGCAATGATGATTTTCAACAGGGGGTTGGCAAGATCTTTATTGGTTGGTAAGATTTTTATTTTTATCCCACACAATAAGCGGTCGAAAGAACAACCATAGCCTTTGGGACATCTGACACAATCTTTTGAATAGTTGGAAATGTGGAATGCGTTCATTTTAATTAAAAAAATCCATATGGTATTTAAGATCGGCCTCTTTAAGCAATCGCAGCCCTAAATTCTATAAATCATACACGGCCTGGTATCCTCTACTCACCTAGACACTGCTACAACGGCAAATAGTGCTTTAAGATTGATATGCTTCTAGGACTGATTTGCGTGAAATAAAAATAGGCCATCCACTCTCCATGAAAGAATTAAAAATTCTGCTCTGCCCAAGTTACATTCCACAATTTTAAGCAAGTGACATCTTTATTATATGCTACATTTAAGATAATTCTCACCCAAAAAGATGCTTCTGTTTACATGTCTTACATGCCTTGGCCTTACATTGCCGACAACACAAAAGCATTTTACACACATTTTCATCTTTCAGATTACTGATGACTCGTTTCCTTAGGCAGTTTACATAATTGCACTACCCCAACAAATTATGATCGCTGTAGATTGATAAACCAAAATAGTATCATAAACTTAGAATCTATCCAAGTGCAAGTATTTAAGATGCAATTACTATGATACCAAAATGGAAATGGTTGTGCTTCAGCATGCTAGTAACACCCTCCACCACCAACATATCTCCAGCCACCAGCTCATCTTCTGACCATGCCTGCTGTGAGTATCACCAGAAGATACATTACTAATTTGCTATGCAGAATTGCAGCCCAGCTGAGAAGCCCACCTCCAATGATCTACCTAAGATAACATGTCAGTGTGTTCTTCCTCTTCTTTTTCATTGGATGTTATTGTATGGTAGCCATAGCTTTACAAATACCCGTATATCAGTGGCTGATCCAGGATAGCCTGTATGATCCACAATGATGCTCACCTAGGCAAAGTGGCAAATGGTAATTCCAGGTCATTGGGCCTGAACATCTAGGTTGTGGAGAGCTGCCATTTTAGATTCTGTGTTTGTGTTATGAAATGACAGTCATATAAGAAACGACAGGGAAAAAAGCCAAATTGTGTGATATACAGACCCCTTGCACCAAGGGAAACCCCCTTCAACATCACATGACAATTAGTACAGTCAGCCCATTGCCTGGTCTTTATGAAGCTCAGCCTATAGCATTTTATAGAGGGCATGGAACTGAAAGGTAATGGCATTAGCTACACAAGGAATGGGGATGTCATAAACAACATTCAAACCAAACAAAAAAAAGGAATGTAGCATCCTGGTGATATTATTCAAAATACTCAGAGCACTAATAAATTATTTATAAATTTAGGTAGTCCTTCAAGCAAGACCATCCATTGGCTCACTACTTAACAACCAGCCTAGTGAAAAGAAAATACCTTCAAATTTTAACAGAGTCAGTTTCAAGATAAACAGATAAACAAATTACTAACACTATAATACCAAAGCAAATCCCTAAGAATTTGATTGTTCATACTTCATAGCCAATGAGCTCTAACTCTATGGAACCTCCTCCCTAACAAGATCAAGGGGGAGTATATGGGCCATGGGTTCAAGAAACACTGGGTCCATGTGAAATTACCAATAAAAAAGAATTGGATTTTCATCAATGGATTGTTCCCTAAGAATTTGATTGTTCATACTTCATAGCCAGTCTACTAATTTATAGTTTCACACCAATCCCCATATGGAGGGAAAATCACTTATGAATAAAATAAAGAAACAAACCAATGAGCTTCACAAATTATTCAAGGGTATAAGTTCACAAGCAAAGTAGCTTATTTCTTACAAAACATGTAACAATAGAATTATACAAAAATAAGATGACCAAACACATCCCTCAGAATTCATTACAAATCAATAGATTTCTGTCCACTACTTTTAATTTGAATCACTCTTCATTGGAATGCACATAAAAAGTTTTAATGCGTCCAAACATAGACCACAAAGACGTGCATGCACACACATACATGCACATGCACATGCAAGAGGCTAGTAAACAGGTAAACAATCAATTCAAAACAGAACATAAAACTTTGGTTTCATTCAGCTCCTTTATGAAAGGTGGATAGATTCTGCATATGCAATATGCAAAGTAAATAACAAACGAAAAAGTAAAATAAAATAAAAATAATTTCAGCCCCTAACTCTATGCTGGTTTTTCTGTTTGAATGAATTCAAAACAACCCATAATATGGAGTTCAAACAAGGCCATCAAATGGCTCCCTGCTATACAATTCTTTTTTACAGAAAAGGAACTCATCTTATAATTTTACAAACACAGTTGCATTGCATACAAATAAACAAAATATTACAACATATTCGCACGTTTCTAAAGTGGAGTCCATAAGCAATGAATAGTTGTAAAAAGTGGTGGTGACCCCCACTTATATATAAAGTTGCATCGTTCACCATAATGCAGTGCCACAATCCCACCCTACATGCATAATATATGACACTTTTAATCTTTCCAACTTCAATTTTAGAGATACAACTCACTAGACATAACAGTTCATAATTATTTGAATTCAATAGTCAAAACTAGAGGATAGAATTTCAACCTTAAACATTTTTATTAAAAATACTAAAAAGTATCAATTAAGTTATAAGACTAACAAAAAGAGTATGTAGTCACGAATAATAACCAACTTTACACACCATACAGCAGGCTCACCGAAGCATTTGTCCGGTTGGTTTTGACGGAGCACGTGGAGGTCACCACCAGGACAGAACTCAGTCAAAAGGCAAGACCACCTAGGAGTGTCCAACGTAGCATAGAGTGTTGGCAAAAAAAGGGTGGTCCAATATTTCCAATATGTCTCTCTCAATCTTTGCCCTACCATCTTTATTCCTACCCACCAACTCTTTCTTGTCCATCACCTTTGCAGAAAACATACATTTAGTTCTGTCACCAGACTCACCACCACCACCACCACATATATTACAACATATAGTACCAAGCACATCCCTCAGAGTTGAGTTGTTCATCAATTGAGATCAGTCCACTACTTTTTAATTGAACAAAAATCCTCACAGGGATGTCATGTAGTACTTTGCAAGGTATATCACATAGTAATTAATAAATAAATTTCACAAGGTAAAACTCAAAACCCTCAAATATCAACAAAATGAAGTCACTGAGCTAGACTGAATTGTAAAACCCCACAAACCCAACTAAATCACATCGAATACTATGCATTACTAAAAATATATAGGAAGAAAATTCTAAACTTCAGTTTGGCTACCGAGAAAAGAAAAAGAAAATAAAAGGGATCCCAACAGGTTCAAGGATTAATCGCAAAAATGAAATGCACAAACTCAAATAATGCCAAAAGGTACAAAACAATGAAAAGATTCAAACTTTGATAATTTCAATTTTCATTTCCTATCTTAAATTTCTCTCCCAAATTTTCTCGGCATCCAAACAAAATGCTAAACATAATACTTAAATAAACAACAAGAGATAGCAATGTGTACTCGAAGTGAACTAGAAAACCCATTGAATAGTGTTCGAAAATTTTCACCTTTCAATCATATGAACGATAAGAAGCTAATACTCTCTGGGATTTGCTAAGCTATGTGGTGGAAATTAGGGTTTGCTTGGAATATATATGAGGGACATGAACAGAGTATTTAGTTATTAGTCCCTCAGATTAAGTTAAATTAAACTTCAACCCCCGAATTCCCAAAAAAATAATAATAATGAAACAAAAGGTGAATTTTTTGGTGCATGAGCTAGAGTTAGGGTGGGTTTAGTTCAGTTTTTTAAAATTAGGTTTTTTGAAAATAGTGAAGTTTTTAAAAAGTGTAAAATGAAAAAGTACTTTTTTAAAATGCTGAATGTCTGGTAAAAACTGTTAAAAAGTGCTTTTTGAAAAAAATGGCAGTTTAAAGGATAAATTACCGAAAATGACAATGTATATATAAGGGAGTATATTTCATATTTAAATCAACTACTTCATATCTCACTCAAAAAAAAAAAAACCTTCATATACTTACTAAAAATAAACTAATTAATAATATATATATATATATATTATTGGTATTATTTTAATAATGTTTGGGCAATTTTTCTTTTTAGTGTCATAATTATTTGTTATTACCATTAATGACTTCTTATCAATATTAATTAAATCTAAATAATTTTCTTCATCATGAAGCACAAAATGAAAATGTAAAAAAATGATAAAATATAGACCAATAATCCAAGTTTAAATTGTACTACATAAAAATGTAAAAAGATAATAAAATACATACCAATAACCCAAGTTTAAATTGTCCTACATGATATTATAAAATATATAAAAATAAATAATAAAAAAAAAAAGACAACCACTAATTATTATCCTCCCAAATGGAATTATGAAGAGCCCTCATCTTAGGGTCTATTAAAGATCCTGAGTTCTGCTTATAACTACTACCTACTTCACTATTATGTTCTCTTCTAGAAATTGAATTTCGATTGGCATGTATGAAACCCCTATCATCCCTATCATTTAGTCTAACAAAATTATGAAGAGCCATAGTAGCAGATATAATAAGTATTTGGATATGGAATAGAAAAGATGGCATGTTTTTTATAATTCTCCATTTATTCTTCCACACACCAAAAGTACGCTCAATCACACATTGAAGAGATGAGTGAGCATGATTAAATTTTTCATGTCTACTTCTAGGGCTTCCACCTTTCCTTCGAAATTCCTGAAGATGGTAAGATATCCCTTTGTATGGTGCCAAATAGTCTTTCATCATTGTGTATCCAAAATTAACTACAAAATATTTCCCTAGAAAAAAGAAATCAATTATATTAACACACAAACACAATATGTCATTATAATCAACAATTGATTAACCAATTACAAACCTGGTGGTGGATTTGGAAAGTTGTTATTTTGTTTAACAGTATCAAGAAAAATGGAGGTGTCATGTGCTGCACCTTCCCATCCAGGCAAAACAAATGTGAATAACATATCAAAGTCACATGCAGCTATCACATTTTGGGTTAGATATCCCTTTCTTCCAAAGTATGGAATGGACTTATCAGTAGACACAACCGCTATCACATGTGTGTCATCAATTGGACCGATGCAATCTTAATAAAAACATTAATAGTTTTTAGTTCCACATGCATTGTTTTATCTCATAGACAATAGTACTTATTCAAATATACAATAATACACATACTTGGAAATGTGGCCAACAAATTGAATGATCTTGTAATTGGGTTGGAACTTCACTAAAAGTTGGATCCAAAGGCTTTACATATGCAAATGCAAAGCGAGCACCCAACAGAGTGATCATCTTCTCAAAATGTCTACTTATGGTTTCACCGGAATGCTGAAATATTTCTTGAACCATTCAGTTACATGTTCCATGACCAAGTATTAGTAAACAGATTGCCACTGACTCTTCTAACCTTATATTCCTTGAATGTTGAAGTCCATAGTCATGTTGTAAAACTTGACACAAATTATGAAACACCTCCTTTTTTATTCTAAACATGTTGTAACACAATTTCTCATTACCTTCCATACAACGTCTCACCCAAGCCCACCCTGTTTGTTCAGAATAATAACAATGAGTCTTATTAATGTACTTATTGAAATATGTCATAGTTGCTTCACATGTAACTGTCACAAGCTGGTAGAACTCCTCATCAGAATCGTTGTTACTATCATCATCATCAGAATCACTGTCACTACTCTCATTATCTTCATTACTGTCACTACTCTCATCATCATCATCATCATCATCATTGTTATCACCATCATTATTATTGTCACCATTGTTATAATTGTCATCATTCAAGTCAACACCATCATGATCATCGCAGTAATTTCTGTAATTCCCATCCATTAACAATTCCATATAGCCACTCTTATGAGTACCATTATAATCATCCATATTGGTTTAGTCTATACAACAAAGTAACAAATAATCAACCAATGCTAATGCTACTTTAATATAAAAGTGAGAACCACATTTTCGTCCCTAAATTTTTACGCAATTCCCACTTTGGTTTCTAACTTTTATTTGCACCGCTTTCAGTCCCTATCCTGAAAAACGTGTCTCGTTTTTGTCCATGCCGTTACATCAAAGACGAAAAATGTACACGTAACAAACGGAGAGCACTGTTGGCACACTCAAAGCTGACGTGATCATTAAAATAATAATAATAAATGTTATTTGGCATAAAAAAAGTCACGTCAGCATTTAAATTAAAAAAAAATTAAAAACAGAATTAAAAACCAAAAATCACATGAATTGATATTTAAGTGTGTCTTGAATAAGAACAACAAGAACACAAACTCAGATCTAAGAACACAAACCCATAAATTAAAAAAAAAAAAAAAAAACTCCAAAACACGGAAGAGCAGTGCAACAAAAGAGCAATGCAAAAGCGACTATCGGACCAACCATGCTCCTCGTCGTACCTGATTGCCTCACTTCGCTCTAATACACTCCCAACTTTCTCTTCCCCGACTCTCCAAATCGACTTCGAACTCACTGGCGCCAACTCGAACACGTCGCCTCTGCAAACCGTCACTGATCACCAAATCCGACTCCTTTGAGGTTGGTCAATTCCTCGGCAATTATGGCTTCATGAACATCACTAGGTTTCGCCTTTTCAACTTTTGTATTTTTGCCTTAGTCTCTCTGTTTAGTTCCCGAGATAATTATAATCACAACAAATTTTCTTAGATAGTTGAATGAATCTCAGTGAAATCATCTTTATATTATTAGCTTTTGTTGTGGTTTTCAACTTTGATATAAGAATTTTGAATCTTTAAAAATATGTTCACCAACACAGTAGCGAAGATATTGCAAGAAATGGAAAATAAGTGAATTTTTTGTAGTTTTGGAGTTTTTTTTTTTTTTAAATTGGGTTTGAGTTCTTAGATCTGAGTTTGTGTTCTTTTTATTCTTATTCAAGACACGCTTAGATCTTAATTCATGTGATTTTTGGTTTTTAATTTTGTATTTAATTTTTTTTTTAATTTAAATGCTGGCATGACATTTTTTTAATGTCAAATAAAAAAATTTTATTATTTTTTAATGGCCTCGTCAGCTTTGAGTGTGCCAACAGTGCACTCTTTTTGCCACGTGTGCATTTTTCGTCTATGATGTAATGGCAGGAACAAAAACGAGACACATTTTTCAAGATAGAGACTAAAAATGGTGCAAATAAAAGTTAGAGACCAAAGTGAAAATCGCATGATAATGTAGAGACAAAAATGTGGTTTTCGTCTAATATAAATCAAAATAATAATCAACAAAGTAACAAAGGCAACAATAACACTTTAATGAAAATTTCAAATGTATTTACTTTATGCATATATTAGTCAAAAGCTAATACCAAATATCAAATAACTTAGTTTAAAGTTAATACAACATAGCTAATATAACATAAAGTTAATATTAGTCCTAAGCTAATACAACATAAAGTTAATATTAGTACCACATAAGGTTGGTTACTTCTTTTGGTTCCAAATCATTCATTGTATCCATTGCAGCTGTGACTTTAGCTCCTTGAAATTTAGGAACGTCTCCCTATGCGACCTTTTCATTAAGACATAGGAAGCTTGAATCACAAAGGTATTGTCCACTTCAGGAAGTGCTTTCACAATCTCCATGACATTATCAATTGAACTTGGTGACTCTCGAGAAGTGCCTGCAGACTTATTCTGACATACATTTATTAATTGACTAATATGATCGTCCAACATTGCAGCTCCTCCTATCTTCTTCTTTTCTTTTGTGAGGGTATTGATTCACTAGTTTGCTTTTGTCCTGAACTACGTGATTGACTAGTATGTCATTACTGCAAACTATCAATATCTAAACTCATGTCACATTGATTATCTTTAAATTCGGAGCTACCAGATGAATCACCAGCACCCTCCTATGGCATTGTTGGAGGGAGTGTATTTGAAGAAGGGGTCCATACAACTAATCTAGTTGTTGCAACATCCCTAAACATTCTATCAAGTTGTTCTAGATTCTATGGACCTTTCAGTTGAAATTTTGTAGCTTTGGGTAATTCCTACAAACTGTAATTATCATTTCACTTATATTACAATAATTTTACAAACACAGTTGCATTGGATACAAATAAACAAAATATTACAACATTATAATATTTCACAAGGTAAAACTCAAATCCCTCAAATATCAACAAAATGAAGTCATTGAGCTAGACTGAATTGTAAAACCCCACAAACCCAACTAAGTCACATCGAATACTATGCATTACTAAAAAAAATATAGGAATAAAATTCTAAACTTCAGTTTGGCTACCGAGAAAAGAGGAGAAAATAAAAGGGATTCCAACAGGTTCAAGGGTTAATCGTAAAAATGAAATGCACAAACTCAAATATGCCAAAAGGTACAAAACAATGAAAAGATTCAAACTTTGATAATTTCAATTTTCATTTCCTATCTTAAATTTCTCTCCCAAATTTTCTCGACATCCAAACAAAGTGCTAAACATAATACTTAAATAAACAACAAAAGATAGCAATGTGTACTTGAAGTGAACTAGAAAACCCATTGAAAAGTGGAAAATTTCAAACCTTTCAATCATATGAACAATAAGAAGCTAGTTCTCTCTGGGATTTTCTAGGCAATGTGCACTAGAAATTAGGATTTGCTTAGAATATATATAAGGGACAAGAACAGAGTATTTCATTATTAGTCCCTCATATTAAGCTTAATTAAACTTCAACCCCCGAATTCCCACAAAATAATAATAATAAAACAAAACGCAAATTTTTGTGTGCGTGAGCTAGATTTTCGGTGAGGAGCTAGTATATGGTGTACCCAGCATGTATGCCGGGTCACTCACACACTGGCGGGTCCCACACGCTACAAATCAACAAACTACAATGTTCTTGTCAAAGGGATTTTCCACTATTTTTGGTTCTAGTTAAACATATCTAATTGAGGATTTTAGTAAAAAAAAATCACATGTTTTACTTTCATCTTAAATATGGTAATATCTTTGGATTTTTTTTTTCAAATTATGAAAATATTTATGCAATTAATATTTTATCTAAGGATTTACATGAGGATATGGGAAAATGTATTTGTTTGAGTTTCTATTTGTTTTTCTTTTCTTTTTATGGGTTAGTTAACGAATGTTTTTAAAGGGATTTGTTGATTAACTATTTTAGAAAAATTCTAATATAATTTTTATATAAAAGATTGTGGAGGTACAAATTTTTGGGCCCTAATTTCCTTAGCCCACTCACAAAATACCCACACAAGCCCAATAATTATTTTGAAGCCCACATAGATATTTCCCACAAATATTTCCTACATATATAAGCCCACAATTTACTTTGGGCCCTTTCACAAATTTTACCCACTATATTTCACATATTACCCAACTTGGGTTTTCACAAAAAATGCCCACCACCTTGCTACCAGCGACGGGCCACAAAATTATACTTCCTCCACAAAAAGCCCAAAATCATTTAACTCGTGGGCAAGACCCAAAAAGCCCAACAAAATCCTTTACTAAGTCCGTTGCTACACGGCACCATTCTAAGCCCGTTGCTACACGACACATTTTCCAAGCCCGTTGCTACACGACACCATTCTAAGCCCGTTGCTACACGGCACCTCTAAGCTCATTGCTACACGGCACCTTACTAAGCATGTTACTACAATGGAACATTCTAAGCCTGTTGCTACACGGCACTTGACAAAGCCCATTGCTACACGGCACCTCTAAGCCCGTTGCTACAAGAACCTTACAAAACCCGTTGCTATACAGCACCTCTAAACCTGTTGCTATACAGCACCTCTAAACCTGTTGCTACACGGAACCTTTCTAAGCCCATTGCTACATGGCAATATTTTTTTACAACAAAATCTTAAACTATTTTCTAAAGCCCAAATACTAATTTGGCAACTATTTTCTAAAGCCCAATATGATTTTGGCACTATTTTCTAAAGCCCAAATACTAATTTGGCAAACAATTTTCTAAAACCCAAATACTAATTTAACAACTATTTTACAAAGCCCAAATACCAATTTGGCAAACTATTTTATAAAGCCCAATACTAATTTGGCAACTATTTTCTAAAGCCTAGATACTAATTTGACACTATTTTCTAAAGCCCAAATACTAATTTGACACTATTTTCTAAAGCTCAAATACTAATTTGACACTATTTTTTAAAGCCCAAATACTAATTTGGCAAACTATTTTCTAAAGCCCAATACTAATTGGACAACTATTTTCTAAAGCCCAAATACTAATTTGGCAACTATTTTCTAAAGCCCAATATTAATTTGGCAAACTATTTTACAAAGCCCAAATACTAATTTGACACTATTTTACAAAGCCCAAATATCAATTTGGCACTATTTTCTAAAGCCCAAATACTAATTTGGCACTACTTCATAAAGTCCAATATGACTTTGGCACTATTCCATAAAGCCCAACAACATTTTGGCAACTGTTTTAAATATTCCCTAAAGCCCAAATATTATTTGGCAACTATTTCAACTATTTCCTAAAACCCAAATATTATTTGGCAACTATTTCATGAAGCCCAATAATAGAGCTCCTAGCAAAGGCTCCCAGGTTGACACCTGGCTTGGGGTGATGTAACTTGCCTTTAGGAGCTCTGAACCTAGTAAGCAGCACATCCAAAGTCATTAGTTTAATGCATGCTCAAACCCCCATCAGCCAAAACCAATCAGCATTAATGCTAGGTCAGAATCCCAGCTGATATTACCCCAAAACAGCAAGAGTCTTCCAAAATATTAAGATTACCATTTTTAGCTAACATTCTTAGAACGAATCCCTAAAGATTTTCTGAAGAATGGGGAAGATTTAGCAAAGTTTATTTGCCAATTTCCCCCTAAATCTCAACCATAAATAGAACCCTCCACTAATGCCTCAAAGGGGGGACAAGGAAGACACCAAGAAACACACTCACAAAGGAAAACTCTCAAAACCTTTCTGTATCAGCTTTTCAAGATCCTAGCAAAGTTCTAAGCCATAAAACTCCCATTCTTAAACATGGAAGCTGAATTCCCCCACTCCTAGCTTAAAAATACCTCTCATACCTCAAGTTAAAAAGCATACAGCTACTCCCCAGCAGAAAGTTCCAACAGCCCTCTATAAACTCCTACTAATGTTTCTCTTTACTCATTACATATACTACACCCAAGATCATGCTTTGGCACCATGATGATCTTGCTGCACTAGTTGGGATCTCTCTCTCTCTCCCTTCATCTCACACTAAGTCTTCTCCATTGTTTGTTACCATGGAACCTATGACATTTACTTACTCTTTTACTATTGATGGTTATGATGTAACTGTTACAATAGAATTTTTTTCCTCATATTGACGTATTAGAAGATTCTTCTTCAGAACTAACGAATGATAAGTCCTAAAATATGGATGTTTCCCTCAATCTTTGAAAAACCTTACTGCTGAGTTATTCTTCTACAGAACTATTTTTGCGGCTGGGTTATTTCCTGCAGAAACATTTTCACGGCTGGGTTACTCTTTTCTACAGAAGTACTTTACAGCCGGGTTACTCTTTCCATAGAAGTACTCTACAGTTGGGTTACTCTCTTCTGCAGGAGTATTTTACAGTTGGGTTATCCTTTTTTCTCTGGAAATATTTTACTGCTAGGTTATTTTCTGCAGAAGCACTTTACCGCTGGGTTATTTTCTGCAGAAACACTTTACAGCTGGGCTATTTCTTACAGTAGGCTTTTTAACCATGCTGACGTGTTTGCTGTAGGGATTGTTTAAGGGTTGTTCTTGTAAGTCTCAATCTAGGCCCGTGGCATAAAAATATGGTGGATTATTTGGATCTTCACCGATAGCCCTTGGGCCGTGTATCAAGCCCATCGTTGAGTTTCGGTTTAGGCCCCTGACCCAATATAAATCTCATTTGTCGGAAAGAAAACTTTTTCGCCCCCGACATTTTGGCGACTTCACTAGGGACTCTACTGAACCCAAAAGTTCACCATGCCTCCTAGGTTGCGGAGTAGCCGACAGGAAGGGACTTAAAATGACAGTCCCCCAGCAGCATAAAGCCATAACAGCCCAGCCACACAAGGAGAATAGGCTGGCCAACATGGATTTAATCAAGAGGGTGCTAACCACCTATTCTCTTTCCTCATGGAGACTTTACAAGGAATGCAACAAGCTTAGCTCGAGTTTGCTGAATCTGTGAGGATCTTAAGAGAAACTCAGAGGCCAACACACCAGCCGCTACATGAAGGACTAGATCCTAGAACCCAGTAGGAGAGAGGGTTAGCCGCTGGGAATCCTTAGTCTGGTGAGCAAAATGCCTCTCTTCCCCAATTTGTTACATTATCTGATCTCACTGCTTTGCTGGAAAGGGAAAGGATTAGCCAACCAAGAGAACTAAGACACTTTGTTCTTAGGCCACCCTACCCAGCTGAGTTACTAAGCAAGCCATATCCCGAAAAATATGAGACTCCCACCTTCTCTCTTTATGATGGGAGGAGAGGGAATGCAATTGAGCATGTTAACCAATTTCTTGATTCTATAGGTCCTTTTGCTGGAAA
This sequence comes from Castanopsis chinensis, assembly GCA_032878915.1. Classification (NCBI taxonomy): domain Eukaryota; kingdom Viridiplantae; phylum Streptophyta; class Magnoliopsida; order Fagales; family Fagaceae; genus Castanopsis; species Castanopsis chinensis. The sequence goes on from JAVQMG010000089.1 coordinate 1,415,451, forward strand.
TGGTGATCTTTGCCTAAGAGAGTTCTCAAAATCTCTTACCAATCGTACTTACACATGGTATTCCACTCTTCAGCCAGGTTCCATTGCTACATGGGATGACATGGTTGAAAATTTCTACTCAAAATATTTCCATGGAGAAGAAAAAGTTACCATTCATACGCTTTACAACACCAAGCAAAAGTCCTCTGAAGGACTCCTTGATTTCATTCGGCGGTTTAGGGATGCTGCTCTTGATTGTTATAGGCAGTACAAAGAACAAGAACTTGTTGAGATTTGCATTGACAACATGTCTCATGAATACCGTGCTCATTTAGAGATCCTCGATATAATTCAGTTTGCCCAGCTGCTTTAGAAAGCCCAAAAGACGGCCATTTCAGTCAAGCCTCCCACCATCGAAAGGGCTAAACCAGAAAAGAAAAGTGTTCCCCATGCTCTCACAGTCACCAGAGGTGAACCAATGGTTGGAGAAGAGCGAAAAAGGGAAGAGGAGGAAGAGTACCTTCCTATACCATGCACCGATGAAGAAATGAATGCCACCATTGACAAATGGATGGCAAATGGAGTACTTAAGCCATTCAAGCTTATCCGAGAGCCTACTCCAGAGGATATGAGAAAGCCTTTCTATTGTCGGTATCACCGATATGTGAGCCATGGAACTAGAGATTGTAGAGCGGTTTGAAAAACATTTCATAAGAAGATTTCTGATGGTACTTTGAACCTCACTCGTGAACAAGGGGTCCAGCGGAACCCACTGCCTCAGCATCCTAAGGGGAAGGCCATAGCAGCTGTACTTTTTCATGATAGGGCTAATGACAATGAAGCTGCCAGTGGTACAGGTTTACCCCCAGTAACTATCTCTACTCTCCAAAGAAGCCCTACCTTTCGAACTTTGTTCAATCAGTTGGGGCTCAAAGAGGAGTCAAGGAGAACAGCAACAAAAGCTCTTGCATCCATTGCAGCCAACTTTGGAACACATTGTTTCACGGCTGAAGCACATGCCAGCCGAGCCTTTTTGGAGACTACTAATGCCATTACCTTCACCAATGAAGACATGGAGGTACAACACCCTGATCATAGTAAACTGTTATATATTGCTGCTCAAATTAATGATGTTCACATAAGAAGGGCACTAATAGACACTCGTGCATCACTTAATCTCATAACAGCCAGCACATTCAAAGCAGCTGGGATCCCACTCAGCAGAATCGCTAGGGCCCCTATTGAGGTTTTTAGTTTTGCTGGAATTCATGAGTGCACTCTTGCAAGTATACAATTGGTTCTCAAAGTAGGGCCCATTGTCGCCCTAGCTAGATTTCATGTTATCGATTCATCTGTTTCTTATCATGCTTTAATTGGGAGGCCATGGCTCCATAAGCACATGCTTGTGCCCTCCACTTATCACCAATGTGTCAAAGGAAGATTCAATGGTAAGCCTCTACGCATCCTTGCTAACCCTACACCATTTGATCTATCCGAGGTGCATTATTTTAAGGCTACCTTCTATGATGAGCTCACCCCAAGTGGGGAAGATTCTACCTCAAGGCCCGTTGGGATTCCATTACCCGGCTAGCAAGATATCGAAAATAATCCAGAAATAGACATAAAATTTTTCCTTGATCAAAGGAAAAAGAAAAGAGAACGTAGGGAAACCCCCAGCGGTGCCTCACAGCCACAATGTGTATAGATCCAGCTACCAGACGGTCGTTTGGGGTATCGTTTATGACAGTACGCGGGGCGTAGCTATCTCAAACAAAAGGGTCCTAGACTGAATGAAGCAAGTACTACACCAACTTGCTATTACTCTCAAGAAATAGAAGCCCTAGTGGTAAAAGAAAATCTGCCTAGCAGTTTGGCAGAACTGTCTGAAGAGCCCCCAGCGATAACTAATTTTTCACCTGATGTGGAATTGGAGTCCATTAATCTCAGTGATGATCCTAGTATCCAGAGGCCAACATTGGTCAATGCAACTTTGCCACTGCTAGAAAAGGCTCAACTTGTTTCATTATTAAAAGAGTACATCGATGTCTTTGCTTGGGAGTACCATGAGATGCCCAGTTTGGATCCTAACTTAGTAACACATGCTCTCAATGTGAAACCAGGGGCACAACCAGTAGTGCATCCCATGCAGACATTCCATCCTGAGGTTGAAGCTCAGATTATTCAAGAAGTTCAAAAGCTCCTCACGGTTGGGTTCATTAAGCCTATCATGCACCTAAAGTGGCTTTCAAATATCATACCGGTCAAGAAGAAGAATGGACAAATACGATGCTGCGTTGACTTCAGAAATCTTAATAAAGCATGCCCCAAAGATGAGTTTCCACTTCCAAATATGGATATGCTCATTGATTCAGCTGCTGGGCATGCTATGTTCTCATTCATGGATGGTTTTAGCGGTTATAATCAGATCAGAATGTCATCTAAAGATGCAGCCAAAACAGCCTTCCGAACTCTTACGGGAAACTTTTACTATACCGTCATGCCCTTCGGTCTCAAAAATGCCAGAGCCACATACCAAAGGGCTATGACCGCAGTCTTTCACGACATGATGCATAAAGAAATTGAGGATTATGTGGATGACATTGTTATGAAGTCCAAAACAAGAGAAGATCATCTTGCTGTCTTGCAAAAGGTCTTTGAAAGATGTCGGCTTTACAAGCTTCGCATGAATCCACTCAAATGTGCCTTTAGAGTTACGGCTGGAAAATTTCTTGGATTTCTTGTCCACCAAAAAGGCATAGATGTTGATCCTAGCAAAGTGCAAGCCATTGCTACTATGAAGCCACCTACTACACCCACACAACTTAAAAGCTTCCTTGGTAAACTCTTATACATTTGGCGGTTTATTCCCGGTCTTACTGCCCTCACAGCTGTCTTTACGCCATAACTAAAAAAAGGGAGACCCTTCCGCTGGGATTCCAAATGCCAGCAGACATTTCTCCAGCCGCAGCAACTGATGACCAGACTGCCAACTGTATGCGCACCCATACCAGGGAAACCACTTAAGTTATATTTGGCTACCAATGATGAGGCAATAGGAGCACTTATAGCCCAAGATGATCAAGAAGGGCTTGAGCAACCGGTTTATTATGTTAGCAAAAAATTAAAAGATGCTGAAACCCGCTATCCAAGGGCTGAAAGGACTTGTCTTGCTTTAATATATGTTGCCTAATGGCTACGTCATTATCTGCTAGCTCACATGGTACAACTCTTAACAAAATCTCATCCAATCCACTCACTCTTGAGGCGACCGGTTCTTTCCGGAAGGCTAGCACAATGGCTCTTGCAATTATCTGAGTTTGAAATCATAGCAATCACCCCAATGGCTGTAAGGGGTCAAGCCATCGCTGACTTACTATCAAACTTTCCCAGTGAAGACAGCTAGGACATTACTGATGATGTACTTGAGAGCTGCTAGCAATTGCACTAATAGAAGCAACTAGGGTTGCTTGGACTTTACCGTTTGACGGATCCTCTACCACCTCTGAAAGAGGGGCTAGGATAGTCCTATCCAAAAACACCAGAGAAACAATAGCTATGTCATTTTAGCTTGATTTTCCATGCACCAACAACATGGCTGAATATGAAGCTTATATTATGGGCCTAGCGGTAGCTCATGAAATGGGTATTAAACATCTTCAAGTAATTGGAGATTCAAACCTGGTTGTCTGCCAAGCTAGAGGAGATTTCGCACTTAAGGAACCATCTTTAGCTCCATATAGGGCAATGGCTCAAAGGTTGGAGGACTCTTTTGAAGAATTCAATATTGAACACTCCTTAAGGTCCGACAATCGCTTCGCGAATGCCCTAGCCACATTGGGATCAAAAGTCAGATTTGAAGGTGCAACTACAGATGTAACTATTGTGAAATGGCCTATTCCAGTTATACAAATGCTGAAAGAAGAGTTCTTTGATCAACCGCTGGGTCAGGCAGATTGGCGGTCTTTCATTAAAAAAGCACTATTATCACTGGGTAAGAAGGATCATTTGAAGGTACTCAAAGATTATGCTATAATGGCTGGAGAGTTGTACAAGAAGCTACCTGGAGGGGTTCTAGCTAGGTGCTTGAGCCCTGGTGAGTTCTTTAAGTGATTAAAAGAAGTTCACGAAAAATCCTGTGGCGCTAGCGATTTTGTCAGCCTCTACAGACGCCTCTAGCGGCTAGGCTATTATTGGCCAGAAATGAGCAAACAACCTGCTACTATCCAAGAACAATGCACCAGCTACCAATACGCTTTTAATCAAATGGATTCATGCCAGTGTTTACCACAAGTGATTGGCGTATACCATTCCTTGAATATCTTATGTTAGGACATATGTAGTTCAAGTTTGTGAACATATGTCGCTATTTTATGTAATTGGCTTATCCTTAGACAAAACACACTTTACTTGTAATTGGGTAGATCTAAGATGTGTTTAACACCTCAAGAAACAGTGTTTCAAGATTCAGTGTTGAAGCCATCAAAGTCTGTCCAAGAAACAAGCAAGGAAGTGCAAGTTACTAAAGCTCGACACCTACCTCAACACATGCATCTATCGAGCTTTAAGAAGCTGTTTTTCCCCGAATCTCGATAGCTTCTCGACAGATCCTCGACACCTCTATCTATCGAGAATTAAAGAAAACAGATTTTCAGTTCTGTTTCAAGTCCAATCCGTGAATGTGTCTTTGGGACTTCTTTTCTCCTAACCCTAGACATATAAAAGGATTGTTTTAAGGGCCGTCAATAGGATGCAAGTTGCACATTCATTGAGAACTTGTTGTTCATGCAATTTGTGATTTGAAAGACAAAGTTCGTGCCCTAGTTCATTTCTGATGATTTGAAGAACTTTGCAGCCAACAACTCTCTCTCTAGTTGGTGTTTGAAGTCGCGTACTGGGATCCGCGCATCTGGTTAGTCACGTACTTGGGAGCCGTGCATTGAAAAGGAGAAACTGTCACTACAGAGCAAGTCCAATTGGGTATTGGGGTAAGGGTTCAACTGTAGGTTTGTAAAGTACTTGGGATTCCTTGCTTGTAATCGCTTGCTGTGATAATAGTGGAGTTTCGGGAGTGGTGACCTTAAATCACCCGGTGGGGTTTTTGCCAAGGTTTTCCCCATTCGTGAACAAATCACCGTGTTATTTATTTTTCCACTGCATACTCTAGTTATCGGTGATTTGTTTGTGCTGCTACGTGATATTGCATGTTAAACTGATTAATTAACAACTAGGCTAATTAATTAATCTATATTATCACAAAGGGGTCAACACGTTTGTGGCCTGACATCTTATAGAGGGCATCTTGCCCGACAACCATGAGGAAGCCTACCGCTTGAGAAAGTTGGCTACTCACTATTTTATGGAAGGGGGTATTCTTTTTCGGAAAAGGGTTCAATGGGGAGCCTTTGAGATGCCTAGGGGCCCCCGAAACACAATCGGTTATGCGAGAGGTACATGCGGGAGAGTGTGGTAACCATCAAGGCAAAAGGAGACTTCTCTAGTAGCTGCTCAATCTAGGGTATTTCTTGCCCAGCATGAAACAAGATGCAGCTGAATGTGTGAAAACTTGCCATACTTGCCAAGTCCATGGAATCTCATGCATACTCACCCCACCAATCTCCAAAACATGATGACTCCTTGGCCATTCCATACTTGGGGGCTTGACCTAATAAGCCCCATCAATCCACCATCCAAGGGTCATATTTGGATACTAGTGGCCACTAAATACTTCACAAAGTGGGTCGAAGCCATTTCCCTAAAGAAGGCTATAGGCCTAGCCGTTGCGAATTTTATTCGGGAGCATATAATTTGCAGATTTGACATTCCTCACAAGATTGTTACTGATAATGGCACTCCTTTTGTCAATAAAGATGTCCGAAAATTACTTGATCACTGCCGCATCAAGCACCGCAAGTCCACTCCTTATTATCCGCAAGGCAATGGCCAAGCGGAAGCCACCAACCGAATTCTTTTGAGAATTCTCAACAATATGGTGCATGAATATGAGCATGGCTGGACTGAACACCTGTTGGAAAACTTATGGGCATACCAAAGCTCAAGCAAAACAGCCATCGGTTTATCACCATTCTCTCTTGTGTATGGTACTGAGGCTATATCTCTAGTTGAGCTATTGGTTCCTACCCTGAGGGTTATTCATGGACAAGAAATAGACATAGACACTGCTACTTGTGCAGAGATTAGAACTGTTGACCTTGAAACCTTGGAAGAGACGTGAAATCTTACCTATAACTGCACCCAACGGTATCAACAACAGATGGCCAATGCTTACAACAAGGCCAAGAAATCTAGGATTTTTGTCAAGGGACAAATGGTTCTAAAGGCAGCTAACCATGTAAGGAGGAATCTCTCAGCACCCTCTAAGTTTACCCTAAGTTAGGAGGGGCCCTATCTCATAAGAGAAGCCAATGACAACGGTTATTATCGTCTAGCTATGGCAAAAGGAGAAAGTCTCGCGGAACCTATCAATGGCAAATGGCTTAAGTTGTACTATGCTTAACTCAACTTTCAAGTATGTACCAAGTAACTCTCTTTTGTATGGTCTTGAATCGCTACTACAATATGAATAAGAATTAAGCATTGCCTTTTGCCTCAAACATGAACTTTTTACGTTTGCAAATACTCTAATATTACTTTCTATACATAAGCATACATATTCAAAACCAAACAAAGTTATAGCCCTAACGGCTGGGCATCTTGAATCAAAATAGTCATGAACACAACAAGCATTTTCAAAATTGTGTATATAATTTCCATGACTATATTTCTACCTGAATATACTTTTCCTTGATAAATAAATCATTTTTTCATAAAATAAGCTCATATACTTGTGCATAAACAAAGACACAGCTTGCACCTTTGCACAATACACAGCCTGCATAGGTAAATAAACCCAAAATTCTTAACACGTTTTATTGCGTCATAATTCGAAAACAACTGCCTAAAATACCAAGCTGCTAATTATAATAAAAGAAAAGCTAGTCAAATAAGCCATCGCTAAAGGTTTCCATTGAGGACGAAGCACCTCCAGCTGATGAAGACTGCACCATGTCATCTCTCTTACTCAGTAAAAGTGTAAGCTCAGCTCTCTTCATTGCAATTTCTTTCTCAAGAACAACTATCTTCACTATAAGCTCATCATCTTGAGCAATACAAGTCTCAGTAGCAGCCTGAATCTTGTCAAGAATGAATTGGACTCCAAACTTCATGAATAACAAGTCCTTGAGAGCATTCTTCCACTAGAGTGCTTTCTTCAAGTTTGAACTCTCAAGCTTGGTACGTCGTATATCTAACAGCACGGCAATGAGCAATTGAAGTCCAGATTTCCTTAATGGACCACCAATTTGCACCCGGCTAGGAATTGTGGATGCCTCCTTACAATTGTTGCTAGCAGTGGTTGACCTTCTGCAGGAATCTCTGACCGTTGGAACATGACAGTACTGCCTAAAAAGGGATGGAAGTCAGCCGCCACTTTCTCATTCTCTTCATCTTCTGCAAATCTCTCCAAGAATTCTTCAAGGCTCATTCTCTTGGTGGCAGCACCGAAAGATTCAATCCCTAACTCTGGCAGAAAAAAGGGCAAGTACGATTATGTCCCCAGTAGTAGCAGAAAAGCATTCACGCAACCAAGTATTATTGAACAAGGAGTTTGCTTCACTAGTTACATGAATAAATCAAATACATCATACATGGAGGTTCTTTGCTATAATGTGCATCATGAGTGGTCGGAGAAGCAATATGCCCTTGGTTGGGCATACCAGCAGCAGCTTCTCCAGCAATAACAGTGACTTCAGGAACCTTGCTAGCAGCAGTTTCCCTAGCAGTAGCATCAACAACAGGACTCTCACCAGCCATCTCGGTAACTCCATCAGTCGGACCTAGAAGACAAAGGACGTCAGCAGAGGAAACGCAAGAAGAAACCGAAGCGAGGAATAGTAGTTTACCAAAGTCAGCAGCCTCAAGGTCATATCCCTCCGATTGCATCTCTTCACACTCACCAGACTGTTGCAACCATGAGTACACGTGGTCAGCACCCATAATGAAGACAAAGAAGGAAAGAAAAAAGATAGAAAGGATGTAAGAAGATAAGGTCACTGTAAGGGTACCTCTTCTAAAGTCTCAAGAATCTGCACTCTACCAGCACTAGTCTTCCTCCTATATTGCTTCAACGGTGAGGATGAACTAACAGATGTAGCAGCTGGGACATTGGACTTAGCAGCTAGGGCTGCACCATAACCAGACTGGACAATAGCTAGGGGTTTGGGACTGCTGGTCTTAGACTTTTCAGCACTTGCTCTTTTTTGTCTTGCTTTTTTGGAGTTGTCTTCGAGGAGGGTGATTTGCCACGGGATCTTTTGGGTGCATCAGTGGTTGGGTCGGATTCGGGGGCATTTGCTATGACATTTTTTTTACTCCATTCTATGGGAACCTCACCCCCATGAACCACCCAGCCATTGAGGTCAGCCCGCCACTCAGCAAATCCCAAATTCTGCCTAGTAACCCATGCCGAAGCTGCTCTTGTATTGGGAACAAGCTGAGTGTTAGAGGAAAGTTCCCTCAAGGGAGGATTTATCACCACCTCCTCAACCTCTCGGCTATTCACATAATTCACAAAGGTATTCATCACTCTTCTCTAATACAACTTCATATTTGAGGTAGCATACCCCTCACGGTGTCGGCTTGGAACTAAAACCCTTTCTACCTTATTGGCCCAATACCCCATGGCTGTGTCATGGACTAGTGGCTGCATAGCATCACTCAAAGGACAAACTGTAGTATTAATATCTGGAACATCTTGGTCAAATTCAAATTGCCTCAAGACTCTTTGTGGATTGTACGGGCATCGTCCCCCTAGGCCATCCACCCTCAGGCCCACAAGAATAGCTGCCCGTACGGGCCATGCCCCAGGCCCGTTTAACCCTAGGCCCACAAGAACGACCATCCCCTCATGGGCCCCAGCCCTGATCAGTTTAAAGGGCTTCACCTCAAACCGACCTAGCATGTATCAAGCACCCCAAAAGCCAAAAGCGAAGCCATCATAGATATGGTCGGCAGCAATGAGCCGCGTATCGTCTGCGCCTGATGCCTGAGGTCCCGTCGGATTTTGCCGATCACCAACCCAGGTTGCCATGCCGTGCAGTGCCGCCCACCTCGAAAGCTTTTCTGCCGGGAAACGAACATGACAATGGAATCAAGTTCCGATGCCACCATTGTCCTCTTTACGCTCATAACTACTCACCACTTAGAAAGGATGGCATTGGACCTCTCCATCCACTAAACTAGAAAATGGCCGCAGCAAACCAGCAAGTTGTGGCTATAAATAGGCGAAGGGGTATCAGAAGCAAGGGGCGCGCGAGGGGGAGAGAAAAAGACAAGGGAAAAGAAGGAGGAGGAAAAAGAAGATAGAAACACTGGGGCAGTCTAGCAAGGAATCACCCCATTGCAGGAAACACTAAAAGCCCACCATACAAATAGATTGTGAGCCCAACTTATCCCAGGCCCAGTCGCTGATCTTGGGTACGTACAATTGGCGCCGTCTGTGGGAATCTCCTACGCAGCGGTGGTTTTTGTAAGGCACCCTGGGAAAATGTCAGGGAACAGACGAGGAAGCTATGCTGAAAGTGGTTCTGGCGGGTCATCACGGGGGTCAACATGGCGGGAAAGGAGACAGAAGAGACATAAGGACCGGTGGCAAGATGAAGAAGGAGAGTCCGGGCTTGGGGAAGGATCGTTCCATACACTGTCTAATGCCTCGGGGCGTAGCCGTCACGAAAGAGAGGACGAGGATCCCGGACAAAAGGATCGGGAGCTAGAGCGGCTGCATAGGTTGGTGAGAGACTTGGAGTTAGAAGCCAAAGTCAGAAGTCGGCAAGGGGAACATAGGCGGCACAGGGGAAGGTCCACCAGCCCTAAGCCTCGCCACGCAGAAGGATCACACCAGTCCAAACCCTGTCGGCATCGCGAGCGTTCACGAAAATACGCGAACCGTGGCTCGGCATCCCCAGACAAAGGGCGACCACAAAACGCAGCCATGGACGCCATGAGTAAAACACTGCGCCAGGCTGCCCAATCTCGGTTCTCGAGGGACATCGAGACTGCCCAAATGCCGAGCAGATTAACGAGGCCACCGTTCAACTCCTACACAGGAAAGACCGACCCGGTGGAACACGCGAGTCATTACATCCAGATGATGTCCCTGCACGCCCATAATGACGCGTTGATGTGCAAAGTCTTCCCGTCGAGCCTTGGTCCAACGGCCCTGAGGTGGTTCAACGGGCTAAAAAAGGGATCGGTCCACAGCTTCTCAGAACTGATTCAAGAGTTCGGTATATGGTTCATGACGTGCAGCTGAGTACCTTAGCCTGTGGACGCCCTGCTGTCAATGAAGATGGGGGCCGGAGAGACCGTTCGCAGCTACGCTGGTCGGTATTGGGAGCTGTACAATGAAATCGGCGGAGGTAACGAGAAGATCGTGGCAAGCACCTTTCGCATGGGACTGCCAGATGAATCCGGGTTAAGGGGATCTCTAACGAGGAAGCCCCCCGACGACATGAGGCAACTGATGAGACACATTGAAGAATTCAAACGCTTGGAAGACGATCGGCTACAAAGCAAGGGGAAGGCCCCAATTGTAAATTACCCTCGGAGTGGCAGTTTCCAACCCCGGCCCCGAAGGGACTTCAGAGCTCAAGAGCTCGGTCCAACAGTAAGGAGCGTGAACGTAGCATTCAAAGAACTGGTCCACAGAATTATCGACAGGATAAAAAATGAGCCTTACTTTAGATGGCCAAACAGAATGCCCAGCGATCTGTCGAGAAGAAACCAGAATCTATATTGCACATACCACAAGGATAAAGGGCACACGACAGAACAATGCAGGGTGCTCAAAGACCACCTAGAGCAACTGGTGAATGCCGGGCACCTAAAGGAGTTCATAGTAGCGAGGAACCAAGGGTCCGAGCACGGTGATCGTACCCGCGGGAACCCTCTCCCGCCTCCCGTAGGGATAATAGAGGTCATCCACGCCGTCCCGAGGGAGATCCCAACGAGGGACGTCCTGACCGTGACCTCGGCAGGAGAAAGCCCGGGCAAATGTCCCCTAGAAAAGAAACAGAGGTGCACCGCCCAGCCCATTGCCTTCGACGATGTTGACATAAAGGGCACCATTCAACCACACGACGACGCCTTGGTGGTCACGGCCCACGTGAGAGGGTTTGTGGTGAAAAGGATGATGATAGACCAGGGGAGCGGGGCGGACGTGATGTACCCTGACTTATACAGGGGGCTCGGGTTGAGGAAAGAGGATCTATCCAGGTACGACGTGCCGCTAATGGGGTTTGACGGCCATATGGTCGTCCCGGAAGGGAAAATTTCGCTCCTCGTCAACATGGGAGGGAAGGAGGTGACGGTGACTTTCATAGTGGTCGCCTCTTACTCACCATACACGGCAATCCTCGGAAGACCGTGGATTCATGAGATGGGGGCCGTACCTTCCACATTGCACGTCAAGGTCAAATTTCGCACGGAGGACGGCATCGCGGAAGTAAAAGGCTGCCAACAGGTGGCAAGGCAATGCCTAGTGGCTGTTGCAAGCAAGGTGGCCGTCCAAACAAAGGCTGCCGAGGACGCTTCCTTATAGCAATTACAGCGACCCCAGGCGGGAGAGGGAGCTGGGTTTACCAAGGACGTGTTGAGGGTGAAGATTCTTCTAGACAGCGACAAGCACTTTCAACTAGGGGCGAGCCTCAAGGATGAAGAAAGGACGGAACTGTTGCTTCTTCTTGTGCAAAATGTGGATGTGTTCGCGTGGAGTCCGTATGAAGTACCAAGGGTCGACCCCGAGTTTATAGTCCACAGACTTAATGTGGATCCGTTACACCCCCCGAGAAGGCAGAAGTCGAGGAGGTCGGCGAAAAAGCATGTCGAAGCGGTAAGCTGGAAGTGGCTAAGTTGAAGCGATATCTTTCCCGATTGGCTCGCCAACACCGTGGTGGTACGAAAGAATAACGGCAAATGGAGGGTCTGCGTTGATTTCACTGACTTAAACCAAGCATGCCCCAAGGATCCATTTTCCATGCCAAGGATCAATCAACTGGTGGACGCTACATGTGGCCATCCCCGACTAAGCTTTCTAGACGCCTTCTAGGGTTATCACCAGATCACACTATCTGCCGAAGATCAGGAGAAAACGGCGTTTATTACGCCGGACACCAATTACCCTTACACGGTAATGCCGTTCGGGCTAAAGAACGATGGGGCCACATACCAACGGATGATGACAAGGATGTTCAGGGATAAGATCGGGCGGACGGTAGAAGTGTACATCGACGACATGGTGATAAAAAGCAAGCAGGAAGGACAGCACATCGGCGACCTGGAAGAAATATTCAGGATACTGAGGCAGCACCGACTCCGTCTCAACGCCGACAAGTGCACATTCGGCGTAGGCTCCGGCAAGTTCCTGGGATACTTAGTTACGAAGAGAGGCATCGAGGTCAATCCCGAGCAAATAGATGCCGTGCTTCAGCTCAGACCGCCGAGCAACCCAAAAGAAGTCCAAAGATTAATCGGCATGTTGGCTGCCCTGAATCAGTTTATATCCAAGTTCGCTGACCGGTGCCGCCCTTTTTACCAACTTTTGAAGAAATGGAAGGGATTCCCTGTCCCGACGAAGCCTTTCATGACCTAAAAGAATACCTCGGGCGTGCATCGACACTAACGGCACCAGAGCCAGGGGAGGACCTCTACATGTACCTCTCGGTGTCAGAACATGCCGCCAGCGCTATGCTTTTTAGGGATAGTGGTGTACAATTGCCAGTCTACTACATAACAAGACATTGGTGGACGCCGAGAAGAGATATTTGCCGCTTGAAAAGTTGGTATTGGCCCTAGCGCATTCCACCCGGAAACTACCCTACTACTTTCAAGCCCACACCGTCTACGTTTTGACGGAGTACCCACTTCAGTCACTTCTGAGAAGATCGAACTTCACCAGGAGGATCACGAAATAGGGGACCCGCTTGGGCTCTTTTGACATCAAATACCGGCCAAGAAACTCGGTAAAGGGACAGGTACTCGCGAATTTTATTGCCGAATTCTCGCCGAGGTGTCCGGACGTCGTCTGTACAGTGGAAGCAAAGCCTTGGAAGGTATTCATGGACGGTGCCTCCAACACTGCCGGAGCGGGGGCTGGGATCGTAGTAATAACCCCGGAAGGTACGAGGTTGGAATAGTCATTCAGACTAGGCTTTAAGGCCTCTAATAACAAAGCCGAATACAAAGCGCTGTTGGCTGGACTAAGAGTTGCCACAGATTTGGGGGCTACGGAGGTAGAGGTATTCTCGGATTCCCAGCTCGTTGTGAACCAGGTACGGGGGATTTTCGTAGCCAAAGACCCGGGAATGGTCGAATACTTGCGAATCTTGAAGTAGGCTTTGGGCCAATTTTCTAAGGCGACGGTAGAACAGATCCCGAAGGGACAGAATCGCCACGCCAACTCCCTGGCTACTTTGGCATCATCAATAGACAGCGAACTCCCACGGCTAGTTAGGATAGAGTTGGTGAAAGAGCCGAGCATCGGGAAAAAGGAGGAAGTGTTACAAGTTCGGGCCACCGAGAGGTGTTGGATGGATCCCATAATTGAGTTTTTAGCTGAGGATAAAGTCCCGGAGGACGAAAAAGAGGCAGCGAAAGTCAGGCGAAATGCCCCTCAGTATTGGCTGTCTCCAAGTCGAAAGCTTCACCGGAGGTCATTCGGAGGTCCATATTTGCAATGCCTCCACCCCAGCCTGACTAAAGGCCTACTGGCCGAGCTCCATGAAGGCCTCTGCGGCAGTCACGTTGGTGGTCGATCTTTGGCCCACCGGGAAATGACCCAGGGATTTTGGTGGCCGCAGATGCAAAAGGACGCCCTTGAATATGCACGAAGGTGTGAACAGTGCCAAAGACACGCGCCAATGATCCATCAACCTGCAGGGAACCTGAACCCCGTTAGCAGCCCGTGGCCCTTCGTCCAGTGGGGATTAGATATAATCGGGCCCTTTCCCCGATCAATCGGGAACATAAGATTCGTACTAGTCGCGGTAGATTATTTCATTAAATGGGCGGAAGCGGAAGCGCTAGCCAGTATCCGGGACGTAGACGTCAAAAAATTTGTATGGAAGAATATCATAACTAGGTTTGGTGCACCAGAGGCGTTCATTTCCGACAACGGACTGCAGTTCGACAGCAGGGCCTTCCGTGAGTTCTGCGAAAATCTCGGCATCCGAAATCGGTACTCTACCCTGGCATACCCACAAAGCAATGGCCAAGCCGAGGCTACAAATAAGGCTATCGTCAACAGGTTGAAGAGAAGGTTGGACGGAGCCAAGGGCAGATGGGCTGAGGAGTTACCTAGTGTCCTGTGGGCCTACCGGACAACTCTGAGGAGATCCACGGGTGAAACACCATTTTCACTGGCCTACGGGGCAGAAGCCGTCATTCCTGCCGAGATAAACCTGTGTAGCAGCCGAGTAGTTGAATTCACGGCCACCAAGAATGATAAGTTAATACTGAAACAGCTTAATCTGCTGGAAGAGCGCCGAGAGTTGGCGGCAATTCGACTGGCACAGTACCAGCAAAAGCTCGCTCGGAGACACGACCAGAATGTGAGGAAGAGGGAATTCGCAGCAAGTGATTTGGTCCTACAAAAAGCCGTGGGGAATGCTCGGGACCGTAATGCAGGGAAATTGGCCCCGGCATAGGAAGGACCGTACCGAGTAACGGCCATTGTTAGTGCAGAAGCCTACTATTTGGAAGATCTGGGTGAGAGACCGCTACCCCACCCGTGGAATGTATGTAATCTTAAGAAGTTTTACCACTAATTCGTCGCGAACGGACAATGTAATCTAAAGAAGTCGACACATGTCAATACAATGCCTGTTCATACTACTGCATGACACTGCGTTCTTTTTATCCTTTTTTCATTGACAAGCGTGAATACGATATCTAAGAACAGAAACCTAACCTCGGTTCGAAACTATCACCGAGCAGGTGGAAACCTTAACACTATCTAAGGATAGAAACCTAACCTCGGTTCAAACCTATCACCGAGCAGGTGGAAACTTTAACACTATCTTTCTAAGGACAGAAGCCTAACCTCGGTTCGAACCTATCACCGAGCAGGTGGAAACCTTAACACTTTGTCTAAGGACAGAAACCTGACCTCGGTTCAAATCTATCACCGAGCAAGTGGAAACCTTAACACTATTCTTCTAAGGACAGAAGCCTGACCTCGGTTCGAACCTATCACCGGGCAGGTGGAAACCTTAACCACATTATTCTAAAGACAAAAGCCTGACCTCGGTTCGAACCTATCACCGGACAGGTGGAAACCTTAACCACATTATTCTAAAGACAGAAGCCTAACCTCGGTTCGAATCTATCACCGGGCGTATGGAAACCTTAAACAACATTTATCTAAACAAAACCCCGGTTCTATCAAATCACCGGGCAGATGGAAAACTTGTCACTATTACGGACGAGAGCCAAATACCGGCCTTGGCTGTCCTCCATCACCGGTTAATACTTCCGAACACAGGACACCGACCTCGGACCCTTCCTTGCATCCCACCCTACGGAAGGTTCCCGCCTAATCTTCGCCCCCACCCCGAGGGCTTAGTTGCCCCTACACATTTAAACCCGCGCAAAGCACGAACATTCTCTCGTAACTAATCATAAACACACACAAAAGTAGTAAATACCGATCATACTTAGGCATAATTAAAACAGGCAAGAAAGAAAAAGCGGAACACATGCTTTCAAATCATTATAACAAAAATTATAAACTGGGTAGTATGAGTTAAAACGATTACAATGGTAGTTCAAATGTCTCGTCGCCACAGCCCGGTGACCTAGGCTTTTGTCAAAAATAATATAAAACAAAAACAAAATAAAGCTTTCTGAAAGAAATTCTTCAATCATCACAGCCTCACACGTCTGAGTCGGAAGGGAAGGCCTGGGCTTGTCCGGGATCCTCTTTGGCAGGTTGAGGGGAGGGGAGTTTCGTTTTGCGCATCGGCATCTCCAGCAGGGGCGTTGCTCGTGGCTTCCAAGTCCACCATCTCCACATGAGTGTCAATAGCCTGAATGAGGTCCTTCAGGCTCGGTGTATCCTCGTCCTCGGCACCGGTCTGACTATGGACAGGCTGAGGTTGGGTAGGATAAGGGACCCACTTAGGATCCCACAGGGGGGAATCCTCCGGCACTCCCGCAGCATGGAGCGCAGCCATCCAGCCCTCGCCGTAGCCATGTTACCGGGCTTGCTGAACGATAGGTTCCATCGAGTTTTTCGCCTCCGTGAAACCTCGTTGTACCACTTCTCCTCACAAGCCTCGAGGGCGTCCTTCAGAGAAGTAAGCTAGTCGGCCTGTGCCAGGTTCAGGCTATTCGCTTTCGCCAGTTCAAGCTCCGTCTCCTCCAACTTAGCCGTCATCTCCCCCAACTTGCTCTCCGCGGACAGCCGGGCTTTCTCGGCGTCAACCGCTTTCCTTTCCGCGGCATTAGCAGCCTCTAGCCTCTCCTCGGCTAGTGTCTCCGTTTCATTCCTCAGCCCCAGCGCCTGCTCGGTTGCCTTGGCCCCTTCCCTCAGCCTCTCGCCTACGATAGAATTGAGCTGTGCCGCCTACAAACGCAATGGAAGCAAGGTGTTAAAAATTCTTGGCGAAGTCCTATAATCAAAAAGTGATAAAGAAAAACCTTACCGCAACGGTGTTCTATTGTAGCCGCCAAGCGAGTGACTCGTCATCCCCCTCCGAGTAGATGTGCACATCCTCAGGCAGGAGAAGGCCCTGGGCTAAGCTCTGAGCCACACGCCCCCCGTCGCCCTTATACCATCTCCATACGCAGGCTGTCTCGGGCAGTGGCCCCCCACCGAGACTAAAGGTATGCCTCTAGCCGCCTCCGATGGGAGGAGAAGGCGCCTTCACGGTCCGTGCTTGTGTAGGAGCGACAATCCGTGGCTCCCGGATGGTCACCCCTCCCTTGGGGCGGATTGGAGACCTCGGTGGCACATTGCCGGGAACGTCCACCTCCTTATCAACTGGCCTTTTTCTTTTTCGAGCTTCACCGGCAGGCTGGGGGACCGGGCTCCTCACTGGGGATGGAGATAGGTTGGCCTGACCGGCATCGGGAATGAACCGAGACAGGGTCATCGTCCTCTTCTTCACCATTTTCTCTTGCTGGACGGGTGCGGCGGAGATCGGATCGAGGGCTCGTTCCTCGGTTAGCGGGGGGTCGTTCTGTGGCTGTTCGATGGCCTCGTGTCGCCCCCTGCTTTGAGATACCCGCTCGGCAGACTCATCCCTAACCGGTGGGATGTCGTCCGCGGTTGTGTAACGGGGGCCTATGTCCCGAGCCTCACCCACCGTGAGCGATGGAGGAAGGAATTGCCCGTGTCGAACGTCGATGTACGACAAGAGGGGGCTGTCGACCAAGAGCGCTTGACCGAAGGACTGCCACGTGGTGTACACGGGGTTCACTCCGAGGATCAGATGAGACGCTCGGAGTTACCCGTCGCTGTTCACGAAGATTTCTGACTTAAGGATGAAGTTCAGATCCCTTTCGTGGACAACCCTGATGTTCGGCAAAAATCGTTTTGACTCTGCAAGAAGCCTCAAAGAAGCAATGGTTAGTTAAAAAAGCGGAGGAAACATGAATCTGAAATAACTAAAGAGACACGGTACCGACCAACGTCGCGAGGCGTATGCGGGCAATGTAGCCCTTCGGCGAGCCAGTTGCCGCTCCCCTTGACAAACTCCCCAGCAAAATTCCTATTCGAGTCCGGCAGGCAGGATATCAGCCAGACTCGGGTGTCCCTAGTCTTTAAGTAGTAGCCCTTCGAAAATTTCACGCACAATTTGTACATGAAGTTAATGTCGTGATGGTTTAGGTGCAGACTATACAACTGGTTCAAACGGCTGACACAACTAACGACCCTCTAAAAATTGGGAGGGAGTTGGTCGAGGCACAGGCCGTAGAACCCTAGGGTGTTCGCTATAAGGGGGTCTAAAGGGAACCTAACGCCTCCCTCCAATATGGCCATCAGCGGAACGAAGATGACGTTCCGGCTGACTGCCCTCTCGAGGGCAATATCGCCCTCCTTACAGAACGCAATATCCACATCCCTAGGGACACCAAAGGTCCTTCTAAAATTGGCCAAGGCCGTCCCAGGGGTTAGAAGGTGGGAGAAGCCCATTTCTAAAGGTACAAAATAAGAATGGAAGCGGAAAAAGAAGGAAAAGTAAAACGCACTTACTTGAAACTCTAAAGAGGCGAAGAACTAGAGGGGTTTTTCGCAGAGAGAATGCTCGGCAGAGAAAGTGTGGAGTGGATGCGCAAAAAGTGAAATGAGAGCTTGAGAGAAGGATTATATAGGCGTAGGGGCATTAAATGAAAGGAGAGGCGGGAAAAAGAAACACCCCAATCCCTGCCCGCTAGGCTTTTTTCTTGGGAAAACCGCTTACACGCGCTCACGGATTACGAACCGTCAGCCTGTTACCTTCTGACGGTTCGCTAACCAAGGGGTCATTATTACGGAAGTGACCGCCTGCCGCAGAACTGACACTTGCTAATCCACGGCAGCCACTGACCTCGCGCACTAAGAGTAAACAGGAATTTTCGCCAACTTCTTGCCTCGAAGACCTTGATTCATCACCAAGCTCCGTGCATGAATCAAGGGGGGCTATTGTATGGGCATCGTCCCCCTAGGCCATCCACCCTCAGGCCCACAGGAATAGCTGCCCGTACGGGCTATGCCCCAGGCCCGTTTAACCCTAGGCCCACAAGAACGACCATCCCCTCATGGGCCCCGACCCTGATCAGTTTAAAGGGCTTCACCTCAAACCGACCTAGCATGTATCAAGCACCCCAAAAGCCAAAAGCGAAGCCATCATAGATATGGTCGGCAGCAGCGAGCCGCGTATCGTCTGCGCCTGATGCCCGAGGTCCTGCTGGGTTTTGCCGATCACCAACCCAGGTTGCCATGCCGTGTAGTGTCGCCCACCTCGAAAGCTTTTCTGCTGGGAAACGAACATGACAATGGAATCAAGTTCCGATGCCACCATTGTCCTCTTTACGCTCATAACTGCTCACCACTTAGAGCGGATGGCATTGGACCTCTCCATCCACTAAACTAGAAAATGGCCGCAGCAAACCAGCAAGCTGTGGCTATAAATAGGCGAGGGGGTATTAGAAGCAAGGGGCGCGCGAGGGGGAGAGAAAAAGACAAGGGAAAAGAAGGAGGAGGAAAAAGAAGATAGAAACACTGGGGCAGTCTAGCAAGGAATCACCCCATTGCAGGAAACACTAAAAGCCCACCATACAAATAGATTGTGAGCCCAACTTATCCCAGGCCCAGTCGCTGATCTTGGGTGCGCACATGGATTATACTGTGTCAAGCCAAAACCAACACCACTCAGATACAGAATGAACGAAGGGGATGTAATCAGCAAGAAGTTGGGAATTTTCTCATGATCATTCAACCCAAACTCCTGAGACCCGGGTCTAGCATTGGGAAAGGGGTTTGGGCAGCAAAACCCAGCAGCAACATAAGAGCGCAAAACCCAGCAGCAACATAAGAGTAGGGCTTCCAAGCAAAGTGGGCCCCATCATCTAACAGTGTGATTGAAGGAAGATTCCACACCTTCAATCCCATCCATTTCATTAACAAAGGAAGCCTATTCATAAAACCAAGAAATTGGAGCTCATTATTCGGACCAGCAGTCCCGATCACCCAATTGCTCGCTTTCACATCACCCACATCCTTGCCAACATCAACATAATCCTTCAAATGCTCCTATGCAAAAGTCTGCAACAACACTACATTAATGATAGACTCAATAAGATGGTATGGTGACCCTTCAAGCTCGTCAATACGTAATCTATCAAGCTCAAAATAAAGGGTGCCTAAACATAAAATACCTAAAGGCAAAGACGCACCCCTACATAACACTACGGCTAGAGGAAATGTAAAAGGCTTCATGAACTGTACTGGGTGAGAATTAAACACACACTTGCTCATCCATAAAGCCAAGAATGCAGCCCTTCTAGTATCAACATCATCAGATTCTCTAAATGCAGAAATCCAAGAAGAAAATCTAGCTCTATTACCTCCCTAAGACGTGGAGGCACCTCCAAAAGCCTCTAGTAGCTTTCCAGCAATTTCAAACTCACCATCAGTCAACCCTAATTCTAGCGCACTAATGTCTCCCATACTAGGCAGTAAACAGATTCTTTCCACATCTTCCAAGGTGACCGTGGTCTCACCCCAAGGGAAGAAAAAAGTGTGGGTATTAGTATTCCAATGGCGCACTAAAAAACGAAGTGCCCTCAAATCTCTGTACATGTTCCACCCACGAGATAAAACCACAACTTCAAATATCTTGGCATCCTTCAAAACCTGACAAAATCCTTCATTAGCAACCTTTTGCTCCACCCAATTTGACCAACTAACGGTTGTGCCACAAGGACACAAAAACTGAATAGGAGCTAGCAAGAGCTCCTTTTGCTGGAACTGTAGGTCTAGTATGCAAGAAGTAGTTGGGACCCATGCTGTCTCATGACTGGGGACTTCGCCTTTCAAAATCCACTTCTTTGGAACCCTGGGTGGGCTGACTTCAGGAGCCCTAACGGTTAGGAACAGAGGAAATGAACAGTACCACGGGTCCTGCAATGGCAATAGAGGTTCTCCTGCCTTAACTTCCACATCATCACCCCTAGCAGTTGATGCAGCCACGCCCCCAGCCGTGGCCTCACTTTCTAGTACAATCAACCCAACAGTGCTAGCATCACCAGAACCCAGTAGTTCCTCTCTTTCAGCCATAACTTATAACAACAGAAGTATTACTTTATTAGAAACAAACAGGGGCAGAAAGACACTCACGGTCACCACAAGAAGTAGAAAAAGTTATGGGTTTTCTTCTTACTTGGCCGAAATCAACAAGGGAGAAAAAGTATTTTGTGAGTTTTTCTCTTCCTTGGTCGAAATCAGCAGAGGAAGAAGAGTTTCTTTAGTTCCCTTCCAAACCCTGGCCGCCGCCCTCTGCCTCCCTCTCACCCTTGGTTCAAAAAAAATAAAAAGAGAGAAAGAAGAGAAGGAACCTTTATTTCTCTCTGGCAAGCCGAAAATCTCAGTCACTCTTTCTGCCTTGGTTGAAGTTGGTATTTCCTCTCTCACCTTTGGCCGAAAATAGTAAGAAAGAAAAAAAAAATGCTCTCTTTGCTTTAGTCTCTCTGTTTTTCGATCCAAGCAAAATGAAAAGAAGATGAACCAAAGCAGAACTTTTATAGGTAAACGTGAAGACTGCACAGTGATAAGACATGGAGAAGAGACCAGCATTTAATGCAAGAAACATGGGAAATAACTGAATACCCACTAAGTACTGAACGTGGGAGAGTTGCAAAAGCCCACTACTAGCAACTACCACCAAAACTTCAAACTCGCACGTGTGACCAAACAGAAATTACTCACACGCGACTCGGGGGGCTAAATGTTGAGGTACAAATTTTTGGGCCCTAATTTCCTTAACCCACTCACAAAATACCCACACAAGCCCAATAATTATTTTGAAGCCCACATAGATATCTCCCACAAATATTTCCTACATATATAAGCCCCACAATTTACTTTGGGCCCTCTCACAAATGTTACCCACTATATTCCACATATTACTCAACTTGGGTTTTTACAAAAAATGCCCATCACCTTGCTACCAGCGATGGGCCACAAAATTATACTTCCCCACAAAAAGCCCAAAATCATCTAACTCATGGGCAAGACCCAAAAAGCCCAACAAAACCCTTTACTAAGCCCGTTGCTACATGACATTATTCTAAGCCCGTTGCTACACGGCACATTTTCCAAGATCATTGCTACACGACACCTTACTAAGCCCGTTGCTACACGGCACCCTACAAAACTTGTTGCTACACGGCACCTCTAAGCCTGTTGCTATACAGCACCATTCTAAGATTGTTGCTATACAGCACCATTCTAAGACTGTTGCTACATGGCACCCTACAAAGCCCATTGCTACACTGCACCTCTAAGCCTGTTGCTACACGGCACCTCTAAGCCCGTTGCTACACGGCACCTCTAAGCCCGTTGCTACACGGCACCTTACAAATCCCGTTGCTACACGGCACCTTTCTAAGCCCATTGCTACACGGTAATACTTTTTTACAACAAAATCTTAAACTATTTTCTAAAGCCCAAATACTAATTTGGCAACTATTTTCTAAAGCCTAATATGATTTTGACACTATTTTCTAAAGCCCAAATACTAATTTGGCAACTATTTTATAAAGCCCAAATACCAATTTGGCAAACTATTTTACAAAGTCCAATACTAATTTGGCAACTATTTTCTAAAACCCAAATACTAATTTGACACTATTTTCTAAAGCCCAAATACTAATTTGGCAAACTATTTTCTAAAGTCCAAATACTAATTGGGCAACTATTTTCTAAAGCCCAAATACTAATTTGGCAACTATTTTCTAAAGCCCAATATTAATTTGGCAAACTATTTTACAAAGCCCAAATACTAATTTGGCACTATTTCATAAAGCCCAATATGACTTTGGCACTATTCCATAAAGCCCAACAACATTTTGGCAACTATTTCAAATATTCCCTAAAGCCTAAATATTATTTGGCAACTATTTCCTAAAGCCCAAATGTTATTTGACAACTATTTCATGAAGCCTAATATTATCTTGGCAAAAGCCCAAATATTATTTTGACACATATTTACAAAATTTAAATACCATCTTGACAATTATTTCACATATACCAAATCCCTTATTTATAGGAAATATTAGTATTCATCCTACAAAGAATGCTTCTCTTGCAAAGTTTATAAAAGCCCATGAATATCATCCATGGCAAAATTCCTCATTTTGTAGGAAAAATCAAGCCCAAATATAAAGCCCAGCTGGGGCCAGCCCAGTCCACACTCAAGTCTCAGCAGCTGGAGCTCACCTGAGCCAACCAGCTAAAACTCAGCACAAATTCAGCAGCTGGAGCCCACTCCCATCAGGTTCCAACTTGTCCAATCAAATTAGCACAGTACACATGTCTATCAGGGGTCAAACCTCTCCTCTACAAGCTGAAACATCATCATTTATTGTGAGACATAAAGCTAAAACAGACTTGACATAAGCCTGAAAAGACTTGACCAGAAACTGAAAGCACTTTAGCTAGCCATCTCCTCTTTCTTCTCCAACCCATTCAGTCAAACATTAGAGGCAGCCATTAAAGCTCTTGAAGCAAGCTAAAATCAACTCATTTTCATGCTAAAAAATATGTATTTTCTGGTTCATAGACCAAACACATGAACCCGTCATGGGGAAACTTAGGGAAATGTGGCTTGGAGGGCATCAAAGGGATCCCAGCAGAGCTTCCAATAAAGGCTCCAAGGTTGACACCTGGCTTGGGGTGATGTAACTTGCCTTTGGGAGCTCTGAACCTAGTAAGTAACACATCCAAGGTCATTAGCTTAATGCATGCTCAAACCCCCATCAGCCAAGACCAATCAGCATTAATGCTAGGTCAGAATCCCAGCTGATATTACCCCAAAATAGCAAGAGTCTTCCAAAAGATTAAGCTTACCATTTTTAGCTAACATTCTAAGAACAAATCCCTAAGGATTTTCTAAAGATTGGGGAAGATTTAGCAAAGGTTATTTGCCAATTGCCCCCTAAATCTCAACCATAAATAGGACCCTCCACTAATGCCTCAAGGGGGGGACAAGGAAGACACCAAGAAACACACTCACAAAGGAAAACTCTCAAAACCTTTCTGTATCATCTTTTCAAGATCCCAGCAAAGTTCTAAGTCACAAAACTCCCATTCTTAAACATGGAAACTGAATTCCCCCACTCCTAGATTAAAATACCTCTCATACCTCAAGTTAAAAAGCATACAGCTCCTCCCCAGCAGAAAGTTCCAGCAGCCCTCTATACACTCCTATTAATGCATCTCTTTACTCATTACATATACTACACCCAAGAGCATGCTTTGGCACCATGATGATTTTGCTGCACTAGTTGGGATCTCTCTCTCTCTCCCTTCATCTCACACTAAGTCTTCTCTATTGTTTGTTACCATGGAACCTATGACATTTACTTACTCTTTTACTATTGATGGTTATGATATAACTGTTACAATAGAATTTTTTCCTCATATTGACGTATTAGAAGATTCTTCTTCAGAACTAACGGATGATGAGTCCTAAAATATGGATGTTTACCTCAATCTTTGAAAAACTTTACTGCTGAGTTATTCTTCTGCAGAAATATTTTTACGGCTGGGTTATTTCCTGCAGAAACATTTTCACGACTAGGTTACTCTTTTCTGCAGAAGTACTTTATAGCTGGGTTACTAATAATGAACAACAGAAACTCCTTGGTAGAAAACTTGTGTGTTCAAAGGATTAATGTTGGCGTAGATCCATTTAGCCCAAGTACTTAAGCCGATCTTGTAAGCTTGCGTTCGATTCATCTCTTTGAAATTTTTTTGACCAACTTGGAAGTAATCCCATCTGAAATATGTAAGATTAACAAATTAGCATAGGTCTTGTATCTGAGTGATCCATATAAGTTGCAAATTTTTTATGTTAGTCCAAGAATTCATACGTTTGAGCGAGCCCAATGTGAGTCCACCAGTGATTGGTGTTGAAGTTCAACACGTCTGCTATTTTCCATAGGTTGCCAGTATTGAGGGAATCAAGCTTTAGAACCCTACCTATTTTTGTATCAACCAGGTCTACCAGGAATTCATTTCTCAAGAACATAACTGATACTCCATATTCCTATAAAACAAAGCAATGCCCAGGAGAGAGAATATATCATATCAAAATAATTGTGACCAAAAAAAAAAAAAAAAATAATAACATCAAAAAATACATGAGACTAAAAATTAACAAATTCATAAACTCAAATGGTGCTACTGCTATTATCAAAAATAAAAAATAAAAGGTGCTACTGCTACCACATCAATGCATCAAGTCATCAACCATTTCTAGGTGTGTTATAAACTAGTCCATGACCATAAGTACCTTAAGATCCGCAATGTCACCCTCGACATTTTTTACTCTCTCTCTCTCTCTCTCTCTCCGATTAAGTTTGAAAATCAAATGAATTTTTTGATCAATTTTATTAATTATTTAGTTTTCTTAACTACACGTAAATTAAACGTTGGGATTGACATATATATCTTTTCCCCAAAAAAAAAATCCAATTGATTCATTAATTTTAGTTATAGCATAAAATTTAATAAGTTGGAATTCAATTTTGAGTGTGCATTTGAATTAGGGGTGTCCAAGCCACTCGGTAACTTGACCCTCCAACCACACTCGACCGGATTTGAACCACCCACCACCCTAACTGATTACTTTAGCGGTTGGTGGCGGGTCACCACCCTCAAAACTTGAGCTACAAGTAAAAACCAACAAATCCAACAAATTTTAAACGTTTTTTAGCTAGAGAATAGTGGAGATCTGGCAGATATGACAAGATCTCCACCGGGTCTAGTGAGATTTCCGCCAAATCTAGTGGAAATCTCACCGAATCTGAGCTGATTTTTTCATTGCTTCACCATTGTTGGGTTTGACCGAATCGACCAACACTCGACATGTGATTTGACCAGTTTGATTTGACTCCCTCAGCAGTTGGTGGGTTAGGTCTGAAAATTTTTCACCTAATTTGGTGGGGTAGGTTGCGAGTTTGGCACAAATCCGATCCTAACTGACTTGTGAAACCCCCAAGTTTGAATGATAATATAAATAAGAGAATGCGGAACAAATTTTGTTTTTGAAAATAATTATGTATTTATTTAATTGGGTGTTGTTTTGGTGAGTGGAACTTAATGCTAAGTAATTTTGATAAAGAATTGATATAATTATGTCTTTTTTTTGTATACGTGTTTGGATCTGCATGAACTATGATTTTTATCCCTTTTTGTTAGGCAACACTAATTGGTTTTCTAAATTAAAAGTAACTTGGATATATCATTAGGTAATAAATATGACTTTTATTTGATTTGTAGAATATGAAAAATTCAACTGCAATATTTCAATCTATGATTTTTCACATTGAAACAGATATTGCAGAGCATTTAGTACATAATTTGTCATAAATGATTTTAGGGTTTAAAAGAATGTCAAGTTCTTTTTAATTGATTATAAAAATTGAATTGTATTAAGAAATAATGTCAAGTTCTTTCTTTTTTTCTTTTTTTTTTTTAATATAAATTTTGTGTTAGCATTGAATAGATGTTAGTTTTACTTTCTTATGTATTAATTTAGTTTTGAAGTTTTAGTATATTTCTCATTCTTGACTAATGAAATCTTGATTTTGTCTCTGCTGGATTTAGTGTTCTTTAATTTGTTTTACCAAATTGGAGCATATTGAAAATGAAATACCCTTTACAAAATTTTGCAAAAGCTTACCATGCAGAAAGGATATTGTGTAATCTTGATTCTGTCTCTGCTGGATTTAGTGTTCTTTAATTTTGTTTTACCAAATTGGAGCATATTGAAAATAAAATACCATTTAGAAAATTTTGCAAAAGCCTACCAGAAAGGACACTGTGTAGAGTTGACTGTCAGTGTTGTAGGACAGTAGGAGTAATTAGAGCTTGGTGCTGCAGTATAAAGCTTGCACGTCAAAGACTGCCACATATTGTAACTTAAGGAGTCCCCCACAAACATGATCTTTTTGCCTCTTTGCCTCATCAAGAATTCAAGAGCATCAAAACTATACCACAATAACATGAAAACAATGTTTAGCTAGTCCATGTGTGCACTTGCAAAGCTGTAATAATAAGTACAGAGTATAACATTTTTACTGTAAACGTACAAATAGCACAGGTTGATTAAGTAAACTGAACAAAATAGAAGAATATCTATAGAATCGTTTACCTTGGGATGAGACAACTATTGGGCTTCCATATGTATTTCAGATATTCCATATCTGCAGGTCTACCATTCTTCTGGCGATTAAAATCTTTTTTTGTGAATGGACAACTAGCTGCATCATAGAGTGGGTAATGATTATCAACAACCCAACTCCCTTGAAAATAATTGCAGCTAGAACATATGTTTTTTTCCATGCTGGCCTGTGTTTCCTAAATGATCACTCTGCACTTTGTAGGACATGGTTACCACTTGGAAGATGAGAGCAATAATCTGAAAAGAACCAAACCCCAAAGTCATTTGAGAATGTTGGAATTGTGAGTAGATCAGTACCATATTTATAGGGATTGTGAGGGAGGGACTTCCCCCGCCGGCGGGGGGGGGGGGGGGGGGGGGGGGGGGAGATGTGAGGGTGTGTTCATTTTTACTTTAAGCCAATTAGTCAAGGACTTAATTTCATTTACAAATCACATCTCAAAAAAGAGAAAAAATATTCATAAAATGTGATATGGTGTGTTTGATTACTTGAGTACTATGAATAGTGATATGCATTTTGGCCAAGGTGGACAATTCAATCAATGCGGTCAAAAGCACCAAGGTTGCGCTTGGATACTTAAATTTGGATTTAGGTTTACATTTTAAACCAATAATTTTGATTTAAAATTTCATTGAATTAGAAGTTTAGAATCTTTGAAAAATTTGGTCAAATCCAAATCTTCAACCCTTTTACACCATCCAAATAAAGTACTTAGATTTTATTCACCCAAATTCAAATCCACATGTTAAAAATCGTGCTAGCCAAACGCTCCATTGGTTATTGCGTAGATTTTAATTAAATCGAGCCATTAAAATCTTGAAAGTTGTGGCTTAAAGAAGTTGCCATAGCGGACAATATGGCAACTTCTTTAACAAGAAAAATGTTTTTGACCATGAGCTCTTCTCTGATTTCAACAATGGAGTCTGATGGATCATCCATATCTGTAGAACAAGAAACAGAGAGCTGAGGAGGGACTGTAGGGGAAAGGTATTCTAGTTTAGTTTCTTTGCAGAGAGAGAGAGAGTGTGTGACTGTTCGGCTATGTTCACTACGTTTGGAAAGTTGGAAGTGTTCATGCGAGGTAAAGAGTTAGGGAAGTGTGCTCGTAAAGAATATTCTTCTTGGGCTTTTCACTTATCGGTAAAAGAAATTATTACATACAGTAAAAGAAATTACTATTACATTTAGCTGACAAACTTCACATTAATAAATTAATGCAATTTATATTACGGCTCATTATTGAGTATTTAATTTCCCTTATCCAATGTCACTTTATAAATAAAACCAAACCGTGAAAGCTGTTAGTAATCGTAATATTTTGTCAAGTAAGTTTCATGATTACATATTTAATTTAATTTTTAATATTACATATTTATTTGAATTCATTATCGGAATTTACAAACATCATATTATTTTTAGATAGTAGAAAAATATATGAACAAAACTTAGTTTTAATGCGCTAATGTATTGGAGCTGGCATTATACAAACATGTAAACAAGGGTCTTTAGGACATTTGATCATTGGAGTTAAGCCATGTCCTAAATATATAGTTTCAAAGATTAAAAAAAAAAAATCATAATAAATGTTTATTAATAATTACTATTATTATCTAATTTTATATTTAGACAAAAAATAGAAAAAAAATTATATTAGGTTAGAATTTTCCTTGCAATGCATGAGTTACCAAATAAGGATTCTACTAATTATTACCTTACACATGGGTTTATTAAAAGATGTTAAAATTTTAGATTGCAGTGGGATCAGATACCAATTAAGATGGCATTGTTAAATTGTAATGAATTTTCATTATAGCTTTCTTGATTTTTTTTTTTTAAGGTAGCTTTATTGAAAGATAAAACCGTTGAATATTGGCCTTAAACATTTTGTTTTTTACAAGATAACAATTCTACTATAACCTAATTTAAGTATGTATATATATGTGTGTGTGTGTGTGTGAAGCTCTCTTCTCGAAATTTCAACTCCGGCTTTTACTTCCCACACCTCACAAGTACTTATTCTTATAGAGTAACTATTGCACTAAAGATATGCGATTTATATTAGGCATTTTTAAGTAAGGTTTGTATTAGCAACCTTGGGCATATACTATAATGGGTGCCCATATGGCAACTAGTATTACATTGAGTGTTGTTTCAAGTTCTATTTGTTCACGAGCCTTATAACTCAATTGTTAACATATTTTGATATTTCTAACAAAAAAATTTAAGTTCCAAATATTTTGTTCCCAATTTAACTATTAAATTATATATAAAAAAATTTATGTTTATTATTTCTTTAAAAATGAATGTTTATTCTCTTTTACAAAAATACAAAATATTTGTCTTACGACTATCAAAGGGACCCTAAAGCAACAACAGTGGGTTGAATTATGAGTAGTTCTAGTATTATATATATATATATATATATATATATATATATAAACCAAAACTATCTTACACGGAAAATTGTAATTGGCTGTCTGTAACTTTCACATGGACTACTACTTTTTCTCTACTACTCAGTCTACCATGTAAACAATTGCGACAAAAATTGTGATTTTTTATGTAGGGTAAAATACTATTTTAGTCCTTAAATTCTATCAAAAGTTTGTTTTCATTTCTAAACTTTAAGAAGTTTATTTTTTGTCCCAAAATTATTGAAAAGTTCATTTTTCATACTTAAGCTATTGAAAATGTTTTATTTATGTCATTAAAATTTACAAACAATTTGTTTTTCATCCCTAAACTATTGAAAAAAAGTTATTTTTATCTTTATTTTTGTCTCTAAACTATTGAAAAAAAACTCTTTATAAAGTCTAAAGATGAAAAAAGAACTTTTTAAAGTTTAAGGACGAAAAATAAACTTTTGATAAAGTTTAGGGACTAAAGTATTATTTTACCCTTTTATATATTACTAAAATTTTTGTTGAATTACATTTAGTTTTCTACTAAATAAATGATTAATAATTACAAAAGAAAAGAAAACAATCCTATACATTGACATTAGTTTAGAGTCCATTTGAGAACAATTTATTTGAACTTTTTGCTTAAAGAACTATAAATAAAATGTAAAGATAAATATGTGACTCAGGACCTGCAAATAATAGAAAAAAAAAAAGCCTATAAATGCATCCCAACACTAGGAGTAACCAAAAATCCAATCCACATGACAAAACCGTCTGAGCTGATTTGAACAGTCACACTTCCAAGTACAAACTCAATTGTGAAAGTAAATTTGAAAATATTATTTCAAATTTTCAATACTTTATTTTCTTTCTTCAACATCACCCTTTCTTCTGAGTCTCAAATGTCTTTTAGATGGGTCTCTTTATGGATTTCATCATGGGAGAAAAAATGGTTATTTGTGTAGTAAGTGGCAAAGCCATTAATAATGGATGGATGATGAGTTGAAATCCATGGATAATAATAACAAAATTTGGGATTTGGTTGAGCTGCTTAATGGTTGCAGATCTATTGGAAATGTGATGCTAAGAGCATTCTCATCAAGTGTGCCAAATGCCAAATATTTGGCATTTGACATACCAAAAACAGAGCATCATGAGGTGTGTTAAACGTGTCAAAATTTTGAGACATGCTACAATACACTCTCAAATATGAGGGCGTATGGACAGAAATGCTATAAGGGTTTAATGTTTTTTTATTCTCTTTTCTCTCTCCTCTGTCATCACTTTATTCTTTTCTCTTCTCTCTCTGTCACTCTCTATCTCCTCCCTCTCCTCCCTGCTCAAGATCTCTCATCGCCAACCTCCACAGCCCTCGTTGCCGACCTCAGATCTCTTAATTTGGTCGTGGGTGTGAGATTTGGGATGGGTTTCAATGTGTGGGTTTTGGGTCATTGATTGATTGGTTGGGTTGAGATTTTGGGCTAGTGGTGGTGTTGTGGTTGTGGCGGTGGTTGGTTGAGTTTTGGACCAGCAATGTTTGTGGCTGTAGTGGGCTGGCGGCGTATGTTGAAGATTTTGAGTTTTTTTTTTTTTTTTTCCTATCTTTCTCTTTTGTTGAGGTTTTTGGATTTGGAATTTGTTGGAGATCCAGTGATTGTGATTGCAGTTTGTGGCAGTTGATTTGCAGTTGGTGGTGATTTGTTGTTGCCATTGGTGGTTAGTTTATGGCGGTTTTGAGTTAATATATTATTTAATGTGTTGGATATATTATTTTAATATATAGAATTAAAAAATAGAAGATGAGATAAATGGTGAATTGTAAAATGGTGTATTAAAATAATAAAGTAGGCTTTTGACGTGTTAAAATGACATTTTTTATAAGAAAGCTGATGAGAATGCTCTAAGGGAAAGGTTGAGTGGCAAAAAACCAAAAAAATGAAATGATTAGAAAGAGACTTTCTCACTAGTCTTCTTTTAAGGACTCTTTAACCATCATGGCCTTGGTTGCACATTTTAATTCAGAACTTCATTTTTTTTTTTTAATAAGTCTGTTGCACATATATGAATGATATATGGACTCAAGTATGTGTGTTGTTGTGTACTTATGCATGGTTATAACTTATAATCATGAACTCTTTGTTGTTGCATAGTTCTTGTATTATTAAAATTTACAAGATCAGACTAATAAAAAGAGTACTGCCATTTAAATATATTGTAAGTTTGTAATCGGGTACTTGGATCTGTCAACAATTATCACATTAACATGTATGCGCATAAATAATAAGGTTTAGAATGTAAATCAATACTGAAACTAAAGTGACATTAATGATTAAACATTAACTACCATCACAAGTGGGAAAAGTAGAAGCTTCCACCTGCAATATCATGACACAACTAATAAGCTCTATATCCTGGTAGACTAGCCTACAAAAAGATTTCAACCTTACAAAGATTAAGCAGGAGAATAGGCCACTAGTGATACACCCAAATGTTTGGATTTTTTCACTAGCTTGTAACAATACTTATTTATATCAGGAAAATCAAGTCACAGGAAACTTCACAGGCAATTGCAACGCTTTCAGATCTAATATAACACTCCCAAGAACATGAAATAATACGATGAAACAAAGCATTTAGACATGAGTTGTTCTAAAGTAATTGTTGGAGAAAGATTATACTACGGCCTAATCACTTTGCTTCAGGAAGAAAATTGTTAGGCACGACATGCAATAATTTTTAATAGAAGCTTTTGCAAATTATATACTAAGGTTCAAGGTTTCCTTTTCGCTGCTATTTAGCTCTTGCTGCTTTTAGCTCAACAACTACTCTCTCAAGCCTGCTTATTCGAGCCTCAAGCTCCAATGCTGGCATCTCAGTGATGCGATGGTTACTGTTTTCCCCATTATTATGTTTGACATGCATTGCAACCTTGGTTGAACGTGCCACTTCTCTCACAGTTGTATCTGCCACACTTTTCCCTGCTTCACCCATTGAACCTTCACTCTGCGTGACCTTTGCCTCTGGTATTATCATCGAGTCCCTTTTAGGAGCTCCATCATTTGCCGTTGAGTGTGATATACTTTGAGATAAAGAGACTGTCAAAGGCTTAACATCAATAGCCAGTTTGTTCTCACTCAAAGCTCCCAAGCGGGGACTAACGATAAGAACATAGACCAATTCAGTGAACTAGGAATGAGCAAACAGCAAAAATTACAACTTGAATAATTAAACAAGAGCAAGTTCACTTCCTGAGTAGACTTATGATCAAACTTAAAGTAATCCCAAATATTTCAACTTCAAATCATCTGCCTTTGGCGTTGTAAAATCAAGTTTTTGAAACATGGGATGTAAAATCCAGTCAACCCCAAACTTTCAGGTGTAATTTGCAATTTACCAAAAAAGAAAAAACATTGTGGGGGGTTTATAGTGATGAAGGCTCAGAGGGGTGGCAAAGGAGGTGGCACGGTGAAAGTAGACTCTCCTCGTAGCAATAAGCCTGTTTCAAATCCTCGTAATATGGTCTATCACCGGGTGAGAAACCAAAACCATGAAGATCAATAAAAACCTCAAATAATTTTCTAAATAAGATCCTGAGTAAGAATGCCGAACTCCAAGAGAAATGAGGTAGCATGCAGATATTGATAAAGGAAGAGACGACAGGCAGAGTGAGTAGCCTGTTCCAAGTATTGTTGGGGGATAGAGACCACACACGGATGAAGTGGTCTCTTTTGCTACCTAACGCAGCAACACACAGAGACCCTCCGATGTTCATCAGCAAAGTCTTACGCCAGTGTTGTACAAAGAATTGTGCCACCAATGAAAACTTTAACGTGACCAAATCGAAATGTATAACGAATGAACCAGTTTGATCGGTCCAATAAATACTACCATTGATGGAGATTTCCGTATGTCCCAACAAAGATATAGGAGGGATGCTAGGGATCCTCTTCCACAAATTGGTCTTTAGTCCAAGGACATACACAACAGGCTTATATTCAACAAATTCAGGCCCTGGAACTATCCTAACCACCATATATTCATCTGCATGAGGATTGTAACCAAATCCATTTACACTGCAAAAACTTTTGGGATGGGGAGGAGCAGCTAATTCTACGTATTCCCTAAGAGATGGATTCCAAAGTATGAGGGAAACCCTCTCAACCCTCTTCACCAACCCGCATAGCAAGCCATCACAGGGAGCCAAAACTCTGAAGTCGATAGCATCTTGGAGTATTGGGGGACAAACAATTTCTTCTTCTTCTACCTCTTCTTCCTCCTTCTCCTCCTCCTCCTCCTCTTCTTCTTCTTCTTCTTCTTCTTCTTCATAATCACGATAATCATAAGGCTTGCCAAAATCTTGTCTCCAAGTGTAGTCTATTTCTAAATCCTCAAAATCTAACCTGTCTTCGTATCTGTTGAAATTCCAAGGGGGCCAATTATCAGCTTTAATCTTAATTACACATCCATCTGCATCTGCCTGCTCCTCCTTGAATGGCTTTTCATGCTGATGATAATAAAGGTGCCGTCGAACAAACCTAGGATTGGTGATTAAGGAAAGCCACGAATTGCAAACGCACCTAAATCGAACCAGAGATTTGACTGGTAGAGTCATCAGTATATCCACTAGAATATCCTCTGGCAATTCTTTAACTTTAGCTGCTATCTTCTGCCTTTTACATAGATTCAGATGCATATTATTGCCTACAAAACAAAACAAAACAAAAAACCCAACCTGATCTGAGACTGAATATGCTTAATTTCTGTAATCATATAAAGATAAAAACAAAACAGAGATAAAAGAATAATTACAAATTTGCTAATAAATTAAACTTACCTTGGGACTGTGATGATGGCTCAGAACAATCATCGCTTTGGCTTTGGCTCCTCCTCGGCTTCGAGAGAGACAGCCTCAGCCTCAGCCCCAGCCCCTTCTTCGCACCAACAGACCGTGGAAAAGGTTCACGACAATCATCGCCCCTTCCGCTCCTCTCTGGCTTCGCACCGTTCATGTTGGATCGGATTTCGGCGTTACGTCTCGTGTGGTCTCCTATCGTAGCGTTGCTGTATTTATATCCCTTACTACTCATCCGTCTACCAGTCCAGTTGTAGTTGGGGGTCTTTTTTTTTTATTATTTATTTTTATTTTTTATTTATTTAATAATTTAGCGAGATACACACCATACCTACTGACAAATATAAATTAATTTATTTGTTTCTCCTAATACTATTGCTTATGAAGCATTTATTTTGAATTATAATGGCAATTTTAATTTAGACATATGCCTTTTTTTTTTCTTTTTTCTTTTTTAATTTACATATTCAAGCTATTATTTCTCAAACTTAATTATATATATATATATATATATATATAATTTAAAAAATGTTTTTATTTGACCCAATGGTTCAATCGATGACCAAAAAATGGTTTAAAATATGACTGAATTTAGCACCTAAAAACTCTAGCAATAAATTAGGAGTAAATTTAGATTAGTTTGCTCTAACTGAAACTTTAGCTATAAAATTGGGATAAATTTAGGTTATTTTGCATTTAAGGGAACTTTTAGATGAGTTTGCCTCCAAAGGATAAGTGTTACCCACCTTCCTATCAAGAGATAAATATAACCTTATACGGACTACTAATAGAATTTCACCATAACTAGTAGAGTATTGAGGATAGTTTTTTCAACTTATCTTTAACGTACAAGTTAC
The DNA here is from genome assembly GCA_032878915.1 of Castanopsis chinensis. Taxonomy (NCBI): domain Eukaryota; kingdom Viridiplantae; phylum Streptophyta; class Magnoliopsida; order Fagales; family Fagaceae; genus Castanopsis; species Castanopsis chinensis. Next base: position 1,450,544 of record JAVQMG010000089.1, read on the forward strand.
TTTTTGAGATAAGTATATCATGATAACATTAAAATTAATTGACTAATGGAGCTTGTAGATTTTCTCAATAATTGAAATTCAATTTATCCAGATCACAACATTTTAAAGTTCAAATACAATTCCTCTATCATTACACTTCAACTCAAAGTAGTGGATCACATATTTTAAACTTAAAAAATAATTATTAAAAACAAAACACAAAACTAATCCATAATTCTTTAGTCCTTCTACTAATCTTTTTCCTCCTCAATCTCTCGATCCTTCATAATTTCAAACTCTAGGTTTTTCTCCCCATAAACTCAACTTTTAAATAATTAGAAAAAATATATGGAAAAAGTTGAATTTTATATTATTTCAAAAGCAATCAAGGTAGTGAGGTGATATATAGAACTTTCAAGATGCATTGCTATATTTTTTTTTTCTATAGTGTTGTGTTACTATATGTAATACAACACACCTCCTTGAAAAGGGAGAGTTCTATGAGGCTTAAATCTTAGATCTTGAAGAATGTTAATCCAGAACTACAAGCATATATGTGCTCTATGTCGACACATTCAGAAGCCATTAAAAAAAAATGTCTTCAACTTTTCACTTTTATTTTTGGGGTTTGAAGTCTTTTGTTTTTAAACTTGATATAAGTATTTTTAGTCATTTTTATACATAAACACAAATTAAATTCTATATTTGAATAAATTTTATGAACAATAATAATTTATTAATTTCAATCTTTGTTGGTTTTTCAAAGGGATAAGCCATGAGTTTTTTTGTATATTGCAAGTTGCAACTATGTTTTTTTGATATAATCCAATGATTCCAGAATTGCAACAATCTAGTTTGATTCCAGAATGGCAACAATCTAGTTTGCTACCAAATCCGAATAATATAGTTGGCTAAACTAGTTTTGAGGAGCCTTTTTAGGAGAAACAATCCCTAAACTAGTTTTGAGGAGTCTTTTTAGGGGAGAAAAAATCCCAAAAGAATCTGCTAAATTTGAGGAACCTCATCGGTTGGCATTAAAAGCCTTTTTTGGATATATGGCAGATTATTCAGGTGGTATTTTGCTATTTTTTTTTTTGTTTGTAACCTACGCATGAACTTCCTCGTAAGTCATGAGCTCATAAATTTTGCAAGTATTTCAAACCCACTTGGCAAAATCCAATTCTTGGGCCCATGACTAAGCTTGAATAGGCCCTACTTTTTACCCTTTATACCACGTTCTTTCGTTGAACGATAATTATAAATACATGGGCTTGGATCATGCAAAAAATTAGAAAATTAAAAGAAATAGTAGGGGCTCACTTTGTATGGAGAAAAAAATAATTGTGCATTAACAAATACAAAACACATTAAAAAAATATATAGAAAAAAAGAAGAAGAAGAAGAAAACCTTATATATCACCTTGGCTGTAATCTACCTACTTATTTTGAAAGTAAGATATGGAACAAACTCAAATATGCATCACATACAATATATATTCTAGCACTATAGCAAAATTGCTCACCACAAGCTTCACAACCATTACTTTAGTATCATGTATCATCAAATTTAATCTTGCCGAATGCAGTAAACGAGTTCCTATTTTGCTCCACATACGTTTAGGCAGTAAGCAAAATACATACTAGCCAAAATTATTAAATTTCATCTACCTTGTTTGATCTGTCTCGAGGGACCAAGTAATTGCATAGTGCAACTATGGCTTAGTTTGTCCTCCATTTATTGGATTTTTCTCAAACTTATTTCTACCCCTTGCCTCTTTTAGCTTAGAAACCAACTTCTCAAGCTTGCTAATCCGAGCTTCCAGGTTTGATCCTGGTAACTCAAAAGTACAAGAACTACGGCTTTCTCCTTCATTTCTATTGAGACCTTCCACACTAAATTCGGGTCTCCCTTCTTTACTCTCATTCCATTCTTCCATAACTCGTTTTGATTCTCCTACCAATGGTTCACTTTGCATATTTTTATCAAATTCGGTCAATGCCTCCGTCTTTATAACTTTTCCATCATATGCAGTTGATTGTGATGGAACATGAGATTTAGTGTTTAACAAAGGCTTGCCATTCCAACCATTCTGCCATCTCTTTTAAAAGATCTCAATTGTTCCTTCACTGTCGAATTTTCCTCTTGATCAGGGTTCATTGCTTCAAACTGATTACACTTCGGAGGAGAATGGGGAGGAGTAGAATTATTGAATCACTGGAACTTATTTGATGCTGTGAAACACCCTTAACTGCATCTTGCTTACCCAATTTTGATTGCTTCCACCACTCAAAGTATCGCGATGTAACACCTGCCTTGAAGTGTTTGGATGGAATATATAACATTTTGTCATTCATTGGCTCATTGTAACTTCTCCAGGCAATTTCTAAAAGCCACTAATTTGGCTGAAGCAATCATTTTTTCTTTAAACCAACTCAAGTCTCTATAAATGCTGGCAAGAACCGCGAGTGCAAGTGCAATTTTTCTACCTCTAACTAGATGAATTGCAATTGGAAAGGCACACTCACAAATTGTTTGAGAAGAATTTTGTAAAACATACCTAGACAACCAACATGAAAGAAATGCTTTGTGTTCAAATTTGCTACCACTGTCCATGAATTTCTTCAACCATTTGGATTGGCATGCCTTTTTAGCTTTAGTCTAATGGGATTGACAAGATAAAACACCGACGAGGAAACAAATACAGACAAGGTAAAGGGCAGGCAAGTGAACACGAAGGCAGCAGGATCATTCAATATCGCCAATAACGCCCCAAACTGGCAAAACCAGCTATACAACCCGTTGGAGATGAGTTAAAGCCCCATTATTTAGCAGGAAGCGTTACTAGAAGAGGCATTCAAGCCAGAATAACTGTCACAACGGCTAGGGGTTGGAGAAGCATATATAAAGCCCCCACAAGCACAAGTCGAGGGTAAGAAAAGATACAATAATATACTCATTTTTTTCACTATTTTTATTGGTAAAGACTTCTTAGCAATGACTTGAGCATCAGAGGCATTTTGGCAGGTACCACATCGGTGACCACGCTGGGAAACCTTCCCCACCATTTCTTATACCTGCAAGAAGGGAGGAAAGAAGGTTGGTTCTGTCTGAACTCATTTATTCTCGATTGACGAATTCTTACTTCATCAGTTTGGTGCCGTCTGTGGGAACGACATTCTCATATTCATATTTGGAGGAGTGGTTTCCACCAACTTCAACATTCAGATGGAATCCAATCAAAATCCCGCAACCTTGGCTCAACAAATCCAAGTTCTTATGGCCACCGTCGATGAACTTACCAGACAAAATCAAGAAATGAAGTTACAACTTCAGCAAGTTCAACAGGAAGAGAGACGATCCAGAAGCTACCCGGAGGATGAGGGGGATAGCCATAAAAGACTAATCCTCAAAGACCATTCACTCCGGAATAGCAAAATTCAGATCTTCTTCGAGAAATGAGGAAAGAGATGGACGAGCTAAGGAACGCCATCAGGGAGAGAATGGACCGGAGCATAGATAGAATGATAAAGGCCATAGATTTGCCTTTCACTACAGCATTCCTTGAACATCCAGTGCCGTCTAAATTTCATTTACCTCAGCTGGAGCCATTCAACTGGTTAAAGGACCCTCAGGACCACCTCAACACATTCAAAATGACGCTAGGTCTTCAACAGCCCCCTGACGAAATATTTTGTCGTTCCTTCCCCACTACTCTGAAAGGAGCGGCTAGGGAATGGTTCGCCAAGTTGCCCACATCGTCCATTGACAATTTCGAGCAGTTGAGTAGTGCCTTCCTGCATCATTTTATAAAGGGGCAGCGTCCAAAGAGGCCAGCAGATTACTTGCTCACCATCAGATAGGGAGAGAAGGAAACATTGAGGTCGTATATGAAACGTTTCACTCGGGAGACCCTAGAGGTAGATGAGGTAGACGACAAAATGCAGCTAATGACTTAAAAGGCGGGATTGAGGTCCAGGGAGCTAGTAGCTTTGCTTGCAAAGAATCCTCCAAACACAATGACAGAAATGCTCTTAAAAGCATAGAAGTACATGAACGCTGAAGATGCATTAGCAACAATAGGGGATGCAGAGAGGCTTGGAAGTGTAGGAAGGAAGGATAATGAACGTAAGGGGCAAAAGAGGGAATGTCTAGATCATAGGCCCGTCGACAGGATTAGGAGGAAAGATGATAAAAGTCCTTGAACGGTAAGGTTTACCCCTAGTTATGCCGGTTGACAAAATTTTAGCGCAGATTAAGGATGAGCACTATCTCAAATGGGCAAGACCATTGCATTTGTCACCTAACATTCGTGACAAGAGCAAAGACTGCCAATTTCATAAAGATCATGGCTATTACACAGATGATTGTCGGGATCTAAAGGAGCAAATAGAAGAGTTGATACGAAAAGGAAAGTTGTAGAAATATGTGAAGAAGGGTGAATACGGAAAGTCTAGAGATAGCAACAAGAACCAACAGGAGTCCTCGTCCAGAAAAGACAATCGTCATCCTCTACCAGCTCAGGATGTGATCGGGGAGATAGTGACGATTGCAAGAGGGCCCTTCACTGGAGGATCATTTAGGTCCCTCAAGAAGACATGCCAGAGACAGGTGAGCAGCGTCCATATGATGCCTCCGATCAAGCAAAGACGAACAGATCAGGATATGTCTTTCAATGAAGTGGATGCCAGAGGAGTGAAATAGCCGCACAGTGACCCTTTTGTCGTAATGCTAACCATAGAGGAATTTAATACTAAGAGGATCCTCGTGGACAATGGCAGTTCTACAGACATTATCTTCCTTCCTGCTTTTCAGCAGCTGAAGCTAGATTAAAAAAGGCTGCGCCTATTTGACTCCCCACTCGTTAGTTTTAGTGGAGACCGGGTGTATCCCAAAGGCATGGTGACGCTAACAGTAACAGTGGGGACTTACCTGAGGCAACTAACTTGTCAGCTAGATTTTCTGGTGGTGGACTGTCCTTCATCCTACAATGCCATTATCAGTAGAACCATGCTCAATAGATGGAAGGCGGTCACGTCCACTTATTGCTTGAAAATAAAATTCCTAACGGATAATGGGGTCGGCAAAGTAAGAGGAGATCAGGTCTTAGCCCGAGAATGCTACCAGGCCATTTTAGCTACCCGGGAAAACCATACATGGACGATAAAAGAGATGGAAGAAGATAAGGGAGAAGCCCTAGAAACAATAGAGTTAGTTAAAGGGGAGACAACCAAGATGACAAGGATAGGGACGAAGCCAAGTCCTAAGATGAGAGCCAAGCTTTTCGAGTTACTTAAAGAGAACTTAGAAGTCTTCGCATGGAGTCACGAGGACATGCTTGTCATACCTTCGGAAGTTATTCAGCATAAGTAGAGAGTGAACCTTGAAAGAATGCCCGTCCAGTAGAGACGCAGAGTCTTTTCCTCAAAACGGGACAAAGCAGTTATAGACGAAGTCGCCAAGCTATTGGCGGCAGGCTTCATCCGAGAAGTATACTACCCTAACTGGCTCGCGAACGTCGTCTTAGTAAAGAAAGCAAATGGGAAATGGAGAATGTGCATGGACTTCACGGACTTGAATAAGGCTTGCCCGAAGGATAGTTTTCCTCTACCAATGATAGACCAACTTGTGGACTTTACAACCGGACATAAATTGCTGACTTTCATGGATGCTTTCTAGGGATACAATCAGATAAAGATGGCCAAAGAAGATCAAGAGAAAATTGCTTTTATCACGAGCCAAGGACTTTATTTCTATAAGGTAATGCCTTTCGATCTGAAGAATGTAAGTGCCACTTATCAAAGGTTAGTGAATAAGATGTTCAGGAAGCAGATTGGCAGGAATATGGAGATATACGTGGATGACATGCTCGTCAAGAGTAGAGAAGAGTTTTCCCATTTGGACGACTTGAAGGAGACATTTGCCATCCTTAAATAGTACCAGATGAAGCTGAATCCGAGCAAGTGTGTCTTTGGTGTAGCTTTAGGGAAATTCTTGGGATTCATGGTGTCTTAGAGAGGAATAGAAACAAACTCGGAGAAGGTGCAAGCCATAATCAATATAGAATCGCCCCGAACCGTCAAGGAGGTCCAGAAGTTGACGAGAAGAATCGCAGCACTAAATAGGTTCGTCTCTAGAGCAACGGATAAATGCCAGCCCTTTTTCAAGACCTTGAAGAAGGCTTTCAAGTGGATCGACGAATGTGAGGCAGCATTCCAAGAACTAAAGCACTACCTGAGTAACCCACTCCTCTTAAGCCCAGCCAAAGAAGGGGAAAACCTACATCTGTATTTGGCAGTATTAGTCACAACCGTGAGTGCAGCCCTAATTCGAGAAGAGGATAAAAGACAGCTCCCAGTTTACTACATCAACCAAGCCTTCCAAGGGGCTGAGTCCAAGTACCCAAAGACTGAAAAGATTATGTTATCATTAATAGTAGCCTCCCGCAAACTAAGACAATACTTTTAGGCGAATCCTATCCTGGTAATGACGGACCAACCTATCAAAAAGGCCATGAGTAAACCTGAAGTAGCAAGAAGGATGGTCCAGTGGGCAATTGAACTCAGCCAATTTGACATCGAGTATCATCCCAGGATCGCCATTAAGGCACAGGTTCTGGCAGATTTCATTGCCGAATTTACTTTTGCAGACAATGATGACATTACTAACGAGGCCGAACTGTGGACGATACAGACTGACAGTTCGTTAGCCCAAAAGAAGGGCGGAGTAGGGGTAATCATAATCACCCTTGACAGAGAAGTGCTCAAGTACGGAGTTCAGCTGCAGTTCCTAGCCACCAACAACGAGGCTGAGTACGAGGGAATATTGACGGGACTGAGACTTGGAAATAGGGGAGTACGAGGCAAAAGAGGAAAGAATACAAAAATACCTCAGACTGACGAAGCGTTTGACTCAGGAGTTCGACAAAGTAGAATTTGAACAGATTCCTAAAGGCCAGAACATGATAGCAGATGAGATCTCAAAGATAGCATCGTCAGAAGAAGGGTCATCAAGCAGTAGTTTTGCAATAGAGATCTAGAAACACCCAGCATTGAGGAAGTCCCAACGTTCCTGATCCAAAATACAAATAGCTGGATTATTCCGATCATGTCTTTTTTGCAGGATGGACACCTCCCTCAAGACACCAAGGAAGCCAAGAAGGTCAGGAAAAGGGCAGCTAGATTCACGATCCTAAATGACACCCTATACAAGAGAGGTTTCTCTATACCTTACTTGAAGTATGTCGATGAAGAAGAAGCCAAATACATCCTGAAGGAAGTCCATGAAGGAATTTATAGGGATCATGCCGGTCCCAAAGACCTGGTAAGTAAGATCATTCGAACAGGTTATTTCTAGCCAATCATGCAGGTGGACGCAGCAGAACTCGTTAAGAGATGTGACAAGTGTCAAAGGTTCGGGAGCGTCCAGTGACTTCCGGCAGAGCAACTGATGGCGATATCATCCCCGTGGCCATTCGCACAATGAGGGATCGACATCGTTGGTCTACTGCCTCTAAGTAAAGGTCAGGTAAAATTCCTACTAGTTGCAATTGATTACTTCACAAAGTGGGTTGAAGCAGAGGCAATAGCAACAATCACCAAAGCATGAATCTGAAGCTTTGTCTGGAAGAATATAGTTTGTAGGTTCGGGATCCCAAGGATGATCATATCAAATAATGGGCAGCAGTTCGACAGCCAAGGCTTCAAGGACTTCTATTCAGGCCTAGGCATCAAAAACCAATTCTCATCCCCAGGACATCCGTAGGCCAACAGTCAAGCGGAAGTGACAAACCGGACATTGCTGAAGATGATTAAAACCAAGCTGGACGACGCGAAGGGTACCTGGCCAGACGAATTGCTTAATGTCTTGTGGGCCTACAAAACCACGGCGAGAACCCAGACAGGGGAAACCCCTTTTAGGCTCACTTATGGCACTGAGGCAGCAATCCCAATCGAGATAGAAGTCACCAGCACCAGGCGGGAAGTATTCCACGAAGAAAGCAACGACGACCAGCTTCGAATCAACCTGGACTGCCTTGATGAAGTAAGAGACAAAGTTTCAAACAAAATGACGAAGTACCAGCAGAAGATTGAAGAATACTATAACAAGAGGGTAAAGCTCACACGACTTGAAATAGGTGACCTTGTCTTATGCAAAGTCAATATGGCTTCAAGAGATTTTGCCCAAGGAAAACTTAGACCCACGTGAGAAGGACCCTATCGAGTCATTCACTATTCTAGACAAGGGAGTTACCACCTGGAAACCTTAGACGGGCAGAGACTCCCACGACCATGGAACATTGAACACTTGAAGAAGTACCACCAATAAGTGTAACCAGAAGATGTATTCATACTAAAATTAATAAAGGAATTGTGCAACTAATATCTCTGTGTCCACAGGTTTAGTTAGTCGTAAGTCAAAAGACAATCTCGAAAATGGCTAAGTAACAAGATTCTGCCTCGACGGATGTAAGTTACTAAGGAAGCCTAGAGAATTAATCTCGAAAATGGCTAAGTAGTAAGATTCCGCCTCGACGGATGTAAGTTATTGACGAAGCAAAGAGAACCAAAACTCAAAAATGGTTGGGTAACAACATTCCACCTAGACGAATGTAAGTTACCAACGAAGTACCTAGAAGGAGCTACGGATTTCTAAGTAACAAGCACAAGTTACTGATGCATCAAAAAGGTAGTAGGTGTGCAAATCACAGAAACAAGTAAGTACATAACCATGAATTTAATTAAAGTCCAAAAACAACAGGCAAATTCCATTGTTTTTACAACTAAAGGCCCATAAACACTGGGCCAAAACGATGCTCTTAAAACAGAAGTTGTAATGAAATTGGAACTACAAAAAAAAAAAAAAAAAAAAAAAAAAAAAAAAAAAAAAGAGAAAGCATGGTAAAAGGAAAAAAGTTTTTCTTCAAGGCTCAACAGCAAGGGCAGCACCATCATGGGCATCGTCAGCAAGGGCACTCTCGAGGACGTCAGGCTGGGCAGCAGAGGATTGAGCCGCCTCGTCAGCAGCCATCTCCTGGTCGACCTCCTCTAGATCTAGACTCTCCAAGTCAACTCTAGATGGATGCTTGGCGAGGTATCTTCTTAGGAGCTCGAAGCGCTTAAAGTACCAGCTGAACAAGATTGTGTTGTACTCCTCTGTGGTCTAGAAGGCTTCAACAGACCTAGCAGCAATGGTCTTCAGCTTCTCTTTAGCTCCCAGAAGCTGCTCATCTTTCTTAAGGGTCAACTGATGCTCAGCTCTAAGATCGTCATTCAAAGTCTTCACCTTCTCTTTCAAGTCAGTAGCCTCGCCCATGGAGTTAATTAGGTCCCTTTTTAAAGTGGAGTTCTCCGCCTCCAGTGCCTCCATCCTCGACGTAAGGGAAGCCAAGTTGGCCTCTTGAGTTAAGTACTCAGAGGCGATATGGAGACTTTCCCCCAATACCTGAAACAAGAACCAAAATCGTCAGTAAACTGGAGAAGGAAAAGAAACCGAAGGCTGCCATACCCAAATACTTCACCTGAACAAGCTTCTGGCCGTGGCGACTCGCGATGCTGTTAAAAGGCACTCTAGAAAGGGCCTTTAGATCTTCGGCAGCCACGGCCCCGTGAGCCCTATCCATCGCCAGCCTCTCGTCATCCCAAATAGTAGATGAACGAGGAACAACCTTCTCATTTTCTCTCTCGGACAACTGCGGCCTCTTGGAGGCAGGAGTGGAGAGCTCCTCGATTGAAGTCGAGGGAGAAGTTGTCTTTGTCACCTCAGCGCTAGAAGTGACAAGAGTGACGTGGACGGAAGGAGAGACGGAGGCGCCCTTCTTGGTGACTCGCACCTTTTTCTTCCCTAAGTTGGATAGGGGCTCACCCTTCTTTAACCTCATTTTCGCATACATATCCTTATTAAATTTTGTTGTCATCTCTGCAAAAAGAAAAACATGTTCATAGAGAAGGAAAAGAAAAAAAAAATCATGGCACACAAATTTAATACTTACTTTTTTTTCCTTCAATTTCAATATTCCGCAAGACGAAGGAAGAGGGTTCTGGTCCAAGACAATAAAAAGCAAGAGTCCCGGGATCTACAAGATCGTCCCAGTTTTCAATCGTCTGTGCATACTCAACAGCTTTCTGCACCCTCTCCTTATACTTGCTCTTAAGTTTTGGTCGTCTCTTAATTACACGGAACGAGAAGTGGAGTCAGTTGTAATAACAATGAACGCAATAGAACTGAAATGACGAGGAGAGATATTGACGCACCTAAAGTCGGGGTTCCCTACCGACGATGTAACCTCGAAAGATCACCCCAAGTCTCACTCGAAGGGGTCTCAAACTCATCCCTAGACATAAAGAAAAATCTAGATTTCCAACACCTGAAAGACGACGGTAAACCTTTGACAATCCCAGCTTTCCTTTCCCAAGGCACTAGTTCGTAGTACCCATGCTCCTTAGACACTTTTAAGTGATACAGGTGGACAAGCTCGTCAACTTTGAGCATGTCCTTGTCCACAGTTGCTAGCCATATCCCCATACAGCTAATTAAAATTCTGCAAGAGTTAGGCATAAGCTGCCCAAGAGCGATACCAAAATGGTCTAATAACTCCATCAGGAAGGGATGAACAAGAAACCTCAATCCACAAATGAAGGCCACCTTGTAAAAACATACCTCCCCTGGGAAGAAGTTACAAGCCCGATCATCCTTGCTAGGCAGACGAAGCCTCACTCGCTCTGGGAATTGGAATCTATCCCTAAACCTCTCTAATGTCTCAGCGTCTAGGCTACACTCCTCCTCAAAGGCGTAAAAAGCCCTAACTTCCCGAAGGGTCAAAACAACAGTATCCCCCCTGGCTAGATCGTCACTAGACGATAATCCAGTCTCAAGTTCACTAAATCTAACCTTAAACATCGTCCCTCATGCTCTTTCCCTTTTAAACCAATCAATTAACTGACGAAGTAAAGGCAACAGGTCAACCAATATAACTCCCAAACAGTTACCCTAAAAAACAAAACCTTCAAGGTGCGGAGAACTACCTAAAAACCCCCCTAAGCACGCAAACAAGAAAGAAATTGATGGGCAAATTATCCTAACATCAAAGTCACTAACCATGAAAATCTAGGAAATATGTGAAAAGAACAATACAAGCTAAAACCCCCTTTTAAAAAAAAGGGGGAGAAAAGGAAAAAGATGAAGAAATCAGAAACTGCAAAAAGAAAGGGGAAAAAGCAGAGCCAAAGATAGAGAAGATAGATACCTTGAAAATGGCAAAAAGAAGAAGCAGCACCGCACAAAGCACCAGTTCGAAGAAGAAATTGCAAGGTGAAGTTTTAGCAGAGAAAGGAAAAGAGACTTAGAATAATAAGAGCTTTTTTTTTTTAGAAAAGTAAAGAACAAGGAGGAGGGATTAAAACCAAGATACATAGAAACTAAAAAACAGCGGGAAAAATGAAGAGTCATATGATGAGGACATTAACTTCACCAACTAGAATGCGCCACTTGGCCACAATCAGTACGGCTTCACCACTACGCATTTAATGCGGCACGAAACTCCAAGAGTTGCCTGCCAACTTTTCATCTTCCATGGTCGTCATGACATGTCATGACGACCAAAGAATCCGGGGGCAACTGATGGGAGTGACAAGATAAAATACCGACGAGGAAACCAATACAGATGAGAAAAAGGGTAGGCAAGTGCACACGAAGGCAGCAAGATCATTCAATATCGCCAATAACACCCCAGACTAGCAAAACCAGATGTCCAACCTATTGGAGATGAGTTAAGACCCCATTATTTAGCAAGAAGCGTTACTAGAAGAGGCATTCAAGCCGCAATAACTGTCACAATGGCTAGGGGCTGGAGAAGCATATATAAAGCCCCACAAGCATGAGTTGGGGGTAAGAAAAGATACAATAATATACTCATTTTTTTCACTATTCTTATTGGTAAAGACTTCTTAGCACTGACTTGAGCATCAGAGGCGTTTTGGCAAGCACCACACTGGTGACCATGCTAGGAAACCTTCCCCACCATTTCTTATACCTGCAAGAAGGGAGGAAAGAAGGTTTGGTTTCGTCTGAACTCATTTATTCTTGACTGACGAATTCTTACTTCATCATAGTCCTCCATATTTCTCTTCGGGTTTCTTTCAGACTATTTTCTATCTCCTTTTGTTCTTTCGATTCATCAGGGCAAAAAATAGAGTCTCCAAGAACAGAGTAGCCTCCCAAAACCATTATATCTTCCAATGTGATTGTTGCTTCACCCCAACGAAATATGAAGGTATTGGTCTCAAAACACCATCTCTCTCCTAACCCAAATTCCAAATCATTGTCTCTTCGGATTTGGTATGTGGAATTCAAGATAGCTTTGTATATACCAGCTTTCTTCCATGTAGCTTGGTGCAAAGAAGCCATCTTTTCCACCCATGTATTCCAAATATTCTGAGGGTATCGCCAGCCCCAAAAGGAGACTCTCAGAGGTAGTTTTTGTGGCTCAAAATATGGTGGGAGGGAAGAGGAAGAGACTGGTGGGAGGTTAAAGTCTAGAACTTTGATAGTGGGCGTGAGAACATGGGCAATTCTGCGAGTTGGGTTTCCACCAGTTGATGAAACCATGAGCTCTTCTCTGATTTCAACAATGGAGTCTGATGGATCATCCATATTTGTAGAACAAGAAAGAGAGAGCTGAGGAGGGACTGTAGGGGAAAGGTATTCTAGTTTAGTTTCTTTGCACAGAGAGAGAGAGAGAGAGAGAGAGAGAATGAGAGAGAGTGACTGTTCGGCTATGTTCACTACGTTTGGAAGTTGGAAGTGTTCATGCGAGGTAAAGAGTTAGGGAAGTGTGCTTGTAAAGAATATTCTTCTTGGGCTTTTCACTTATCGGTAAAAGAAATTATTACATACAGTAAAATAAATTACTATTACATTTAGCTAATAAACTTCACATTAATAAATGCAATTTATATTACAGCTCATTATTGAGTATTTAATTTCCCTTATCCAATGTCACTTTATAAATAAAACCAAACCGTGAAAGCTGTTAGTAGTCGTAATATTTTGTCAAGTAAGTTTCGTGATTACATGTTTAATTTAATTTTTAATATTACATATTTATTTAAATCCATTATCGGAATTTTCAAACATCATATTATTTTTAGATAGTAGAAAAATATATGAACAAAGCTTAGTTTCAATGCGCCAATGTACTGGAGCCGACATTATACGAACATGTAAAAAAGTGTTTTTAGGACATTTGATCATTGGAGTTAAGCCATGTCCTAAATATATAGTTTCAAAGATTAAAAAAAATCATAATAAATGTTTATTAATAATTACTATTATTATCAAATTTTATATTTAGACGAAAAATAGAAAAAAAATTATATTAGGTGAGAATTTTCCATGCAATGCATGAGTTACCAAATAAGGATTCTACTAATTATTACCTTACACATGAGTTTATTAAAAGATATTAAAATTGTAGATTGCAGTGGGATTAGATGCCAATTAAGATGGCGTTGTTAAATTGTAATGAATTTTCATTGTAGCTTTCTTGATTTTTTTTTTTTTTTTTAAGGTAGCTTTATTGAAAGATAAAACCATTGAATAGTGGCCTTAAATATTTTGTTTTTTATAAGATAACAATTCTAGTATGTGTGTGTGTGTGTGAAGCTCTCTCTTGGAAACTTCAACTCCGGCTTTTACTTCCCACACCTCACAGACACTTATTCTTATGGAGTGACTACTGCACTAAGAGTATGCGATTTATATTAAGCATTTTTAAGTAAGGTTTGTATTAGCAACCTTGGGCATATACTATAATGGGTGCCCTTATGGCAACTAGTACCACATTGAGTGTTGTTTCAAGTTCTATTTGTTTGCATGCCTTATAACTCAATTGTTAACATATTTTGATATTTGTAACAAAAATATTTAAGTTCCAAATATTTCATTCCCAATTTAACTATTAAATTATATATAAAAAAATTTATGTTTATTATTTCTTTAAAAATGAATGTTTATTCTCTTTTACAAAAATACAAAATATTTGTTTTACGACAATCAAAGGGACCCTAAAGCAACAACAGTGGGTTGAATTATGAGTAATTCTAGTATTATATATATATATATATATATAAACCAAAACTATCTTATGTGGAAAATTGTAACTGGCTGTTTGTAACTTTCACATGGACCACTACTTTTTCTCTACCACCCAGTCTACCATGTAAATAGTTGTGACAAATATTGTGATTTTTTATGTAGGGTAAAATACTATTTTAGTCCTTAAACTTTATCCAAAGTTTGTTTTCATTCCTAAACTTTAAGAAGTTTATTTTTTGTCCCAAAATTATTGAAAAGTTCATTTTTCATACTTAAGCTATTGAAAATGTTTTATTTATGTCCTTAAACTTTACAAAAAATTTGTTTTTCATCCCTAAACTATTGAAAAAAGTTATTTTTATCTCTATTTTTGTCTCTAAACTATTGGGAAAAAAACTCTTTATAAAGTCTAAAGATGAAAAAAGAACTTTTTAAAGTTTAAGAATGAAAAACAAACTTTTGATAAAGTTTAGGGACTAAAGTATTATTTTACCCTTTTATATATTACTAAAAATTTTGTTGAATTAAATTTAGTTTTGTACTAAATAATGGATTAATAATTACAAAAGAAAAGAAAACAATCCTATATATTGACATTAGTTTAGAGTCTATTTGAGAACAATTTATTTGACTTTTTTGCTTAAAGAACTATAAATAAAATGTAAAGATAAATATGTGACTCAGGAGTAACCAAAAATCCAATCCACATGACAAAACCGTCTAATCTGATTTGAACAGTCACGCTTCCAAGTACAAACTCAATTGTGAAAGTAAATTTGAAAATATTATTTCAAATTTTCAATACTTTATTTTCTTTCTTCAACATCACCCTTTCTTCTAAGTCTTAAATGTCTTTTAGATGGGTCTCTTTATGGATTTCATCATGGGAGAAAAAAATGGTTATTTGTGTAGTCAGTGGCAAAGCCATCAATAATGGATGGATGATGAGCTAAAATCCATGGATAGTAATAACAAAATTTGGGATTTGGTTGAGCTGCTTAATGGTTGCAGATCAATTGGAAGTGTGATGCTAAGAACATTCTCATCAGGTGTGCCAAATGCCAAATATTTGGCACACCAAACACCAAAAATGGCACACCAAACACCAAAAACAGAGCATCATGAGGTGTGTTAAACGTGTCAAAATTTTGAGACATGCTACAATACACTCTCAAATATGAGAGCGTACGGACAAAAATGCTATAAGGGTTTAATATTTTTTTATTCTCGTTTCTCTCTCCTCTCTCATCACTTTATTCTTTTCTCTTCTCTCTCATTTCTTCTCTCTGTCACTCTCTATCTCTTCCCTCTCCTCCCTACTCAAGATCTCTTGTCACCAACCTCTACAGCCCTCACCGCTGACCTCAGATCTATTAATCGAGTCGTGGGTGTGAGATTTGGGATGGGTTTCAATGTGTGGGTTTTGGGTCATTGATTGATTGGTTGGATTGAGATTTTGGGCCGGTGGTGGTGTTGTAGTTGTGGCGGTGGTTGGTTGAGTTTTGGGCCAGCAATGTTTGTGGCTGTAATGGGCTGGCAGTGTATGTTGAAGATTTTGAGTGTTTTTTCTTCTCTCTCTCTTTTGTTGAGGCTTTTGGATTTGGAATTTGTTGGAGATCCAGTGATTGTGATTGTAGTTTGTGGCGGTTGATTTGCAGTTGGTGGTGATTTGTCGTTGCCGTTGGTGGTTAGTTTATGGCGGTTTTGAGTTAATATATTATTTAATGTGTTGGATATATTATTTTAATATATAGAATTAAAAAATAGAAGATGTGATAAATGGTGAATTGTAAAATGGTGTATTAAAATAATAAAGTAGGCTTTTGATGTGTTAAAATGACTTTTTTATAAGAAAGCTTATGAGAATGCTCTAAGGGAAAGGTTGAGTGGCAAAAAACCAAAAAAAAATGTAATGATTAGAAAGAGACTTTCTCACTAGTCTCTTTTTAAGGACTCTTTAACCATCATGGCCTTGGTTGCACAAGAACTTCTTTTTTTTTTTTTAATAAGTCTGTTGCACATATATGAATGATATATGGACTCAAGTATGTGTGTTGTAGTATACTTATGCATGGTTATAACTTATAATCATGAACTCTTTGTTGTTGCATAGTTCTTGTATTATTAAAATTTACAAGATTAGACTAATAAAAAGAGTACTGCCATTTAAATGTATTGTAAGTTTGTAACCGGGTACTTGGATCTGTCAATAATTATCACATTAACATGTATGTGCATAAATAATAAGGTTTAGAATGTAAATCAATACTGAAACTAAAGTGACATTAATGATTAAACATTAACTACCATCACAAGTGGGAAAAGTTGAAGCTTCCACCTGCAATATCATGACACAGCTAATAAGCTCTATGTCCTGGTAGACTAGCCTACAAAAAGATTTCAACCTTACAAAGATTAAGCAGGAGAATAGGCCACTAGTGATACACCCAAATATTTGGATTTTTTCACTAGCTTGTAACAATACTTATTTATATCAGGAAAATCAAGTCACAGGAAACTTCACAGGCAATTGCAACGCTTTCAGATCTAATATAACACTCCCAAGAACATGAACTAATTCGGTGAAACAATGCATTTAGACATGAGTTGTTCTAAAGTAATTGTTGGAGAAAGATTATACTACGGCCTAATCACATTGCTTCAGGAAGAAAATTGTTAGGCACGACATGCATTAATTTTTAATAGAAGCTTTTGCAAATTATATACTAAGGTTCAAGGTTTCCTTTTCGCTGCTATTTAGCTTTTACTGCTTTTAGCTCAGTAGCTACTCTCTCAAGCCTGCTTATTCGAGCCTCAAGCTCCAATGCTGGCATCTCAGTGATGCAATGGTTACTATTTTCCCCATCATTATGTTTGACATGCACTGCAACCTTGGTTGAACGTGCCACTTTTCTCACAGTTGTATCTGCCACCCTTTTCCCTGCTTCACCCATTGAACCTTCACTCTGCGTGACCTTTGCCTCTGGTATAATCATCGAGTCCCTTTTAGGAGCTCCATCATTTGCCGTTGACTGTGATATACTTTGAGATAAAGAGACTGTCAAAGGCTTAACATCAATAGCCAGTTTGTCCACTTTATGGTATTCCACAGAAGAACTAGGTAGAACACAGACATTGTAATTTTCCATCTTTCCAGAATAACCTTGGAGAGTTCTTGAATTTTGAGGCCGGGTAACAAAATTCTTAATTGCATCTTTTTGATCAGACACTGACTGCTTCCACCACTCAAAGTATCGCATGGTAACATCTGCCTCAAAAAGGCGCGGTGGTATGTATAATTTTGCATCTCCAATTAACCCATTGTAATGGCTTCAAGCAATACTCGGGTTCATACTGTATCGAGCAACATGACCTGGAAGATCTTGATCAATTCCAAATTGCATTGCGACTTGGTATGGGAGGTACTGTTGAATGGATTGTACTCCAACAAGCTCACATACTCTTAAGCATCGAGTATAAGACTCCAAACCTTTGTCTAACGCAGCATCAACTGACACCCATTGTTCTTTATCTCCATAGAACTTATGTTAAAAATGATAAGCAAAGTTGCATGTCTCAAGCAGCTAATGGTGCAGCAGTAGCTGATGTGGGATGCATTACACAGACCACAATGCTTGCATTAGGGGACTTGATCAACACTACAATCCAGGAACTACTTGAGGCCATACCACATCATGAGTTTTTTATCTAGGAATGTTGAAAAAGTCAGCTCCACACTTCCAGGAGTCAGTTATGCAAGACTGCCACGTGTACAGATTCTAGAGTATTCGAATAACAGATTTTGGTGCCAATTGTGGAAGTCTGTTACTGTTCATTTGTGTATATAAAACAGAGTAGCTAGTGTTGTAATTAATTGATTCATTTCATTCTTGTATGAGACTTTCTATCAATGAAATTCTCTCAGTTTTATTTAGCTTTTCCAGTTTTATATGGTATCAAAGCTATCGGCATCTGCTAGTTTTTGTTTTTCATCTAGATTTTTCTTTCTTACCAAACAGAAATTACCTTAAGAATTTCTTCGACCTTGTGATTCACAGAGTTTGAATTCGTTTCATTTCACACTGTTTTTGGAAGATTTCTTGTTTTTCCTTCCAATTACATTTGAGTTTTCACTCAAGCTCGTGCATGGCTTCAATGGCTTCTGTTGAAGGAGATGACTCTGTTCCTGTGCACAATCAATCCACACAACATGTTCCTCAATCCAACACAGAGACCAATTCTCCCAATCAGTTTTTCGTTAGTGCAAGTGAGAATCCAGGTAATATCTTAGTCACTCAACCTTTGTTGGAAATGAAGAACTATCAGTCTTGGTCTAAGGCTATGGTTCTAGAACTAACAGCCAAGAAAAAGATAGGATTTGTGAATGGCAAGATTGGTAAATTTGAAATTGATTCAGCTTTGTACGAAGATTGGGAAAGTTGTAACATAATGGTGCTTTCTTGGTTGATAAACTCTATGCATGTTGATGTTTCAAGCAGCATCATGTACTGTGAGACTGCGAAGGAGATGTGGCTTGAATTGCAGTGTGTATTCTCTCAAGGAAATGGACCAAAGGTTTATAATCTTCAACAAGAAATCTCTCAAATAACTTAGGGACAATTATCAGTAACTGAGTATTACTCTAAATTCAAGAAGCTTTGGGATCAATTGATTCATTATGAACCTTTGCCAACTTGCACTTGTGGAGCAATGAAGATTTTGGACATTACACATGAGAAATCTTATGTTATAAGGTTTTTAATGGGGCTCAATGAGAGTTTTGAGACAATAAGGAGTCACATTCTCATGCTTGAGCCGCTTCCCTCAATGAGCAAAGTATATGCTCTGGTTCTCCGAGAAGAATCTCACAAAGGCATTAGTCATGGTGCTGCCTTCACACCTAAACCCGATTCAGTGGCAATGTATGTCAATACCAAAGGAAATACAGGAAATAGAGGTGGTTCTAAGAAAGAGAGGCCTTTGTGCACTCATTGTAACATGCTTGGTCACACTGTAGATAAGTGCTACAAGCTTCACGGCTTTCCACCAAGTTACAAGCACAAAGGCAAACCTAATTTCAATGCTAACCAAGTGTCTTATTCTCAAGGTCACACTGTTGAGGTTCCTCCTAACACATCTGCTCAGTGTCCATTTCTAAGGCACAATGTGAGCAATTACTTGCTTTCTTCAATTCTGGTGCTGATCAAGGTACTTCACTCCACGTTGCAAATGTCAGTACAAGTGCTGCTGTCTCTAGTATGCTTTCTGGAGCTCCTGGTGTGGCTGCTACAACTGGTGTACCTTCTACATCTCTTTCATCTTCTGAAAATGCAAATTCCAGCTTCATTAATACCATGTTAGGTATCAATTCATTGCTTCATTTCACTCCTTCCTTGAAGCATTCCATTTTTTCTGCCAAAGTAGTTAACAAAGATATCCTAAATGCCACTGATTGGGTAATAGATACAGGGGCTACTTACCATATGGTACATTCCATTGCATGTTTTACCACTATCACAGCTACCTTAAACACATATGTCAATTTGCCTAATGGTGAAATAGCTACTGTAACTCATATTGGCATTGTAAAAATCTCAAAAAATCTTATCCTTCAAAATGTCCTTTGTGTTCCATCATTTAATTTCAATCTTATTTTTGTCAGCCAACTGGCTAAGTCCACTGCTTGTTGCCTTATTTTCTTTGGATCCTTATGTTTTATCCAGGACCTTGCTCAGTGGAGCACACTTGGTCTAGGTAAAGAACTCAATGGACTCTACCTGCTGGACAAGAGCAACTTTTCTGCTCCTATCATTACAGCTTCTGTTCATAGCTCTCAAGCTCAAATCTGGCACTCCAGATTGGGTCATCTATCTAATGCTAAACTAGCTTCAATAAAACAACATGATGTACCTAGTTTCTTTTTTGTTGAGAACTTTAATTGTGCCATTTGTCCACTTGCTAAACAAAAACGTTTACCCTTCAATAAAAGTTCCCATTTGTCTCAATCTTGCTTTGAATTGATTCATTGTGATTTTTGGGGGCCCTTCTCAATTCCTACTGTTGATCATTGCAAGTATTTCTTAACTATTGTTGATGACTATTCTAGGTGCACTTGGATTTATTTGTTAAAGCATAAATCTCAAACACAATCAGTTTTGGAACAATTTTGCACTATGGTGGAAACCCAATTTTCTAAGAAAATTAAAATTTTGAGGTTAGATAATGGGACTGAGTTTCTCATGAAAGAGTTTTTTGCTAAGAAAGGTATCTTGCATCATTTGAGCTATGTTGAAACCCCTCAACAAAATGCTGTAGTTGAGAGAAAACATCAACACATCTTGAATGTGGCAAGATCTCTCATGTTTCAGTCACATATGCCTTTGCATTTATGGGGTCATGCCATTCTTGCAGCTGTTTATTTAATCAACAGAATCCCTTCAAGTGCTATTTCAAATCAAATTCCTTTTGAAAAGTTATTTGGCCATCCACCTCAATATGCACACTTAAAAGTGTTTGGATGTCTATGCTTTGCATCCACCCTTTCACATCACAAGTCCAAGTTTGCACCTAGAGCTGTCAAGTGTGTTTTCTTGGGGTATCCTTTTGGGGTTAAAGGGTACAAAGTCCTTGATTTGTCTTCTAACAAAGTCTTCATCTCTAGGGATGTAATTTTTCTTGAAAATTCTTTTCCTTTTGCTTCTGTTTCACCTAACCTGGCAGATCCTTTTCTTCATTTTGTTGAGGAAGCTTCTTGCTCAGCTGGTAATGATAGTTTTGTTTATCTTATTTGCATTTATGATTCTACATCTTTGTGCTTTGATGATACTCCTTCTATTTCTTCTCAACCTGTTCCTATTGTTGTTCCATCTCATGCTCCTACTTCTTCTAGTCCTATCCAGGTCTCTACTTCTGAACAGGTCTCTCTTTCACCTCCACTAGTTGTTTCAGTGCCTCCAGTGCCTCTTAGAAAGTCTACCAGGGATGTCAGACCTCCTACTTATTTGCAGGAGTATGCTTGTACTACTGTTGCAGCTGGTGCCCCTTATGATCTTGCTCATTGTCTTACTTGTTCCCATTTGGAACCTTGCTATCAGTCTTTTTTGCTAGCAGTAAGTTAAAGTCCCAAAGAACCTGCTACCTTTTCTCAAGCAATCCAAGATCCACTTTGGAGGGTTGCTATGGATAAGCAAATTCAAGCCCTTGAGCAGAACCACACTTGGGATGTGACTACCTTGCCTCCTGATAAGTTTCCCATTGGCTGCAAGTGAGTTTATAAAGTCAAGCTCAATCCAGATGGCAGTGTGGAGAGGTTTAAAGTCAAGCTGGTTGCTAAGGGGTATACCCAAAGGGAGGGGCTTGACTTCTTGGAAACTTTTTCCCCTGTTGCTAAGGCAGTTTCAGTGAGAGTCTTACTTGCTCTTGCTGCTGCTAGACAGTGGGCTTTACACCAATTGGACATTAACAATGCCTTTCTTCATGGTGATCTAGATGAAGAAGTCTATATGACATTGCCACCCGGTTTTCACAGCAAGGGGGAGAGTGTTTCTGCCTCTTCAACTACTCCCAAGGTGTGCAAATTGATTAAGTCCCTCTATAGTTTGAGACAGGCCTCTAGACAATGGTACACAAAGCTGTCAGCCACTATAAAGGAGCTTGGTTTTGTTCAATCTCAGGCTTATCATTCTTTATTTGTACATAGCAAAGGATCTTCATTCACTGCTTTACTTGTCTACGTTGATGATATGGTAATTACTGGCAATGATCATGCTTGTGTTGTCTCACTAAAGTCTGTCTTAGATTAGAAGCTTGGGATCAAGGATTTGGGGTCACTCAAATATTTTTTGGGTTTAGAGATTGCAAGGAATAAGATTGGGATTAGCCTATCCTAGAGAAAGTATGCCTTAGAAGTTCTTGAAGAAGCTGGCATGAAAGGATCCAAATCGATACACACACCAATGGAACAGCAGCTGAAGTTGTCTAAAGGCAGTGGGGTTTTGCTTTCCAATCCAGGTCAGTATAGAAGACTCATTGGTAAGCTTATGTACTTGACCTTGAGCAGACCAGACATCACAAACGTAGTGCATAGGCTTAGCCAATTCTTGGCTCAACCTAGAGCACCACATATGAAAGCAGCCACTAGAGTATTGAAATACATAAAAGGAACACTTGGTCAAGGTGTTTTCTTCCCCACTGAATCTGACCTGCACCTTAAGGCATATTGTGATACGGACTAGGTAGGGTGTTCGGACACAAGGAAGTCTTTATCAGGCTATTGTGTGTTTCTTGGAGATGCCATAGTATCATGGAGGTCTAAGAAGCAAAGTATTGTGTCTAGGTCCAGTGCAGAGGCAGAGTATAGGGTGATGGCTACAACCACCTGTGAGCTGACTTGGATTTTACATTTATTACAGGATATACATGTTAGACATGATAAGCCTGTGCTAATGTACTGTGATAACCAGGCAGCCCTTCATATAGCAGCCAACCCAGTTTTTCATGAGAGGTCTAAACATATAGAAGCTGCCTGTCATGTTGTGAGGAATAAGATTCTTGACGGTGCACTTAAAACCTTCTATGTATCAACTAAGAATCAATTGGTAGATGTGTTCACTAAAGCTTTGGGAGTGGAAAGTTTTTCCAGATTGATCAAAAGGCTGGGTGTTATCAATATTTTTGCTTCTCAAATAGAGTATCCTCATATAGGCTCAGCAGAACAAGAAGCAAGAGCTGTGCTCTTGAGGGAGAGTGTTAAAAATGATAAGCAAAGTTGCATGTCTCAAGCAACTAATGGTGTGGAAATAGCTGATGTGGGATGAATTACACAGACCACAATGCTTACATCAGGGGACTTGATCAACACTGCAATCCAGGAACTACTTGAGGCCATACCACATCATGAGTTTTTTATCCAGGAATGTTGAAGAAGTCAGCTCCACACTTCCAGGAGTCAGTTATGCAAGACTGCCACGTGTACAGATTCTAGAATATTCGAATAACAGATTTTGGCGCCAATTGTGGAAGTTTGTTACTGTTCATTTGTGTATATAAAACAAAGTAGCTAGTGTTGTAATTAATTAATTCATTTCATTCTTGTATGAGACTTTCTATTAATGAAATTCTCTCAGTTTTATTTAGCTTTTCCAATTTTATAACTTAGGAACAACCAATTATGATCCAATGCTATAGCATAAGGGCGCCACAGAAAATTTTCTCCAACAGAGTCTATAGCCAACCTCACATTCTCAATACCCAATAGTTTCACTTCGTTCCAGCGAGCTGGCCTTGGCTCACGTTGTGTGATGGATATAGAAGTCGGCTGGAATGTTGTGAATCTTTCCCAAGCCCAAAGCTGGACTCATTGAAAAGGTGCAGAAATAAGAACCTCTTTATTTGAGGCAAATAATTTCTCTTTCAACAAACCCAAATCAGTATAAACACTAGACAGGACTGCTGGCGCAAGTGCAATTTGAGTTCCTCTAGCCAAATGTATTGCAAGTGGAAAATTTCGCTTTTCAATAGGATAATGAGGCATTGGGAAGACAAACTTAGACGACCAATATGAGAGGAATGCTTCATGCTCATATTTGCCCCCATTCCCCATGAAATGTTCTAGCCATGAATGCTGACTGGCTATGATGCTACCGCTTGTTGCAGTTTTTTTGAGTGCGTCAAGCAAGATCTCATGAATTTCTTCCATTTCTTTGGTAACAAGAGGGCTTAAAACAGAGTCACCCAAAATAGAGTAGCCCCCTAAAGCCATCATATCTTCCAAAGTAACCAGGGGCGGAGCCACTTGGCTCCTTGGCCCCCCCCCCCCCAAAATTTTCAAATTTCCTCTCAACTATGTCAAAAAAAATACATTGGCCCCCCCAAAACTTAAGATCCGGCCCCCCTAGACTTTTAGTCCAATAAAATTTCAAACTACACAAAAAATTTGGCCCACAAAGATTCAATCTATTGTCTACTTGCAAGCGTATTTGGCCCACAAAGATTCAATCTATTGTCTACCTTATTCAGGTTCGGATTCAATCTTTGATATCTTCTAAACCATTACACTTCCAACCCAGCCCAAATACAAAGTCTAAATACCTAATTAAACACAAACAAAAACATTCAATCCTCACCATCTGAATAAATCAATCCTCACCGTCTATACAATTAAAAGTGAGACCAAACAAAAGAATATCTTCACGCCTCAGCCTCAGCCTCAGCCTCAGCCTCACGCCTCTGCCTTACCTTAGTTTTTTACTTCTTAGTTCACGCCTCAGCCTCACTGGTCACTGCCTCAGCTTCACGCCTCTGCCTCACCATGAAGCCGATGCCCTACCTCAAGGTATCTCATTCATTCTTTACTTGATTTCTCTAATCTCTCTCTTTTTCTCTACAATCGAAGGTCTGAAGCACTGAACAGTCTGAACTTACTTGAATAGAAATATGAAACATTGAAATATATGCTTGTGATTTCACTTTCCCAGCAAACAATATATACTTATTACTTTGTCCTTTGTCTTTTGTCTTTTTGTGTTTGTTGTGTTCTTTATTATTTGATTCATCCATTGACTCTAAAAAACTAAGACTCAGACCAACCTTTTCTTATTTGGTATTTGTGCAATTTGTCTTGTGAGGGGCCGGGTGGGGGCTGCTTGCATTGTTTTTGTGCAATTTGTCTTGTTCAATTTGTTTTTGTGCAAGACTCTTGTCCCTTTAGTGGGGGCCGGGTGGGGGCTGCTTGCATTGTTTGTGTAACTGTGTAAGTAAATTATTAAAAAAAAATATATGAAAAGAAATTGAAGCAGTGCTCATCAAAAAAAAAAAAATTGAAGTAGAAAGTAGTGGCCGTGAGTCTATCATAGAGTCACAGAGACTAGGTATTTGGTTTATATTGTTTGTTTTATTGTCTATAGTTTTGATTGATTTGTTTTATTATCTCTCTCTTCCAAGTTAGTTTATTATTTGTTGCATTGATTTTTTTTTTTTGGGATTCAAATTAGGTGTCAAATAATGAGCAAACAACAAACAATTGATGCGTTCTTTAAGAAAAAAGATATTAGTCATTCAGAACTTAGGACTTCTGTAGAAATAAATGTTGATGCTTCAATGCCTAATAAATGTCCCTCCAAATGTTCAAGAATTGAATCTAAAGGGATAAATCGTGATCCAGGATCACGGAAACAAATATATGAATTTCCTGTCAATGAACAAGATGAAATTCGACGTGCTTATCTCATAGCCGGTCCATATCAACCTAAAGACATAAAGTATCCATACAAAGGACCGGAAAATCATCGCCGTTGTTTTCAATCTTCGTGGTTTAAATCACATTCAAATTGGTTGGAATACTCACCTACAACAGATTCAATCTATTGTCTACCTTGCTATCTTTTTCGTAAGAAACCAATAAGTCGTCTTGGATCAGATGCATTCATTGAAAAAGGTTTTAATAATTGGAAAAAGGTGAAGGATGGAATGAATTGTTCTTTAATTGGTCATGAGGGGAAAGATCCTAATACACCACATAAAATTGCTGAGAAACGTTGTGAGGATCTACTGAATTATTCAGGACATATTGACAAACTAGTTGAGAAACAAACATCAAAAGAAATCGAGAATAATCGATTACGGCTCAAGACCTCAATAGAGTGTGCTCGATGGCTAGCATTCCAAGCTTGTGCTTTTAGAGGTCATGATGAAGGCCTTTATTCAAAAAATCGAGGTAACTTTATTGAATTGGTAAAACACACATCAACTTTCAATGAAAATGTAGCTAGAGTTGTCTTGGAAAATGCTCCACTGAATGCCAAATATTTGTCACCCACAATTCAAAAGGAGATTTTGCATATTCTAGCTAGTAAAGTGCGAAATGCTATTCGTGAAGAAATTGGAAATGCAAAATTTTGCATTCTAGTTGATGAAGCTCGAGATGAGTCGAAGAGAGAGCAAATGGCCATCATTTTGAGGTTTGTTGATAAAGAAGGTTTCATTAAGAGCGTTTCTTTCATGTTGTGCATGTTAAAGACACTACTGCATTGACTTTAAAGAATGAGATATGTGCTGTCCTTTCTTATTACAACCTCCACATTGAAAATATTTGAGGTCAAGGATATGATGGGGCTAGTAACATGCGTGGTGAATGGAATGGATTACAAGCTCTTTTTCTTAAAGATTGCCCATATGCTTATTATGTACATTGCATGGCTCATAGGTTGCAATTAGCTCTAGTTACAGCATCTAGAGAAGTAAAAGATGTTCATCAGTTTTTTGATCATTTGGTTAATATTATCAATATTGTTGTTGGTTCTAGTAAGCGTAATGATGAATTGCAACATGCTCAAGCTAAACAAGTTGAGAATACGATTGCTTCTAATGAAATTGAGATTGGAAGAGGAGCAAACCAGATTGGTACTTTGCAACGAGCTGGAGATACTAGGTGGGGATCTCATTTTCAATCTATTTGTAGTTTGATTAAAATGTTTGATGCTACTTGCAAAGTTATCAACACTATCTCTGAGGAAGGGGCTAACTATAAACAACGCAGTGATGCCGAAGGAGCTTATCAGGTATTAACATCATTTGAATTTATTTTAATCTTGCATTTGATGAAAGAGATAATGGGAATTACTAATGTTTTTTGTCAAGCTTTGCAACAACATTCTCAAGACCTTTTAAATGCAATGCATTTAGTTTCAACTACAAAATCACTTATTCAAAAGTTGAGAGATGATGGATGGGAGCCTTTACTTGCTAATGTTATATCATTTTGTGAGCAACATGAAATTGATATTCCTGATATGAATGCTCGTTACACTAAAGTTCGAGGTAGATATCATCGTCAAGATGAAGAGTTAACAGTGGAACATCATTTTAGAATTGGCATATTTACAGTTGCAATAGACTTTCAATTGCAATAATTGAAAAATAGATTTTGTGAGCTAACAACGGAACTTGTCATTCTTAGTTCAGCTTTAAATCCCAAGGATGCTTTTAGATTATTCAAAATTGTTGATATATGCAATTTGGTTAAGAAATATTATCCTCAAGATTTCACTAAACACGAGCAAGAACTTTTGGAGTCTCAATTGCAACATTATGAGCTTGATGTGATAAAACATCTAGATTTTTAGAATATGAGTACAATTTCTGAGCTATGTAGGGGATTAAAAATTTCAGGAAAGTCTAAAATCTATTTTTTGATTGATAGACTTATTCGTCTTGTGTTGACCCTTTCAGTTTTTACAGCAACTACAGAACGAGCTTTCTCAGCTATGAAGTTGTTAAAAACAAGACTTCGCAATAGAATGGAGGATGAGCTTCTGGCAGATAATATGATATTTTATATAGAGAAGGAAATTGCAGGGAATTTCACTGTAGAGATGATAATGGATGAATTTTATTCCATGAAAAATCGTCGTCAGGCATGACTTGATGTGAATGTTGTTTTTTGTATGTCTACATTAAACTAGACAGTTTTTCATGTTTATTAATGTTCAATTATATGATGATATATAAAAGTTGATAATTTTGTATCTAATAGACTTATGAATTATATTTAGTATATCTCTCTTACATCTCGGCCCCTCCCAAGTAATTATTCCTGGCTACGCCCCTGAAAGTAACAGTGGCTTCTCTCCAAGGAAATATGAATGTGTTGGTCTTAGGACACCATTTTTCAGCAAGACCAAGAACCAAATCTTGTTGTCTAAAGATTGAATATTTGGAGCACATTATTGCTTCATATATTCCAGCTTTCTTCCACATGGATTTGTACTTGGAATGCAAGTTTCCTACCCACATTTTCCACTTCACATTTGATAGTTGCCAACCTTTGAACCGAACCTTCATAGGCAAATTCTCAAGCTCAGAAACGGTGGGTTCAGCAGAGAGAAGAGGTGAAGGAAGTTCATCAATGGAGACCACAGAGTGTTTTAGAAAATGGGCTATATTCTATATATATATATATATATATATATTATATATTAACTACTTTCTATTCTGCTTAATACATGTCCTTGCTTAGATCCATGGGAAAATTATACAAACGAAAGAACTTTACCATCACTCTTCAAAGTTAATGATTGCGATTGTAAAGAGACTACAGTATAAATTAAGAAAGTTGCTAATATTCTATATCACTAAAAACCATGTTTGGTTCTTTGGAAAATAACAAAAAGAAAAGGGCTTTACCGCCACTTTGATGATCAAGAACTTTGAGGGATTCTCATGGAAGATGATGGATGGCTACCAGGCACCAGCTCATATTATCATTTTTCTTCACTCTTCAGACCCTATCCTCTGCTCGGATCTAGAGAAAAAAAGAAAAAAAAAAAAGAAAAGAAAAAAGAAAGCACAATCCTTTCAACCTCTTTCCTGAAAGTGGAAGTCCTTGACCTTTGCCGTGAGCTAATGGTTGCTAAGAGTTGGTGCGTATTTATACTTGTGTAGATTAAATCTACTAGATTCTGGGAAAATGAGAAAGGAAAGAGCTTTACCTTCACTTCATTTCATTAGAGAAGGGATTCTGTGGGAGATAAAAGACTAATGGCCTGGTGGGTACTTCATATTTTATTGTTTTTCTTGTAGGAGTTTCTTTTCTCATAAAGTGTATTCTCTGTCTGGTTCCCGGGAAAGAAAGAACAGAAGTAAGGTAATATTCTTAAGCCAGGGTTTTTCAATGCTTTATGTATATAGGCTTAGAATAATGTCAAGCACAATAAAATTCACAATATGTTCCACACCTAGTTGAGTTGGCAGAATATAATTAATAACAATTAGGAGTGTCTACAAAATTGCTCAAACCACAAAATCGCACCTAAACCGACCAAAATCACCTGTAAAATGGAGTAATCACACAACATTGTAGGTGGATGTGGAAAAAACCATGTGGTTTGCAATTCTCTGTTCAGAAAATTGCAAATATATATATAAAATTTTATGTTAAATATATATTATACGAACTAGGCGTTGATCACTTGATCCTTTAAATATAGAAGATGAGTTTTCGGGCCTAAAAACTTGTTGGGCTACTTCTAATCAACCAAAAAAAAAATCAACTCAACACTTTGAAAATTAGCCCAAAACAAAGGAAAAATTAGTTTGAACTAAGCCAAACTAGCCCAAAATTGGCCCACAGCAAAGGGAAAAAAATCAGTTTTGGAACCACCACTAAAATCAGTTTTGGAACCACCACTATTATCACTTTATGGCACATCAATTATAGACCACCACGTCAATATGTTTGAAGTTTGTTTTCAAATTCTTTTGTGGTTTGTTTAGATAATAGAATTTGGGCATGTGGATTTGAATTTAAGTGATTAAAATTCAAATACTTAGTTTGAATAGTTTAGAAATGGTCAAGAATTTGGATTTAACAAATCCACCAAGGACTTTAAACTTTGAAATCCTTAGATTTAAATTAATTCTAGACTCATGGTCGGTCAGATCAGAAATGGCACTGTGATAATGATTTTCTTGTAATACAGCCGTACGGGTTAAGAATGCAAAGTTTAAATGGAATAAAGGGAGCTTCTTTGGCTGCTCGGAATTTTATATCCTGGAGCATCGTTGTACACCATTTTAAGAAAACATCATCAGGCAGACAGTCACATACATCAATGTAGTCATATTATTTTTATGATTCTTGGACAATGGTCATCGCATGTATTAGAGATTATGGACCAAGATGTTCAAACTCACAATAGGCTGTTCCCTTCCCCACCCCCCCCCCCCCCCCCCAAAAAAAAAACTCACTATAGTCCCATGAGCCCTTGACCCACTTTCAATTGAATTTTACAGTTGGTGCCGGTTTGACATGATTAATTTTATTAACTTATTTTACTATTTAACTTATTTTTGCTACTATTTATGAGTTTCATTACACTTTTTGATTTTATTCATAGGTTCTACTATACTATTTTAACTAACTTTTACCTTTATTTACAGTACTTTTAATAAAAAGTTTTCAGTTTTAACAAAATAAGCGGATTCCAAACAAACCCTTAATGTAAGCTACATTGGGTTTGGACTGATATAACACTACGAAATACCAGCAAAAAAAAAAAAAAAAAAAATTTGACAAAACAAATATATATATATATATATATATATTTGTTTGTTGGTAATTAGGGCATATGATAAAAGGAAAAGGGGGCCAAGGCCACACGGAACAATAGTAGAGTAGACTAGACAAGTTCAAAGTTACAAAATGAGATACATCATGATGAGAATTGAAGGCAGAAGAAAAAAAAAAAAAAAAAAGAAGAAGAACAAATTGATTGTTGCTCTCTTGTATTCCCTTTGTGAACACTTTAGTTTCAACTTGGTGAGTTGTTCTCCGGTTTATGCCAATTCAACGTTCTCTTCTCTCTTTTTTTTTTTTTTTTTTTTCATCGTGACCTGAAACGTTCTCATCTTTTTTTTTTTTTTTTTTTCAACGTGACATAATCTAATTTTTACATTATAATAATAAAAATTATAATATAAATTTATGTATATAATGTGATAAATTTTATAATATGTAATGAGTACAAATAAATCTATTTTTTACATATTATGTAACAAGGGTATAATAGTCAATTTATATAAATTACATTTTCCATCTTTTCATTTTTCTCTCTAACCGAACAAAAGAGTTTTTCACTCTCCCACTTTTCCACCCTCCAACCTAACACACAAGAGGAAAAACTAAATATTTTCCATTTTTTCACTTTTCCATCCTCCCACTATTCCACTCCTCCAACCGAACGGACCCTAAATATACAAAAATCGGGTACATGGATATATCAAGAATTTTGACCATGTGTGTGCAGACAGAATGTACAGTAATACTGTAAAATGTAATTAAACATTTGGATTTTGCTAATGTATGCTTTAAGAGCACACAATAATTATTCATTTTTGAAAAAAAAAATCGAAAATTGAAAAAGTATTAACAGATTTTTCAATTTTCCAAAATTTTTTACTATAAATAGATGGATTAATGTGTGTCTTAAAAGCACACGTTAACGGGACCCAACACCCTAAATAAGAATTGGCATAAGCTAGTGAAAATCCAAATATTTGAGAAGTGGCCTACTCTTTTGCTTTATTGCAAAGTTAACATCTTTTTGTAGGGTAGTCTGTCAGTGTAGAGCTGATTAGCTGTGTCATGATATTCAGGTGGAATCTTCAACTTTTTGTGCATGTTGCTGGTGGTTAATGTTTAATCAGGCAAGGCCAAGTCACAAGAAACTAGGCAATTGACACGTTCATCTCTAATATAACCGTCCCAGGACTAATTCGGTGAAACAAAGCATTCTGACGGGGGTTGTCTAAACTAATTGTTAGAGAAAGATAATAACTGTTGTACTGCCTGGTTAGGTACTTCAGGACGAAAATTTTTAGGCGCTCAATACATAACTTTTAAATTTTAATAGAAGCTTTTGCAATTTATATACTTTGCTTTTTGCTGCTACAATTCCTATTTGGAAGACTTGTTCTCAAACTAGTTATTAGCTCTTGCTGCTTCTAGCTCAGCAACTGCTCTCTCAAGCCTGCTTATCTGAGCCTCAAGCTCCAAGCCCGGCATCTCAGTTTTGCAATAGCTACTGCTTTTCCCAGCATTTTCTTTGACATGCACCACAATGTTTGTTGGATGTTCCACTTCTCTCACAGTTGCGCCTGTCAGAATTGTCTCTGCTTCACCCATTGAACCTTCACTCTGGATGTCCTTTGCCTCTGGTGTCATCAGCAAATCCTTTTTAGGAGCCCCATTGTCAGCTGTTGAGTGAGACATTTTTTGAGATACAGAGACTGGCAAAGGCTTAACTTCAATAGCCAGTCTTTTCTCACTCGAAGTTCCCAGGAGTTTAGTTTCCTTGACAGTGTCCATTTTAAAACATTCTACAAACGAACTATGTGGAACAAAGACATTGTAATTTTCCATCTTTCTAGAATAAACTCGGGGAATTCTTCTTGAATCTCTAGGCGGGGTAACGAAATTCTCAATTCTTCTTGAATCAAGAACTTTGAGGGACTCTCATGGAAGATGATGGATGGATGGCTACCAGGAACCAGCTCATATTATCATTTTTCTTCACTCTTCAGACCCTATCCTCTGCTTAGTTCTTGAGGAAAAAAAAATGAAAGCACAATCCTTTCAACCTCTTTCCTGAAAGTGGAAGTCCTTAACCTTTGTCGTGAGCTAATGGTTGCTAAGAGAAGCTTGACAAATCAAGGAAGCTCTTTTATTCTATTGGATAAAGAGAGAAACCGTGGTTGATTCAACCGTGTTGGTGTTGACTTCCATAGCTTTTTATCAAGACCACGTAGGCATGTATTTCCTTTTGCACACAAGTTGGAGCCTCACTGGTAGCCTTGTATTTCCTTTTGCACATATTCCAAAGCTAACACCAGATCAAGTGGCTCACTAAGCTTTGCAATATTATTAAGATATATGCAACCTTTTATTTTATGCTAAATTCTAATTGTAATTAGGAAAGCTAATTGGGGTTTCTTGTTAAAGAATGAAATATAAATTGGTGTGAAAGAAAAAGCTATTCTTTAGAGTCAAAAGATAGTCTATTCTTTGTTAAAGAAGTAATGTATTCTCTGTCCACAAAAAAAAAAAAATTAAGTTTTGTAAATAAATAGTTATACAAAGGAATTGATGGCTTTAATCCAGGGGCCCTCCTTGTAGGAGGAGGGAAAGAATTATAAAATTGGGTGTGAAACTAGAAGTAGCTCAAGTAGAGAGACAAGAAGGTTTGGGTTTTCTCTAAAAAAGAAGAGAAGACTAAAATGTAGACTAGAGAGTGCAAAAAAAAAATAAAGAGATTTTCTTTAGTAGTGAGACACTAATGTAGAACAGACAGCATAGGTCTTCTTGGAGTAATAAGGGTGCTAGAAGTCATAATGCAAGATCAAGGAGGTGCCAATAGAGGCCATCGAAACGATGATGTTGAAATTGCATGAAATTTTGTAGGTTAAAGGGAAACGTTATTTTGATCCAGACTCAAGACATGTCTTGAGTGTCACCTAAATTTAGGCAAATCTTTTGTTAAGGCCTCAAAAATAGCATTTTTGCTATTTATAGTAATATTTATTTTTCCTTAATAAATTTTAGTTTAAAATTTAAAATAAGGTCCCATCTATTTTGAGACTTCTCTTAGAGGTAGTATTTTGAATTTTCGCAATTATTTCAATTTTGCTATTTTTGGCAAAAATCACTATTTTGCCACCTAATTACGTGATTAGCACGAATTAGGGTTTCTAGGTGTTACCTTAGTCACCCTAGGGTTTCTTTTACTATTTAAACATATTGTAGCCTCTAGTGCAATTAAGTTTTTAGATTTATAAAAGTACAAACTTTGTCTATTTCTCTCTGGTGGATTTCAGAACCCTATCACCTTGTGGATTCAAGGGATTCTCATGGATTTGAAGTTTTCATTCAGAAGCTAACGTGTTTAGTTTCTTTTTCCATTCAGAAAGTAATGTGTTTGTTTTCTTGTAACTTCCGCAACATAAGACACCCACAACAAAAGATAAATTTGGGGTTCTCTCTAAGGAATGTTTTTTTTGGATGCTAGAGCCATGGATAGTTGTTTTTAAAGTGGCTAAGGGCCTGTTTGATAAGAGGATTTAAATATAATTTTTTGCTTTGGAAATCAGAAAATGGTGGATCCCAAACTTTAATATTTGTTTGGCTCATGTTTTCTAAATACAGTTTTCAGAAAATTGTTTCCTATTTTCCATATTCTTTTTTTGAGAAACAAATACACACACACACATAAGGGAGAGGGAAAGGGGTTCTAACACAAAGGCACACCACAACTCCACTAAAAATAAGATAACA
Organism: Castanopsis chinensis; assembly: GCA_032878915.1. Taxonomy (NCBI): domain Eukaryota; kingdom Viridiplantae; phylum Streptophyta; class Magnoliopsida; order Fagales; family Fagaceae; genus Castanopsis; species Castanopsis chinensis. The sequence continues at coordinate 1,484,440 of JAVQMG010000089.1, forward strand.
AGTGAAATGATGTTTTCAAAAAAAAAAAAAAAAATTCAATGGCATACTAGTAAATAAATTGAAACCAGTAAACCCCAAATATTTTTCTAAACTCTTCTATCTATTAAACTAAAGAAATTCTCTTTATCACCAAAAAAAAAAAAAAATCTCATGCTTTAAATTTGAAGCTTTTTTTTTTTTTTTTTTTTTATAAACACACACACACAGGAGGAAGGACATGAAATAAGAGAATATACTTACACTCCGACGCCAAAACTGCATGCGGCAATTAGTGTCACGGAGCAATTGATAAACCCCATCTTTATATCACACCTTACCGATGTGGGATGACTCGACAATACTGAGTATCTTTTTTTATTAGATAAACACACAAAATTTGAAGCTTATAATTATCTCAAAAAAAGAAAAAAGTAATCTACACGTCTATAAAATATTTTTAAAATTTTATCTCATTTAATTACCCTATATCTTCGCAGCAATTACATTAGGGAAAAAATTTAATCTGTTCTCCATTGTAGCAGAGTAAGGACCATCTCTTATTTTGTTCAAACTTTTTTACGTGAAGTTGTACCAACAAACAGAAAAAGCTAAAAGAATGTTGCCGATGTGGTTATTGAATCTTCAAATTACGCTGCCATGTAATTAACAACAAATTGAGAACCAAAACGTGAGATAATCTTGTAATTTTGGAAAGGCATGCAGTCTCTATTTTGGGTTTAAAAGGAAGGTGTGCTAAGTGCTTGAGAAAAGTTCCATTAAATTTCAGATCAGGGCTATTAGCAACCTTATGCTTTGTTTTTGTTTTGTTTTCTTTTTCTTTTTGAGTTTCTTTGGAGAAGAAAAAAAAGGACAATGGTAACTCGTGAAAGTGTTTTGTTAGCAACTACAATGTATTCACTAATTTCAAAAGTTCAGTTGCATTTACTTCTTCATAAATCTTCTTTTAGATCAACAAAATTTCCCATTAATGTCAAAATTCTCTTGATCAAAATTATTATTTTTTAATTAAGGAAGATAGTTTTATTGATGTAAAAAATGAATACAAGAATACAGGAACATGAGCATTGGCTGCCTTGTTGGTCACTGAAGAACAACTAACAGCCTTCTAAAACCTTGTACGGTAAAGGTTCTTCTGAAAAAAATAGTACAATACAGGTCATGTGCTTAATTGATTTAGGTCATGTTCTACATTGCTCAATTGTGCTCTTTTACACCTGTGTGCTACGACGATGATGATATTAAAAAAGCGTAAATGCACTTTTAGTCCCTACATTTTAGCGTTTTTTTTATTTTTTATTTTAGTCCCTGCATTTTATTTTTACTACTTTTAGTCTCTAAACCAATTAGCGCGTCTCATTTTAGTCATTTCCGTCACCTAGCTAACAGAAAATGCTGACGTGGCAAACGGCACAGTAAAATAATAATTAAAAAAATCTATTTTGCCATTAAAAATTGCCACACCAGTGTTTAAATTAATTTTAATTAAATAAAAAAAATTAAAAACAAAATATTGAACATGAATCAACAACAACAAACCCAGAATCAAGAACATGAACATCAAACCCAAATCATGAACTTGAACATCAAAGAATAACAAACCCAGAATCAAGAACATGAACATCAACAACAACAACAAAATAGATCAAACCAAACCACACCCAAACCAACAACAACAAACCCACACCAACCCAGCAGAGTACACTGACATAGGATCAATCCCATTGGGTCCCGCCACAGTCGAGAGCTCCCAAATCAGAGCCTGAGTATCATCCCCAGCAGAGAAAATATGCCTGCAACTCTGAGGCGCCCAGGAAATCGCATTCACACTACCCTTATGTCTTTCCAGCTCCGCCATCGACATTGCCGGCGACCGAATACCCAAAATCACAACCTTGTTGCTATCCATTAGAATCATTGCCATGTACCTCAAGTCCTACTTGTTCCACGCCAATCTCAACAACGGCGTATCAGGCTGAGGACTCTCGTAGATGATCGTCGAGTGCTCCTTATATCTCAGATCGAAAATCCTCACCGAACCATTGGCCGAAACCGAAGCAAAAACCCTAGCCTCCCCCCACGCAATGTCGTAGACCCCCTTATCATGTGCAATCAGTTGGGTCTCGACAACGTAACGCTCGATGTCCTAGACCATACAGGTCGTGTCGATGCTACACGTCCCGATTTGCTTCGGCTTGACCTCGTTCCAGTCGAACGAAGTGAGGGGAGCGTAGAACTCGGAGGTCTTGCTATTGTTGAGAACGCAGAGGGGCTCAATCGAGTGGTCGTGGAGGTCCTAGAGGCGGATAAAGTCACTGGAGGAGGCGAGGAGGTTAGGGTTAAGGTTAGGGTTCTAGGGAGAAGACGGCGACGACGTGGCGGTCGGGTGGAACATGAGCTTCGTTAATGGGTACGGGTGGTCAAAGGAGAGAGAAGGGTGGAGCGGCTTGAGAGAGAGAGAGTCTCTGACTCCATCTTTTCCGTGGCTACACGATTCTTATCAAGGTATCAGATTTAATTTAGGAATTTAGGTTTTTTTGGGGTTGTTTATTTGTTTTCATTGCTAAATTTTGTTCCTGAAGTTTTGGTTTGTGAATTGTTGTTTGTGGTGTTGTGCGTTTTGGGTGTGGAATTTTAGAGGTTTTTCTTAAATTTTTTTTATTTAATTAAAATTAATTTAAACGCTGACGTGGCAATTTTTAATGGCAAAATAGATTTTTTAATTATTACTTTACTATGCCGTTTGTCACGTCAGTATTTTCTCTTAGTTGGGTAACGGAAAGGACTAAAATGATACGCACTAATTGGTTTAGGTACTAAAAATGGTAAAATGGCAAAACGCCAAAATGGAGAAATGGCAAAACGCCAAAATGGAAGGACTAAAAGTACATTTACGCCTATTAAAAAAAGAAGTGTTAACTGCGTTAGATTATATATATATATATATATATTGGAATTTCTTTTGTAATTATTCGATTGAGCATTAAAATTTCAAAACAACTTCAAAAAAATTAAACCCATATGTGGAAGTGGTGTAGCCCAAACAAGTGAAGTTTTTGGTCTGATTCCCCCAATTAATTTGTAGGCGTAAATGCACTTTTAGCCCCTACATTTTGGCTTTTTTTTTTTTTATTTTAGTTCCTACATTTTAATTTTACCACTTTTAGTCCTTAAATCAATTAATGTGTTCTATTTTGGTCCTTTCCGTTAGCCCACCAACGGAAATTGCTTAGGTGGCAAATTGATGCTGACGTGGCCAATTAAAAAATAAAAAAAATTTTATTAGCATTTAAAAAAATTCCATCTTCTAAATACAAAAAAAAAAAAAAAAAAAAATTATTAATCAATTTTAACGAAATTAAAAAAGAAAAAACAAAATTAAAAATAATAAAATACATCAATTCAGATCTAATTCATTTTGAACAAGAACACACAAGAATACAATCACAGATTTAAACATCAACACAAGAACATGAAGCACAAACCCAGAACAAAACACAAACATTAACACAAGATCACAAACATAAAGAGCACAATAACAAACATAAACTGAAAAGAAAAAAAAAAAAAAAAAAGAGTAATTAAATTTTTTTCTTTTCATTATTTTCGGAAGAACAAAGTAACATGTTCTTCATGTTCTTCGGAAAAGAACATGAAGGTTGCCCAGAAAATTAAAATAATCAATATTTTCTTTTCTTTTATTACATTTTCTTAGCAAATAAACATGCAAAAATTCATTCAAAATCCCTTTTCTCCACTGAATCCTCCAACAAATCAAACCCATAAGCTAAAATAGAAATCCAAATATTATTTTCAATTAATATGTAACAATAATCCAACTAGTATAATTAAAGTGACGATGATATATGCATCTTATATGGCTGGCTTTGTATACATATGTAGCACTTCTACCTTACTAGAAGCCCAAAAGATGAATTTTAGCTACAAGGTCAAAGCCCATCAGAGGCAAAAAAAAAAAAAAAAAACTCATAAAACCTCAACCACCGTAAACCCTATATGACTCATTCCAAACGCACATGAGACCCACCTAAAACCCATGGCCACACCATCTGCAACCCACGAAACCTCAACTAAGACCCGCGGCCACACCATCGAGCACAGCCAAACGCACCACCATACCCATGAACCCATAACACCAACCCAGAACGCCAATGCCATACCCACCCACCAATCTGACCGCCACGAAGTTCAAACCCATATCATGACCAGCAAAACCCACCCACCATACCAAAACTCAGCAACCAGTAATCACAAAACCACAAATCCGATCTCACCTCACCAAATTAGACCCACGAATCCGATCTCCCCTTTTGACCATGAGTTAGACCCACGAATCTGATCTCACCTCTTAACCACAGTCTTCGAACCACTAAGCACAAACAAAAGCACAAGAGAGAGCGAAGAGAAAAGAGAGAAGTGAGAGAAGAAAGAGAAGGAAGAGTTTGTTTGTGTTCTTTGTGTTTGTGATCTTGTATTAATGTTTGTGTTTTTTGTGTTTGGTTCTGGTTTTGTGCTTCATGTTCTTGTGTTAATATTTAAATCTGTGATTGTGTTCTTGTTTAAAATGAATTAGATCTGAATTGATGTATTTTATTTTTTTTAATTTTGTTTTTTCTTTTTTAATTTCGTTAAAATTGATTAATAAATTTTTTTGTATTTAGAAGTTGACATGGCATTATTTAAAATGCTAATTAAAATTTTTTATTATTTTTGAATTGGCCACGTTAGCATCAATTTGTCACCTAAGCAATTTCTGTTGGTAGGCTAACAGAAATGACCAAAATGGAACGTGTTAATTGATTTAGGGACTAAAAGTGGTAAAATTAAAGTGTATAGACTAAAATGGAAAAAAAAAAAAAAAAAAAAAAAAAAACCAAAATATAAGGACTAAAAGTGTATTTACGCCTTACTTGTATTGTGGGTCAAGAATATCCAATAATGGGAGGCCCAAAAGATGGTGGTATAGGTACAGCTACTACGAAAAACAAATGAGAGTTATACTTTCATAAAGCGTAATTAAGACGTAACAATGTGACTAGCCCCCTTTTTAAAGAAACTCGGATTTGACTCATTTCTTCCCGAGAAGTTTATCTCCTTACTACACTCGAGTTTCTCTCCCCAAATTTTCCCAACCCCTAACCCTCTACACATCGGTCTCTATTTATAGATTTCCATTAGCTGGGTCATCATGATGAGAGGGTAGTTTTCCATGTAGATAGGTCCCTCTAAGTTATATTCTTGATCAAATGGGGCCCATTATTCGTGACTGACATGACTCTCTTGGAACTTGCACTAGATGCCAATAATTGCTTGGCAAACAAATTTTCCCAAGGCATTATCCCTTGACCTCGATATAGTAGAGGTTGTTTGGTTAGGCCAAGAGCTTGGACCAGGCCCATCTAAGGAGTGGGCTAAGTGCTTGGTTACTAAGCAACCAAGATGTGCCCATTTATGAGATGTGTCATGAGCTCGGTGCAGGCCAATAGCCATGGACCGTACACCATAAATTAGTTGCTTACTCTTTACAAAATTTGTTAATATGTTTGACTAATTGGGGGCTCTAATGCCTAATGTAATAAGGAATATTAAGATGTTCTTACTTAGTACTCATTTAAAAAAAAATAAATAAAAAAAATTGTGGAATGCCTTCGTGGTTAAATTCAATAGCTCCACAAATGTAGCTCAATTTAGTTTCTTACATCTCATTAACCCAGGATTGAAAAAAAAATATCCAAAGAAAAGATTGAAATGATTAGGTTATTCTATTTGATTGTTTGAAAAGAAATTTCTACTTCTACTTCTACTTCTTCTTCTTCACTTTGTTGTCGTTGTTGTTGTTGTTGTTGTTGTTATTTTTTTTTTTTTGAAGATTATATAGAATATTCTAATTTGGCTGCCAAAAGAAAACTAAAAATAAAAAAGAGGGAGAAGTTGGGCAGGAAAACATATTAGTCATTTTATTTTCGCTCCTTAACAGCGTTAGACTTAAAAAAACGATGTGCTGACTGTTGAGTAGTAATCCTTGTTTCTCTGCTCTGTTCTCTGTTCTCTCCGGCCTCCACCGCAAACCACTCTGTCTCCGCTACGGCTAAAGGTATTTCCTTTCTCTTTTGGGGTTTGTTTTGCACTGTATAAATCTTTCAATTTCTTCACTTTTGGGATTTTGGGGTTTTTTTTTTTTTTTTAATTTTAAATTCTGTGATTAATCCAAGCAGATAAATTAATGACAGTTTCCATGGCCAAAAAAAAATTCATATGGTCATGATCCAGCCATACAAAAAGTTTCAAATCCACACCAGAATTTAAACCTCAAAAACTGACTCCTTTAGTTAATGTCTTTTCTCTGAACCAGAAGAAGAATTGAAGAAGCAATGGTACGAAATAAAAAGAGGGATAGGATCAGCAATCTACCTGACCTTCTCGTCTCCCATATCCTTTCCTTCCTCACTACCAAAGAGGCTGTGGCCACAAGCATTTTATCGAGCAGGTGGAAGACTCTGTGGACTCTTGTCCCCAATCTCGATTTGGACGAAGATGAATTTGAGTGGATATTGTCAGATGAAAAGCAAAAATCGTAAAAAAAGTGGGATGACTGGGACAGGTGGGTTTGCCCAAGCGGTTTTCCATTTGTGCAGATTGTCACTAAAATCTGGGCTTTTCGCAATGCATATCCCCTACAAAAGTTTTACCTCAACTGGCTTTATGATTGTGACCCAATACATGTCGATAAGTGGGTCAGCACTGCAATCACAAGTGACTTGGAAGAGCTCACTCTTAACATTTGTCCTCACCTACCTTTCGACATTCCTAGTACCCTTTTTAATTATTGTAAAAAATTGGATCTGAGACTACATGGCAATATTATTGTTGATCCTCCGCCTTCATCCCTTGGCTTCCCAAGTCTCAAAATTTTGCATCTTCTTGGAGTCCAGTATGCCAACCAAGACTCTTTCTCAAGATTCCTCGCTTGCTGCCCGATACTCAAATATTTGTGTTTAGAAGTAATTGAAATGGACGAGGAAAGCAATTTTATAATCACTCTACCTACATTGAAAAGATTAGATTTAATTATGCGAGATATCTTATACAAACTTGAGATAAACGCCCCAGCTCTCGAGTATCTAGAATTCGTGGGTTTTCTGCATGAAGTCGTATTGTTGGAAAAGCTGTCCAATTTAGTTAAAGCGGTCCTTTTTGTTTCTCATAACTCTGAAGTAAGTGATACTGAAGATTATGGAAATAGGGTGAGGGACTTCATCAGAGCACTCTATAACGTTAAATCCCTGCATTTGGACTCATTCACCACAGAGGTAAAGCGCATTTTTTTTCATTTTCTATTATTAATTGGTTGAATAGTGATATTGTTGTTCTGACTTGTGAAGTTATGTTGTTGTGCAGTGCCTTTGCAATGTTCCTGAATTTCATCCTCCCATGTTTCATAATTTGGCTTTCTTTAATTTTGGTTTTCATTCTTGTATACCGCATGTGTTACAACTCTTGCTTCAACGGGCTCCTCAGCTTGCTGTACTGACCTTGAATAGAGTAGGTTAAGTTCACATGTTGATATGGTTTTTTTTTCCTCTTCCTGAATTGATTTAAGTAATTATTGTGTCTTCTGTTGTCATGACAAAAGTCACCTTCATTCTACTAGTGGGCAAGAATCTCTTAAATGGAATTTCTATGAGGATGTTCCTAAATGTTTGTCATCCCACCTTACAGCTTTTCAGAATAAAGGATTTAAAGGGCTAAAGGATGAGCTGGAACTTATTGGACATATCCTGCGGATGGCAAGAATTTTAAAGACAATGACGCTCTCTTCTGATCCTTCAACTAAAAAAGAGAAGATTCGTGTTCTCAAGGAATTAGTAATGTTCCCCAGGCATTCTAACACTTGTCAAATTACATTAAACTGATGTGTGCTTCCTTCACTGTCATTAACAGCCATTTTTACCACCAATGACTTCCCACTAAATGCAAATGGTGATCCTTCTTCACCCCCCCCCCCCCCCCCCCCCCCACATTAACTTTTTCTTCTTTCTATGAAAAACTAGTATGTTTGTTCTGTGTCAATGTGTGAATGTGCAGTGCTGCAACTCTAATGGGTGTACTGTGTGCAAATTGTGTTATCTTTGTGTGAGATCTTGATGATATAAAAGAGATTACATGTTTGTAGAAGGGAAATTTTCAATTTTGTATTACCCTTGTTATTTGTGCTGCCATTTTTCTCTGATCACCTTACTTTTTATTGCTGGTAATGTTGACTCCCACTCTTAATCTGCTACCCCTTCCTTTAGTGCTTGCAGCCAGCTTCTATTACTGTGTGGTAGCTGTTTATTTTGCTGTTGTTGAGGTCACTTTATTGAGAGTGGTTGGTGTGAGTTTCTTGTTCTCTGTGTTTTTGCTTTGTGTATATGATTTGTGGGGCATCTTTTTGTTTGCGATAATGAAGGATGATGATCACATTTTCTGGTTTTTATTTTTATTTTTTATTTTATATTGGTTTTGATGGTGAATGAGGGAAAAGGAAGAGGGTGACTTTTACAAAAATGGAGGATGGTTATAGTTTGTGTAACAGCCCACTCTTTTCCCTCTCCTTTCCTAATGGTCGAAGCCGCCCCCCCCCCCCCCCCCTCTCATTTTGTAATAGCCCAACCACAAGAATGGTTTCACTTTTTGTTGCCGCACTTTGAATTACCCCATTGTCTTCTTCTTTTGATGGACCTACCTCAAAGAAAATATAATATGGATGATGTTGTGTATGTTAACCTGAGGGTATTGATGGAAATGGGGTCAGATGGTGCCATTTCAGCAATTCGAAGAACATAGTCCACGTCTTTCGTTCCGGACTTTTGATCTTTGTTAATGTGTGTACCATACTTGTAAGGAGTACCCTACCAGGCTATAAGACACTATGGCATATTGAGTTTTAAAATAAAACTCTGTTATCATCCTTCTTTTATTGGTGTTCAATCATTTAATGCTTTCACAATTTTCTGCTTCCTTTGAGTGCTGGCAGCATCAGAGATGCCTTGGTGTGAAAGCATATAAAGTCTTTGGAGTTTATTTTCTATTCTTTGAGAAAAAAAAAATATAGGTCAAAGATGCATATCCGTTTTTTGATAAATGTACAGTGAGAATAGGACTTGATCTCATTATATGTTATGATATGACTCCCACCCTTTCACTTTGTTTCTTACTCCGTTTTTTGCTGAATTGAAGCTCTGGATTTTTATTTCCTAAAAAAGTGGGGGCTCAATTTTTTACTTTGATAGACCTTTTTTTAGATATACCCTAAAAAAGTTGACTTGGTTGATGTTTATTGTATGATATACCCTTTAGTGGTAAGGATAATATATATGATTGTGTGCACTCACTGATGTGAGTGCTCTGGCAGTTTTACACAAAACCCAGAATGTTAGAACTAATTAACAATTCCAACTTACATTAGTTTATAAATAGCCTAGAAGCCAAAGAACGAAATGCTTACAAATGTATTGAAATTCAGCCGAAAACCTACAAAGAGTCCCTCTTATAAAGTGAGGGATTGAACCCACCCACATGAAACTTACAATTCTTTTACAAGAGAAAATTGGCTAAAAAAAAAAAAACATTGTGGGGGGGTTTATAGTGATAAATGATAAAGGCTCAGAGGAGTGGCAAAGGAGGTGGCGCGGTGAAAGTAGACTCTCCTTGTAGCAATAAGCCTGTTTCAATTCATCGTTACATGGTTTATCACCGGATGAGAGACCAATACTATAAAAATTAGAATAAAAGTCAAACAATTTTCTAAATAAGAGCCTGAGTAAGAATGCAAAACTCCAAGTGAAATGAGGTAGCATACAAATCTATGTATTACTAAAAGTTAAAGCGTAACATTTAATGTTGTTACGCTCACGTTAAGTCACATCAACAGTTACGTCACTATTTTTTTTTTTCAATTTTTCTTATATATATTTTTAAACATTTTCTCATTTAAGGTGACTTAATTATTTAAAAATTAAAATATTTTTTAACCATTATTTTTATTACTAATTTTCCAAAACTCTCATTTCCTTTTACCTCTTTATCTCCCCACTACTTTCTACCTTAATATCATTATTTCTCTACCTTTTTATCTTCCTTTATTTTGACTCTTCTTATTCTCAACATCTTACTATAAATTTGACATTTTCTTTTTCATTCTATGCATAATTTTCTCACACAAAAAATGTTGCTTCTCTCTCTCTCTCTCTCTCTCTCTCTCTCTCTCTCTCAATTTTTTTTTTCATTTTTTGTTTGATTTTTTTATTTTATTGCATCAATTCTTTAGGTTGATGAATTTTTGTGCTAAATAGAATTCTACTTTGGGTTGATATAATTTAGTTTTGTGTTTTAAGTTGTTATCTTTTATATTCTCTCTGATTAAATATTATCCTACTGTATTATACAGATAGTATATAATAATATAATGTTATTATATTACATAGAATGACTTGGATAATTTGATGTTTATTGTTATATATTTTATTTTTACTCTTTTTTCCTCTCATATTATTTTATTCATTGCATCAATTCTTTAGGTTGATGAATTTTTGTGCTAAATAGAATTCTACTTTGGGTTGATATAATTTAGTTTTGTGTTTTAAGTTGTTATCTTTAATATTCTCTATGATTAAATATTATCCTACTGCATTATACAGATAGTATATAATAATATAATGTTATTATATTACATAGAATAACTTGGATAATTTGATGTTTATTGTTATATATTTTATCTTTACTCTTTTTTCCTCTTATATTATTTTATTCAACATTTAAATCCAATCACATCCTCCATACTATTAAATTATGTAACACAAATCAAGAAAATGACTAGACACAAACCTGCCTTCCTTCACCATACATTAGAAGAATCAAAATATTTGTGTGATAAAGGGTCATCTAATTTATAATTTAGATAGCACCATTTGAATGTGTCTAAGTCCATAGATTGAGCAATTTTTTGACTTAAAAAGCTATTGAGAATGAACTTTTTGAATCAAGTCTAAAACAATATGAACTACTATATATCATTTAGGTAAAAACTTTTATCATAGATACATTAATATTTTTTTTACACAAATTTAAATCATGCAAACTTAATAATTTTATATTATGTGTTAGCATCGTCTTTGCTTCTTCTTCTTCTTCTCAAAAATATTATGCATCATCTTTAAAGGATGCCAACAATATTGATCTTATGAGAAAAGTTACATAAAATACTGAAAAAAAAAATGTTTTATATTACAATCTACTAATTTTTAAAAAAAAAATATTTAAACCTTTCTATTTTTCATATCACCGACATATTTTACAACCACCACATGCGTTAACTTAAGTCTTAATATTCTTAAAATATTTCAGCAAAAAGAAAAAGTTGTCACAAAAGAGTTCATGTAAAGCTTTTTGCAAAATGAAATATTTGTTTTGTAAGGCCACCAAACTTGATAATTTGCAAATATGGAACCGTTCACAACAATATTTGCATAGTTATATAATTCTAGCTAAAGCAATTGTGTATACTTCAAGTCTTCAAAAAACACACATCTACTGGTGGTTAAACGTTCATCCTGGGTAGTTTTAACTTTTCATATAATTTTACCTTTACATTTTCATCTATTTTCATTCTGATTTTTTTTTCAAAAAAAAAAAAACTTTATTTTAGATATTTATAAGTAAAAAATGAAATAATGATTCATGAATTAAAAAAAATTATTTATACATATTTATCTTGTGCGGTTGTAACTTTATATATAATTTTGCATTTATATATTCATTTACTTTAATTTAGATGTTTATAACTTAATAATAAAATCTATAAATAAGGTAAGTAAAACACTTCATACATTAAAAATATTTAAGGCTCATTATTACTTTCATTAAAATATTATGGATATTTCAATTGATTGAGACCAAACTAGAGAAATGTCTTTCATATTTCCTTGAAAATTCAGAAGGAAAAAAAACCTTTGACATACCACTAACGTAACTATATCTATAACTATTTAAGCCATCCATAATATCTATTTTTTATTGATAACCATAAAATTTACAACTAGCAAGGAAGTATACAAAGTGATAAAGAATAAATGAAGGAAGAAAAAAAAGAAATGAAATCAAACGTCAATTAATAACCGTTATTTGGAAAATAAAAAGGTGGTCAAGAGGAATAAGAAATAAAATAGAGATGGCTACACAGAGGACATTGAAAACTTTATAATGCAATAAATCAACCATTACATTCACTTAATTAAATTAATAATCAACAATTAAATTTAATAATACAAAATTTAAACTTAAAACTAATCAAGCGCAGCAACACACAGAGATCCTCGGATGTTCATCATCAAAGTCTTACGCCATTGTTTTACAAAGAATTGTGCCACCAATGAAAACATTAACGTGACCAAATCGAAATGTATAACGAATGAACCAGTTTGATCGGTCCAATAAATACTACCATTGATGGAGATTTCTGAATGTCCCAACAAAAATATAGGAGGGATGCTAGGGATCCTCTTCCACAAATTGTCTTTAGTCCAAATGTTGGTTATATTTCAACAATTTACTTTTGTGATAAAGCAAAAAGAACAATACACAATTCTAAGAATAAGCAATAACACAAATAGATGTACAAGATAAATGTAATAAACAAAAATTGAATATATATATATATATATAAAGAGAAATCTACAAATAATTAAAAACTCACAGACCAAATGCATGAATGATGAAAAATTCAGATCAAGTCTTGTGTTTGACATAATTTTCTTAAAGCAAATTTCGCCCCTCACACAATCACTGTGGTGCTTTGAGACTCATAGACGTCTGTCTCCCAGGATAAAATGATCTACTGCACGAAAACGAAGCACACAAGGTCGTGCTCTACGAACTACTCAATGTCTCTTTTTCTCTCTTTGACACAAAATGAATGCACAATATATTTTCACTAGGAGAGTTTTCTCTGAAAAATAGTTTGTATGAATGAGGGATTATGTAAAATTATAGGCTCTCTGTTTTAGTAATAACTGTTATGCACAAACTAACTGACCCAACAAATTAAAATAATAAAATATTATTATTTGGACAAGTAGGCCCAGTCCACATATGCCAAACCCAACCCAATGTTTAACTCAAGAGCATATAAACCCATGTATTATCTCTTTCCTTTCCTATGTGGGACTTAGGATTTTTATTACTTATAATAATATCTTTAAGTGAACATAAAAAGTATCAATTTCTTATTCACTCCATGTTATTTTTCCAACACCAAAGACATACACAACAGGCTTATATTCATCAAAATGAGGCCCAAGAACTATCCTAACCACCTTGTATTCATCTGCACAAGGATTGTAACCAATTCCATTTACACTGTGAAAACTTTTGGGATGGGGAGGAGCAGCAAAATCCACGGATTCCCTAAGAGATGGATTCCAAAGTATGAGGGAAACCCTCTCAACCCTCTTCTTTTTCTTCTTCATAATCATGATAATCATAAGGCTTACCAAAATCTCTTTGGTAAGATGCCAACAACAATTTTCTTGAATGCACCTTTAAAAATTTACAAGTTTTGTCTTGCTAATATGGAAACTATAGAAATTAACCTGATTTTACAAATGCCACAGTAGGATATAGACCTATTTATAAAATGTTGTTATAGCCTAATTAATAAATAAATAATTTTGGCCTATCGCAGAATTTTACAAACGCCACTATACGCTGCTATAGCCTAATTAAAAAAATAAACAAATTTGGCCTATAGTATAAGCTGTAGACCTATAGTGGTGTTTTCTGAATTTGGCCTATAGTATAGGGTGTAGGCCTATAGTATAGGGTGTAGACCTATAGGTGGCGTTTTTGTAAAACGCCATCATAGATATATAGTCGCAGAAAAATAATGGTATTTACAAACGCCACTATAGCCCAAATGGGCCTATTGCGATGTTTTTAGGATCTATAGTGGCATTTGTAACGCCACTCTAGGTCAAGTTTTCTTGTAGCGATGCAAGGAAACATTACAGCGAAGAGGCAGAAGTTTGGGGATGGTTGCTTTGTGCCTACAAAGAAATGTGTGATCAGAGATGCTCCACCTGGCGGAAATCAATGTGAAAAGCCTGGAAGCTCCAGGTCTAATATTCCGTCACATTACAAGATGCCAACAACAATTTTCTTGAATGCACCAACAAATATTTACGAGTTTTATCTTGCTACCATGGAAACTATAGAAATTAACCCGATTTTACAAATGCCACTGTAGGATATTGACCTATTTCTAGAACGTTGTTGTATCCTAATTTAAAAAAATAAATAAATTTATCCTTTTGCAACGTTTTACGAACACCACTATACGTTGCAATAGCCTAATTAAAAAAATAAATGAATTTGGCTTATAGTATAGGGCCTAGACCAATAGTGGCATTTTTTAATTTGACCTACAATATAGGGTGCAGACCTATAGGAGGCGTTTTTGTAAAATGCCATTATAGGTCTATAGTTGCGGTAAAATAATGGTATTTGCAAATGCCACTATAGCAATCACTACTATAGCCCAAATTGGCCTATAGTAACATTTTTAGGATCTATAGTGGCGTTTGTAATGCCACTATAGGTCATGTTTTTTATAGTTATGCAAGGAAACACTGCAGCAAAGTGACAGAAGTTTGGGAATGGTAGCTCTGCGCCTTCAAAGAAATGATCAAAGGTGCTCTATCTGGCAGAAATCAATGTGAAAAAACTGGAAGCTCCAGGTCTAATATTCCACCAAATTACAAGAGGCCAACAACAATTTTATTGAATGCACCTATAAAAATTTACGAGTTTCTCTTGCTACTATGGAAACAATAGAAATTAACATTATTTTATAAATGCCACAATAGGATATGGACTTGTTTCTAAAACGTTGCCATAGCCTAAGTAAAAAAAATAAACAAATTTAGCCTATTGCCGGGTTTTACAAACGCCACTATACATTGCAGTAGCCTAATTAAAAAAATCAATGAATTTGGCCTATAATATAGGGTCTAGTTCAATAGTGGCATTTTTGAATTTATCCTATAGTATAGGGTGCAGACCTAAAGGTGGGGTTTTTCCAAAACGCCATTAGAGGTCAAGTTTTTTAGGATCTATAGTGGCGTTTGTAATGCAACTATAGGTCATATTTTTTGTAGTTATGCAAGGAAACGCTGCAGCAAAGTGACAGAAGTCTGGGAATGGTAGCTCTGCGCCTTCAAAGAAATGTGTGATCAAAGGTGCTCCATCTGGCAGAAATGAAGGTGAAAAAACTGGAAGCTCCAGGTCTAATATTCCCCCAAATTACAAGAGGCCAACAACAGTTTTCTTGAATGCACCAATAAAAATGTGCGAGTTTTGTCTTGCCACTGTGGAAACAATAGAAATTAACCTGATTATGCAAATGTCACTATAGGATAAGGACTTATTTCTAAAACGCTGCTATAGCCTAATTAAAAAAATAAATAAATTTAGCCTATTGCAGCGTTTTACAAACACCGCTATACGTTAGAACAGCCTAATTAAAAAAATAAATGAATTTGGCTTATAGTGTAGGGTCTAGACCAATAGTGGCAATTTTGAATTTGGCCTACAATATAGGGAGTAGACCTATTGGTGGCGTTTTTGTAAAATGCCATTATAGGTTTATAGTTGCGGTAAAATAATGGTATTTGCAAATGCCACTATAGCAATCGCTACCGTAGCCCAAATTTGCCCATAGTAACATTTTTAGGATCTATGGTGGTGTTTGTAACTCCACTATAGGTCATGTTTTTTGTAGTTATGCGAGGAAACACTGCAACAAAGTGACAGAAGTCTGGGAATGGTAGCTCTGCGCCTTCAGAGAAATATGTGATCAAAGGCGCTCCATCTGGCAGAAATCAATGTGAAAAAACTGGAAGCTCCAGGTCTAATATTGCCCCAAATTACAAGAGGCCAACAACAATTTTATTGAATGCACTTATAAAAATTTACGAGTTTCTCTTGCTACTATGGAAACAATAGAAATTAACATTATTTTATAAATGCCACAATAGGATATGGACTTGTTTCTAAAACGTTGCCATAGCCTAATTAAAAAAAATAAACAAATTTAGCCTATTGCCGGGTTTTACAAACGCCACTATACATTGCAATAGCCTAATTAAAAAAATAAATGAATTTGGCATATAATATAGGGTCTAGTTCAATAGTGGCATTTTTGAATTTAACCTATAGTATAGGGTGCAGACCTAAAGGTGGGGTTTTTGTAAAACGCCATTAGAGGTCAAGTTTTTTAGGATCTATAGTGGCGTTTGTAATGCAACTATAGGTCATGTTTTTTGTAGATATGCAAGGAAACACTGCAGCAAAGTGACAGAAGTCTGGGAATGGTAGCTCTGCGCCTTCAAAGAAATGTGTGATCAAAGGTGCTCCATCTGGCAGAAATGAAGGTGAAAAAACTGGAAGCTCCAGGTCTAATATTCCCCCAAATTACAAGAGCCCAACAGCAGTTTTCTTGAATGCACCTATAAAAATGTGTGAGTTTTGTCTTGCCACTGTGGAAATAATAGAAATTAACCTGATTATGCAAATGTCAGTAAAGGATAAGGACTTATTTCTAAAACGCCGCTATAGCCTAATTCAAAAAATAAATAAATTTAGCCTTTTGCAGCGTTTTACAAACACCGCTATACGTGGTAACAGCCTAATTAAAAAAATAAATGAATTTGGCTTATAGTATAGGGTCTAGACCAATAGTGGCAATTTTGAATTTGGCCTACAATATAGGGAGTAGACCTATAGGTGGCGTTATTGTAAAATGCCATTATAGGTTTATAGTTGCGGTAAAATAATGGTATTTGCAAATGCCACTATAGCAATCGCTACCGTAGCCCAAATTGGCCCATAGTAACATTTTTAGGATCTATGGTGGTGTTTATAACTCCACTATAGGTCATGTTTTTTGTAGTTATGCGGGGAAACACTGCAGCAAAGTGACAGAAGTCTGGGAATGGTAGCTCTGCGCCTTCAAAGAAATGTGTGGTCAAAGGTGCTCCACTTGGCAGAAATCAAGGTGAAAAGACTGGAAGCTCCGTGTCTAATATTCCACCACATTACAAGAGGCCAACAACAATTTTATTGAATGCACCTATAAAAATTTACGAGTTTCTGTTGCTACTATGGAAACAATAGAAATTAACATTATTTTATAAATGCCACAATAGGATATGGACTTGTTTCTAAAACGTTGCCATAGCCTAATTAAAAATAAATAAACAAATTAGCCTATTGCAGCATTTTACAAACGCCACTATACATTGCAATAGCATAATTAAAAAAATAAATGAATTTGGCCTATAGTATAGGGTCTAGACCAATAGTGGCATTTTTGAATTTATCCTATAGTATAGGGTGCAGACCTATAGGTGGGGTTTTTGTAAAACGCCATTAGAGCTCAAATTTTTTAGGATCTATAGTGGCGTTTGTAATGCCACTATAGGTCATGTTTTTTGTAGTTATGCAAGGAAACACTGCAGCGAAGTGACAGAAGTCTGGGAATGGTAGCTCTGCGCCATCGAAGAAATGTGTGATCAAAGGTGCTCCATCTGGCAGAAATCAATGTGAAAAAACTGGAAGCTCCAGGTCTAATATTCCCCCAAATTACAAGAGGCCAACAACAGTTTTCTTCAATGCACCTATAAAAATGTGCGAGTTTTGTCTTGCCACTATGGAAGCAATAGAAATTAACCTGATTATGCAAATGTCATTGTAGGATAAGGACTTATTTCTAAAACGCTACTATAGCCTAATTAAAAAAATAAATAAATTTAGCCTATTGCAGCGTTTTACAAACACCGCTATACGTTGCAACAGCCTAATTAAAAAAATAAATGAATTTGGCTTATAGTATAGGGTCTAGACCAATAGTGGCAATTTTGAATTTGGCCTACAATATAGGGAGTAGACCTATAGGTGGCGTTATTGTAAAATGCCATTATAGGTTTATAGTTGCGGTAAAATAATGGTATTTGCAAATGCCACTATAGCAATCGCTACCGTAGCCCAAATTGGCCCATAGTAACATTTTTAGGATCTATGGTGGTGTTTTTAAGGCCACTATAGGTCATGTTTTTTGTAGTTATGCAGAGCAAAGTGACAGAAATCTGGGAATGGTAGCTCTGCGCCTTCAAAGAAATATGTGATCAAAGGCGCTCCATCTGGTAGAAATCAATGTGAAAAAACTGGAAGCTCTAGGTCTAATATTCCCCCAAATTACAAGAGGCCAACAACAATTTTATTGAATGCACCTATAAAAATTTACGACTTTCTCTTGCTACTATGGAAACAATAGAAATTAACATTATTTTATAAATGCCACAATAGGATATGGACTTGTTTCTAAAACGTTGCCATAGCCTGATTAAAGAAAATAAACAAATTTAGCCTATTGCAGCATTTTACAATCGCCACTATACATTGCAATAGCCTAATTAAAAAAATAAACGAATTTGGCCTATAGTATTGGGTCTAGACCAATAGTCGCATTTTTGAATTTATCCTATAGTACAGGGTGTAGACCGATAGGTGGCGTTTTTGTAAAACGCCATTAGAAATCAACTTTTTTATGATCTATAGTGGCGTTTGTAATGCCACTATAGGTCATGTTTTTTGTAGTTATGCAAGGAAACGCTGCAGCAAAGTGACAGAAGTCTGGGAATGGTAGCTCTGCGCCTTCAAAGAAATGTGTGATCAAAGGCGCTCCATCTGGCAGAAATCAAGGTGAAAAAACTGGAAGCTCCAGGTCTGATATTCCACCATATTACAAGACTCCAACAACAATTTTATTGAATGCACCTATAAAAATTTACGAGTTTCTCCTGCTACTAAGGAAACAATAGAAATTAACATTATTTTATAAATGCCACAATAGGATATGGACTTGTTTCTAAAACGTTGCCATAGCCTAATTAAAAAAAATAAACAAATTTAGCCTATTGCAGGGTTTTACAAACGCCACTATACATTGCAATAGCCTAATTAAAAAAATAAATGAATTTGGCCTATAGTATAGTGTCTAGTCCAATAGTGGCATTTTTGAATTTATCCTATAGTATAGAGTGCAGACTTATAGGTGGGGTTTTTGTAAAACGCAATTAGAGGTCAAGTTTTTTAGGATCTATAGTGGCGTTTGTAATGCCACTATAGGTCATGTTTTTTGTAGTTATGCAAGGAAACACTGCAGCAAAGTGACAGAAGTCTGGGAATGGTAGCTCTGCGCCTTCAAAGAAATGTGTGATCAAAGGTGCTCCATCTGGCAGAAATGAAGGTGAAAAAACTGGAAGCCCCAGGTCTAATATTCCCCCAAATTACAAGAGGCCAACAACAATTTTATTGAATACACCTATAAAAATTTACGACTTTCTCTTGCTACTATGGAAACAATAGAAATTAACATTATTTTATAAATGCCACAATAGGATATGGACTTGTTTCTAAAACGTTGCCATAGCCTAATTAAAAAAAATAAACAAATTTAGCCTATTGCAGGGTTTTACAAACGCCACTATACATTGCAATAGCCTAATTAAAAAAATAAATGAATTTGGCCTATAGTATTGGGTCTAGACCAATAGTGGCATTTTTGAATTTATCCCATAGTACCGGGTGTAGACCGATAGGTGGCGTTTTTGTAAAACGCCATTAGAAATCAAGTTTTTTATGATCTATAGTGGCGTTTGTAATGCCACTATAGGTCATGTTTTTTATAGTTATGCAAGGAAACCCTGTAGCAATGTGACAGAAGTCTGGGAATGGTAGCTCTGCGCCTTCAGAGAAATATGTGATCAAAGGCGCTCCATCTGGCAGAAATCAAGGTGAAAAAACTGGAAGCTCCAAGTCCAATATTCCCCCAAATTACCGGAGGCCAACAACAATTTTATTGAATGCACTTATAAAAATTTACGAGTTTCTCTTGCAACTGTGGAAACAATAGAAATTAACATTATTTTATAAATGCCACAATAGGATATGGACTTGTTTCTAAAACGTTGCCATAGCCTAATTAAAAAAAATAAACAAATTTAGCCTATTGCCGGGTTTTACAAACGCCACTATACATTGCAATAGCCTAATTAAAAAAAATAAATGAATTTGGCCTATAATATAGGGTCTAGTTCAATAGTGGCATTTTTGAATTTAACCTATAGTATAGGGTGCAGACCTAAAGGTGGGGTTTTTGTAAAACGCCATTAGAGGTCAAGTTTTTTAGGATCTATAGTGGCGTTTGTAATGCAACTATAGGTCTTGTTTTTTGTAGTTATGCAAGGAAACACTGCAGCAAAGTGACAGAAGTCTGGGAATGGTAGCTCTGCGCCTTCAAAGAAATGTGTGATCAAAGGTGCTCCATCTGGCAGAAATGAAGGTGAAAAAACTGGAAGCTCCAGGTCTAATATTCCCCCAAATTACAAGAGGCCAACAACAGTTTTCTTGAATGCACCAATAAAAATGTGCGAGTTTTGTCTTGCCACTGTGGAAACAATAGAAATTAACCTGATTATGCAAATGTCACTATAGGATAAGGACTTATTTCTAAAACGCTGCTATAGCCTAATTAAAAAAATAAATAAATTTAGCCTATTGCAGCGTTTTACAAACACCGCTATACGTTAGAACATCCTAATTAAAAAAATAAATGAATTTGGCTTATAGTGTAGGGTCTAGACCAATAGTGGCAATTTTGAATTTGGCCTACAATATAGGGAGTAGACCTATTGGTGGCGTTTTTGTAAAATGCCATTATAGGTTTATAGTTGCGGTAAAATAATGGTATTTGCAAATGCCACTATAGCAATCGCTACCGTAGCCCAAATTTGCCCATAGTAACATTTTTAGGATCTATGGTGGTGTTTGTAACTCCACTATAGGTCAGGTTTTTTGTAGTTATGCGAGGAAACACTGCAACAAAGTGACAGAAGTCTGGCAATGGTAGCTCTGCGCCTTCAGAGAAATATGTGATCAAAGGCGCTCCATCTGGCAGAAATCAATGTGAAAAAACTGTAAGCTCCAGGTCTAATATTGCCCCAAATTACAAGAGGCCAACAACAATTTTATTGAATGCACTTATAAAAATTTACGAGTTTCTCTTGCTACTATGGAAACAATAGAAATTAACATTATTTTATAAATGCCACAATAGGATATGGACTTGTTTCTAAAACGTTGCCATAGCCTAATTAAAAAAAATAAACAAATTTAGCCTATTGCCGGGTTTTACAAACGCCACTATACATTGCAATAGCCTAATTAAAAAAATAAATGAATTTAGCATTTAATATAGGGTCTAGTTCAATAGTGGCATTTTTGAATTTAACCTATAGTATAGGGTGCAGACCTAAAGGTGGGGTTTTTGTAAAACGCCATTAGAGGTCAAGTTTTTTAGGATCTATAGTGGCGTTTGTAATGCAACTATAGGTCATGTTTTTTGTAGATATGCAAGGAAACACTGCAGCAAAGTGACAGAAGTCTGGGAATGGAAGCTCTGCGCCTTCAAAGAAATGTGTGATCAAAGGTGCTCCATCTGGCAGAAATGAAGGTGAAAAAACTGGAAGCTCCAGGTCTAATATTCCCCCAAATTACAAGAGCCCAACAGCAGTTTTCTTGAATGCACCTATAAAAATGTGTGAGTTTTGTCTTGCCACTGTGGAAATAATAGAAATTCACCTGATTATGCAAATGTCACTAAAGGATAAGGACTTATTTCTAAAACGCCGCTATAGCCTAATTCAAAAAATAAATAAATTTAGCCTTTTGCAGCGTTTTACAAACACCGCTATACGTGGTAACAGCCTAATTAAAAAAATAAATGAATTTGGCTTATAGTATAGGGTCTAGACCAATAGTGGCAATTTTGAATTTGGCCTACAATATAGGGAGTAGACCTATAGGTGGCGTTATTGTAAAATGCCATTATAGGTTTATAGTTGCGGTAAAATAATGGTATTTGCAAATGCCACTATAGCAATCGCTACCGTAGCCCAAATTGGCCCATAGTAACATTTTTAGGATCTATGGTGGTGTTTATAACTCCACTATAGGTCATGTTTTTTGTAGTTATGCGAGGAAATACTGCAGCAAAGTGACAGAAGTCTGGGAATGGTGGCTCTGCGCCTTCAAAGAAATGTGTGATCAAAGGTGCTCCACTTGGCAGAAATCAAGGTGAAAAGACTGGAAGCTCCGTGCCTAATATTCCACCACATTACAAGAGGCCAACAACAATTTTATTGAATGCACCTATAAAAATTTACGAGTTTCTCTTGCTACTATGGAAACAATAGAAATTAACATTATTTTATAAATGCGACAATAGGATAGGACTTGTTTCTAAAACGTTGCCATAGCCTAACTAAAAAAAATAAACAAATTTAGCCTATTGCAGCATTTTACAAATGCCACTATACATTGCAATAGCATAATTAAAAAAATAAATGAATTTGGCCTATAGTATAGGGTCTAGACCAATAGTGGCATTTTTGAATTTATCCTATAGTATAGGGTGCAGACCTATAGGTGGGGTTTTTGTAAAACGCCATTAGAGTTCAAATTTTTTAGGATCTATAGTGGCGTTTGTAATGCCACTATAGGTCATACTTTTGTAGTTATGCAAGGAAACACTGCAGCAAAGTGACAGAAGTCTAGGAATGGTAGCTCTGCGCCTTCAAAGAAATGTGTGATCAAAGGTGCTCCATCTGGCAGAAATGAAGGCGAAAAAACTGGAAGCTCCAGGTCTAATATTCCCCCAAATTACAAGAGGCCAACAACAGTTTTCTTGAATGCACCTATAAAAATGTGTGAGTTTTGTCTTGCCACTGTGGAAACAATAGAAATTAACCTGATTATGCAAATGTCACTAAAGGATAAGGACTTATTTCTAAAACGCTGCTATAGCCTAATTTATAAAATAAATAAATTTAGCCTATTGCAGCGTTTTACAAACACCACTATACGTTGTAACAGCCTAATTAAAAAAATAAATGAATTTGGCTTCTCGTATAGGGTCTAGACCAATAGTGGCAATTTTGAATTTGGCCTACAATATAGGGAGTGGACTTATAGGTGGCGTTATTGTAAAATGCCATTATAGGTTTGTAGTTGCGGTAAAATAATGGTATTTGCAAATGCCACTATAGCAATCGCTACCGTAGCCCAAATTGGCCCATAGTAACATTTTTAGGATCTGTGGTGGTGTTTATAACTCCACTATAGGTCATGTTTTTTGTAGTTATGCGAGGAAACACTGCAGCAAAGTGACAGAAGTCTGGGAATGGTGGCTCTGCGCCTTCAAAGAAATGTGTGATCAAAGGTGCTCCACTTGGCAGAAATCAAGGTGAAAAGACTGGAAGCTCCGTGCCTAATATTCCACCACATTACAAGAGGCCAACAACAATTTTATTGAATGCACCTATAAAAATTTACGAGTTTCTCTTG
This sequence comes from Castanopsis chinensis, assembly GCA_032878915.1. Classification (NCBI taxonomy): domain Eukaryota; kingdom Viridiplantae; phylum Streptophyta; class Magnoliopsida; order Fagales; family Fagaceae; genus Castanopsis; species Castanopsis chinensis. The sequence continues at coordinate 1,507,957 of JAVQMG010000089.1, forward strand.
CTACTATGGAAACAATAGAAATTAACATTATTTTCTAAATGCCACAATAGGATATGGACTTGTTTCTAAAACGTTGCCATAGCCTAACTAAAAAAAATAAACAAATTTAGCCTATTGCAGCATTTTACAAATGCCACTATACATTGCAATAGCATAATTAAAAAAATAAATGAATTTGGCCTATAGTATAGGGTCTAGACCAATAGTGGCATTTTTCAATTTATCCTATAGTATAGGGTGCAGACCTATAGGTGGGGTTTTTGTAAAACGCCACTAGAGTTCAAATTTTTTAGGATCTATAGTGGCGTTTGTAATGCCACTATAGGTCATACTTTTGTAGTTATGCAAGGAAACACTGCAGCAAAGTGACAGAAGTCTAGGAATGGTAGCTCTGCGCCTTCAAAGAAATGTGTGATCAACGGTGCTCCATCTGGCAGAAATGAAGGCGAAAAAACTGGAAGCTCCAGGTCTAATATTCCCCCAAATTACAAGAGGCCAACAACAGTTTTCTTGAATGCACCTATAAAAATGTGTGAGTTTTGTCTTGCCACTGTGGAAACAATAGAAATTAACCTGATTATGCAAATGTCACTAAAGGATAAGGACTTATTTCTAAAACGCTGCTATAGCCTAATTTATAAAATAAATAAATTTAGCCTATTGCAGCGTTTTACAAACACCGCTATACGTTGTAACAGCCTAATTAAAAAAATAAATGAATTTGGCTTCTCGTATAGGGTCTAGACCAATAGTGGCAATTTTGAATTTGGCCTACAATATAGGGAGTGGACTTATAGGTGGCGTTATTGTAAAATGCCATTATAGGTTTGTAGTTGCGGTAAAATAATGGTATTTGCAAATGCCACTATAGCAATCGCTACCGTAGCCCAAATTGGCCCATAGTAACATTTTTAGGATCTATGGTGGTGTTTTTAAGGCCACTACAGGTCATGTTTTTTGTAGTTATGCAGAGCAAAGTGACAGAAGTCTGGGAATGGTAGCTCTGCGCCTTCAAAGAAATATGTGATCAAAGGCGCTCTATCTGGCAGAAATCAATGTGAAAAAACTGGAAGCTCCAGGTCTAATATTCCCCCAAATTATAAGAGGCCAACAAAAGTTTTATTGAATGCACTTATAAAAATTTACGAGTTTCTCTTGCTACTATGGAAACAATAGAAATTAACATTACTTTATAAATGCCACAATAGGATGTGGACTTGTTTCTAAAACGTTGCCATAGCCTGATTAAAAAAAATAAACAAATTTAGCCTATTGCAGCATTTTACAAACGCCACTATACATTGCAAAAGCATAATTAAAAAAATAAATGAATTTGGCCTATAGTATAGGGTCTAGACCAATAGTGGCATTTTTGAATTTATCCTATAGTATAGGGTGCAGACCTATAGGTGGGGTTTTTGTAAAACACCATTAGAGGTCAAGTTTTTTAGGATCTGTAGTGGCGTTTGTAATGCCACTCTAGGTCATGTTTTTTGTAGTTATGCAAGGAAACACTGCAGCAAAGTGACAAAAGTCTGGGAATGGTATCTCTGCGCCTTCAAAGAAATGTGTGATCAAAGGTTCTCCATCTGGCAGTAATGAAGGTGAAAAGACTGGAAGCTCCAGGTCTAATATTCCCCCAAATTACAAGAGGCCAACAACAGTTTTCTTGAATGCACCTATAAAAATGTGCGAGTTTTGTCTTGCCACTATGGAAACAATAGAAATTGACCTGATTATGCAAATGTCACTGTAGGATATGGACTTATTTCTAAAATGTTGCTATAGCCTAATTAAAAAAATAAATAAATTTAGCCTATTGCAGCGTTTTACAAACACCGCTATACGTTGCAACAGCCTAATTAAAAATATAAATGAATTTGGCTTATAGTATAGGGTCTAGACCAATAGTGGCAATTTTGAATTTGGCCTACAATATAGGGAGTAGACCTATAGGTGGCGTTTTTGTAAAATGCCATTATAGGTTTATAGTTGCGGTAAAATAATGGTATTTGCAAATGCCACTGTAGCAATCGCTACCGTAGCCCAAATTTGCCCATAGTAACATTTTTAGGATCTATGGTGGTGTTTTCAAGGCCACTATTGGTCATGTTTTTTGTAGTTAGGCAGGGTAAAGTGACAAAAGTCTGGGAATGGTAGCTCTGCGCCTTCAAAGAAATATGTGATCAAAGGCGCTCCATCTGGCAGAAATCAATGTGAAAAAACTGGAAGCTCTAGGTCTAATATTCCACTAAATTACAAGAGGCCAACAACAATTTTATTAAATGCACCTATAAAAATTTATGAGTTTCTCTTGCTACTATGGAAACAATAGAAATTAACATTATTTTATAAATGCCACAATAGGATATGGACTTTTTTCTAAAACGTTGCCATAGCCTTATTAAAGAAAATAAATAAATTTAGCCTATTGCAGCATTTTACAATCGCCACTATACATTGCAATAGCCTAATTAAAAAAATAAACGAATTTGGCCTATAGTATTGGGTCTAGACCAATAGTGGCATTTTTTAATTTATCCTATAGTACAGGGTGTAGCCCGATAGGTGGCGTTTTTGTAAAACGCCATTAGAAATCAAGTTTTTTATGATCTATAGTGGCGTTTGTAATGCCACTATAGGTCATGTTTTTTGTAGTTATGCAAGGAAACGCTGCAGCAAAGTGACAGAAGTCTGGGAATGGTAGCTCTGCGCCTTCAAAGAAATGTGTGATCAAAGGCGCTCCATCTGGCAGAAATCAAGGTGAAAAAACTGGAAGCTCCAGGTCTAATATTCCACCTTATTACAAGACTCCAACAACAATTTTATGGAATGCACCTATAAAAATTTACGAGTTTCTCTTGCTACTAAGGAAACAATAGAAATTAACATTATTTTATAAGTCCCACAATAGGATTTGGACTTGTTTCTAAAACGTTGCCATAGCCTAATTAAAAAAAATAAACGAATTTAGCCTATTGCAGCGTTTTACAAACGCCACTATACATTGCAATAGCCTAATGAAAGAAATAAATGAATTTGGCCTATAGTATAGGGTCTAGTCCAATAGTGGCATTTTTGAATTTATCCTATAGTATAGGGTGCAAACCTAAAGGTGGGGTTTTTGTAAAACGCCATTAGAGTTCAAATTTTTTAGGATCTATAGTGGCGTTTGTAATGCCACTATAGGTCATACTTTTGTAGTTATGCAAGGAAACACTGCAGCAAAGTGACAGAAGTCTAGGAATGGTAGCTCTGCGCCTTCAAAGAAATGTGTGATCAAAGGCGCTCCATCTGGCAGAAATCAAGGTGAAAAAACTGGAAGCTCCAGGTCTAATATTCCACCTTATTACAAGACTCCAACAACAATTTTATTGAATGCACCTATAAAAATTTACGAGTTTCTCTTGCTACTAAGGAAACAATAGAAATTAACATTATTTTATAAGTCCCACAATAGGATTTGGACTTGTTTCTAAAACGTTGCCATAGCCTGATTAAAAAAAATAAACAAATTTAGCCTATTGCAGCATTTTACAAATGCCACTATACATTGCAATAGCATAATTAAAAAAATAAATGAATTTGGCCTATAGTATAGGGTCTAGACCAATAGTGGCATTTTTGAATTTATCCTATAGTATAGGGTGCAGACCTATAGGTGGGGTTTTTGTAAAACGCCATTAGAGTTCAAATTTTTTAGGATCTATAGTGGCGTTTGTAATGCCACTATAGGTCATACTTTTGTAGTTATGCAAGGAAACACTGCAGCAAAGTGACAGAAGTCTAGGAATGGTAGCTCTGCGCCTTCAAAGAAATGTGTGATCAAAGGTGCTCCATCTGGCAGAAATGAAGGCGAAAAAACTGGAAGCTCCAGGTCTAATATTCCCCCAAATTACAAGAGGCCAACAACAGTTTTCTTGAATGCACCTATAAAAATGTGTGAGTTTTGTCTTGCCACTGTGGAAACAATAGAAATTAACCTGATTATGCAAATGTCACTAAAGGATAAGGACTTATTTCTAAAACGCTGCTATAGCCTAATTTATAAAATAAATAAATTTAGCCTATTGCAGCGTTTTACAAACACCACTATACGTTGTAACAGCCTAATTAAAAAAATAAATGAATTTGGCTTCTCGTATAGGGTCTAGACCAATAGTGGCAATTTTGAATTTGGCCTACAATATAGGGAGTGGACTTATAGGTGGCGTTATTGTAAAATGCCATTATAGGTTTGTAGTTGCGGTAAAATAATGGTATTTGCAAATGCCACTATAGCAATCGCTACCGTAGCCCAAATTGGCCCATAGTAACATTTTTAGGATCTGTGGTGGTGTTTATAACTCCACTATAGGTCATGTTTTTTGTAGTTATGCGAGGAAACACTGCAGCAAAGTGACAGAAGTCTGGGAATGGTGGCTCTGCGCCTTCAAAGAAATGTGTGATCAAAGGTGCTCCACTTGGCAGAAATCAAGGTGAAAAGACTGGAAGCTCCGTGCCTAATATTCCACCACATTACAAGAGGCCAACAACAATTTTATTGAATGCACCTATAAAAATTTACGAGTTTCTCTTGCTACTATGGAAACAATAGAAATTAACATTATTTTCTAAATGCCACAATAGGATATGGACTTGTTTCTAAAACGTTGCCATAGCCTAACTAAAAAAAATAAACAAATTTAGCCTATTGCAGCATTTTACAAATGCCACTATACATTGCAATAGCATAATTAAAAAAATAAATGAATTTGGCCTATAGTATAGGGTCTAGACCAATAGTGGCATTTTTCAATTTATCCTATAGTATAGGGTGCAGACCTATAGGTGGGGTTTTTGTAAAACGCCACTAGAGTTCAAATTTTTTAGGATCTATAGTGGCGTTTGTAATGCCACTATAGGTCATACTTTTGTAGTTATGCAAGGAAACACTGCAGCAAAGTGACAGAAGTCTAGGAATGGTAGCTCTGCGCCTTCAAAGAAATGTGTGATCAACGGTGCTCCATCTGGCAGAAATGAAGGCGAAAAAACTGGAAGCTCCAGGTCTAATATTCCCCCAAATTACAAGAGGCCAACAACAGTTTTCTTGAATGCACCTATAAAAATGTGTGAGTTTTGTCTTGCCACTGTGGAAACAATAGAAATTAACCTGATTATGCAAATGTCACTAAAGGATAAGGACTTATTTCTAAAACGCTGCTATAGCCTAATTTATAAAATAAATAAATTTAGCCTATTGCAGCGTTTTACAAACACCGCTATACGTTGTAACAGCCTAATTAAAAAAATAAATGAATTTGGCTTCTCGTATAGGGTCTAGACCAATAGTGGCAATTTTGAATTTGGCCTACAATATAGGGAGTGGACTTATAGGTGGCGTTATTGTAAAATGCCATTATAGGTTTGTAGTTGCGGTAAAATAATGGTATTTGCAAATGCCACTATAGCAATCGCTACCGTAGCCCAAATTGGCCCATAGTAACATTTTTAGGATCTATGGTGGTGTTTTTAAGGCCACTACAGGTCATGTTTTTTGTAGTTATGCAGAGCAAAGTGACAGAAGTCTGGGAATGGTAGCTCTGCGCCTTCAAAGAAATATGTGATCAAAGGCGCTCTATCTGGCAGAAATCAATGTGAAAAAACTGGAAGCTCCAGGTCTAATATTCCCCCAAATTATAAGAGGCCAACAAAAGTTTTATTGAATGCACTTATAAAAATTTACGAGTTTCTCTTGCTACTATGGAAACAATAGAAATTAACATTACTTTATAAATGCCACAATAGGATGTGGACTTGTTTCTAAAACGTTGCCATAGCCTGATTAAAAAAAATAAACAAATTTAGCCTATTGCAGCATTTTACAAACGCCACTATACATTGCAAAAGCATAATTAAAAAAATAAATGAATTTGGCCTATAGTATAGGGTCTAGACCAATAGTGGCATTTTTGAATTTATCCTATAGTATAGGGTGCAGACCTATAGGTGGGGTTTTTGTAAAACACCATTAGAGGTCAAGTTTTTTAGGATCTGTAGTGGCGTTTGTAATGCCACTCTAGGTCATGTTTTTTGTAGTTATGCAAGGAAACACTGCAGCAAAGTGACAAAAGTCTGGGAATGGTATCTCTGCGCCTTCAAAGAAATGTGTGATCAAAGGTTCTCCATCTGGCAGTAATGAAGGTGAAAAGACTGGAAGCTCCAGGTCTAATATTCCCCCAAATTACAAGAGGCCAACAACAGTTTTCTTGAATGCACCTATAAAAATGTGCGAGTTTTGTCTTGCCACTATGGAAACAATAGAAATTGACCTGATTATGCAAATGTCACTGTAGGATATGGACTTATTTCTAAAATGTTGCTATAGCCTAATTAAAAAAATAAATAAATTTAGCCTATTGCAGCGTTTTACAAACACCGCTATACGTTGCAACAGCCTAATTAAAAATATAAATGAATTTGGCTTATAGTATAGGGTCTAGACCAATAGTGGCAATTTTGAATTTGGCCTACAATATAGGGAGTAGACCTATAGGTGGCGTTTTTGTAAAATGCCATTATAGGTTTATAGTTGCGGTAAAATAATGGTATTTGCAAATGCCACTGTAGCAATCGCTACCGTAGCCCAAATTTGCCCATAGTAACATTTTTAGGATCTATGGTGGTGTTTTCAAGGCCACTATTGGTCATGTTTTTTGTAGTTAGGCAGGGTAAAGTGACAAAAGTCTGGGAATGGTAGCTCTGCGCCTTCAAAGAAATATGTGATCAAAGGCGCTCCATCTGGCAGAAATCAATGTGAAAAAACTGGAAGCTCTAGGTCTAATATTCCACTAAATTACAAGAGGCCAACAACAATTTTATTAAATGCACCTATAAAAATTTATGAGTTTCTCTTGCTACTATGGAAACAATAGAAATTAACATTATTTTATAAATGCCACAATAGGATATGGACTTTTTTCTAAAACGTTGCCATAGCCTTATTAAAGAAAATAAATAAATTTAGCCTATTGCAGCATTTTACAATCGCCACTATACATTGCAATAGCCTAATTAAAAAAATAAACGAATTTGGCCTATAGTATTGGGTCTAGACCAATAGTGGCATTTTTTAATTTATCCTATAGTACAGGGTGTAGCCCGATAGGTGGCGTTTTTGTAAAACGCCATTAGAAATCAAGTTTTTTATGATCTATAGTGGCGTTTGTAATGCCACTATAGGTCATGTTTTTTGTAGTTATGCAAGGAAACGCTGCAGCAAAGTGACAGAAGTCTGGGAATGGTAGCTCTGCGCCTTCAAAGAAATGTGTGATCAAAGGCGCTCCATCTGGCAGAAATCAAGGTGAAAAAACTGGAAGCTCCAGGTCTAATATTCCACCTTATTACAAGACTCCAACAACAATTTTATGGAATGCACCTATAAAAATTTACGAGTTTCTCTTGCTACTAAGGAAACAATAGAAATTAACATTATTTTATAAGTCCCACAATAGGATTTGGACTTGTTTCTAAAACGTTGCCATAGCCTAATTAAAAAAAATAAACGAATTTAGCCTATTGCAGCGTTTTACAAACGCCACTATACATTGCAATAGCCTAATGAAAGAAATAAATGAATTTGGCCTATAGTATAGGGTCTAGTCCAATAGTGGCATTTTTGAATTTATCCTATAGTATAGGGTGCAAACCTAAAGGTGGGGTTTTTGTAAAACGCCATTAGAGTTCAAATTTTTTAGGATCTATAGTGGCGTTTGTAATGCCACTATAGGTCATACTTTTGTAGTTATGCAAGGAAACACTGCAGCAAAGTGACAGAAGTCTAGGAATGGTAGCTCTGCGCCTTCAAAGAAATGTGTGATCAAAGGCGCTCCATCTGGCAGAAATCAAGGTGAAAAAACTGGAAGCTCCAGGTCTAATATTCCACCTTATTACAAGACTCCAACAACAATTTTATTGAATGCACCTATAAAAATTTACGAGTTTCTCTTGCTACTAAGGAAACAATAGAAATTAACATTATTTTATAAGTCCCACAATAGGATTTGGACTTGTTTCTAAAACGTTGCCATAGCCTGATTAAAAAAAATAAACAAATTTAGCCTATTGCAGCATTTTACAAATGCCACTATACATTGCAATAGCATAATTAAAAAAATAAATGAATTTGGCCTATAGTATAGGGTCTAGACCAATAGTGGCATTTTTGAATTTATCCTATAGTATAGGGTGCAGACCTATAGGTGGGGTTTTTGTAAAACGCCATTAGAGTTCAAATTTTTTAGGATCTATAGTGGCGTTTGTAATGCCACTATAGGTCATACTTTTGTAGTTATGCAAGGAAACACTGCAGCAAAGTGACAGAAGTCTAGGAATGGTAGCTCTGCGCCTTCAAAGAAATGTGTGATCAAAGGTGCTCCATCTGGCAGAATGAAGGCGAAAAAACTGGAAGCTCCAGGTCTAATATTCCCCCAAATTACAAGAGGCCAACAACAGTTTTCTTGAATGCACCTATAAAAATGTGTGAGTTTTGTCTTGCCACTGTGGAAACAATAGAAATTAACCTGATTATGCAAATGTCACTAAAGGATAAGGACTTATTTCTAAAACGCTGCTATAGCCTAATTTATAAAATAAATAAATTTAGCCTATTGCAGCGTTTTACAAACACCGCTATACGTTGTAACAGCCTAATTAAAAAAATAAATGAATTTGGCTTCTCGTATAGGGTCTAGACCAATAGTGGCAATTTTGAATTTGGCCTACAATATAGGGAGTGGACTTATAGGTGGCGTTATTGTAAAATGCCATTATAGGTTTGTAGTTGCGGTAAAATAATGGTATTTGCAAATGCCACTATAGCAATCGCTACCGTTGCCCAAATTGGCCCATAGTAACATTTTTAGGATCTATGGTGGTGTTATTAAGGCCACTACAGGTCATGTTTTTTGTAGTTATGCAGAGCAAAGTGACAGAAGTCTGGGAATGGTAGCTCTGCGCCTTCAAAGAAATATGTGATCAAAGGCGCTCTATCTGGCAGAAATCAATGTGAAAAAACTGGAAGCTCCAGGTCTAATATTCCCCCAAATTATAAGAGGCCAACAACAATTTTATTGAATGCACTTATAAAAATTTACGAGTTTCTCTTGCTACTATGGAAACAATAGAAATTAACATTACTTTATAAATGCCACAATAGGATGTGGACTTGTTTCTAAAACGTTGCCATAGCCTGATTAAAAAAAATAAACAAATTTAGCCTATTGCAGCATTTTACAAACGCCACTATACATTGCAAAAGCATAATTAAAAAAATAAATGAATTTGGCCTATAGTATAGGGTCTAGACCAATAGTGGCATTTTTGAATTTATCCTATAGTATAGGGTGCGGACCTATAGGTGGGGTTTTTGTAAAACACCATTAGAGGTCAAGTTTTTTAGGATCTGTAGTGGCGTTTGTAATGCCACTCTAGGTCATGTTTTTTGTAGTTATGCAAGGAAACACTGCAGCAAAGTGACAAAAGTCTGGGAATGGTATCTCTGCGCCTTCAAAGAAATGTGTGATCAAAGGTTCTCCATCTGGCAGTAATGAAGGTGAAAAGACTGGAAGCTCCAGGTCTAATATACCCCCAAATTACAAGAGGCCAACAACAGTTTTCTTGAATGCACCTATAAAAATGTGCGAGTTTTGTCTTGCCACTATGGAAACAATAGAAATTAACCTGATTATGCAAATGTCACTGTAGGATATGGACTTATTTCTAAAATGTTGCTATAGCCTAATTAAAAAAATAAATAAATTTAGCCTATTGCAGCGTTTTACAAACACCGCTATACGTTGCAACAGCCTAATTAAAAATATAAATGAATTTGGCTTATAGTATAGGGTCTAGACCAATAGTGGCAATTTTGAATTTGGCCTACAATATAGGGAGTAGACCTATAGGTGGCGTTTTTGTAAAATGCCATTATAGGTTTATAGTTGCAGTAAAATAATGGTATTTGCAAATGCCACTGTAGCAATCGCTACCGTAGCCCAAATTTGCCCATAGTAACATTTTTAGGATCTATGGTGGTGTTTTCAAGGCCACTATTGGTCATGTTTTTTGTAGTTAGGCAGGGTAAAGTGACAAAAGTCTGGGAATGGTAGCTCTGCGCCTTCAAAGAAATATGTGATCAAAGGCGCTCCATCTGGCAAAAATCAATGTGAAAAAACTGGAAGCTCTAGGTCTAATATTCCACTAAATTACAAGAGGCCAACAACAATTTTATTGAATGCACCTATAAAAATTTATGAGTTTCTCTTGCTACTATGGAAACAATAGAAATTAACATTATTTTATAAATGCCACAATGGGATATGGACTTTTTTCTAAAACGTTGCCATAGCCTTATTAAAGAAAATAAACAAATTTAGCCTATTGCAGCATTTTACAATCGCCACTATACATTGCAATAGCCTAATTAAAAAAATAAACGAATTTGGCCTATAGTATTGGGTCTAGACCAATAGTGGCATTTTTTAATTTATCCTATAGTACAGGGTGTAGCCCGATAGGTGGCGTTTTTGTAAAACGCCATTAGAAATCAAGTTTTTTATGATCTATAGTGGCGTTTGTAATGCCACTATAGGTCATGTTTTTTGTAGTTATGCAAGGAAACGCTGCAGCAAAGTGACAGAAGTCTAGGAATGGTAGCTCTGCGCCTTCAAAGAAATGTGTGATCAAAGGCGCTCCATCTGGCAGAAATCAAGGTGAAAAAACTGGAAGCTCCAGGTCTAATATTCCACCTTATTACAAGACTCCAACAACAATTTTATTGAATGCACCTATAAAAATTTACGAGTTTCTCTTGCTACTAAGGAAACAATAGAAATTAACATTATTTTATAAGTCCCACAATAGGATTTGGACTTGTTTCTAAAACGTTGCCATAGCCTAATTAAAAAAAATAAACAAATTTAGCCTATTGCAGCGTTTTACAAACGCCACTATACATTGCAATAGCCTAATGAAAGAAATAAATGAATTTGGCCTATAGTATAGGGTCTAGTCCAATAGTGGCATTTTTGAATTTATCCTATAGTATAGGGTGCAAACCTAAAGGTGGGGTTTTTGTAAAACGCCATTAGAGGTCAAGTTTTTTTGGATCTATAGTTGCGTTTGTAATGCAACTATAGGTCATGTTTTTTGTAGTTATGCAAGGAAACACTGCAGCAAAGTGACAGAAGTCTGGGAATGGTAGCTCTGCGCCTTCAAAGAAATGTGTGATCAAAGGTGCTCCATCTGGCAGAAATGAAGGTGAAAAAACTGGAAGCTCCAGGTCTAATATTCCCCCAAATTACAAGAGGCCAACAACAGTTTTCTTGAATGCACCAATAAAAATGTGCGAGTTTTGTCTTGCCACTGTGGAAACAATAGAAATTAACCTGATTATGCAAATTTCACTATAGGATAAGGGCTTATTTCTAAAACGCTGCTATAGCCTGATTAAAAAAATAAATAAATTTAGCCTATTGCAGCGTTTTACAAACACCACTATACGTTACAACAGCCTAATTAAAAAAATAAATGAATTTGGCTTATAGTGTAGGGTCTAGACCAATAGTGGCAATTTTGAATTTGGCCTACAATATAGGGAAGTAGACCTATTGGTGGCGTTTTTGTAAAATGCCATTATAGGTTTATAGTTGCGGTAAAATAATGATATTTGCAAATGCCACTATAGCAATCGCTACCGTAGCCCAAATTGGCCTATAGTAACATTTTTAGGATCTATGGTGGTGTTTTTAAGGCCACTATAGGTCATGTTTTTTGTAGTTATGCGGGGAAACACTGCCACAAATTGACAGAAGTCTGGGAATGGTAGCTCTGCGCCTTCAAAGAAATGTGTGATCAAAGGTGCTCCATCTGGCAGAAATCAAGGTGAAAAAACTGGAAGCTCCAAGTCTAATATTCCACCATATTACAAGACTCCAACAACAATTTTATTGAATGCACCTATAAAAATTTACGAGTTTCTCTTGCTACTATGGAAACAATAGAAATTAATTTTATTTTACAAATGCCACAATAGGATATGGACTTATTTCTAAAATGTTGCCATAGTCTAATTAAAAAAAATAAACAAATTTAGCCTATTGCAGCATTTTACAAACGCCACTATACATTGCAATAGCCTAATTAAAAAAATAAATGAATTTGGCCTATAGTATAGGGTCTAGACCAATAGTGGCATTTTTGAATTTATCCTATAGTAGAGGGTGTAGACTTATTCGTGGCGTTTTTGTAAAACGCCATTAAAGGTCAAATTTTTTAGGATCTATAGTGGCGTTTGTAATGCCACTCTAGGTCATGTTTTTTCTAGTAATGCAAGGAAACACTGCAGCAAAGTGACAGAAGTCTGGGAATGGCAGCTCTACGCCTTCAAAGAAATATGTGATCAAAGGCGCTCCATCTGGCAGAAATCGGTGTGAAAAAACTGGAAGCTCCAGGTCTAATATTCCACCACATTACAAGAGGCCAACAACAATTTTATTAAATGCACCTATAAAAATTTACGAGTTTCTCTTGCTACTATGGAAACAATAGAAATTAACATTATTTTATAAATGCCACAATAGGATATGGACTTGTTTCTAAAATGTTGCCATAGCCTAATTAAAAAAAATAAACGAATTTAGCCTGTTGCATCATTTTATAAGCGCCACTATACATTGCAATAGCCTAATTAAAAAAATAAATGAATTTGGCCTATAGTATAGGGTCTATACCAATAATGGCATTTTTGAATTTATCCTATAGTATAGGGTGTAGACCTGTAGGTGGCGTTTTTGTAGAACGCCATTAGAGGTCACGTTTTTTAGGATCTATAATGGCGTTTGTAATGCCACTATAGGTCATGTTTTTTGTAGTTATGCATGGAAACACTGCAGCAAAGTGACATATGTCTGGGAATGGTAGCTCTGCGCCTTCAAAGAAATGTGTGATCAAAGGTGCTCCATCTGGCAAAAATCAAGGTGAAAAAACTGGAAGCTCCAAATCTAATATTCCACCACATTGCATGTGGCCAACAACAATTTTCTTGAATGCACTTATAAAAATGTGCGAGTTTTGTCTTGCCACTGTGGAAACAATAGAAATTAACCTGATTATGCAAATGTCACTATAGGATGAGGACTTATTTCTAAACGCTGCTATATCCTAATTAAAAAAATAAATAAATTTAGCCTATTGCAGCGTTTTATGGACACCACTATACGTTGCAACAGCCTAATTAAAAAAATAAATGAATTTGGCTTATAGTATAGGGTCTAAACCAATAGTGGCAATTTTTGAATTTGGCCTACAATATAGGGTGTAGACCTGTAGGTGGTGTTTTTTTATAATGCCATTATTGGTTTATAGTTGTGGTAAAATAATGGTATTTGCAAATGCCACCATAGCAATCGCTATCGTAGCCTAAATTGGCCTATAGTAACATTTTTAGGATCTATGGTCGTATTTTTAACTCCACTATAGGTCATGTTTTTTGTAGTTATGCAGGGAAACACTGCAGGAAAGTGACAGAAGTCAGGGAATGGTAGCTCTGTGCCTTCAAAGAAATGTGTGATCAAAGGTGCTACACTTGGCAGAAATCAAGGTGAAAAGACTGGAAGCTCCGTGTCTAATATTCCACCACATTACAAGAGGCCAACAACAATTTTATTGAATGCAGCTATAAAAATTTACGAGTTTCTCTTGCTACTATGGAAACAATAGAAATTAACATCATTTTATAAATGCCACAATAGGATATGGACTTGTTTCTAAAATGTTGCCATAGCCTAATTAAAAAAAATAAACAAATTTAGCCTATTGCAGCATTTTACAAACGCCACTATACATTGCAATAGCCTAATTAAAAAAATAAATGAATTTGGCCTATAGTATAGGGTCTAGACCAATAGTGGCATTTTTGAATTTATCCTATAGTATAGGGTGTAGACCTATAGGTGGCGTTTTTGTAAAACGCCATTAGAGGTCAAGTTTTTTAGGATCTATTGTGGCGTTTGTAATGCCACTCTAGGTCATGTTTTTTGTAGTGATGCAAGGAAACACTACAGCAAAGTGATAGAAGTCTGGGAATGGTAGCTCTGTGTCTACAATGAAATGTGTGATTAGAGGTGCTCCACCTGGCAAAAATCAAATAAAAAGCCTAGATGCTCTAAGTCTAATATTCCACCACATTATAAGAGGTCAACAACAATTTTCTTGATTGCACCTATGAAAATTTATGATTTTTATCTTGCTACTATGGAAACTATAGAAATTATCCTGATTTTACAAATGCCACTATAGGGTATTGACCTATGTCTAGAATGTTTCTGTAGCCTAATTAAAAATATATATAAATTTTTCCTATTCCAGCATTTTAAAAACGTCACTATACGCTGCTATAGCCTAATCAAAAAATAAATAAGTTTGGCATATAGTATAGGGTGTTGACCTATAGGTGGCAATTTTGTATAACTCCCCTATAGGTCTATAGTTGCGTTAAAATAATGGTATTTACAAATGCTACTATTGCGAACGCTACTATAGCCTAAATGTGCCTATAGTGGCATATGTAACGCCATTATAGGTCAAGTTTTTTGTAATGATGCAAGGAAACACTGCAACTAAGAGGTAGAAATCTAGGAATGGTAGCTCTATGCCTAGAAAGAAATGAGTGATCAAAGGTGGTCCACCTGGCATAAATCATGGTGAAAAGCCTCGAAGCTCCAGGTCTAATATTCCACCACAAATTTACAAGATGTCAACAAAAATTTTCTTGAACGCTCTTATGAAAATTAACAAGTTTTGTCTTGCTACTAGGGAAACAATAGAAATTAACTTGATTTTATAAATGTCACTATAGGATAAGGATCTATTTCTAAACCACTGCAATAGCCCAATTAAAAAAATAAATAAATTTAGCCTATTGCAGTGTTTTACAAACGTCACTATACGCTGGAATAGCCTAATTAAAAAAATAAATGAATTTGGCCCATAGTATTTGGTCTAGACCTATAGTGGCGTTTTTGAATTTGACCTATAGTATAGGGTGTGGACCTATAGGTGGTGTTTTTTTAAACGGCACTATAGGTCTATAGTCGCGGTAAAATAATGGTATTTACAAACGCCACTATCGCAAACGTTGCTATAGCCGAAATAGGCCTATAGGATTGATAATGGCGTTTGTAACGCCACTATAGGTCAATATTTTGTAGTGATGCAAGGAAATATTGTAGTTAAGTGGCAAAATTCTGGGTATAGTTACTCTATGCCTACAAATAAATGTGTGACGGAAATCAAGGTGAAAAGCTTGGAAGCTCCAGGCATAATATTCCACCACATTACAAGATGCCAACAACAATTTTCTTAAATGCACCTATAAAAATTAACAGGTTTTATCTTGCTACTATGGAAACAATAGAAATTAACATAATTTTACATATGCCACTAGAGGATATAGACTTATTTCCAAAACACTGCTATAGACTAATTAAAAAAATAAATAAATTTAGCCTATTGCAGTGTTTTACAAATGCCACTATACGCTGCTATAGCCTATTTAAAAAATAAATGAGTTTGGCCTATACCTTAGGGTCTAGACCTATAGTGGCATTTTTGAATTTGGCCTATAGTATTGAGTGTAGACTTATAGGTGGCATTTTTTTAAAATGGCACCATAGGTCTATAGTCGCGGTAAAATTTTCTTGAATGCACCTATAAAAATTTACGAGTTTTGTCTTGCTACTAAGGAAACTAGTGAAATTAACATGATTTTTGAAATGCCACTATTGGATATGGAGCTATTTCTAAAACACTACTATAGCCTAATTAAAAAATAAATAAATTTGGCCTATCGCAGTGTTTTACAAACGCCACCATATGCTGCTATAGGCTAATTGAAAAAATAAATAAATTTTGCCTATAGTATAGGGTGTAGACCTATTGTGGCATTTTTTTAATTTGCCCTATAGTATAGGGTGTAGACCTATAGGTGGCGTTTTTAGTTGTAGTACAATAATGGTATTTACAAACGTCATAATAGTAAACACTGCTATTGCCCAAATGGGCTTATAGTGGCATTTTTGGGATCTACAGTGGCATTTGTAACGCCACTATAGGTCAAGTTTTTTGTAGTGATGCAAGGAAACACTGTAGCGAAGATGTAGAATTCTGGGAATGGTAGCTCTGTGCCTACGAAGAAATGTGTGATTAGAGGTACTCCACATAGATTTAATTATTAAATAATTTTATTTGATTAATGTTTAAATATAAAAGGCCCCCACATACATTTTTCGTCTTAGACTCCCAATTATGTTGGGTCGGCCCTAACTAAGATACTATAATTGTATTAAACTCAGTTTACTAAGTATATTTTTTTCTTATTCTAAAAAAAAAAAAAGTATTTTTTTTTTTGTAGTAGTCTAGCTACTTTTATTAAAAACGAAAGAAATTATCAAAAAAAAAAATCAAAACGAAATATTAAATATATTTGACAGTAAAAAAAGGTTATAAATTCTTTGATTCTTTCCTTTAAAAAAAAAAAAAAAAGATTGATTTTTTTTTATTGATTATTTTCTTATAAAAAATAGTAAAATAAAGTGCTAATATAGGCCTAGCCTATCAAGCCCAACCAATAATCCAGTCACTAATGATAAAATGCGCATTGCTTATGGACAGGATCGACGTTTGTCCTTTCAACCAAACCTGACCGGCCCATTAACCATCAAAAAAACAAAAACAAAAAATCAATATCACACTTTGAGATCTCAAAAGTCTAAACCAAACCCTAAAAGCAAATTGGCGCCCTCCAAAATTTCCAAATCCCGGGAATTAACTTTGAAACCTATTTATTCTCATCTTCTGAAGCACAGTAAGTATTTTGATTGTTTCGATTGGGAATTCCAGACTTTGTACTCCGCAACAAAATCCGAATGGCCAAATCCAAATCCAAATCAACCTCAAAAAGAAGCAAGAAGCCAATACTGAAACTGAAACGCAAGAAACCAATAGCGGTGGACAGGATCAGCGATTTACCAGACTTTCTCCTCTCCCACATCCTCTCCTTTCTCACAACCAAAGACGCCGTTGTCACCAGCATTTTATCGAGCAGGTGGAAGACTCTCTGGACTCTCGTCCCAAATATCGACTTCAACGACCACGAAGTTGGATTTCTGAGGACCCCATCATCTTTGCCTTCGTATCCCACTTGGCAAAGACCCTCTCCTCTGCCTCTTTTGAAACGGTTCCGTTTTACATTCCCGCATATCGTGTCTAGGGTCTGGTCTCTTCGCAATGCGAATCCCAATCCCCCAAAAAAGTTTCGCCTCCGCTGGCAAAACGATTGTGACCCGATTCATGTCGATACATGGCTCCGTACCGCGACTACGCGCGGCTTTGAAGAGCTTGATCTCGACATTTATCTTCCCCTTCCTGACCATTTCATCTTGCCCTCTACTCTCTTTAATCATTGTAAAACTTTAGCTGTTTTGAAATTGGCTGGCAGCATTGTTCTCAATCCTCCATCATCTTCAGCCATGGGATTCCCGAGTCTCAAGGTTTTGCATCTCCACTTAGTGGAATATGCAAACCCGGACTCTTTCTCCAGGCTCCTTAGTTGCTGCCCTGTCCTTCAGGATTTGTCTCTGCAAATATTGGGGAACGAAGACGATGAAAACAATTTTAAAATCATTGTGCCAACGCTGAAAAGATTACAATTTAGTATCCATATTCCGAACTACAAACTTGAGATAAACGGCCCATGTCTTGAGTACCTTTATTTCATAGGCAATATTGGCAGAGACGTTTTGTTGGATAACCTGTCCAACATAGTTGAAGCAGTTCTTGAGACCTCGGATTCGAATGTAAGAGTTAGTTATTTAACTGAATTATTTGATGGGTTTCATGAATATGGAAAGAGGGTATGGGCCTTCCTCAGAGCTCTCTATAATGTTAAATCCCTACATCTGGACTCATCTACCACAGAGGTAAATACATGTTTTTCATGCTCTATTATTAAATGGCTAAGCACTTCTTCTTGGACAAAGTAGTAATATTGTTGGTGGGAGTCGGAGTTGTGATTGTTATGTTGTTTTGCAGTGCCTTTGCAATGCAATTGATTTTGCTGATCCTCCCATGTTTCATAAATTGGCTTACTTGAACTTTGAGTACGGTCATCATCGTCTTATGGAGAATGTGCTACCACTCTTGCTTCATCAGGCTCCTAAACTTTCGGTACTTATCTTTGATAAGGTATGTTAATTTCACATCGCAGTACTTTTTTTTACCCCCCCTAAACCTCCTTAAATGAACCATTCCCTTGTTAGCAGAAATTGAGCAAGTGTGGTGGTGATGAAGAGAAAGCCTGTTTTAGTCTTGAGAAGATGTTCTGTGAGGATATTCCTGAATGTCTGTCATCACACCTTAGAACTTTTCATTTTCAAGGATTTCACAGGATAAAGGATGAGCTAGAACTTATTAGACGGATCCTAAAGTGCGCAGGAGTCTTAAAGACAATGTCAGTCTCTTCTTATCCTCTAGGTTCAGCAGGCAAGGTTTATGTTCTCAATGAATTATTGAAGTTCCCAAGGCTTTCTAGCACTTGTCAAATTGCATTTAACTGAAGGATGTTCTTTAATTAGTCTCTCTCTTGGTTAGTCCTTTTTCCAGCTTACAATTCAAAGCGAAACGCTGTTTTTTTTTTCTTTGTATAATTAGATCCTTGATTAATCAAGTGCTATTGGTCTTTTGATTTTGAGCGCACTCTATTTTGGGATTTGGAGAGAGAAATAGAAAGTAGGAGTTATTGTTGCAACTTTTCATGGATGTCACTTAATGTTTATTCTCTATTCATTTTTGGATTTTTTTCCCCTTAGAATTTGCTATTATTGAACTAGTATGAAACATCAACTCAACAAGCAGTTGCATACTTGTCCCCACGATCAAAACACTGCATGCACACATTTGCAAAGGGCTTGTGTGTGAGACTCTTTAAAAATTTAGGAGTTGCCCGTTTATGTACTTGCAAATCTGGTCAAGTGAATCAAGAGTTTAGAGCACAATCCACAATACCATATTAGGAAACTCATTAATCAACTAGCCCTTAAATTCTTATAGATGGTTTATAGAATCAATTTAGGTCTATAGAATCTGCAATTAACCTTTTTATGCTATTATGTTTAATTGTTCTCTAAAATAGTAGCATGAATTTTATTTTATCTCATGCTATTTTCCTTTTTCACCTAATGCTACTAGTTGTTGATGCCTTTAGATGTCCTGCGAGATAGAAAACATCTTCATATTCATGCTAAAAAGAAGTATAGCAATCACCATTAAATCTGGGATGAGATTCCTAGTATAACTGCCAATAAGTTATAGCTCAGCTAGCAACTCTCTCTTTTACTTTCCATGTCATGTTTTGTTGTGTTTTGAGGTGGTATTAGATGTAAGAGAAATTGAGAAAATTAGTTCTTGTTGGTCCTGTTCCTGGGTGGATCAATTGGCTCTTATGCTTGGGTTTAGGGTCTCTACACTTCTAATGACATACTTGGGGCGGCCTTTACAAACTAAATTTAATGTGACGCTTAGGAGTATAAACAGTAATTTGGCTGTCATCCAAGTCATATAAATTTTCAATTGCAGCTGCATTAGAAATGAATCTCCGGGTAAATTTTCATTTGCAGCTACATTGGAGTGCATTAGAAATAAATCTCCTGCTGTGGATTAACATTGTTTAATTTGGATTCCCTCTTCAATTCCACAGCATTCTTGTATTATCTTGCTTGCTGTGAAAATTAGATTGAGCACTACAGATAGACTGCTAAGTCACATAGAGAATAGGGATCATATTTTCTATGTCTCATAGAGAATAGGGTGTTAGGCTATGTGGAGCCTAGTTGTGTTTGATCTGGATTATGACTCAATCTAATATGAAAGTGCTACGTTTTTAATGGGAGATTTTCTTAGGCTTAATCCACGGAGTAGAGGCTTGGGCTGACAAACCCAAGTTTTGGCCCGTTTTTAACCCATTTTGAATCCTTTGTGTGGGAGTGAAAATACTGTGGTTTTCAGATTAGGGTTTGGTGTGTTTTTTTGAGAAAGAAAAAACTGTATTACTACAACCTGTATTCTTTTCCTGAAAACCGTAAAATCATTGAAACTCCATGGATTTAGGCATATGCCAAACCATGTGAAAATCTTCTTTTGATTGTTTTCTTTTGCACATTTTTTTCTCTATTTTTGCATCTTACAAATCTGGAAATTGTGTATATTCCCTACATAGGGAGCACTAGAAATTAATAGATTGTGATTATTCTACATAAGTCGCGTAGGGAATAGGGATCATATTTTCTATGAATGCTCTTTCACCCAAAGAATTTGGAGAAAGATGATGTGCATGTTTTTGGTTAAGAACCCAAAGTGTCAATAGGACGTTGTGATTGAATGGGTTACTAGAGAGTTTTAGAAAATCTCTCTCAAGGCTTTAATATTTAAAGTGGGCATGGCTACTTCTGTTTATCATATTTGACTTCAAAGAAAAGCTTGGGTATACAGAGGGCATGTTAGATCTGAAAATGCCATTGACACCTCCATCAAGTGTAATGTTAAAACTTGAATTGAATTTTGCAAGGTGAAGTTGTCACTGCATAACGAAGTCTTATGTGCAAATCTCTTCTAATGTTTTCTAGAACTAAAGATATATATATATATATATATATATATTTTTTTTAGTTTTGTTGTAAATTTGTGTAGTATTTCTCTAACATGTAATAGTGCTACTATTTTTACTAGCTGTGCAGTGTAGAAGAGGGTTTGTTGTCTACTTCTGCTGTGTGGCTTGGAGCTATTTGTGTGGTATTCAATTGCACTAAGTTGTAGAACTTGTGTTCCTTTTTCTTTAGTAATGAATTTTGCTTTTAGTCATGTAAAAAAATACTGGTCGCAAGATATATGCAAAATACTTTCAAGGGGTCAGTTCCATTATTATTGTAGTTCTGGAAGACTCTTTGGTTATAGAGATTAATAAATAAATAAATAACCCAACCATACGTAGTAAAAAAAAAAAAAAAAAAGAAGGCAAATTAAGGCTAGTAAACTCTATAAAATCTTCTAGGCTTACATCGCAAACAGAGAAGAAACACCAATTAAATCCAAATGTTTTAGTTATTGCTTGATTTAAACCAGTTTCTCCCATTTTCTCATTAACCAAACAGATGTAATGCTCAGATAAGCTTCCTAAAAGAGTTATAGCTTGTAGGATATTATCGATTAAAGAAAAAGGATATTAAAGATTAAAGAAAAAGTGATCAATTGTAAATAGTTATCTCACCAAAATAGGGGTAAGAGTTTTGCCTAGAATCATCATAGAATGATATCTAATAATTCCTCATTTTTTGAGAAAGATGTAATTCCTAATTAAAATTTTAGTTTATAATTCTTTAGAAAAAAATAATACTAATTAGCAATCTGATACGTCCAAATTTAATAAAATCTTTTAAAAGTTAAAATTGATAATTCAAGTAAAAGAAAGATGTAATTCCTAATTATAATTAAAATTAAAATTTATAATTCTTTAGAAAAAAGTGTACTAATTAGCAATTTGATACGTCCAAATTTAATAAAATCTTTTAAAATTTAAAATTGATAATTCAAGTAATACATGTGTAGGACATCTTAATAATTTGATAAAAAAAAAAATTAGGTGAAGGAAAAGAGAAGAAGTTTAGGTAAAAATCAAATACGAAAACACAACTTGTTAAAATCAGTCTATCATGAATTCTTATGGAAAATATATTACCATGAAATTCATGTTTAACCATATTTAATAAAACCATAAGCATATAATTGTGAAAGAGAAACGATATGTCTACAATATTTTCACAACATTTTTACAACAAATCTTAAGTGGCAGGTTGTTATTGGTTACTATTGTTGGGGTAAAAAGAGTTATCTTAGTGTTATATTCAAATTTGAACTAATAATAACTAACCATCTATGATTTGTTGTAGAAATGTTGTGGATGTAACATCTTTCAATTGTGAAAATCATGCTTAACTATATATAATCAGATGATAAGCATATAATTATATCAAAGTTAAGATTGTGCAATGTTTTCAAATGGTTCGAATTCATTAATTGAAAACCACATGTAGACAAAGAACCAACAGTAACATCCAAAAAAAATATTATAAAAAGAAGCAAAAACGAAGAAAGAATGCATACTTGATACCTCCATCACTCCAAAATGAACATGCGTGTTGGTAGAGTTCCATTTGAAATAGAATTTAAATCCTATTGAAATTAAGATTTCTAATCAACATGCTTGTTGCTATCTCATGAAAAAATGGAATAAAAGATAAGAGTAATATGAAATAAAGAAGAAAAAAAAAAAACGTGTCCGAAGGTAACAAGGAAATAAAATAGACTTTATATATATAGTCCCATTTTTTATATAGAATTTAAACCCGGTTGAAATTAGGAGTTCTAATTAGCATTTATGTTGCCAATGCCATCCCATAAATAAATAATAAATAAATAAAAGGATCATATTTCTGGAGCAATGTATCCTAATAGTTTGGATTCTTTGGAATGGGCGGAAATACTATTTTCGTTCTTACATTTTTACCCCATTTCTACTTTGGTATCTACTTTTTTTTTTTTTTTTTTCCTGCTTTTAGTCTAAAAAAAAAAAAAAAAAAACCATTCCATTTTGGTCCCTACCGGCATGGCTTCATCTCACTAGTGGAAAATAGCTTACGTGGTAAATGGAGTACATGTTAACACACAATGCTGACGCAACTATTAAAATAATATTAAAAATGCCACATCAACAACCAATTAAAGAATTTTAATTTATTAATTTTAACAAAATAAAAAATAAAAAACAAAATTAAAATCTAAAAAATACATCAATTTAGATCTGTCTTCATCGTCAACAAGAACACTAAAGACCACAAACCTAGATTTTAAATATAAGAACACATGCCCAGATTTTTTAGCATTTTCTTACCCTTTCTGTTCAACCAAACACAAAAACACAAACGTAAACACAAATCGATTTCCTGCAAGAACACAAACACAAACCCAATAGCAGCTCTTTTTTGTCAACCAAACACAAAAAAGGAAAAAAAAAATCCACATACCCAAAAATCAGCAAGAATACAAACACAAACACAAACACAAACCTATCAATCCATCTTTAGTAACAACCCAACAATCCATCTTCGACAAGATTTTCTTATTCTTTGAAACCAAACACAAAATCACATTGATCCGAAACTCAACTCAAGCCAACGATCTGAAATCTCCAAACCCACCACATCCACATCCACAAGCTTTAATCCTTCACCAATATTCAAACCAATCACAACCATCCGATCTTCTACTTCTGTTTCACCATAAGGAACCCAGGCTGAAGCTCCGTAAGCTTTAATCCTTCACCATTGACCACCACAACCACGAACTGCAGTGGGTCTTTTTTGGGTTTGATTTATGGGTTTCAAATCCAAACACTATACAACAATGGCTGAGGGTTTAGATCGATCTAAAGAGAGAGAGAGATAGAGCCAAGGGTTTGTGTGAGAAAAGGGCTTGAGATAAGAAGAGACGAGATCTAAAATCCATGACCATGAAGGTGACGATTGAGTCTTGATCTGAAGAGAGAGAGAGAGAGAGAGAGAGAGAGAGAGAGGGGCTTTGAATTTGGTTTTGCTTTGAATCAAGTGAGAGAGTGTAGGGCTCTTCAACATAATATTTGTTTTGTTTATTTTTTTTCATTTGGGGCTGTCCAGGGCTTGAAGAACATGAATTCATGTTCTGTTATGAGTTCTTCGCATTCTTCCCAAAAAGGAGGAATATTTTTTTTACTATTTATAATTTGTTGGGTTTTAAATTTTTAGGTTCAAAATCCAGTCAAATCTTAATTCATGTAATTTTTTGTTTTTAATTTTTTTAATTTAGTTAAAATTAATAAGTTACTTTAAAAAAATTTATATGTTGACGTAGCAATTTTAAATGTGAAATAAAATATTTTATTATTATTTTAATTATCACATCAGCATTTTGTGTGCCAATATGCACCCTGTTTGCCACGTAAGTTATTTTCCGTTAGTGAGATGACGTTAGAGACCGAAATAAAATGTTTTTTTTTTTTTTTTTGGAAACTAAAAGTAGTAAAAAAAAAGTATGAACCAAAATGAAAATGAAGTGAAAATACAGAGACAAAAATAAGATATCCCCCACTGGAATTGGATTGTTTAGTCCAGCAGGTCAGAGCCACGTCCAAATATACCAGAGTCTAAATTCACCTAAAAACGCCAAAAACTAGAACTAGAAGAATCAACAATGGTGGACAGGATCAGCAATCTACCAGAGTCTCTCCTCTGTCATATCCTCTCCTTTCTCACAACCAAACATGCTGTTATCAGAAGCCTTTTGTCGAAGCGGTGGAGGAGTCTCTGGACTCTGGTCCCAAATCTCGACTTTGACAGAGATGAATTTTAGTAGATATCATCTTTCCTTATGATGTCTTCGTGTGATCGGTACAGGGGTTTTACATTTGCGCATATCGTGTCTAGAGTCTGGGCTCTTCGCAATGCCAATCCCCTAAACAAGTTGCGCCTCTGCCGAAATTTGTTTGCAGCATTTTTCTTAATCCTCCTCCTCCTTCAGCCACAGGATTTCCAAGTCTCGAGGTTTTGCATCTTCAAGCAGTGAAGAATGCAAACCCAGACTCTTTCTCCAAATTCCTTAGTTGCTGCCCTGTCCTCCAAGACTTGTACCGACTACACTGAAAAGATTACAATTTTGCATCCATCCTCAGCACTACAAACTTGAGATGAACGCCCCATCTCTCGAGTACATTTATTTCGCAGGTCATCTAAGTAAAGCCATTCTGTTGGAAAACCTATCCAACTTAGTTGAAGCAGTCCTTGAGACCACAGATATAGATACAACTGATATTCAAGAATATGGAAATAGGGTATGGGTCTTCATCAGAGCACCCTATAATGTTAAATCTCTGCATTTGGACTCACGCACCACAAAGGTAAAACACGTTTGATACTTCTTCTTGGACAAGTAGTAATATTGTTGTTGATACTTATGATTATTATGTTGTCTTGTTCAGTGCCTTTGCAATGCATTTGATTTTGATCCTCCCACGTTTCATAAATTGGCCTACTTGCAATTTGGGTTTGGTCGTCATTCTCTTATGGAGCTAGCGTTTGCTACCACTCTTGCATCATCGGGCTCCTAAACTTGCGGTGCTTATCTTTGATAAGGTATGTTAAATTTCATATGAAGATGCAATTTTTTTCCCCCTAAAACCTCCTTAATTGATCTATTTCTTTGTTAGTAGGGAACGAGCTTTTCTTCGGATAATGGGACATCTTTTGGTTTATGGGAATCTTTTGAATCTTGGGAATTTTCAGTTATGAAGAAGAAAGTTTAAGTTTTGAGAAGATGTTTTGTGAGAATATTCCTAAATGTCTGTCATCACACCTTACAACTTTTCGTTTTCAAAGATTTGTGGGAGTTAAAAGAATGACGTGGAATTATTAGACGTATCCTAAAGTCGGCAAGAGTCTTATGGACAGTGTTCAGTGGCGGCTCTAAGAATTTGGTTTAGGGGGTTATTAAGAAACTTGAACCAAACAAAATTTAATATAAAAAAATTGAATTTATTGAGTTATCGATAAAAAAAAACGCAAAAAACTTATGAAATTTTACAAATTTCTTCTTGAGTTTTCATATTTTAAAATCATTAGAATATAGTTTATTATCAATTGTCTCTATTTATTGCTAATGTTGGTAAGTGTGACCATTTTATTTTATTAAGTTTGTATAACATTTTTAATTTTTATGAAGTTGTCATTATCTATTTGGAGTATTATTTATATAAAAAATATTTCAAATTAAATAACAAAACTCAACCCATTGTCACTGTATTAAATTGGCCCACGTAGCCATATTCATCCATACATAAGTAATACACTAAGTATCTACATAACTAATAAAATGCTTAAACAATTACTAATTTTACTATTTTGGTTCTTGAATCACTAACTTTATAACAAAAAGTTATTATAACATGATAATAATATACACACATATAACAAACCCACCATATTTTCTAATTATTAAATTATATAAAGTTAAATTATATTTGTAGTACACAACGCACATTCACACACATCACAATTCACACAAATAATATAATAAAAAATAAAAAATAACACACATAATTAGTATTAGACACACTCACACACATATAATATACATTCATGATAAAAAGAGACACGTACAACTTACAAACATTCTCCTTTTACTCTTAGAGAAATCTGTGATCTATGTTGTTGTTTGATTTTGAGCTGGACTGATATGTAGTAAAGGTGTGCAAGATTTAAACCAGAGTGTACAAACTTATCTTTAGGGCTAAATTATAGTAATAAAAAAAATTATTATAGGCCAGGGTTTTTCAAAAGTAAGGTAAAATTCTTAAGCCAAGGTTTTTCAGTGCTTTTTGTATATAGGCTTAAAATAATGCTGGGCACAATAAATTTCACAACATTTTTCACACCTAGTTGAGTTGGTTGAATATAATTAGTAGCAACTAGGGCCTAGGGTGTTCGCGAAATTGCGCAGTTCACAAGACCGCACCTAATCCAACCAAAATCACCTATAAAATGGAGTAATCACACAACATTGTAGGTGGAGGAGGAAAAAACTTACGGTTTGCAGTTATGTGTTAAGAAAATTGCAATTATATATATATATATATTTATTTATTTATTTATCTAAGAGACCCTAATGGTAAAACTATGTTAATACAGTGTTCTACTCCTGATGCTAAGATTCAAGTCCCAAAAATGATTCAATAGCAAGATGTTAGTCTTCCCAAAGAATGGTTGTTGGAACAAGAATCCCCACCTGCTAAACTTGTTTTTGATGAATTAAATCTTGGTCATATCCAACAATATCTTGATGGAACTGTTAAAATAAGTTTTAATCATAACAAACCTCTAAGGATCAACAAAGGAAGACATTCCTTTGCTGGATTTGAAGATATTTCAAAAAGAGATCAAGATCTCAATGAATTCTTGCAAAAGAATTTTGAAAAACTTCTTGTTGAAGCAACTTTAGAAGCTTAGTTTATATATATAAATTTTTATATTAAATATATATTATATAAACTAGGTGTTGATGACTTGATCCTTTAAATATAAAATGAGGCCTTTCATGCCTAAAAACTTGTTGGGCTATTCTTAACCAACAAAAAAAAAAGGAAAAATCAGTTTTGGGACCACCACTATTATCACTTTATGACACATCAATTACAGATTACCACATTAATATGTTCGAAGTTTGTTGTCAAATTCTTTTTTTTTTTTTTTTCTTTGTGTGGTTTGTTTAGATAATAGAATTTAGACATGTGGATTTAGATTTAGGTGATTAAAATTCAAGCACTTTGTTTGAATAGTTTAAAAATGGTCAAGGATTTAGATTTAACAAATCCACAAAGGGTTTAAACTTTGAAATCCTTAGAATTGAATTAATTCTAGACTCATAAAACTTTAGAAATCCTTAAAACATAGAACTTCAATAGATTCTAAATTTTAAATTTTATAATTTCAAATTATCATAAGAATAAACCAATTTTAACAAGGAATTTTAAAATTTATAGATTTAAAATCAAAGACAAGCATTATCCAAATGCAACGTTGTGTACTTAAGACTTTCTCATAGGCTTGTTGCATGGTCGGTCAGATAAGAAATGGCACTGTGAAAATGATTTTCCTGTAATAGCCGTACGGGTTAAGAATGCAAAGTTTAACGGGCGCTTCTTTGGCTGCTTGGAATTTTATATCCTGGAGCATTGTACACCATTTTAAGAAAACATCATCAGGCAGACAGTCACATACAGATATAGTGTCTAATGTAGTCATATTATTTTATAACTCTTGTAGAAAGTTAGCCCATATAAGTTGGATAATGGTCACCGCATGTGTTAGAGATTATGGACCAAGATGTTCAAACTCAATATAGGCTGTTTCTCAAAAAAAAAAAAAAAAAAGCCCTCACTATAGGCCCATAAGCCCTTGACCCATATTCAATCGAATCCTACATTTAATGCAAGCTACATTGAATTTGGACTAATATAACACTACGAAATACCAGAACCCAAAAAAATAAAAATGAAAAAGACAAATTGAGAAAAAAAATATATATTTTTGTTTGTTGGTAATTAGGGCACATGATAAAAGGAAAAGGGGGCCAAGGCCACACCGTACAATATAGAGTAGACCAGACAAGTTCAAAGTTACAAAATGAGATACATCATGATGAGAATTGAAGGCAAAAAAAATAAAAAAGAAGACATTGACTGCTGCTTGAACACTTTAGTTTCAATTTGGTGAGTTGTTCTCCAATTTATAATGTTTTCAAACTTGAGAATGTAAGAATTTTTTTACTTAATGTGTGTAACATATACATAATTATTTTGAGAGATAATTTCAATCTATTACGTTCACTCGTGATAATTAACACCAATTAGTTTTTGGCATAGACAATGATTGAATTCTATATTTTTTATTCGACCACATTCTTTAGTTAACTTGGACATCAATATTTTGTGTTTGAAGAAAACCGAATTGGTTGGAATACAATAAAGGTTGAGAGATGGGCAGGATAACCCAATTATTGGTTCTTGATTAATTATTTGGCAGTTAGCACACCTTATTTCTTGTATTTGGGGTCTATTATTACTATATGGACTAAGTTACAGCTCTCTATATATGGGTTAGGGTTTCATATATTAGCTTGTTAATGTCAGGTTGGTTCATGATAGATCACTGCATGAGTCTCATATTTGGAGTCTTTGGACTAGACAAGAGGATGTGGTATATAATGCATCCAATGCATGGTATATTTTTCTAGACTAGAGAAAGGGCAGAAGACTACACTGCAAAACAAAACGGTTTTCTTGCAGCTATGCACTCATGTATGTGTTGTGTACTTATGCATAGTTATAATCATGAATAAGTCCTCGTGGTTGTGTAGTTCTTGTGGTATTACATGTTATTACTACAAGTTTAGTCTAATAAACAGAGTACTGTCATTTTAATATAATGCTATGGACACAATTTTTTCATAACAAATTTCACAATTGCAAAAAAATTGTGAATGATGGATACAAGTATAGACCCACTTGTTTTCTACTGCTCACAGTTAACAATTCCAATAACTACGATATAAGTTGTGAAAAAAGTTGTGTTGGTTTAAATATACAGCAATTGGGTGCGTGGATATATCAGGAATTTTAACCATGTGTGTGCAGACAGAATGTATAGTAATACTGTAAAATGTGATTAAACATTAACCACCAGCAACATGCAAAAAAAGTTGAAGCTTCCACCTGAATATCATGACAGAGCTAATGAGCTCTACACTGTTAGACTACCCTACAAAAAGATGTCAACTTTGCAATAAAGCAGAAGAATAGGCCACTATTCAAATATTTAGATTTTCACTAGCTTGTAGCAATTTTTATTTATATCAGGCAGGACCAACTCACAAGAAACTTCATAGGCAATTGACACATTCAGCTCTAATATGACAGTCCCAGGTCAAACTCGGTGAAACAAAGCATTCAGACGGGGGTTGTCTAAACTAATAGTTAGAGAAAGATAATAACTGTTGTACTGCTTGGTCAGGTACTTCAGGAAGAAAATTTTTAGGCACTCAATACATAACTTTTAAATTTTAACAGAAGCTTTTGCAATTTATATACTTTGCTTTTTGCTGCTACAATTCCAATTTGGAAGGCTTGTTCTCAAACTAGGTATTAGCTCTTGCTGCTTTTAGCTCAGCAACTGCTCTCTCAAGCCTGCTTATCCGAGCCTCAAGCTCCAATCCTGGCATCTCAGTTTTGCAATAGCTACTGCTTTTCCCATCATTTTCTTTGACATGCACCACAATGTTTGTTGGATGTTCCACTTCTCTCACCGTTACATCTGTCAGAATTTTCTCCGCTTCTCCCATTAAACCTTCACTCTGGATGTCCTTTGCCTCTGGTATCATCAGCAAGTCCTTTTTAGGAGCTCCATCATCAGCTGTTGAGTGTGACATTTTTTGAGATACAGAGACTGGCAAAGGCTTAACTTCAATAGCCAGTCTTTTCTCACTCAAAGTTCCTAGGAGTTTAGTTTCCTTGACACTGTCCATTTTAAAACATTCTACAAACGAACTAGGTGGAAAGACATTGTAATTTTCCATCTTTCCAGAATAAACTCGGGGAATTCTTCTTGAATCTCTAGGCCGGGTAACGAAATTCTTAATGGCATCTTTCTGAGCAGGCATTGATTGCTTCCACCACTCAAAGTATCTCATGGTAACATCTGCCTCAAAAAGGCGTGGTGGTATGTACAATTTTGAATCACCAATTGATCTATTGTAATGGCTCCAAGCAATACCCGGGCTCATATTGTATCGAGCAACATGACCTGGAAGATCTTGATCAATTCCAAATTGCATTGCAACTCGGTGTGGGAGGTACTGTTGAATGCAGTGTAGTCCAAGAAGCTCACAGACTCTTAAGCATAGAGCAAATGACTTCAACTCTTTGTCCAAAGCAGCATCAACTGACACCCACTGTTCTTTTTCTTCATAGAACTTAGGACACAACCAATTATGATTTGCTGCTATAGCATAAGGGCGCCACTGAAAACTTTCTTCAGCAGTGTCTATAGCCAACCTCACATTCTCAATACTCACTTTTTTCAGTTTGGACCAGCGAGCAGGCCTAGGCTCACATTGTGAGATGGATATGGGACTTGGCCGTAGTGCTGGGAATCTCTCCCAAGCCCAAAGCTGAACTAATTGAAAAGGTGCAGAAAGATTAAGCACCGCTTCAGTATCCAATTTTGTTGAGGCGACTAATTTCTCTTTCAGCAAACCCAAATCAGTATAGATACTGGAGAGGACTGCTGGTGCAAGCGCAATTCGAGTTCCTCTAGCCATGAGTATTGCAATTGGAAAATTTTGCCTTTCAATGCGATACTCACACAATGGGAAGACAAACTTAGACAACCAATATGAGAGGAATGCTTCATGCTCAATTTTGCTACCACTCCCCATGAAATGTTTCAACCATTTATGCTGACTGGCTGTGAAGCTAAGACTTACTCTTCTGTTTGCTTCAAGCAAAATCTCATGGATTTCTTCCATTTCTTTGGTAACAAGAGGGCTTAAGACAGAGTCACCCAAAACAGAGTAGCCCCCTAAAGCCATCATATCTTCCAAAGTAACAGTGGCTTCTCCCCAAGAGAAGATGAATGTGTTGGTCTTAGGACACCATTTTTCAGCAAGACCAAGAATCAAATCTTGGTGTCTACATATTGAATATTTGGAGCACATTATTGCTTCATATATTCCACTTTCCTTCCATATGGATTGGTACTTAGAATGCAAGCTTGCAACCCACATTTTCCAATTCTCATCCGTACGACGCCAACCTTTGAAATGAACCTTCAGAGGCAAATTTTCAAGCTCAGAAATGGTGGGTTCCGCAGAGAGAAAAGGTGGAGGAAGTTCATCAATGGAAGACACAGAGGGTTTAAGAAAATGGGCTATTCTCAGAGTTGGATTGCCACCAGTTGGTGACACCATGAGCTCCTCTCTCTCCTCAAAGATGGCATATATAGGTTCAACCATTCTTGGGGTTTCAAGGATTTTCACAAAGGACGAAATTAAAGGAAAATTGATAGAAAATAAAGGAATGTACCATCACTCTTCAAAGTTAAGGATTGGGGTTATAAGGAGAATATAAATTAGAAACTTGGTAGACATATTCTATATTACTTCTTCTTTTTTTGATGAAATATTCTACATTACTAAGGAGAATAACAAATAGGAAAGGGCTTACCACCACTTGATGATCAAGAGCTGCAAGGGACTCTTATGGAAGATGATAGAAGGTTACCACTTACCAGCTCATATTATCAAACGTTATCCTCTACTTGGTTCTTGTGAAAACAGAAAAAGAAAATCAAAGAACAATCCTTTCAATCTCTTTCCTGAAAGTCCTTAGTCTCTGCCGTGAGCTAATGGTTTGTAGGAGTTGATGGGTATATTTTATTAATCTGGTTCTTTGAAAATGAGAGAAAGGAAAGATCTTTACCTTCATTAAAGAATAACAAAAACTCTGAGAAGGGATTCTATGGATTTTGGTTCCCGGGAAAGAAAGAACAAATAGGAAAATTCTTAAACCCTCGGAGAATTATAGGTGTATTTAATAGTCAAAGCATAGCATTTAGCATTTAATGTTTTCATACTCGTTTGAGTCATGTTGTTGACCATAGAATTTTTTTTTCTTTCTGTATTTTTTTTTTCTTACGAGAACCATATCACCTTTTTTTAATAAGGTGAAAACACTAATTTAGCTCTTATATTTTGGAGTTGCAGTTGATATAACTAATATTAAAATTAGATGCCAATATGTTTAAATTTTAATAAATAATATGGCCAAATCAGCATTTAAATGTAAAAAAAAAAAAGATGATATGGCCAAATTAGCATTTAGATGTAAAAAAAATAAAACCACGTCAACTTTTAAGTATATATTTTTCTTTTTTTATCGATTTATTTTCCTTTTCTTTAGATTGTCAATTTTTTTTTTTAAAGAAACCCGCAATAATATATCACAAGAAGGACACGTCTGGCCTGGCAGCTGGCTTCTTCTTATTTTTGCTCAAGCTCATCTCTAAGCTTTCATCTCTCTCTCTAATCTTTTGTTATCTGTTATTCATGGCCAAATAAACCAAATTTTAAATTTATATCTATATATATATATATATATCTAAAAGTTAAAGCGTAGCATTTATTGTTGTTACGCTCTTGTTAAGTCATCTCATCCGCCACATCATTAATCTTTTTCATATTTATTTTTTAAGTTTAATTTTTTTTTACAATATTAACTATACAAATATATTGACTTTAAGAATTCATTTTAGGCAGTTTTAACTTTATATATTCATCTACTTTAATTTTAATGTTATAACTAAAAGTTCAATTTTTGTTTACAATATTAACTATATAAATATATTAACTTTACAAATTCATTTTAGGCAGTTTTAATTTTACATATTCATCTACTTTAGTTTTGATGTTATAACTAAATAATAAATCAATGGAAAATCAAAACAGAAGTGTTGTCTACAGATATTCCTCTTGAGCAGTTTTAAATTTAAATATTATTTTACCCTTTTATCTTCATTTATTTTGGCTCTTTTTATTTTTATCCTTTTATTATAAATCTTCCACTTTCTTCCATTCTTTGCATATTTTTCCTATACAAAAAGGGTTCTCTCTCTCTCTCTCTCTCTCTCTCTCTCTCTCAATTTTTTTTTTCATTTTTTGTTGGATTTTTTATTATTATTTTTCTTGCATTTCTACCTTAGATTGATGATTATTTGTGTTTTTTTGAATTCTACCTTTGATGCAAATATTTTTTAGAATTCTAATTCATATGTATTTCTTGATGCAAATATTTTTTTATCATTTTATTTACAACTCTTAATACTTTTAATGAATGGTGTTTATTGTTGATCTAATTTGGGAAAAAATCATATTATAATATGTTATATTTTGTGTTGTTGTCAGGTTTTAGCTTATTTGAAAAACCACAAGATAGTTTGAACAAGCTGACAAAGAATAGTAAGTTCAGTTGAAGAAAATGGTTTTTGTGGAATTTTCTTTCACTATTTAAAAATAATTTGTTTAACAAATTAGTAGCAAATTGTTGTGTATCTTTTATATGATGTTCTTAGATGCTTGGGTAATTGTTTTAAATGTTTACGAATATTTTATGTTATTCTTCATCTTCCTTATCTTATTAGTGTATTCTTTGAGATTTCTAGGAAATAAAAATTCAATTTTGTGTTTAAAATTATTTTTCTATCAATTTATTTTCACATATTGGATTAGAAGTTACATTAGTTTATGACAGCATTAACACAATACTTCTTCTTTTTGCAAAAAAAAAAATTTCTCTACTTATTTTCCCTTTGGAATTGTACTCTTTCTTTTTCTTTTTCTTTTTCTTTTTTTAAGGAAAAATGGTTACAATATTTTATTTTTCCCATTCTTTTTAATTTTAAATTGTAGTTTTGATGAGTTTCATTAATTTGTTTAGTTACCAAAAAATTTAGTTTGAGAAAGCTTTTTAAAACTAAAAGAATAATTTTCATATTTTATATACTTTTTGATGATACACAAAATATTATAAAGCAATTTTATTAAAAAATTAATATTTTTACTTACTTTTTGAATTCTTAAGAAAAAGTGTATTGTTTTTATTTTGGTATGATAGAAATTATATATATTACATTTGTGATTATTGCTATAATAAATGAAAATATAATTATGAATTACATTATTATTTATTAAATTAGTCGAAATTGAAATATATATATATATATATATATATATTAATGAGAGACTTCTCTAAAAATTATCACGTGCAACGCGCGGGTTCGCGACTAATTTAAACTAAACCCCAAGCCTTACCCAAATCCACCAAACCACTCATCGTCATCTCCGCCTCTCTTTTAATTTCTAGATCACATGCATCTCGTTACTCTATTGTGTCAGTTATGTTCTTTCACCAGTCTCTCATCGACACTTGACAAGGTGGCGACGACAAGAGGCTGGGTTCTTATGGGTCAAGCTTGAGGCGAAGAAATTCGGGTAAGAGGAATCACGGTCGAGCTTGAGACGAAGAGATCCGAGTCTGTAATGCTAGATGAATGGTTATAGGGAATTTGGGTTTGGGGTTTAGTTTTCATTTGGGATTTTGGCTAAAATTTATGGAATTAATTTTATCCTTCTTGATCAACGGCATAAGATTCACAGTGATTGAAAGCCAAATTGATGTGTTGTTCTGGAATTTGTTGGACCAGATTATTGTTTGGATATCATGAAATTGCAAGAAAAGAATTGGAATGAAATTCTGTTTGTTTAGCAAGAAATTAAAAAATAATATTGAGAAAATTAAAATGCAATTCTAAATGGATAAAACAATTGTAAGAATATTAAAAGAAGAAATAAAGAAAAGGAAAAGAAGATTGATAAAAAAAAGAAAAATATGTACTTAAAAGTTTATGTGGATTTTTTTTTTGTCATCTAAGTGCTAATGTGGCCACATCAACCACTAAAATTTAGACTTATCAGCATTCTACTTAATATTTTAATATTATGCATGCTAATTGTGCAAATCATTTGCCATGTATGCATTTTTCGTTAGTGAATTAATGGTAGGGATTAAATTGAGTGCAAATTGAAAATGGTGGGGACCAAAATGACTGTAACTTCAAAATGTAGGCACTAAAATGGTGTTTTCACTTTTTTATTAATCTGTTCCTTAAGTTTTTTTTATATATAATATTAAATTTATTATGCTGTCGACGATATTATTACGGAAAAAATTAAAAAAAAAAAACATTTAAGATGACTGTGTAAAGTCATTTGGTTAATATATTTAATATTATCAAAAAATTAGAAAAACAAATCAATAATTAAAAAAAAAAAAAAGGTAATGTGGCCAATGATTCGATCCATTTCAGTCCAATTTGGTTCATTTTGAATGGGAAAAAACATGTTTGAGTTGAGATTACCTGTTCTTAATCTTAATTTATTTAAAAAAATATGGCGAAAACCACATTTTCGTCCCTACATTTTCACGCGATTCTCACTTTGGTCTCTATATTTTATTTTCACCACTTTTAGTCCCTGTTTAGAAAAACGCCTTCTATTTTAGTCCTTTCCGTCAGTGCCCTAACGATACTGACCTACGTGGCAAACGGAATCATTAAAATAATAATAAAAAAATTTATCTTTAAATAATGCCACGTCAGCATTTAAATTAAAAAAAAATTATTAATTTTAATTAAATAAAAAAAATCAAAACAGAAATCAAAATAAAAAATCACCTTAATTGAGATCGAAGTGTGTCTTGATCAAGATTACCAAGAACACAAACCTAAACCTAAGAACACAAACCCAGAAATTAAAATAAAAAAATAAAAAAAAAAACCTCCAAAACTGATCAACTTCATCGTCTCTGACTCTTTCTCTCTTAAATCCCTATCCCTAAATTTCCTCCATTCCTTTCTCTCCAAATTCCTCTTCTCTACAATGATCATCATCTTTGCATTCTAATCCCAAGAAAAGAAAAAATGCGACTCCACTAGCTCCTCAATTCCCCGCCATCTGATCAGATCACGTCGTTGAAACCCTAAATCTCCAATCTGAATTCGCACAATGTCTTAGGGATTAGGCTGGAAGCGACCTTCCGCTTCGTGGAGATCTTCCGCTTCGTGGAGATCGTCCGCTTCATCGTCGTCGTCGACGACGATGGGCTCGATGTCGCGGTCGTCTTTGGTGTTGTCGATAGTGGTGCAAGATCAAGACGACGAGGGAGCCCGTGGAGATCTTCCGCTTCATCGGCGTCGACGATGACGATGGGCTTGATGTCGCGGTCGTCTTCGGCGTCGTCGATAGTGGTCGGTTGGGGACGACGAGGAGCAGGTGGCTCTCAGGCTTCAGTCGCAGGCTAGTTCCGGTGATGGGTGGGGTCGGATTTGGGTTTGTGTTTGGTTGATAAGAAAAATCAATTGCTGGGTTTATGTTTATTGTTTTTGTGTTTGGTTGACAAGGAAGATCTGTTGCTGGGATTGTGTTTGTGTTTTTGTTCTTGCTGGAAATCAATTTGTGTTTGTGTATTTGTGTTTGGTTGACAAGAAAGGGCAAGAAAACACTATAGTTTAATTTTCTATTCTTATTTTTTGGGTTTGTGACTTTTGGATATAATTTTGTGTTCTTGGTGTTCTTGAAAGTGTCACACTTCGATCTCAATTAAGGTGATTTTTTATTTTGATTTCTGTTTTTGATTTTTTTAATTTAATTAAAATTAATAAATTTTTATTTAATTTAAATGCTGACATGGCATTATTTAAAGACAAAAAAAAAATATTATTAATTTAATGATTCTATTTGCCATGTAGATCAGTGCCGTTAGGGCACTGACAAAAATGACTAAAATAGAAGGCATTTTTCTAAACAGGGACTAAAAGTGGCAAAAATAAAATATATGGACCAAAATGAGAATCGCGTGAAAATATAGGGACGAAAATGTGGTTTTCGCCAAAAAATATAGATAACAGAAAATAATAATATTATTTTTAATTGTTTAATTTAATAATTTGTGGTATTATTTTTTTTTTTATGTTCTTTTTTCTCCCTTAGCTTATTCTAGTTTTCTGAGTGAATTACACACTTTTAGTGTTTTGATATGATATGATTTGAATATGAAGACCAAAATAACTTACACATAATTATGGTTCTCTTAAACTTTTAAATGATTGACCTAAGCACATGATAGTTTTTTTTTTTTTTTTTTTTTCTATTAGCATGTGAAACTCAACTTGCAATGTGTAATTTATTCAACATACCATTGTAGAAATTTCTTTATAAATAAATTTATTGTCTTTTTCATTCACTACCAAGAATTATCATACATATATTTTCATACAAGCATTCAAAATAGTTAATATAACAAAATAAGGCTAAATGAAGCAAGTTCTTTATGTTGATGTTTTTGTTGTGTAGTTGGAAGAAGTTCCAAACTCTTTATTGAACAAAAAAATATATATATATATTGTAATTGTTTCATGCATTACGTGGTTTAGAGACTAGTAACCCTTAAATCCTAAATCCTATCATTGATAAATGTTTTATTAGTTGTGTTAGTTTGTAAGTTTGTAATAATTAAAAAAAATACTTTTTACATACCAATTTTATTTTTTAATATAATAGGGGCATAAAAATAAATTTACTTTTAATGTCCTCTCATTTTTCTTCTCAACCAAGCAAAAAAGTTTTTCATCCCTCCACTTTTCAAATACCATCATTTTCCATCCCCCAACTAAATGAAACCTAAAACCCAAAGGAAAGTAAACACTTTTATGTGTAAACCCAAAACCCTAAGTCCTTGTACCTAGGGGCCGCTCCATATTAAAGTCATGGTGGTCACATGACCACCCTGACTTGCAAATATATATATATATATATATATATATATATACACTAAATTAACCTATTTTAACCACCTAATAAAAATGTTGAACACCTTGGCTTGAGAATAAATTAAAAAATTTTGAGTTCAACAAAAATAAGACTAAGGCTATACTCACAATATTTTTACAATAATTTTACAATAAATCTTACATGGTAAATTATTACTAATTCTAATTTAAGCTCAATACTCACATCACTTTTTAACCCGCCGATAACAAATTGTCGTATAAGACTTGTTGTGAAAGTGTTGTAGCCGTAACATTACTTCAAAAATAATTTTGGCCCCTCAAACATAGTCCTTAACCCCTTAAACATAAAATAAATGGGTTTAAATAACAACAATAAAAATTTTCCCAAATAACCAAAAAAAAATCAAACAAAAACAAGACAATATCAAACAATAATAAGTAAAAAAATTATTCAATAGTAAGCCTGTTAAAAAACCAAAAAAAAAATCTAATCATTCAAATTTGTAACTCGTTCAACCCATTACATAAAAATAATCTCTAATTTTGTATTTCTTTTAAAATTGTAGAAAAAGAAGTATTGTGGTTATGAATTTTCCTTGTTGTTACCGATAGTTACACTTTGGTTTGCAGTTACAATAATTTTGCTCTCCTTAGCAACTCGGCTTGTAGTTGTAGCAACTACCATCTCCCTCTCTCTCTCTCTCTCTCTCTCTCTCTCTCATTTCAATATTCTCAATTTATCTTTGCCTTTTTGTTAGTAGAAAGAAATTGTATCATGTACTTGCATTTTTTTTTTTTTTTTTTGTGATGATGATATATTCAAGTTATTTTATTATTAGATATTGTATAAACTAAGTTTATTAGAATATCACCATCAGGCGGTGTAAAATTATGTCATTTTAACACATCAAAACACCTACTTTATTATTTTAGCATAATATTTTATAATACACCATTAATCACATGTTTTATTTTTCAATTCTATATATTAAAATAATATATACAACATATTAAAATAATATTTACAACTCATCAAACACAATAAACAACTACCACACAGCTGCCAACAACCAACAGCCACCACCACATCCTCCACAACCAAAAACACAATTCAAAATAAACCCATAGCCCACCAACACCAATTCAGAAGCCCTACCACCACCACCACCACCACCACCACCACTCAACCACAAACCCCGACAAACCCACCGCCTCCACACCCACTTCCAAACCCAAAACCTTCATAATCCAAGTCAACCTAGACTCCAAACCCACCATCTTCCCCCCACACTCTCCACTACCTCCACGCCACTCACTCCCCTCAATTCCTCGACCTCAAAACCACCAGCAACTCCAGCCTCCTAAAAGAGTCTGACTTTGGCTCAGACCTCGTCATCCTGTCATCGACACCAACATTATTCCCAACCACAAAAACTTCAACAACCAAGACCTCAGACCCATACCCACCCACCCATCGCCGACCCATCCATCGGAACCCAAAGCCTAACCCACTCGAATCCACCTACAGCCTAACCCACCCACCATCAATTTGCATATCCGAACCCACCCACCTTCGTCGGAGCCGAACCCAACCAACATAATCTGAGCCCACGCATCACCGTCTAAACCCACCCATTGCCCAACTCACCCATCAAACCACGGCCAAAAAAAAAAACAACAAAACCATTGCTAGAGAGAGATTAGTGTGGAA
The DNA here is from genome assembly GCA_032878915.1 of Castanopsis chinensis. NCBI lineage: Eukaryota > Viridiplantae > Streptophyta > Magnoliopsida > Fagales > Fagaceae > Castanopsis > Castanopsis chinensis. The sequence goes on from JAVQMG010000089.1 coordinate 1,547,797, forward strand.
GTGATCGTCAGCGTTAGCGTCGGCGTGGAAAAGCAGTGAGGGTGAGAGAACAAAAGATGAGAGGTTGAGAGAGAGGATAGGATTGGGGTTTGCGAAAAAAAGAGAGGAAGAGACTGACAGAGAGATGAGAGAGAAATATGAATAAAAAAATAATAAACAAATGTGCTATATTGGTCCGTACTGTGCCAAACTTATCATGGTACAGTAGCATGTTGTAAATTTTTGACACATTTGGAATACCTCATGAGGCTTGAATAGTGGTGTTTGGTATGTCAAACGCCAAATATTTGGCATTTGACACACCTGATGGTAGTGCTCTTAGTGACCACCCTAAAAACAATTTGCAAAGCCGCCACTGCTTGTACCTAACAAATAGTAAACCTTAAATCCTAAACCTTATAGACTATAGGTAATAATGCACCAGTTAGGTCTTCAGCAATTGGTACCTCCCAACTGCGATACTAGCAATCCATTATTTGAACTTGAAAATCTCACAAATTTTAGTTGTATTTTGGGCATATAAAATTATGTAAAATAACATGTAAGTAATAAACACTGCTCCTCTCAAAATAACTTTTGATCAACACAAGAACAAGAAGAGTGCAAAAGACATCCGAATGAAGAGGCTACAGCACTAGAAAGCAAAAAGAAAGGAAGATAATCCATCAGGAATCATGACCATGTGTGTGCAGAAAGAATGTATGGTAATACAGTATTACTAATATTGCAAATGTCATTAAACATTAACCACCAGCACACATGAAAAAAAAAACTGACGCTTCCACCTGCTATATCATGACAGAGCAGATGAGATCTATACACTATACTGTTAGACTACCCTACAAAAAGATGTCAACTTTGCAATCAAGCAAGAGTATGGGCTGCTTTTGAAATATTTGGACTTTCACTAGCTAGTAGCAATACTTATTTATATCAGGCAAGACCAAGTCACAACCAACTTCACAGGCAATTTACACTTTCAGCTCTAATATAACAGTCCTAAGACTAATTTAGTGAATCAAAGCATTAAGATGGGGTCTAAACTATTTGTTAGAGAAAAATAATAAGTATTGTACTACCTGATCAGTTACTTCAGGAAGAAGCTTTGTAGGCACTTAATTCATTACTTTTAAAATAGAAGCTTTTGCGATTTATTTACATGGGGTTCATGGTTTGCTTTTTGCGGCTATGGTTCCTATTTGGCAGGCTTGTACTCAAACTTGTTAATAGCTCTTGCTGCTTTTAGCTCAGCAACTACTCTCTCAAGCCTGCTTATCCGAGCCTCAAGCTCCAATCCTGGAATCTCAGTTTTACAACTGCTACTGCTTTCCTCATTATTGTCTTTGACATGCACTGCAACGTTGGTTGGATGTCCCACTTCTGTCACAGTTGCATCTGCCAGAATTTTCTCTGCTTCACCCATTGAACCTTCACTCTGGATGTTCTTTGCCTCTGGTTTCATCAGCAAGTCCTTATTTGGAGCTCCATCATCTGGAATCAAGTGTGAAATTTTTTGAGATAAAGAGACTGGCAAAGGCTTATCATCAATAACCAGTCTTTTCTCACTAAAAGTTCCTAGGAGTTTAGTTTCCTTGACAGTGTCCACTTTAAAACTTTCTACAGAAGAACTGGGTGGAACAAAGACCTTATAATTTTCCATCTTTCCATAATAAACTCGGGGAATCCTTCTTGAATCTCTAGGACGGGTAACAAAATTCTTAATTGCGTCTTTCTGAGTAGACATTGACTGTTTCCACCACTCAAAGTATCCCTTGGTAACATCTGCCTCAAAAAGCCGTGGTGGTACGTACAATTTTGCATCTCCAATTGACCTATTGTAATGGCTCCAAACAATATCCAGGCTCGTATTGTATCGAGCAACCGGACCTGGAAGATCTTGATCAATTCCAAATTGCATTGCAACTCGGTGTGGGAGGTACTGTTGAATGCAGTGTAGTCCAAGAAGCTCACAGTCTCTTATGCATAGAGCAAACGACGCCAACTCTTTGTCCAAAGCAGCATCAACTGACACCCACTGTTCTTTTTCTCCATAGAACTTAGGAAACAACCAATTATGATTCGCTGCTATAGCATAAGGGCGCCACTGAAAACTTTCTCCAGCAGAGTCTATGGCCAACCTCACATTCTCAATACTCACTTTTTTCAGTTTGGACCAGCGGGCAGGCCTTGGCTCACATTGTGTGATGGATATAGGATTTGGCCGTAATGCTGGGAATCTCTCCCAAGCCCAAAGCTGGACCAATTGAAAAGGTGCAGAAAGATTAAGCACCTCTTCAGTATCCAATTTTGCTGAGGCAACTAATTTCTCTTTCAGCAAACATAAATCTGTATAAATACTGGAGAGGACTGCTGGTGCAAGCGCAATTCTTCCTCTAGCTAAATGTATTGCAATTGGAAAATTTTTCTTTTCAATGCGATAAAGAGGCATTGGGAAGACAAACTTACACAACCAATATGAAAGGAATGCTTCATGCTCAAATCTGCTCCCACTGCCCATAAAATGTTCCAACCAGGCATGCAAACCAACGTAGGAAATTCTATTAGTTTTTGCAACTGTTGTGTATCCTTCGAGCAAGGTTTCATGAATTTCTTCCATCTCTTTGGTAATAAGAGGGCTTAAAACAGAGTTACCCAAAACAGAGTAGCCCCCTAAAGCCATCATATCTTCCAAAGTAACAGTGGCTTCTCCCCAAGAGAAGATGAATGTGTTGGTCTTAGGACACCATTTTTCGGCAAGACCAAGAATTAAATCTTGGTGTTTACATATTGAATATTTGGAGCACATAATTGCTTCATATATTCCACTTTCCTTCCATATGGATTGGAACTTAGAATGCAAGCTTGCAACCCACATTTTCCACCTCTCAGTTGGACGTTGCCAACCTCTGAAACAAACCTTCATAGGCAAATTTTCAATCTCAGAAATGGTGGGTTCAGCAGAGAGAAAAGGTGAAGGAAGGCCTTCAGTGGCAGTCACAGAGGGTTTAAGAAAATGGGCTATTCTGAGAGTTGGGTTGCCACCAGTGGGTGACACCATGAGCTCCTCTCTCTCCTCAATAATGGCATCTATTGGTTCAACCATTCTTGGAGTTTCAAGGTTTCTCACAAAGGACTAAATTGAAGATAATATTTTGGTGGGTACTACATACTATATTTATATGTTACTTTCACTGCAGCTAAAAAAAAAGAAAGATGGTTGACATATTCTATATATCACTTAAAACCTGACCCATGTTTGGTTCTTAGGAAAATAATAGAAAGGAAAGGGCTTTACCACCACTTTGATGATCAAGAACTTTGAGGGATTCCTATGGAAGATGATGGGTGGCTACCCGGCACCAGCTCATATTATCATTTTTCCTTATTCTTCAATCCTTATCCACTGCAGCTAAAAAAATAAAGGACAATCCTTTCAATATCTTTCCTGGAAGTCCTTACCACTGCCGTGAGCTAATGGTTGCTAAGAGTTGGTGGGTATATTATACTTGTTTGGTTCTTCGGAAAATGAGAAAAAGGAAAGACCTTTACCTTCATCAATGAAGAACAAAAGCTTTTAGAAGGGATTCTATGGAAGATAAAGGCTGGTGGGAACTTCTTCGTGGTTCATATATGAGTTTCTTTTCTCATAAAAGGGTATTCTCTGTTTGGTTCCAGGGAAAGAAAGAACAAAAGTAAGGGAAAATCCTTAAACCTTGTGGGAGGGTTTTTCAATGTTTTCGGTATGTAGCATCCAGCTATAGCATGAACATGAACATGAAATGGCATGGTCGGTTACATGGGAAATGGCACTGTGAAAATTGTTTTTTCTGTAGGACAATTGTATATGCAAAGGAATGAAGATTACAAAGGCTAATGTTATAGATACAATTATTTTCACAATGTTTTTCATAACAATTGTATATGCAAGTTGTTACTTTTTTGTTACGGAATAAATGGGGTTTGTTTAGCTGCTCCGAATTTTATGTTTTTTTTTTCTTCCTTTCTTTTTTTAGAATGGAATTTTATATTCAAGAGAATTGTACACCAGTTTAAGAAATCATCATCAGTCACATATAGATATGGGTACAGTCATTTAGTCATATTTTCGTTTTTTATTTTTATTGGGGTGGGCTAAAGTGTCACATTAGCTTTGTATTCTTATACAAAGTGTACCCGTATGAGTTGGGCATTGATCATCCTATGTGCTAGAGATTATGGATCCCAAGATGTTCAAACGCACTACGGGCCCGTCAGCCCCTTACCCATATACTTGTAGAGCAAATAATACAAATCCTACTCGTTGTGCCAGACTGTAAATGTCCCTAAACTCAAGAGGGGGACACAATTGAAATACAAAACACAATCTTTCCCATTAAAATAATGAAATCAGTTCCCAAAAAAAAAAAAAATTCAAAAGTTGATCAAACCCATCTAGGACGCATGTCATTGGTTGTAGGGATGACAAGTGGCGGCGGTGGTGGAGCAAATGACATGGCTTTGCATGGTGAACACAAATCTCCACCGGCCCTCATCTCTCTCTCTCTCTCTCTCTCTCTCTCTCTCTTTGAGAGAGAACTAAAGATAATTGTATTTGGTTAGACAAGGAGGTAGAAAAATAAAAACAAAAATGAAGATAAAAGAGGAGAAGATAGTGAAAACTAGAGAAGAGTAGGGATACGTGTGTGGAGAAGGGAAAAAAAGAGAGATAAGCTGCCTTATTACTGCACCTACTTACATACAAAGATTTCCATCCTTTGAAACTCTGGAGCAAACGCAAAGAACCTTCCATAACTTTTTGGATAGAACTCGGGGGTTGGTTTAAACCAGAGAGTGCAGACATAACAGTCAGTGCATCACCTTCCACAATGACTTTCCCAAGGCCCAAGGCCCAAGTCCCTTGCCAAAGTGATTCCCTCCTCCGCTGCCTTCATGTCCATCGCCCCCGAAGGGAGGGGTAGTTTCTTGCTCATAGCCCCCATAACTTGGAGGCTTCGGGTTGGTCATAGTACACTGCCTGAATTCTTCCACATATCTGCCAACTTCGCTTACAATACACCTCGCTGGTCTACACCTCCCTTCATGCTTAAAAGCATTTCTATTTTTCCACAATCCCCAAGCTTTTGTTGCAAACAGCTCCCAGTCAAAGTCAGGTGGTTGGTCCATGAGTTTCCATACCAAATCAATGAATTCTCCCTGATGTGGCAGTCTACTTGGTAGTTTTATGCCCGATTCCCTCCATGTCTCTGCTGCAATTATGTATTCCCATAAAATATGGTCTGTCGTCCCTCTTTCACCACACAAGTCACAACCATCTGAGGCCATAATTCTTTTTTGTTTCAAGCTATAATTGGTAGGGAGAATATTTTTGCACGACATTCACATGAAGTGCTTGATTTTGCTTGGGCACTCCAATTTCCAAATTAGCTTCCACAGTTTCATCATTTTCGTTCTATCCGATCCTTCACTCTCATCCCCACATTTTTGGACTCTTTTAGGATTTTGAGGGCTACCCTGTAAGCACTCTTTACTGAGAAAGCACCATTTTTTCCAAGCCCATGATTGAGTGTCCTCTGTCATACCCGAACTAATTGGGATTCCTAGTATCGTTTCCGCTTTGTGTTGAAGGAATGTACTCCTTACCTTTTCAATGCTCCAGCTACCCTCTCTAAATCCATCAATTGTTCCATATATTCCAACTCAGTAAGTGATTCAGGTGTTGGTAGCCACCTACGCTTCCACACGTTCACCTTTTTTCCATTGCCAATATTCCACTTAAGGCCCCAATTGTACTTCCATAAATGAGACCCTTGCAAAATATTTTTCCTTAAAGACACTATGCAGCAGCGAATTTGGCTTTCTAAGGATCCTCCATCCTTGTTTTTCCAACAACGCCAAGTTAAAGGCCCTAAGGTCTTTAATCGCCCTCAGATTTTCTGGTATAAAGTTTTTCCCATGACCCAAGCCACTTCTCTCTCGTTTTCTTTTAGCCCCCACCAAAAATTTCTAGCTAAAGAGTTCAAGTCATTGCAAAGTGATTCAAGGAGTAGGAAGCAACTCATCATGTACGTGGGAGTTGCTTGGGCAGCTACTTTAATGAGAATTTCTCTCCTGGCGTTGGATAGTAGCTTTCCTTTCCAACCAACAATCTTTCTTCCCACTTGATCTTTGATCCTGCTAAATGCTTTCTTCCTACCTCTACTAACCAAAAGGGGCAGCCCAAGGTATTTCTCATGTTGTTCTATGATCTATGCTCCAAATAGGTCCTTCACCTCTTTTTTTGTCTCCCTGAAGGTGTTTTTGCTGAAGAAAAGAGAAGGTTTCTCTTTATTTAGCTTCTGACTCAAGGCAGCCTCATAATCCTTTAGAACTCCCATAACTCGATTACCTTCCTCCATGGTAGTTTTGCAAAAAATAATGCAATCGGCTACAAATAGGAGGTGCGATATACATGGTACTCCTCTACACACCAAGATCCCTTTAATTCTCCCCGCATAAGATTGCCCCCTAAGCATAGCTGACAAGCCTTCCGTGCACGGTAAAAAGAGATATGGCGATAAGGGGTCGCCTTGCCATAGACCTCTAGTTAGGATGATTCAACCCTTTGGCTCTCCATTAATGAGGACGGAAAAGGATACTGTTTTAATACACATCATAGCGAGGGACATCCACCTCTCTTGAAAGCCCAACTTCCTCATAATTGCTTCCATTTATGCCCACTCAACCCTATCATACACCTTGCTCATATTGAGCTTTACTGCCATCAACCCTTCCTTTCCATCCCTTTTTTGGTTAATGCGATGCATAGTCTCGAAGGCAATAAACACATTGTCAGTTATCTGCCTCCCTAGCACAAATGCACTTTGCTCTTCACTAATCACTTCAGGCAAGATTTTCTTTAATCTATTGGCAAGCACCTTAGAGATAACCTTATATATTACGTTACATAAACTTATGAGTCTAAATTCAGAAATTTTTTGAGGGCATTTAACCTTTGGGATTAGACATATGTATGTATCATTTAAACCCAGTGGCATTTTACATGAATTTAATGTATTTAGAACATAATTGATTACACTAGACCCCACAACATCCCAATATTTTTGGTAAAAGATCGGGGACATACCGTCGGGTCCTGTTCTTTTGTTGGGTGCATGTGTTTGAGAGCAGTCCCGACTTCATCTTCCTTGAATGCTTCCAAAAGCTTGTTATTCATCTCAGGTGAAATTCTCAAATTGACCCCTTCAAGCCTGTACTCCTAGGCACTAGATTGTTTGGTGTTGTTGATCTCTGAAAAATAATCTAGGATCATGTGCTCAATCTCCCCCTGATCTTCGTGCCAACTGCCAACCGGACCCTTTAGACCTTCAATTATGTTCTTCTTTCTCCTCTGCGTAGCTGTGGCATGGAAAAACTTGGTATTTCTATCCCCACTCTTCAGCTAAATCGCTCTAGACCTTTGATTCCACATTAACTCCTCTCTGATCAAGCATTCATTTATTTCCTTTCTCAGTTCCTATATTTATTCTGCCATTTCATGGAGTGTATTCATTGATTTTAACTACTTTAGACATTCTTGCTGCTGTTTCAAAGTTTTGTTGACATCACCGAATACCTTTCAGTTCCACCTTTGAAGATGGCTTTGACAACTCTTAATTCTATCCTGTATTTGGAATTCGGGACTCTCCCTTAACGGATCCCATGCCCTCTTTATAACTTCTTTACATCTTTCGTCGCAGGTCAACATTTTCTCGAAATAAAACCTTCTCTTTGTATGTTTCGAAGATATCCTTTTTTCTACCAACAGAGACACTAGGCAGTGATCCGAAGCTGTTGTTGACACATGATAGACCTTTGCTTATGGAAATAAAGCTCTCCACTCTTCATTCGCTACCAATCTATCAAGCCTTAACAGAGTCCTCTAAGCACCAATTCTTTCGTTGCACCAAGTAAACCTCTACCCCATGAAACCCAAATCTGATAACCCACATTGATTCAAGCACTCTCTGAACACTCTCATCTGGTCAGCATCTCTATCCATCCAACCCAACTTCTCATCCAGATGGGTCATTTCATTGAAATCCCCAAACACTACCCACAGCATATCGCATTGATTTTTTAAGGCTTCCAAAATTTTCCAAGAAACATACCTTTTATTAGCGTCGGGCTGTCTGTAGAAGCCCGTTGCTCTCCACAGTGGTTTTCCGGAGTTCCCATAGACCACCACATCGATATGCGAATTGGAGTAGCTTTTGAATTGGATATCATACCCTTCTTTCCAAAGCATCGCAAGTCCCCCACTTCGCCCATCACTTGGAATTGAAATTCCCTGTTTGAGCTCAAGCTTTTGCTAAATTCCCTTTATTTTACTTGATGTTGCTTTCATCTCTGCGAGGAAGATGAGGATCAGATTCTTTGCCTTCACCTCGTTGGTGAGGGTCTGAACTGCCGGGGGGGATCCCAGGCCTCAACAATTCCACACCAAGATCGGCATTGGGCTTGGCAGCGATGCCTAGCAGTCGCCACCTCTCCTCCATCTACTTGGTCTTCTTTCTTTTGGATTTTGTGGGGCTATTCTTTGTTTTCTGGTATTTTGTCTTCTATTTCCTTCGCATCCAGCTCTTGTATTGGGACTGAGCTTTCCCTTTTATTGTTTTTTGGGCTGATCTCCTCTCCTTTTTCTTTAGAATGGGCTACTCTTGCTAATCTTTTACAATGTCCACTCCTTGGGCCTAATGTTTCTGCGATCCAGCCCATATCTTTGTTAAAGGTCATGACCATTGGACCTAATTCCCCTTCCTCTCCACATGGCTTATCAATTGTCCCATTGCCCATTTTGTTTTGCTCCATTTTGAAAATAAAGGGTGGGACCTCTTCCTGAAGAGTCACTGTCTCCCACTACATCGCCCCCGCTGTCTCTCCTTTTGATTCACTCTCTGTCCCGCCTGTTGCTCCTAGGGTAGGAAGAATATTTCCTGGGATTAAGTTAGTGTGGTTGACCTCCCCTTTTTCATGTAAATTCTTGGCATTCTCCTCCCTTGGTATCATTTCATTTGTCTCCTTTCTTATGATATTGTTTTCAAGGTAGGCTACGTTTGACCTCGAAACTTCACCTACCATCGTTGTACTTCTCGGCGGTTGTGCTTCCTTCGTCATGCCGCTTCGGTCTCCCCTATCAGAGCTTAGACTATCTATTGTTCCTTTGCTGGTCATCTTCAGTGACTCTCTTGAGCTCCTTTTAATAATTTCTCCCCTTAGCCATGGCTCGTACAAAAGCTCTATCTGTTCTGGAGGTTTTTTCGACCCCACGCAGTCCGGGCATTCTTTTAGATCATAACTGAGCAAGCCACACTTGTAACAAAAATTGAGAAGCCTTTCATACTTGAAAGTAACCCATCTTTTCTCATCTTCCACAATGGCCACCTTTTTTCCTCAAACCAAACGTTTTGTGACATCTATATTGACCTTAACTCTTAAACATTTCCCCCATTGCACTGCTTTTTTCGCGACATCGACCTCCATAACTTTTCCCAACGTTTCACCTATTGCCCAGCCAGTTTCTTTTGTTCTGCTCTTCCGAGGTAAGTTAAAAAATTGTATCCAAAAAGGAGACCTTGTCAAAGATATTTCCTTGGAGACTTGCTCTCCTTCGAAATCATGCAAGAGTATTAGCTGTTTATCATATCTCCAATGACTCATTTCCATGACCTTCTTGTCTTTTCCATCTCCAAATTCCACCATATACATATCATCCTCTATTTCCATAATCTGCACCCCTTTGCTTGGCTTCCACAACATCCTCAAGTTTTTTCTTAGGGCATCCAACATGATACTCTTACGGGATAGTATCTTCATCACCAAACAAGTCTTTCCAATTTCCTTAGCCGCCTTTGTGCTACTGCTTCCTAGAACGATGTTTTGGTCTTCCTCCTCTGTGAGAGATATTTTCTGCCATAGTGTTTCTATTTCTTCTGCCATCACTAATGTTGAAAACCGAAGAGCCTCACTCGATGGGAGGCTCCCTTACTCTTGCAAGGATAAGCCTGCAAGACGTTCAACTGCTGCTAAATGCATGAGAGCATGAGAGCACTAAATTGTTTTTAATGATGAGGAGAATTGAAGGTACCAAAAGAAACAAGTTGATTGTTACCTTTACGAGTGAAACAAGCTGCTCCTTTAAACGTTACTGTCAAATCTAGCTTGCTACCCATCCATCAGAAATGAGCAGTCAAGCACTAAATTTCTCATTTATAAATTATCTAGCCATGTCCTTTGAACCACTAAAATGGCAAGCTGAGTCCAGCTGAATTTCTAGATTGGGAATACTAATTTGAATGGCCATAAACAATTCATCATGCTGGTCCCAGATTTCCACATCCATGCTTGCCATGTGCCCTAAAAAATGGAGAAAGCCTTCACCTAGTCTCCACAGGAAATTCCTAATAGGTGCCTCAGCTTGTGCTAACTTGGGATTGCCTCTAGAAAAGCCATCAGTGTTCAGCTTAAACCAATGCATGGTGGAGGCAACTGTCACAGTGGTAGGCTGAATATAATAGAATTCAAAAACTATTTCATTCCTACTTAAACCAGATTAACCAGATAGCTAGGCGAAACACAATTCCAAGATAAATTAAATTTGTGAAAGACAACTGCATAAATACATTAAACTAACACAGACTACACAGTAGTCACATTTAACTGGAATGCAAGAATTTTCACTGAACATTGAAAAAGTGTTAAAAGGTACATTATGCTAATAGATGAATGTCGGATTTCTTTTCTATTCCAAGATTAATTAAACTTGTGAAAAACAACTGCATAGTGCATAGATCATTATACTAAAACATAGACACCTTTTAACTCAAATACATTAACTTTCACTGAACGATGAACCAAGTCTCAAACTTTTGGGAAAATAATAACTGCACACAATGACGAACCATCAAAACAAAAGACATTCTATTACAAGATGAACAATCGGATTTCTTTTTCTATTCTGGCTGCCTTTAACATCTATCATCATTTTGGGATTACTCCAATTAGTTGCTCCAGAAGTTGAACCCTCATTTCTAGTCCAAGATGCTGAATTCCAGTTGTAGAATCCGCAATGTTGTCATCGAGGTCTATAGGGTTCTCCAAAGACCCACTGACCATTCTTTTCTTGCCTTCTTTCACAGTACAATTTGTTGATTCTTTAGCACTTTCTCTCTGTTTGTTCCCCACCGTCAATCCTACAACATGCGAATGCTTCCTCCCTACTTCAGCATCCCTCTTAAATCTTTCATTAGTTTTTCTATGCTTAGCGGCAGGATAAAATGATGGAATAATTGCTTTGCCTTTTGAAGTCTCATCTGTTCTGGTGGCCAACTTTCTCTTTTTCACAGTTTGTTTGCGAATACTTGAAGAAACAAGATGTTGGGATTGGCTTCCTCGAAAAGCTTCATGTGAATTACTTCTTCTTCTGTCTACAATACCAGCACAGGGTTTTAATCGTTCTGAAAGAGGGATATGATCGTCAATGTCACTAGATGAACAAGTAATGACGTGTGAATTACTTGTTTTTGTGTCTCCAGTACCAGCACGAAATTTTAATCGCTCTGAAAGAGGGATATGATCCTCAATGTCAGGAGTGTCCAAGGCATGGCTCTCTACACTGTCCAATGATCTTGAAACTTGAGATAATACAGGACATGGCAAGATCCATGACGAAGCAATTGAAGTGTGGTAATCACCCCCAGTCTTTATGTCTGGAGTTGATGTTAATGTGTCTGTTTGCATAATGGCTGTTCTATTTGCAGCAATGTCATATTGGGCTATTTTTAAGGGACAATCAAACTCATCATCACTCCAATTATGAATTCTCTGTGACAAATGTGTATGGCTCCTTGACGATAACATCTTAGGCTTCTTCATACTAATTGGTGCAAGTGAACCATGACACTGTCCCTTATCTGTTTTAGCCTGAATCAAAGGTAAAGTTCTGTTCTTCGAAGTTATCAACTTTGGGTACTCTTTCATCACATCTGCACAATTTGATTTGAATGTTTTCCACCAATTCAAGTACCTGAGTGATACACTTGGCACAAAGGACCTTGGTGGAACATAGAACCTAACATTTTCCAAGTTAAATTCCAAACCAGAAAAATCACCAGGAAGATCTTGATCCATTCCAAACTGCATTGCCACTCGCTGGGGTGAATAAATCTCTGTACAATCCATTAATCCAACCAATTCAGATGCGTGCAAGCATCTAACAAAAGATTGCAACTCCTCATCTAAATTTGGCCAGTCAAACACAAACTGTTCAGTATCTTTGTAGTAAGATGTATGGTGCCAATTCATCGAGTCTGCAGCATAAGGGCGCCATTGAAAATTTTCAGCAACCTTCAAAACTGATCTCACAACTTGGAGATTGTTTCTTGAATTCACTTTGTTCCACCGGGCAGCCCTAGGCTCACCAGGGTGAAGCGTCTTTGGTAAACTAGGTCCTAGAGATGGAAACCTTTCTAAAGCCCATAACTGCACCAGCTGAAATGGACCCAGAACAGATATTGCTTCCTTAGAAGCAACAGCTTGTTTTTTCAACTTCTTAAGATTCTTGTAAAGGCTAGCAAGAATTGCAGGAGCAAGTGCTATACGTGTGCCACAAGACAAATGTACTGCAATTGAAAGTACATGCTTCCCAATGGTGCTATCAGAAGAAGGAAAAACATACCTTGACAACCACAGTGACAAGAATGCTACATGTTCAAACTCGCTCTCACTCTCCATGAAATGCTTGATCCAACCACCATGTGTGGCTTTCCTCGACTTTTCCCTTGACATCTCCATCCGCTTCATGTCCAACCCTTCCACAATCTTCACCAACTGCCCGGTAATAGGCTTAGTCACAGGCTGTCCAAGAACTGAAAAGCCCCCAAGAATCATAACATCTTCAAGTGTAACAGTTGCCTCACCCCATGGAAATACAAAAGTATTAGTTTCTGGGCACCAAAATTCAGCTAACCCAAGCACTAAATCCTGGTTACATCGGATTTCGTATCTAGAACTCATGATAGCATCACATATGCCAGCTTGGTTCCAAATGGCACCATATTTTCCAGCTAGCCTATCAATCCATTCATCCCATCGTTTCTGGGGGATCATCCAGCCTTTGAACAGAACCTTTGAAGGCCATTGTTGAAGATTGTGAGGAAAGATTTCAGACAATAAAGGAGTATTTGGAATTCCCACTGCTTGGGTTGTACTTTCAACACATGGTTTTAAGAATGTAGCATATCTAACAGTGGCTTTACCATCTTTCTGGGTTATCATTTCCTCATATCTTGCTTCATAAATGCAATATGATGGTGGTACTATTGTGGCCATTGTGAAGAAGAAGAGTGTGAGCTTGAAATGGAGAGAGAGATAGAGAGAGCGTAATAAAGATATTTTACCTAGTGACTCATCCAAAAACTGTTCTTGTCCACTACCCATTAAATTATCGTGAAAGTCTAGGAAGTTGCCAAACTTGCCATTGGCGAAGGCACGTAAGCAAACTAACTGAAGAGAAAACTGAGGCACGTTGGTAATGAACTGAATAGAAAAATCTTGTGATGTTAGGAGCATCTAAGAGTATTCACATCAGCTCATTTATTTTACACATTTATTTTTATACTAAAATCTTACCTTTTTTATTTTACACCTTCAATTTTACAAAACACCCACATCAGTTCATCTATTTTACACATCTTTTAATTAAATAATCAATTTCCTCACCATTTTTTATTATTTCTCTAACTATCCCATATATATATACGCGCCTCTCTCTCTCTCTCTCTTTCCCCATTTCTGTTTGTTCTCTCTCTCTCTACCCGTTTCTCCCTGAAAAACTCTCCCTCTCGATCAACCCTCCCCAACTCCGATCCAGTCCGAGCTCCGATCCGCTCCGAGCCACGAGCTCCGATCCGCTCCGAGCCACGAGCCACAACCTCCGATCCGAGTTCCGATCCCCGATCCATGATCCACGACCTCCGATCTGCGTTTGTGTATCTCTGCTCCGATCCACACTCCGATCCCAAGACCGATCCCAGCTCCGACCCACACTCCAACCCACATGCCGATCCCAGCTCCGACCCACACTCCAACCCACATGCCGATCCTAGCTCCGATCCACAGCTCCGATCAGGCAAGACCCATCTCCGATCAAGCACCGATCTGTTTCTTTGTTGTTTGTCCGTGTGGGTGTGTTTGTGTATCTCCGTGGGTTTTTTTTTTTTTGAGCAAATGTCTCTGTTGATTTGTCCGTGGATGTTGTGGATGTTGATGAGGTTGTTGAGCACGGAGAAGAGAGAGAAAAAAACGAGCAAACGGAAATCACTAAAATATTGTATAGACGAGTTACAGTAGCCGTGTATATTTACACGGTTACTGTAGCTCGTGGATGGATATACATGAGTTTACACAGTTTTGCAATCACTGATGTAGGACTTTTTTTTTACCAAAATGTATAAAATGGACGTTTTTTTGTGTTATACATGATTATAGCTGAACTGATGCGAATGCTCTAAAGCATATGCACTTTTGCACTACAATTGTCTGGGTGAAAATACAATTAGATGAGTCGTTTCCAATGGTATGTGATTCAAAGGCTAATTATATCAAAATTACTTTAGAAGTAATTTTTAAATCCTTCCACTCTTTGTAACTACTATCAAATTATAAAATAAATATAAATAAAGTTTTCTAAAAATATTAAGATCTATTCGACTTCACTAAATTGATGTTTAGATTTTGCTAAGTTATTTAATTAGTCATGAGATACTTCAATATCATGAATCATGATCACGAAATTCCATCAGAGAGATGATGAAAAATCGTTTAGTGTAATCATGAATAACCTTTTCTTTTGGGTACAAATTTGTACCTGTTAATTAATAAAAAATTATAAATTCTAGCTAATTCAACTAATAAAGTCAACCCATATATGTTTCATCTAAATCTTTCAAACAAATAAACTCTTTACATTGAAATTTTAAACAATGAGATATTTTTATGGGGCAATTAGCAAAATAGCAAATTAATGTCATTAGTCTAATAAATTAAAATTTTGGGATTGTAGTAGAAGAAATTAAAAATATAACGAATCTAGATATTACTCTAAAATATCCAGATTTTATTATTTTATAAATAAAAAAAGTGGATTGGAATGTTAGATTTTATTTTTAAGAGAGAAAAAGTAGAATCTGAAATATCTTGATTCAAATTTTGTATCATTTCAGATGAAATTTCACTTTTTATTTTTTTCTTCTTTCCTCTAGTGTTTATCTCATTTTTTCTATGTTGCAAAAAAATAAATATAGAAAGGAGAAATTTAGATTCCAATTTTTTTCTCAAAACAAAAATCTACAAGTTCAATATTCCAATTCACTTTAAAAAAAATTAAATCTATATACTATTTAAAATATGGTTTTGTTATACTTTGATTTCTTCCACTACAATCCCAAAAACTTAATTTATTTGGTTAGTAACATTAATTTGCTAATTGTCCCCATAATAAGTCTCACAATTTAAAATTTCAAGTAAAGATTTGTTGGTTTGTAAGATAGATCTCTATGTGTTGACTTTTTCAGTTGAGCTAGTTAAAATTCACACCTTTCTATTATTAGGGATGTGTAGCCAACTCACCAATTTGCCAAAACTAACTCAATTCAACCAATTTAAGTGGGTTGGGTTGCCAATTTTTTATTTATAGCAAGTTGGGTTGGGTGCAAGTTAGGAAATTTACAACTCACTTAACCCAACTCAACGCACCTATATTTAATATATGTATTTAAAATAATATATTTTATGGTTTTGTTACTTATTGTTTTAACCCCCTCTCATTGAATAAAAAATAAACCACTAATCTATATTGTCATTTCATTTGAATCTCAAATTATTTGTATTAGTTTGATGCACTAATCAGGTAGTTTTGGTTCATTTGATGCTATGCTCAAGTTTGATTAATGCATCAATCCAACACAAATAATACTATAAATCTACTATTATTACAAATAATACTATAAATATACTATTATTTTTGTTGATAATATTATAAAATGCTACTCTAATGCTCATATATATATATATATATATATGTGTGTGTGTGTGTGTGTGTGTGTGTGTATTTGTTTTTAAAAATATTGTCCAATTCATAGGTCCAACCTATCCACATGGGTTGGGCTAAACTCATGTAATGGGTTGAGTTGGGTTGAGTTTTTTTCAACTCAACTACACTATATTGAATGAAAAAAAAATACTTTAAAGAAGTCGGATTCGTTTTTAGTGCTTTCCAAAGCGTGAAATATCCTGATTCAAATTTTATAACTTTTTAAAAAGAATTTTTATTCTTTTACAATTTTTCCTCTCTCTCTCTCTCTCTCTCTCTCTCTCTCTCTCTCTCTCTCTCTCTCTCTCTCTCTCCATGTTGCAAATAGATAAGGCCAGTTTTCTCTCACCATGGTGTCTAACTTTCTCCCATATGAAATAGGCTTTTATTCACAAGTGCAACTGCATTCACTAAAGAGAAATTTAATAGACTGGAGAGCACCAAAACAATTAAATTAATAAATATTCAACCAAATAGCTAATTGATTATTAGCAATAAAATTTATAACTTTAACCAATGCATTCATACACTCGTTAACCAAACTTAAAGTATAATCCATAATCTTCTCTCATTTAGTATTTTATTTATTTATTTATTTCTCCAACCACTTCAATTTTTCTTTACCATTCTTCTAAAACCGCCAAAATTTTCACCATGTATTTTCTTGTCAATCTATCTATTTTTTTCTCTCAATTTATTATTTTGATTCACTCTTTCTGTAAGTACTTTTAAAGGTTGAGATTAGATTAAAAGAAGGATCACGAATGCCCTTAGGTAATTGTTAACAAACAATTTTAGAAAAACTTGAACATCACTTTTATCTATACTATTATTTAAGGAGTTTCCCCTGTTTGGATTCTTCAATTTTTTGTTCAAAAATAACCATACACTCCTATGTTTAAGTAGAGACAAAATTAAAGGACACTCCAGTAAAAATACAACTCTAACTCCCTCTAAAATATTGCCTAAAAAATAGAATCATTTTTCTGTTAGTTTTCAAATTGTTTTATCCACTTATCTATACTATTATTTAAGGGGCTTTCCTTGTTTGGATTCCTCAATTTTTGTTCAAAAATAACCCTACACTCCTATGTTTAAGTAGGGACAAAACAAAAAACACTTCGGTAAAAATACAATTCTAACTCCCACTAAAATATTGCCTAAAAAATAGGATCACTCTCCTGTTAGTTTTCAAATTGCTTTATCCACTTATAAACTAGATTTTCAAAATAAAAATTATATATATAAAATAAAATAAAAACACATTTTTTTTCTACAAAATAAGACCACTAAAAAAAAAGCTTTATTACACGCGTGAAATGCATGTGATGAGGCTAGTAGGAAATAAAAAAAAGTTGCCAATACCGCACATTCAGGAGAGAGTTTCATATATATATATATATATATATATAGTTATACTTAAATTATTTTAGAGTAAAATTTTTACTTTATATTTAAAAAAATAAGTTGTCAAAATATTAATTTTTTATCTTGTAAAAGCTTTTTAAAAATGGTTCTCTAAAGTTTATTTTTTATCATTTTTCTTAAAAAAAAAAAATCATATTAAAATTTTTATGAGAGGACTAGTGGTTATTGGGTATTGGACCGGTTTATGACTGAGAAACTTCCTCCAACCCTATTTATTCTTCCCCTTATTTACCAATGCCAACCGAAAGGCAAAAATCCCTTTTTCTCTCACTGTGTCTCTCTCTCTCTCCCATTTATTATTTTCTCCCATTAATTCCTCCCAGCTTACTCCCCCTGTTCCAAGTCTCTCTCATCTCAGTTCTCACGTCTCTTTTCTCTGTCAGATTTTATTCGCCCCTTCCCCATGTTTTGCTGATCTTCGAAATCTATCTCTATCACCTCAACTTTGACACCGATTTAATATCCAAAGATTATCGTTGGATTTTTTTTTATTATGTATATTTAAATATATATTTGTATTGAACTGATTATCGTGAGATATTATTGTTTGTGTTTTTTTTTCCTTATCAATATAATATATATATATATATATATAAAATATAGAACCTCTAGTTTGCATCTTTTATAATTTAAAAATATATATTTTTTATTTTTCAAACAAATAGAAAGAATTAACTTTAGAAATAAGCAGTTATTGTAATTTCATTTTTGAAGGTGAAAAAAAAATTCTAAATTTTAAGAGTTTTTTTTAAATTTAAAATGAAATTTGTTATTAGACATTTATGACCCTATTTTTAAATGAAGCTACTTTTTATTAATGAAGATATTTTTAAACCACATAAAAATCCAGTTAAAAGTAAAATATCCTCTTATATATAGTATAGATATATTAAATATAGGAAATGTTAACAAGGGGTCGAGCACTACATATTGATTGTTTCATTGTTAAGATTTTTCTAACGTAGGTCTTGTGTAATGAAGAAAATGAAAGAAAAGACATAAAAATATTTATAAAACTGAAAGACAAAAAAAAAAACATAAAACAGCAAAAACAAAGACAAAAGTTGTCAGAAAAATGTCAAAAAAGTTGACGTTGATTTTAAAATCAAATATGGGACCACAATATTCTTACAAAATTTTTTAAAAAGTTAACAAAATATAAAAATAACTATCAATAATATTTAAATTATATTATATATCTTATTATATATTTTTAAGTATATTTATTTATATGTATGGAGTTATAAATTAGTATTGGTTTTTAGCAAAAATTAGTGAAAAGTATTGTATGATTAGACTGGACAGTATAGATACACGTAGGCTACTTCCATCTTAAGAAAAAGATACATATAGGCTACTCAATCACCACAACTCAAGTGAAGTCCTTGACCCGTTGTGCTAAGTAATGTTAGTAAAGTACTAAACATTACTAAAAAAACGTGAAAAATGTAGTGTGATTGAACTTGACAGTGTACACACACAAAGCCTACTCAGTCACCAAAAGTCCTTGACCCTTTGTCCCTGAACCAATTAGAGCACTTCTGGAACCATACCCTTGGCCACAATATTGGCAATAACTCGCCCTCGAACCAATTATCATTTAGGGTCCGATTAATTAGGGTCTTAAGACCCTACATCAATTATTTATTTTGAGAAAAATTTTATTAAAAATTAAAAAAGTTGTCAAAATAGTTAATTATTATTTTATTTTTTCATAAAAAAAGTTTACTAAAGAATGCTAAGGGCTAATATTAGTAAGGGTCCGGTTAATGTATGCTTGGTTAATGTATGCTAAAGCATACATTAACAAATTCAGTTTTGAAAAAAATATATAAAAATTGAAAAAGTTAATTATCGAAATTTTTTTAATTCCCGATCAAACTTTTTTCAAAAGTAGTATATTATTGTGTGCCCTTATGACACATATTAGTAAAGTCCTAGCATTTATTAGATGGCATGTTCTTCTTTGCTCAAAAAAAAAAAAAAAATGGTATGTTCTTTGCTTAGTTTTTAATCCACTTCAACACTAGCAACTCCACGTTATAGTCAGGGACAGGAAAGACATGGCAAAATGGGCGGGTTCGGGTCGGGTCGGGTTCGGGTCAGGTCAATCGGGTTTGCGGGTCAAACGGGTCACGGGTCAAAACGGGTCATTTTTAAACGGGTCAATCAGGTTGCGGGTCAATTAAGTTGCAGGTCGGGTCGGGTTGGGTCAGGTTAACCCATATTTTTCAAACAAAATTTTTTTTTTTTTTCAATCTCAATAACAATCTATTTAAAGAGAATGAATAAAATCAATTAAACAAATAAATTGCATTTAATGCCATTTGTTAATATCCTTCCAATTTTGAGTATAACAAAAATTATTTGTAGTCATAAATTCATGAAAGTCTTCAATGTTAATAATTCACTGTCAAAATACATATAATTACAAGTTTACATCTTCAAAAAGAGATAGATCTTAAAACAAACAAAATAAGTAAGCCAGCAAAGTAGCAATTTATCGGTCTTCTTAAGTGCACATGTTCTTATTGCATTTAAAAGAATAGTAAAGTTAGATTACTTAGAAAAATAAACTAAACAAAAAAAAATTAAAAATAAACATAACATATTAAGTAAAGAAAAATAAATAAATATTTTATAAAAATTACATCTCAATCTCAATCTACATAACAATTTTGTCATTTAGTCTCTTACTCTCTTTGTTTGGCTTTGAAAATCCAAAATGGAATGGACTATAGCTAGGCAACACCGTAGCAAGCATTGACCTACGCAATGACCATTGAATGAGAATTTTTCTTTTTTTTGTACGGTAGCCTTGTCGATGTTGTCATTGACTGATTGTGTAATGGTAGTATGGTAATGTGTTGGACTTGGACGAATGAACATGTTGGTGTAACTGTGTAAGGGGCTATCAATGCTTGTGAGTTGTCAATTGTCAAGACATGACAATTGATTCAATATTTTATTAGTATATAACTTTATATAATTATATTTATATGAAGTATTTAGGTGTTTTATGCACCTAGTACCAGTAATTTAGTATATAATTTAAATATTTTTTTAGCGAATTTTTTTAACGGGTCAGGTCGCGGATTATTCCGGTCGGGTAGGGTTGACTCGCAAAAAAATCGAGTCGGGTCACGGGTCAACTCGTTTTTGCTTCGGGTCAAAAAAATCGGATTCGGATCAGATATTTTTCGGGTCAGGTCGGGTCAGAAAATTCTGACCCATATTGCCATGTCTAAGTACAGGACCACTCTGGCCTAAAAAAAATCATTATTATATATAAAATTTAAAAATTTTATGATTTTCTTACGTTAAAAAAATATGTGACCATCCTAAATTTTTTGTAGGTCTAATATAATTAAATTTTGGACAAAGTTTAGTAACAAACTTAGTTGTAGATTAAGACTACAGCTCCACTTAATTTTTTTATTGGGTATGAATTTTAACAATTCTACAATTAGATTATATTTTTTTTCTTATATCCTTCATGCTTGCAAAAATTCAAAGAGATTAGAGATAAATAGCTTATATCATCAATCAAATGTTTAATTTTCAAATTTTTGAAATCTAAAATTATTTGTAAAAAATAAGTTTATGGATCAAATAATAAATAACATCTGATTGACATGAAATTTGACATATGTTTTAAGAACATAAAAAAACATACAATTTAACAATTAGATTTTCAAAATATGTAATCATGTTAATTTGTTTAGTGAAAGTTGTAGTCTTAGACTATAATTAGTTTGTAGTTAAACTTTGGTCCTTTTAACAATATATTGTGTCTCCACAAACAAAAAGAAAATTCTAAAAAAAAAATTATTTAACTAAAATTTTTAAAAAAAATATAACTTATAACATTGATAATGAAGTGTAGATATTTTTTTATTAAATATCGTATAATTTAAATTTTATAATAACTATGCTGACAAAAATTCTAGAGCCGCTGCCCTTCAATGACATTTTTGTCTCTTCACTTGCTTCAATCCAATCTAAGCTGATGCGTATTTCTCATCCACTGCAATGCAACCTTTTCACTATTTGTATTTGCTGGCAGGCGTTACTTTTTATTGATAACGCACCACGTTTCAAGTTTGTGCCCTACGCTTTCCAAACTCTGAAGGAGCATAAATGTGAAGGCCATTTTCAAATTTTCATATTCCAAATATTTCTTTATTTTGGAGCAATATTCCGAACATCTTTTTGCATTCAATATTTCCATGGTTGAGAAACCTCAAACCTTTACAGCCTTTTTACTTTAATTACCCATCTAAGCCTGTGGCAGAATGGCTGGACCCAACTTCTAATATTTGGTCACAAAATGTAGTTCTCTTCCTCTCTTCGTTCTTCTGTACATTTTTCTTTCGACTTTTCCTTAATAGAAGTTTCTGATTTCTTTTTTTGTCTAATCTCTCTCTCTCTCTCTCTCTCTCTCCATATTTGGATACTGCTCTTCTTCTCTGTAATTTCTTTTTGTTGAAAAACTTTATGATCTTGAATGGTTGATTCTATCTGAAAATTGTTGATACAAAGGGTTCAAAGTATGTGGTCTGTCTAGCCAATTCCATATCCATGATCTTGGAACATCAAATGTGAGTTCCAGCTAGATTCATGATCTGCAAATATATACCTTGTTAATTTGAAAGTAGCTAGGTACCATTAAGTGGAAAGCTCCCTCTCATTGTTGTTCTCCATGATATCAGTAGTGTCCCTCTTGACCATTTTGTGCATTAGCTTTCTTACATTGTTGCATGAAAAGCATGTCTTCCAAGAGCTGATGTAAATCTGGAAGTACATACACTTGGTGCTCTGTTCGTAGCTGACTCACATTCTTCAGTTTGGGTGTAAGGATGGATAGAAGTAGCTTCTCTGAATTTAAGGCAACCAAAGCCTTGAACATTGACATCTCTCCTTCTTGATCTATTCATGTAATTTTGAAGATTGACTGTGAACTCTTCATCTCTAGTGTTAATTTTCTTCGAAGGAATTTTATCATAGAATGAATCCTCAATGTTATGTCCTTTTCCTCTCCGATATCTCTGTGCATTCTTGTTCTGGTGTTGCTGTTTCACAGTACGTGGGACTTCCATAACCTGTTCATATCAGAGTGTTGTTCTCTTCTCAGTTGGAGGTAATGGCACAGGATTGATAACCACAGCAGGGTTATTCTCTTGTTCGCAATAGGAACTGAGATGAGCTCACAAAACTCTTCTCTGTAGGCCTTGGCAGTGCAAATAATCCATTCTCCACATTTATTTATTTTCTTTTTTACTTCGAATGTTCTCTCAACATTTACTGTGAGTTTGGGGACACTTGGGTCATGCTACATGGTATTATTCTTTGGCTTTTGGCCAGTTGGTTAGCAACTTTCGCAGGTTCTGTAAATGATGGGTTTTCCAATTGAAAGCCTTATTGTCTGCTCATATCATGTTGTACTGTATTTTTACCTTCACTTCTCTCTTGTTCTTTGGTCCTAAAGCCCTTGCAATTTGCATCTTTAGTTTTACCTTGGTGAATCCAATCCAAAAGAGGTTATATTAAGGCCAGGGGATATAAGCAAAAGAAGGTCCATTACCAATAAAATCATCTTTTCTGTCCAATCTTGACTAATTTTCTGGCCATAACTTTATTTCGCGGATTCACTTTGTCAACTTTGCCAAGGCGCTTGAGAAGCACAACGAAAAGAAGAAATATTATTAGCTGCTCTCATAGTACAATGATGTAGTACTCTGTTCTCTCAAATTCATAGTGAAGATCCATCATAAATGTGGAAGGAAACCTACAACAAACAACAACGAAAGCAATGTTGTTCCTCGAGTTTTCCATTTGCGTGAGTTCCTTCATTTTCTGTAGCTGCCTTGGATTCTTTATTTATTTATTATTTTTAAATTATGTTTTGTACTTATTTTATGAAACTGAGAATTATCTTTCAATTTCTTATTAAATTGTTGAGTGATGCTTAGATACTACATATTTTATTATATATGTTTTACAATTTGATATCACACCAATCAGGAAAAAAGTTATTTAGACATTCATTTATTATGCCATAGTATTTTTTCTAATTTGATTTTAGCTACTTAATTATTATTGTGTATTTAGAGCAATCACACCAGATGGTGTAAAAGCTTGTAAAATAAAAGTAAGTGTAAGTTTTACACATTTTATGCAAAAAAACACCCACATCAGTGGGTGTATAAACATGCAAAAACGTGAAAACCAATACACGAGCTACAGTACCCGTGTAAATTTACACGGGTACTATAGCATGTGGATATAATTTTTTAAGCGTTTTTTTTCTCTCTCTCTGTACTGACTCTCAGCCTCTCTCTTTCTCATTTCATCAGACGCACATCTCTCCCTTTCTCTCCTTTCATCAATCTGGCCGGCTCTAGGTTCCACCGATCGCCGAGTCGCCGACGAGTCCGTCGCCTACAAGTCGAGTCCGTCGCTTTAGCTTCCACCGATCGCCGGTGATTTTTGGTTTTTTTTTTTTTCTGGGTTTGTTTCTTTTTTTTTATTCACTGGTTTTCTTTGGGATTCCGGTGTGATTGGAGGCCGGAGGCGTCGATCTTGAGAGAGACGGTGGCTGACGGCGGTGGCTGGCGGGTTGTGTTGAGTCTGTGAGGATTTTTTTGGTTTTTTTTTTTTTTTTTCTGGGTTTGTTTTTTTTTTTTTTATTCACTGGTTTTCTTTGGGATTCCGGTGTGATTGGAGGGCGGAGGCGTCAATCTTGAGAGAGACGGTGGCTGACGGTGGTGGCTGGCGGGTTGTGTTGGGTCTGTGAGGATTTTTTTGGTTTTTTTTTTTTCTGGGTTTGTTTCTTTTTTTTTTATTCACTGGTCTTCATTGGGATTCCGGTGTGATTGGAGGCCGGAGGCGTCAATTTTGAGAGAGACGGTGGCTGACGGCGGTGGCTGCGCGGGTTGTGGTGGTTCTGTGAAAGAGAGAAAGTGTGAAAGAAATAAATATTTTATTGATTAAATGTGCAAAATAGATAAACTGATGTGGGTGTATTGTAAATGTGAATGTGTAAAATAGAAAAAATAGGTTTTTTGGTGTAAAATAGATGAAAGTTTTAAATGAGCTGATGTGAATGCTCTTAAATTTGTAATAACTTTAGTTTTTTTTTTCCTGGTTTGTTTTCATCTACTTAACTATTTTCATGATTGTAGAATTCCAAAACAGGAATGCATAGGGATATGAACCGAGAGAATAGAAGAGTATTGTGAGGTCATCTATCCCCATTACAAGTGAGAGCGAAACCTTGATGTAGTTATCAACCCCATGCCATTGCCTCCATCTGAGAAGAGAACAACTCACTGGAAAAAAACAGGTTGAAAGTTGAACATACTGTGAGCCAATCATTGAAGAACCAGCATTACTAGAACAAGAATGCACAGTGATACCAGAAAGGAAAGCAACATGACATCGAGACTTGTCCATGTTCAAGGCTTTGATTTCCATAAATCCAGAAGCTTCTTCTATTCAACCCTACACCCAAACTGAAGAATGTGAGTCAGTTACGAACAAAGCACCAAGTATATGAGATGAGATTCACATCTACTCCTGGAAGACACGCCTTTCATGCAACAGACAACAGTGTAAGAGAAGCTGCTGCACAAACAGTTAAGAGGGATGCGACTGAAAACATGATGAATAGTGATGAGAAAGATTTCCACCTCGTGGTATCTACTTTCAACATAATGAGGTATATATTTGTAAATCATGAATCTAGCTTGAATTCATTTGATGTTCCAAGATCATGGATATGGAACTTGGAAAGACGGATTGTATACTTTGGAACCTTTGTATCAACAATTTTCAAATATGACCAACAATTCAAGATCATTAAGTGGGTGATTCTTTTAATCCAAATCATCAACTTAAAATAATTAAACTGGTTATGAAATCGGCTATAGTTTCGTGAAGAATGGGCATAATCATCAAAACTTTAATTAAATAAAGTAGACTAAAAATAAATTGACACAACAATAAGGTTAAGAAGGGAAACTCTGACCGAAAAAACCCTATGGGGTTTATTGATCACCACCCAATGAAAGAATTGACTATGGCAAAATGGAAGTTTTCAGTACAAGAATATAGATCATTCTAGAATTGCTACTTACTATAAAACTTACTCACGTGATTATATGAAACTCCAACCTGTTAGACTTTTCTACCTCCTCAATCTCTTCAATGCGTTGATACCCAACATGAGTCTAACTTTGCAAAACTAAGTTAATTGAAGTAGATTATTATAGTAGCTTCACCTGGGGTGAGGCGGGATGGAGTGAGGAACAATTGTCATTCTTAGTACTTTTCCATTAAGAGTGTCACTACATTATCTCTACAAAACAAAACAACCGTTTATCATCACATGGACAACAAAATAGTTACATGAAAATGACTTACCGTTTTATCATTTAAATGATGACAAGTAAAAAGAATAAAATAACAAATTTTGTGGTTCAAGTAGTCCAAAAGAATTCGGATAAACTCATGCAAAAATTCATATTTATATTAATATAAGTACCAACTTTTTCTATTTTATATAATCACTTTTCAAAAACACTCATATTAGATTTTATATAATGTTGCTTTTTATTTTTCTATTTTTAATAAGAAGAATTAATGACTTAGTTACTAATTTTTAGGGAACAATAAATACATAACTATGAGTGATTTTTTCACTCTTAGATCTAATACAAATTAATGGTCCAAAAAAGATATAACTCTTGTGAAGTTACATCAGGTATAACTTGAACCCATCTCATATATATATATATATATATATATATATAAAAGCTAAGACTTTAATGTTGCTATACTTCTATTGAGCTACTTCATAAGCCATGTCATACTTTAAAACAAAAAATTCTTCTATTTTATTTTATGTGAAATAATTAAATATAGTTCATGGACAAACTTGTTAATGCGCTCCATTACTATTTAGCATGTTACTATTCATTTTTTTAAATGCAAATATTTGACTATTCAGCTACCTAAATTGATTTCAACTTTTCATTTTCTTTTTTCTAATTTCAAGTAATTGTTAAAAATGAATAATTCAATCTCTTTTTAGTAGATATATGCACATGTTTGACTATTTATTACAAACGCTTCTTTTCATTATATGCAAATGTTTGATTATATCCAACTATTCAAATTAATTTCAACTTTTCGTGTTCTTCTTTCTAATTTTAAGTAATTGTTAAAATTGAAATTTTAAACTTTTCATCTTCCTATTCTAAAAAAAAAGTAATCCTCTTCTTCTCTTCCTCCAACCTTTCTCCCCTCTCTTTGTTTTTTTATCCCCCTGCTACTCTTTACTTTACCGTTAAACTTTTTTCACCATTTCCTTTCTTATATTTTGACTCTTCTTCTTCCCATCTTATTTTGTATAAACTTGATATTATTTATTCCATTCAATCCATATTTTTCCCACACAAAAACTGTGAGTACTCTCTCTCTCTCTCTCTCTCTCTCTCTCAATTTTTGTTGTTTCTTATAGCCCTAATTTAGGTTGATGTTTTTTTTTTAAAAAAAAAATTTTGAGTTGTAATTTTTAAATTTCCCATCACAAATCACTCTTATAGCTTTGGTTGAATTTTGGTTTGAGTTAATATGCAGTTCTTTTTTAAATAGATATTCGAGTTTATACATGGCTATGAATTTGAATATGCCTACCAATAGACTTCCATTGAATAGAAATGTATTCACAATGTTTTTAGCTTTATATACCTTTTTGGTAATGTGAATTTGAAAAAGAGAAAAAGGTATACAAAGGATGTATGGACTTTTATAATCTCCTATATCTTGAAGAAAGTGGCGGACCTAGTAGTCTCTCTTCTATTGGAATTTTGTATAGAAAGCATTTTGCTATAAGTTTCTTGACTTTTTGTTATTTTTATTTTGGTCATTTTATTACAAATAATTAGTGTCTCCACCATCAAATTTTTAGTTAATTTGAACTTTCTTAGTAAGGCTTTACTTTGCTTAGTTGACCATCTTTACTAAAAATGCCAAAAAGAGAATAAGATAAAATATAATTTACTCTATAGCATCATTATGCTATTAATGTTTTTATGTATAGATACTTAAGGAATTTTTTCTTTTTGCATTTTATTTTATTTTATATTTCCACTTTATGATATATGATTTATTGATAATGATATATTGCAAAGTTATCGTTATTTACTTTTTCACTTGATTTCAATTGTGAGGAAGAAAGAGATGTGGATCTATGTTTTGGAAAAAAAATATACCTATAAGAGTTGAATCGCATACATTTGTATAGTAAAAAAAAGTATACATACTTACAACTTGGTCTAATAGTTCTCACACTATCAATTTATATAAAAAAAAATTATTGCATTGTGTTTTCATACATATCTCACTATATACATGACTACAAAAAACTTCTACTTTAAAATATTGTAAGGGCACGGATCGAGCTAGATATTGGATTGAGTCTCTGAGCCCTAAACAATGAATTTATAGAGAGCAGGATCTTAATCCAAGGATTTTGGCGGTAAATAACATCCAGGTGTGGCTTGATCACAGAACCTATATATATGTATTTATCAGTCACAGACGAAATATTCCTTTGTGTATTATTGCCGAGGACAAATGCTTGAATTTCTTTACAAGTTCTCACTCTTTCTCTCTCTTTTTCACTTTCTCTGATTTTTCTCCCCCCCTTCTACGTCTTCTTCCTCCACCCTTTATAGGCCTCTCTCCTTTTTCCTTTCTTCCACGTGTAACCCTGACCTTCTTCACTTTTGGATACTTGTCCCATCATCCCTTTTTACTCAGGTCTCTGGTGGTGAAGATATGGTTCAAACCCAACGTTCAGGCGTCACTTCTTCATTAATGCGGCCAGAGTAGCAGGTGTAGAGCTTTAAATGCGGTGATAGCAGCCTTTTCTGGATGTTCCCCTACCCCTCCCCTTTAATCTTTATCTTTATCTCATTAATTCTAGCACCACAGGCTTCCGTTAGGGGAGCTGTTGGAATGTTAAATCAGTCATGCCATCCTCGGCAACCCTTGCCGAGGACAATGCTGTCCTCGGACGTCGTATTCCTTGGTATTTTGATCATGCATGACACTCCTTCTTATCACGTGTCTTTGTAGATTGGACGGATTACGTCCTCGGACCATTTCCAGATGTGAGGTTGGGCTTCTTTCATTGTAAGAGTTTCTGGGCCGGCCCACTGCGTGTAATTCGAGCCCGATGGTACTACATTAGCCCCTCGAAGCCCTTAATTCTATCTTATTAGAAGAAGTGAGGGCTTCGATATACGCGCGTGGAACGATCCTTTTCTAACGTTTCAGTCTACGAGCGGTGCATCAATTAAATGTTGGCGGCTTTTTGTTCCCCACGTCCAACCGTGCGATGATCATCCAACGAGTGGGCGTGCTTCAAGGGGAAATAAGCGGGAGATTTTTCGCTTTACGTTTTCCCACGAAATAAATACTGCCACTTCAAAGGTCTTCTGTTCATTTCAGACTTTGCACACTGAACTTAACCCTTCCTGCAACTTGCACGCGTCTTCACACCCTTCATCTCTAAGCCGAGGTGACGTAGTTGTTTAAAAGTAAGTTTTTCAACCTTCTGTTTTCATTATCGTTGTTTACTCCTTTGATTGTCCCCTTTCTTCTGTCCTCGGCCATTTAGATCTCCCGATTCTGCTATTGTGTTCACTCTCTAGTTTTAAGAAATGGGTAGGTTCGCATCATTAGTGGATACCCCTGAGAAAATAGAAGCCTTCAAAGCCAAATATGAGATCCCACCCGGAGTGTCCGTTAGGTACTGTAAGACGGGAGAGTGGCTCACTAAGAGAAGAACTGGTGAGGTAGCGATTCCCATGATAGCCTTTATAGAGGGAGGGATGAGAATCCCTATGATGCCCATTACTATGAACTATCTTAGAACCGCTAGGTTGTCCCCTACACAGTGCGCTCCCAATATGTTTAGGATCCTGGGTGCCACAGATGTCTTGAACGAGAGATTAGGGTTAGGTCTTACTCACCACGAGGTGAATTGGGTGTACACCCTTCACCGATTGAGGGGTCATACCTACTACTTGAAGTCTAGGCACCCTGAAGTCAGATTGATCCAATGCCTTCCCCATTCCAACAAGGGTTTGGACAAGGACTACCTTATATTGTCCGGGGAATGGTATGACGGTCTCCACTGTCCGACGACGGAGGGAGAGCCTGGTGAGTGCTCACATTGCGTTGGCCTCGCTCAATAATAGATTTGCTGCTTCTTTCATTGATTATGTTTTCCCTATATTGCTTGTACTAATCTATTTTTTGATACACACGTGCAGATCGTCATGCGCTCACGCCCCATGCCAATCTTGTTAACTTCGATCGTTTGAACAAGATCTTGAAGGCCGAGGTCTTTGTACACTCAGACGGTCAGCTCCGCGCCGCCCATCGCATTCTCGGATACACACCCATCTCCTCCGCCTTCCAAGAAACTAAGTGTGTCATCAAGGAGAAAGATCCGCGACTTCCGAGGATCAGCGTAGCTGTAGAAGGCTTTCTGTTGCCTCCTGGTGCTCCAATCCCTCAAGGCACTTTAGTTACTGAGCCTGTCAGGGTTGCTCCAGGAGCCACTCACCTTGCCACTTCCTCGGCTCGTCTCCAGTTGGGTGAAGGATCATCTTCCCATCCACCTTTAGAAGAAGAAGAAGAAGAAGAAGAAGAAGAGGAAGAAAAAGAAGAAAAAGAAGGAGAGGAGATTGTCGAGCTATCGGATTCAGACGAGGAGTCCGAAGCTTTTGATCAGCTTTATCCTCCCAGGCAACCATCACCGGTCGTCGGCTCACCCTCCTTTACTTCTTCGGACGACAACGAGCAACCATTAATAAGAATGGGAATCCAGCGCCGACCTAAGCCTAGCCTGAAGGATGTCTTAGAAGGACAAGTTAGAACACAGGACCCTTCGAAGGTACCACCGGAGAAGGCTAAGGATAAGGGAGCCGATAAGCTTCCCCCGGTGAGAGTCATTCCTCCCCCTTCCCCTCGAAAACAACATCCAGACCCGGCTGACCATAAAAGAAAGAGAGACCAGCCGAAGGGGAAGGAAATAGCTGAAGGTGGCAAGGACCTCCCCACCAAGGAGACGGACCAGGAAAGGGGTGGCAAACATGCTCGCCACGCCCATCCGAGGCCAGAGAGACGAAGTGATCCTCCAGCTGCCCTCCATGCGCCTATTTGGGCTCCTCAAATGCACGTAGACGATCAGGCGGTCACCGCCGATGCATCTATTAGGGGATCCGACGAGGGCACCGTTGCTTGCATCGCCGACGCGTTGGAGCAGGCGTTGCTACTGCCTGAGGACATGGGGGAGCTGCGCAGGATGAGGGATCATAACGTCTTTATGACCCTAAAAAAGGAGTTAGCTATGGTAAGGTTTCAAATTGGCCGATCCTCGGCACTTATGCTCATCTTTAAATCCTTTCTTTTTTTTTTTTTTTTTTTTATATTGTGTGCCTTTCATTAACAATACTTATATGTAGGCTGTTCAATCTGCCCATAGAGCAGAGGAGATCGCTGCCAGCTCTTCCAGAGCGCTAAGGGATGAAGTGGTTAGGCTGGACCACACTAAGAAAATACTAGAGCTTAAAGATAAGAAGCTTCAAGAGGCGACCACCAGCTTGAGCAAGGCGGCGAGTGAGAAATCAGGTCTGGAGGCCGAATTAAGGAGCACCGCCAGGCAGGTCGAGGATCAGAGGCTGCTGCTTAAGCGCGCCAATGAGGATCTCGCCTCGGCCAGGACGCTGGCAAAAGGTCTTGCAAAAGATCTTACAGCGTCCGAGGAGGATAAGGAGGAAGCTCTCAAGGCCAAAGAAGAAGCGCTTATTAAAGCACAAGCAGCCGAGGCAATGGTTGACGAGGCTGAGCAGAGCGGCTACGATATGGGCGTGGCAGAAACCACAGAAACATTCAAAGCCCAAGTGCCGGGGGTATGTAGGGATTACTGCCTCCAGGTGTGGAAGGAAGCTCTTTCTCAGGCCGGAGTGGATGCTTCCTCCCCCCTATGGAAGGTGGAGAATGCCTATATTCCTCCAGCAATCCGCGAGGCTGCCTCTAGCTCAGCCAAGGATGATTCCCCTCCTTCCTCAACTGGGGTACAAGTAGAGGAGAGTGTGGCCGATGATGCTGCCCCTACAGCCCAAGCTAAACATGCATCGCCTCCTCCTGCCCCCAAAGAGCTGCCCATCAACCCCGAAGTTAGCGGGACTATGGAGCTAGTCCTAGCGACTTTGCCCATAGAGCCAAAGGAAAAGGTTGATGGGTCCTCGGCATTAGTGGTGCCTCCTGCTGAGCCAAAAGACCAGTCCCAGCCCAAGCCATGATCACTCGTGCCTTAGCCGCTACCTGTTCTTTCTCTATTTCTAGTATTTGCCCTTGTATTTTTATTTTATTTTTTAGTTTCGTTTTTTTTTTTGTAACTTGACAAATTTGGCTATGAATGTATTGATAAATCTTTTGTTCAATGAAAAGAGTTCTCAGTTTAAACTGATATTTTGTGTCATATTTGGTGTTGAGATCTTATTTCGTTG
This sequence comes from Castanopsis chinensis, assembly GCA_032878915.1. Taxonomy (NCBI): domain Eukaryota; kingdom Viridiplantae; phylum Streptophyta; class Magnoliopsida; order Fagales; family Fagaceae; genus Castanopsis; species Castanopsis chinensis. The sequence goes on from JAVQMG010000089.1 coordinate 1,579,942, forward strand.
TTGCCCATGTGATGTGACGATGCAACAACTTGTATCCACAGTATGTACTTATAGTTTTCGGCCCTTATTCAAGGAAATTTGTGCCATCCATATGCGTGCAAATGTTTTAAGTAATAACTGCCAATTTTTGCTGTTAGAACTTATTTAACAACTATTTTCATGACAACATATTAAAAGGGAACATACTGACGTATTTCATACCTGGACTAACTGTCCCTCAAGCTTTGTGCTTAATTTTTAACAACAAATACAGACCCCTTCACTTAGTAACTTCAACGTTGCTTTTGCATCAAGGAAAAAGATTCGAGATAACCTTTCTTTGCTTTAAACTAAGACGGGGGATCTGTTGATTTATCGTGACCTTAATTAAGTTTGGAATAAGGTAGAGGATCCGAGGACCCGACGTAACCTTACTTTTTTTATTCTGAATTAAGATAGAGGATCTGATGATCCGGCGTAATCTTAATCGAATTAGAGCTAAGGTAGAGGATCCGAGGACCCGGCGTAACCTTAATCGAATTAGAGCCAAGGTAGAGGATCCGAGGACCCGGCGTAACCTTACTTTTTTATTTTGAATTAAGATAGAGGATCTGATGATCCGGCGTAACCTTAATCGAATTAGAGCTAAGGTAGAGGATCCGAGGATCCGGCGTAACCTTACTTTTTTATTTTGAATTAAGATAGAGGATCTGATGATCCGACGTAACCTTAATCGAATTAGAACTAAGGTAGAGGATCTGAGGACCCGGCGTAACCTTAGCTTTTTATTTTCAATTAAGATAGAGGATTTGATGATCCGGCGTAACCTTAATTGAATTAGAGCTAAGGTAGAGGATTCGAGGACCCGGCGTAACCTTAGCTTTTTATTTTCAATTAAGATAGAGGATTTGATGATCCGGCGTAACCTTAATTGAATTAGAGCTAAGGTAGAGGATCTGAGGACCCGGCGTAACCTTAGCTTTTTATTTTCAATTAAGATAGAGGATTTGATGATCCGGCGTAACCTTAATTGAATTAGAGCTAAGGTAGAGGATCCGAGGACCCGGCGTAACCTTAGCTTTTTATTTTCAATTAAGATAGAGGATTTGATGATCCGGCGTAACCTTAATTGAATTAGAGCTAAGGTAGAGGATCCGAGGACCCGGCGTAACCTTAGGCATAACAGAATAGTATAAAAACGACGTGTATAAAATGACAACAACACTTTTCATTAATAATAATATCGTTTCAAATTACTTACATTCCAAGGATGGGGTACAACTTTTTCATCCAAATCTGCCAGGTAGTAAGCTCCTATTCCAGCTATTGCCGTGATGCGATACGGTCCTTCCCAATTAGGTCCGAGCTTTCCCCATGCTGGATTTTTGGTATTACCCACTACTTTCCTCAACACTAAATCTCCAAGAGCAAACGGTCTCGAGTTCACGTTCAAATCATACCCCTGCTTCAGCTTTTGTTGATAATGAGCCAGATGGATCATCGCAGCTTCTCTTCTTTCTTGAACCAAATCCAGATCTTTTTCTAGTAGCCTATCATTGCTCTCCGGGGTGAAGGAACTTGTCCTTATCGTTGGAAATCCAATTTCCGAAGGTATAACAGCCTCGACGCCATAAGTCATCGAGAATGGCGTCTCTCCTGTTGATTGGCGAGGTGTGGTCCGATACGTCCACAGGACATGAGGCAATTCCTCCACCCATCTTCCTTTGGCATCCTCCAGTCTCTTCTTCAGCCCATTTACTATAACTTTGTTGACAGCCTCGGCCTGCCCGTTCCCCTGCGGATAAGCCGGTGTGGAGTACCTGTTGGCTATGCCAAGGTCACAACAATATCGCCTAAACATCTTGCTATCAAACTGCAAACCATTATCTGAGATGAGGGTACGAGGGACGCCAAATCGGGTAACAATGTTCTTCCACATGAATTTCTTCACATCGACATCCCTGATATTTGCCAGAGGCTCGGCTTCCACCCACTTAGTAAAATAGTCTGTGGCCACAATCAAATACCTTCTGTTCCCAGGCGCCTTTGGGAAAGGACCCACGATGTCCAGACCCCATTGCGCAAAAGGCCAGGGGCTCGTGAGGGGGTTGAGAACGCCCCCAGGTTGGTGAATGTTTGGGGCGAACCTTTGGCATTGATCACATTTCTTCACATAAGCTTGAGCTTCTCGTTGCATGTTGGGCCACCAATACCCTTGCGTGAGGGCTCTGTGAGCCAAAGACCTCCCCCCCGTGTGACTCCCACAAATCCCTTCGTGTAGCTCTTCCAGAAGCAGCTCAGTCGCCTCTGGATGTATGCATAGCAAATATGGGCCAGAGAAGGATCGTTTATAAAGCTTATTGTCCTCGGCCAGCCAAAATCGAGAGGCCTTCCTACGTATTTTGTCTGCTTCGACCCTTTCTTCGGGCAGAACATCATCCTTGAGGAAGGATATGATGGGGTCCATCCAGCTAGGTCCCACCCTGATCTGATGAACACAGATAACATTTCCAATATTTCTCGAAGGTTTGGGTAAGTCTTCAACTAAGATAATCCGAGGTAATCCCTTCGACAATGACGTAGCAAGAGTCGCTAAGGAGTCGGCATGTGCATTGTTATTTCTAGGAACATGGGATAAGGTAAAGGATTCGAACTTACTTTGTACTATCTTGGCTTGACTCAAGTAGTCTCGCATCCTCGGATCTCTGGCCTCTACCTTTCCCTCCATTTGGCCTACAACGAGTTGCGAGTCCGAGAACACTTGTACGATCTGTCCTCCCAGTTTATGAACTATCTCCATTCCCTATAGTAAAGCCTCATACTCGGCTTCATTATTTGTAGCCGAGAATCCCAGCCTTAAGAACTTCTCCAATGTGAGACCTTCTGGGGTCGTGATTACTAAACCCACCCCAGATCCCCTTTGATTGGCAGCTCCATCAATGTAAATGGTCCAACCCATAAGACCCTTGCCCGCCACCATACCAACTGATTTTCCATCAATGCCCCTATTATCGGCACTATCTCCTATTGTGGGCTCGGCAAATTCTGCTACCAAATCAGCCAATACTTGACCCTTTATTGAGGTGCGCGGCATGTACTTTATATCAAAAGATCCTAAGATAGTCCCCCATTTTGCAATCCTGCTTGTATAATCTGCGCTCCGGAGTATGGCTTTGAGGGGAAGCTGGGTCAGGATAACCACCGTATGAGACTGAAAATAATGGGGGAGCTTACGTGTACCATGCACTATGGCTAGGATTGCCTTTTCTAATGGTGAATAGCGTATCTCGGCTTCATGCAGGGATTTACTCACATAGTAAACTGGCTTTTGTATATCCCCATCGACCTTTATCAGCACCAGACTAACGGCGTGGGCGGCCACTGCAATGTATGCAAATAGGACTTCATCAACTTCAGGCCGAGACATGATAGGAGGATGAGAAAGATATTCCTTAAGTTTTTGAAAGGCAACAGCACATTCTTCTGTCCATTCAAACCCTTTCCACTTGTTCAATAATTGAAAGAATGGCCTGCACCGGTCAGCAGATCTTGAGATAAATCGGTTGAGGGCCGCGGTCATCCCAGTCAACCTTTGCACCTCCTTTGGATTCCGGGGCGGTTGCAGGTTATTGATAGCTTTGACTTGAGCGGGGTTAATTTCGATGCCTCTATGTGTCACTAGGTAGCCCAGAAATTTTCCAGACCCTACACCAAAGGAGCACTTAGATGCATTGAGTCGTAACTTGTGCTCTCTCAGCGTCTGGAAAGTGTTATCCAGGTCTGGTATATGGGCCGAGATGGTTTTACTCTTAACCACCATATCATCAACGTACACTTCGATCGTTTTTCCTAGCTGTGGTTCGAACATTCGTGTCATCATTCTCTGATAGGTAGCCCCTGCATTTTTCAAGCCAAAAGGCATCACCTTATAGTGATAGTTTCCCGTGGGTATGACAAAGGCTGTTTTCTCTTGGTCTTCTGGGGCCAAGGGTATTTGATGGTAACCTTGGAAAGCGTCTAAGAAGCTCATCCGAGGATGACCCACAGTAGCGTCCACCAACTGGTCTATACGGGGCATTGGAAATGAGTCCTTGGGACAAGCCTTATTCAGGTCTGTAAAGTCTACACACACCCTCCACTTTCCGTTCTTCTTTTTCACTACTACTGTGTGTGCCAACCATTCTGGGTAGAATACCTCCTTGATTGCCCCTGCCTTCTTAAGTTTCAGTACCTCTTCCTTTACAGCGTCAGCATGCTCCTGAGACGAGCGACGAGGTGGCTGCCTCCTCGGTACTGCAGTTGGGCTGACGTTGAGATGGTGACAAATGAAGTTTGGGTCAACCCCTGGAGCCTCGTAGGCATCCCATGCAAACACATCAATGTTTCGTTTCAGAAATGCAACCAGTTCCTCTGTTTCTCGGGATGGCAATTGACTCCCTACTTGGAAGAATTTCTCTATGTCATCCGCAATAATCACTTTCTCCAGATCTTCACAACCGGACCCTTCAACCTCGGCCTTGTTCGGTTCAGCCGAGGATTCTAATTGCTATAAATTCTTTTCGGCCAGCGCTTGAGACTCCTGTGTTGTTTGATGTATGATGGCTGCTGTTATGCATTGCCTCGCCATGGACTGACTGCCTAGTATTTCTTCAACTCCATCCTCGTACGGGAATTTTACTTTAACATGTAGAGTTGACGAAACAGCGCCTAGAGCATGCAGCCATGGTCTCGCCACTATAGCTGTGTAAGGGGAGTAGGCGTCTACCACAATAAAATCCACGTCCACCACTACTGGCCCCTACTGTACGGGTAGTCGGATTAATCCCTTTGGAATAACCGCCTTCCCTTCAAAACTTATCAACGGGGAGTCATAAGCTGTGAGATCCTCAGGCCTCAAATTGAGCCCCTTGAACAAATCTGGGTACATGATGTCAGCCCCACTACCCTGGTCAACCATCATTCTCTTTACATCATAACCCCCTATTCTTAAAGTGATGACCAACGCATCATCATGCGGTTGGATAGTGCCCACTTTATCCTCCTCTGAAAATCCCAACACAGGCGAGGGGCTCCTCTTGAGCCTCTTCGGCTCGGCGTTGGTGTCGTCGGCAGAGGGACGTAATACTGACATTATTCTGGTAGGATATGACCCTGTCCGACCTGGCGCTGCGAATATGACATTGATCGTGCCCAGTGGTGGCCTCACATTGTTGCTTCCCTGGTTCACGGAACCTGATTGGGTGCCTGGTTCATTAGGTCGATTCATAAATTGCCTTAACCTTCCCTCCTTGACCAACTGATCCAAGTAATTCCACAGGTTCCTGCAATTCTCTGTGGTGTGGCCCTTATCTTGGTGATAATTGCAATAGAGGTTCTGGTTACGTTTGGTAGGGTCTCCTATCATCCTGCTGGGCCATCTAAAGTACGGTTCTCTGCAAATTTTCTCCAACACTTGTTGTACTGGCTCACGAAACACGGCGTTTACTGTCTGGGGCGGGGCCGATCTAGTCTGGCTAGTGAAATCTCTTCGCGGCCATTTGCTGTTATACCTCTCTGCCTTGTAATCTCTACTCTCCTGAGGGATAGTTTTCATCTTCCCTTTACTTTGCTGCTGATCCTCCTCAACCCTCTTATATTCATCGATACGATCCATGAGCCGACGAACTGTTTTCACTGGCTTCTTGGTCAAGGACTTCCTTAGATCATGTTCAACTGGAAGGCCGACCTTAAAGGTGTTGACTGCCACTTCATCAAAATCGCCATCTATCTCGTTAAACGCTTCCCAGTACCTGTTCGAGTAGGTTTTCAGCGTCTCGCCCTCTCTCATGGCCATGGACAGTAACGAGTCTAAAGGCCGAGGTACCCTACTGCATATAACAAAACGAGACCCAAACGCCATTGTAAGTTCCATATAGGAATCAATGGAGTCCGCTTTTAAGCCGTTGAACCACCTCATCGCGACAGGCCCTAAACTTGAGGGGAAAACTTTACACATCAAGGTTTCATTCTGTGAATAGACCGCCATGCGCTGATTAAAATGGCTCACGTGCTCCACTGGGTCTGTTTTGCCATTATAGATGGTGAAGTTTGGCTGCGTGAACCGACGGGGAAGTTTTCCCCTCTCAATACGTCGTGTGAAGGGTGATTTGGAAAGTTGGAGCAGCGCTTTCCCCATGGCGTGGCTGCCCGAGCCCCTGGGAAGGGATTTTTTGCTCACCATATCATGGGGACTCCCTTCTTGGTAAGAAAAGGTCTCACTAGGAGGAGTTGCCGACCTCTGCTTGTAACTACTGCTCTGGGAATCATCTGACGAAGGGTCAGATATGGAAGGCGCACGTTTACGTTTGACCCGACGTAATTTCCTTTTCAGATGATCAATTTCCCTCTGCATGGCCCTAGTATTTGCCTCATTAGGGCCCCTGCTTCTATCCTGAGGATTACCGGCGATTCGCACCGAGTGCACACTGCCTTCTCGATCTTCTATATGTTCTGTCTGTTGATATGGATCCCCGTGCTGAGATCCGAGAGATTCAGCATGGTCTGGATTCAAACCCGCCATCATGCTATCTGCACCAAAAACTCAAGGATTCCCACAGACGGCGCCAATTGTAAGGGCACGGATCGAGCTAGATATTGGATTGAGTCTCTGAGCCCTAAACAATGAATTTATAGAGAGCAGGATCTTAATCCAAGGATTTTGGCGGTAAATAACATCCAGGTGTGGCTTGATCACAGAACCTATATATATATATGTATTCATCAGTCACAGACAAAATATTCCTTTGTGTATTATTGCCGAGGACAAATGCTTGAATTTCTTTACAAGTTCTCACTCTTTCTCTCTCTTTTTCACTTTCTCTGATTTTTCTCCCCCCCTTCTACGTCTTCTTCCTCCACCCTTTATAGGCCTCTCTCCTTTTTCCTTTCTTCCACATGTAACCCTGACCTTCTTCACTTTTGGATACTTGTCCCATCATCCCTTTTTACTCAGGTCTCTGGTGGTGAAGATATGGTTCAAACCCAACGTTCAGGCGTCACTTCTTCATTAATGCGGCCAGAGTAACAGGTATAGAGCTTTAAATGCGGTGATAGCAGCCTTTTCTGGATGTTCCCCTACCCCTCCCCTTTAATCTTTATCTTTATCTCATTAATTCTAGCACCACAGGCTTCCGTTAGGGGAGCTGTTGGAATGTTAAATCAGTCATGCCATCCTCGGCAACCCTTGCCGAGGACAATGCTGTCCTAGGACGTCGTATTCCTTGGTATTTTGATCATGCATGACACTCCTTCTTATCACGTGTCTTTGTAGATTGGACGAATTACGTCCTCGGACCATTTCCAGATGTGAGGTTGGGCTTCTTTTATTGTAAGAGTTTCTGAGCCGGCCCACTGCGTGTAATTCGAGCCCGATGGTACTACAAATATAATTTCAAATAACACATATTGAACTTTTAAAAATATACAATCTAATATATTAATTCAATAATTATCCAAATCAAATTTTCTCGCACATCACGCGAGTCTGCGACTAGTTTATTTTAAAAGCTATTTTAATAAAATATTTATTCTTTATTTACATAAACACTTTTTTAAAACATCCACATCAATCACACACCCGTACGCATGTTAACTGAAAAAGTGAATTGAGAAATAAATAAAGGAAAATGTTAAAGGATACCCTTAGGACAATAGATAACAAACAATTTTAAGAAAGTTTTTATGGGAAAAAGAAAAAAAAAATTAATGTTTTCACAGTTTTTTTTTATTTCTCATAAAAGTTATATCAAAACTTTCCTAAAATTGACTATTAACCACTACCCAAAGAGCACCCGTTAGCATGATCCATAAATAAAATATGAACGATAATTGTGTAAATTTACATGGATATTATAGCTATGGACAAGATATGCATAATTTTAAAAGGGTGTGGCTTCTGTCCTGTGTCACTCGTTGCGATCAAGACATGTGTCCGAAAATAGACACGTGTTATGATTGTAGCGGGTCACAAAAGCTGCGACCATTTTAAACAATCAGATGTGAGTGATTTTTTGTGTTGGATGGCCAAAATTTTACGTTGATTGATGCAAGTGCTCTAATAGTCTTGAGTCCTATTTTCATTGATGCTAAAGATCTAATGGGTCATTCTCATAGGCATCAATCGTTCTCTTCCACCTCTCTTGTAATCCCCACTAAGTTTGAATGGACGATCAGTTTGCTCCCTCCGTAGTTGCTAATTTTTCTTCTTTCACCCTTGTCTGTCCTGGACTTTGGAGTCACATTTCATAATGAGAGTTTCTATTAGCTTCACTAGTTCTTTTGTCACTTTTGCAAAGAGATGACACCGCATGCCAATCAAAGGGCTTAAGATTAGCAGTCATGTCTTGATCCTAAGCATGCAAATCAATGTCATAGTTGAAGACTTAGAGTTATTTAACCCCATTTGAAAAGTACACTTTAAATCAATTTATGACTCCTATTGAAAAATAATAACAAATTTTAACATCTAATCCTTCAACACCAATTGCTTGTGACATAGTTCAATGTTGCAGAATGAATTCTTTTATTTCAAACCATCTAGCACTAGCATGATACCTTTGAGAATTGAAATGCCAATCTTACATTCATAAGATTCACAACATGAACAGAATACGCTAACAAAACTGCGACATAAGATGAATACATGATATCATATGAGCACCAGATTGTCTCTTTTGGTTTTTTTTTCCTGCATCTTTGTATTCATTATGGCTTTGACCCAACAATTTCTCCAGTTTCTGGATCCTTTCTTCTATCCTAATATTCTGGCTCTCTCTTCCTTTAGTCTGTATATAGTCATCAACATCTATTGGGTTATCTAAAGACGCTCCTGCCTTTTTCCCTTGCTTTCTTCAGCACCACCTTTAGCTAATCCTTCAGTATCTAATAGGTGATTCTTAGAGTCACTGCCCTCACTCTGGAATCCATTTGTTGCTGCATTCTGGTTCCTAGCAAGCATATGAGCCCTACTCTCAACTTCCTTGGCACCAACACTGACTGATGGAAATTTTCTTTTTCTATTATTTCCAGTGGCAGAGCTTGGAGTAGGTGTGACAACACTTTATGATTGATTGTAAGAATAATCTTCCGAAGTAATAGTTCTTTTTGCAACAGTGTTGCGAACTTTGAGACTTTCTAAAATTGGAAGACTATCAAGACTATCATCATCACTGGAAATTTCAAACGTATTGGTACTGACAGTAGCATGACTCTCCTGGGCTGACTTCTGAGAAGTTGCTTGATTTCTCTCTGCAGCTGAGATATTGTAGTTAACTTCATTCTTCTCTGACCCAAACGATTGCAACATTTCAGATTTCTGTATTTTATTTGTGACACCGGCTTGAGAAAACTTCGAACTAAACGGCATATCATCCTCACTTTGTTCAAGCTTTGGTTTTGCAATGCCAGAATTAAACATAGAAGCGCAAGATGCGTTGCTCTTTTTCCTCGTAGATGTTTTGGAAGTTTGTGGTGACTCCTTACTGTAGTTCTCAGGACGCTTCGATTCATCTAAAACATGGGAAGCCTTATTCTGCTCTGCTTCACTTGACAATGATATTTTAGTGTCATCCGTACTTCTATCTTGCTTTAGGATTTCCTTGATTGCATCTTTGCGAGCCAATACACATTCCTTCCACCAAGTGAAGTGCGCTGCTGAAACAGAAGGTTCAAATGATCTTGGCGGAATAAAGAAGTGGACATTTTCCACTGCAAAGTTGTCATCAGAAAATTCACCAGGAAGGTGTTGATCCATTCCTAACTGCATCGCCACCCGGTGTGGCATATAATTTTCAGTGCAATCTAAACAGACAAGCTCAGAGGCACACAAGCATTGAAGAAATGACCGTAAGTCCTCATCTAAACTTGAATTACAAATCACCGACTCTCCATTTTCTTTATAGTAAGACAAATGGCACCAATTTTCCAAATCAGCAGCATAAGGACGCCACTCAAAATCTTCTGCAGACTTGAGCATAAACCACCTAATGCTTGCGAGACTGAGAGTTGATTTTACTTTATGCAATCGAGCTACCCTAGGTTCACCAGGCTGAAGTGGCTTAAGACTCTGTTCTTAAACTAGGGAATCGCTCAATAGCCCATAGTTGCACTATTTGAAACAATCCCGTAACTGTGATTGGCCTTAAAGAGGACATTGCATTTTCTTTCAACAACCTCAAGTTCTCATAAAGACTTGCAAGCGCTGCAGGGGCCAGTGCAATTTTAGTCCCTCTAGACAAATGAGCGGCTATAGGAAATACATGACTCCCAACAATGTCATCAGGAAGTGAAGGAAAAACATACCTTGACAGCCACAGAGAAAGAAATGCTACATGTTCAAACTCATTCTCATTCTCCATGAAGTGCGTGATCCAAGCACCATAGTTAGCCTTTTTGGACTAGCTTTTGGAAAATTCCTTCCTTATTTTCTTCATCTCTTCCACTACTCTCACCAACTCCTCTGAAAGAGGACTAGTTACTAGCTCTCCGAGTACCGGAAACCCACCAAGAATCATAACATCTTCGAGGGTTACCGTTCCTTCTCCCCACGGGAATACGGAAGTATTAGTTTCTGGGCACCATGACTCCACTAACCCAAGAACCAAATCGCGGCTACATTGTATTTCATAACCAGAACTCATGATAGCATCACATATGCCTGCTTGATTCCATTTGAAACCATATTTTCCAGCTAATTTCTCTAATTACTCATCCCATCTTTTTTGGGGCTGCTTCCACCCTTTGAAATGAACTTTTGAATGCCATGATTGGCTATTGTTGTGATAGAAAATTTCAGATAGTAAGGGAACATTTGGAACCTTAACAGCCTGGTAGGAATAGCTAACAAATGGTTTGAGGAACCTAACAATTCTCCTTGTAATATACCCATCTTTTGTGGAAACCATTTCCTCTTCTCTTGTTTCACAAATGGAATAGGACCGTTCTGTTGCCGTTATTGAGCAACTAGGAGGAGGAGTAGGGGAAGAGAGCTGAGTAGTAGATAAAAATACAATAAACAAAAACAGTTCGGTAGAAAAACAGCATAAAACAACTACATATGCTGTGAGAGCGGTTCCCATTCTAAACTCTTGGTCTCCCATATGCTCGTCCTTGGCAACTGGCAAGCTGTGGTTAACCGGCTGTTAATATTTTTTCTCTTTCTTTTTTTAGCTGTTGAAACTTGAAAATATCATGCAGTGTTCTTAGCTTTTACATTTACTACTCCAATTCTACAAACCTAGACGCCTTCTCCTCTTCCCAAGTATTTTGTTGTATCCTAATATAGTCTTCTACTATAAATTTAAGAAAATCAATTAACAATTTTAATCAATCTCTAAAAAATGTTAATATCAAGATCACCAAGCCATAATATCAATCACACACAAATACACACAAATTAAAACACATAAATTGTTGGGAAATACTCTTTTTCCAATGAAAAAACTATGGGACAACCTTCAAATAAATCCAACATTATAAAATTAATTCCAATTTCTCATATTTTTTTTTTGTTGAGAGAATTCCAATATCTCATTTCAAGTTTATATTTCTAACTTGTGATCCATGCCAAATGCAATAATATCTCACCCTAAGAATTTATGTGAACTCACTTGATATTTCCACTCACTTTGAATACAGCTCCTTGTGGTGGTAGCACCCAAAATTCCTCCCCATGGAGAAAACTCCAAAATTTATATTCCATTCTATATGTCTCATGGCTAAACAAAATACCCTTGTTTTGTTTGCTCTCACACACACTAGTTGCTCATTGCAGTTTCTTTTTCTTCATTTCGCAACACCAATTAAAGCCTCACAAATTCTTCTTAATTTTTACACTTTAGAAAATGAACAAGATTGGCTCCAAACATGTTTTGGGCTACTTGCTCCAATTTATAATATGGCTTCTAAAGAAACCATTTATGTATAGTTTTAGTCACTTAACTTTTTTAATGAATCATGTAAATTGTTTAAACTAGATGCAGACCCGCGCAATGCGCGGGGAAAAAAAAACTATTTAATACAGTGAAAAATATTATTTCCCTTTTAATAAGTCAAATGATAATCCTAAAAGCTAATGATTAATTAAACCAATATAATTTTTTCCTATCAAGGGTCTTAAATTTAAGTATGAATTTCAAATTTGTGTGCTTTCCATAACATGAAGTCTCAAACAATAGGATGATTAAATAAAGATAGATTGAGTATAATATTATTACCAGAAATAGTTTAAATTAAAAAAAAAAAAACCAATAAAATGGACTAAAAATGCAATTGTAATTAAAAGTTAAAAGTGAAATTTCAAGTTCTATTACAATCCCTCACAACATATTTGGTTCACAAACTACAATTATTGTTACTCATACGGAGTTTGGATTGTGCACCTATACTCGTAGTTTAAAATCTTGACATTGAAATTGATAGATGATAAATTCTCTTTAGAATCATGTATATCCTTTGAGACCTCAACTACTTCAAGCACTTTGTTTTATCCACATTACTCCTGGAATCAAAACTCAAAAAATAAATACTAATGTCATCACCATAAAATATAAATGCATCTAATTTGACAATAAGATCTGAGAAACTAATCACTCACCAAATACAATTATTCCTACCAATCATAACCATTTGAGCAAAATAATTAAAAATAAAAATCATTTAGATGGAGACTGAGAAATCAAGAATTAAACAAAATTCCTACATAATGCAATATAGAAAGAGAGGAAGAGACAAACCAACTCTTAAGAACAAAAGTGCAAGAGCATGACAACAAAGGATTAAGACTTGAAGAGACGCCCAAAGAACCAAAAGAGAACACCATGGAGCTTGATTAAACTTAGGTTCCACTTACAACAGTTACAAACCACTTAGCTGCCAAGTGCCAATACTCACAACTTTCAACAAACACCTGTTGCCCACCAAATTGATACCAAGTGAAGGCCTAAGGCCTTGACATGGCAACTTTGAAAAGTATGAAAAATATGCCAAGGGGAGTACAACAAACATCTATTAGACAAAATAATACCTTACATGAAACCTAAGTCCAAATATATATATATATATATATAGAATAAAAAATAAAGAAGCTTGTTCTACAAATTCTCTCATGACTTTGATAGGGAGAACCCTCAAAGATAACAATATAGCAGTAGTCTTCCTATGCACTTTACAACCCATGAACATATTGGAACTTCTTCAAATTCTTACACTGAAATGAAACACCAATCCATTTGCCTTTCTTAGACTTGGAAGCTTCCATGAGGACCATGATTTGCTTGAGAATAGGAAAATTTTTCATCTATTTCAATGTTGTTGCAGACTCTGTTTCTTAGAGTTTCTCTCCTTCCAAAAGCACTACATAAAGACAAAATTTTATTGGGCATCTTCTCAAATAAAATATGATCAATAAAAAAATTGTTTGCTTCTCCTTCCAAAGGCCGTAACAAAGAGGTACATCCCCAATAAGAAATTGAAAGATTAATAAAATCTCTTAGTTTCCGTGTAGTTAGCTATGCCCCCACTTATTGAATTATTGTTAAAATCTATTGCCGGAGAAAAGAAGAAACAACTATTAGAAAACATTGAATAAAAATAAAAATGCTATATTTTTCATCTCAACGATTCGACATACAACATTGTTCATTTTGCACAGATGATAAGTCCTTGACCCTAATTGCACAAAGATTAAACTCACATTGAATAAAGTTAAGTAAGACCCACATTCTTTTTTGCTAAATAATCAAGCGAGAGTGGCCCTTACACACACTTCAATCATTGAATTTTTAATTCCATTTTAAAGAACAAACCACTTGAAAGATAAATATTCACATAAAAAATAGGCAGGGAAGGGAGGAAGTTAGTTTAAATTGTTAATTTCTTTGTATAATTGGTCTTCTCTCTTGTTGGTTTTTTTGTGTAAGTTATTGTCCTAATGATCACATATTTCAAGTCACAGTGAGAGTATAGAAATTTGACAGAAAATCTCAAACCCATTAACCTTTCTAAGCTTCACAGTGTAGTCTGAAAGGCAATAAGATCAAAATTAATTTAATCCTATAAAAGATTAAAAAAAATGTATAACCACGTCACTTCAAAAACATTTAAGGAGCAACATAATTGGCAATTCAAATATCAAATATAAATTAGAAGAAGAAAGATGTATATTAAGTAATGAAGCACACTTCCAGCCCATGCCTCAGTTCCAATATGGTGACAAACAGAAGCCAAATTCTCAGCCTCAATGCTTAAATCAAGGAGATAATTTACAAAGCAAGACAGATTGGCCCTTAATATCACGCCCAATGGCTGACTTTGTTCTTTGCAATTACCTTAGGAATATATTATGCATTTACTTTATAACTTTTCCTTGTACAAATTACCTTCTATACATGATGTAAATAGAATTTCTCATAAACATATTTCAAGCCTGAATCACTGTCCACAATTCCAACAGTATTAAAAGCATGTAAAAGTTGCAAATTGATCATACCCTTTCTGGCAGAAACAATGGTGTTTTTTGTATTGCATGAACATGGCAGTGGTCACTTGGACTTCTTCATTGCTATATCTTCATCATCAACTTGAGCCCTTGCATCACTATAACACATGGCATCAATTCAAAAGTAGAAAAAAAAAATTAAGACAAACAATTTAGAATGGCAGAAAAGAATACATGGCCGACCCCCTAAAGATCTATAGCCTCAGAAACATGAACACTCCATAATCCCAATTCTTAAAATAAAAATAAAATACACCTAAATATATTAATTTTTTTAATCACTATATCCCCAACGTATCATGTCTTAATTTTTTTAAAGAAGCAACATATGACTGTGTGATCCATGTCCATATTTCTTAGTCTATAGCCAACCCCAAAATTTTGGGACTAATGCTTGGTTGATGTTGTTTTGGTAAGAACAAATGATTTATGTGCACTCGGTGTGTCCATAATTACATCGAATTATCAGTTTTTGCTTTGCATATAACATAAAAATACCAGCACATAAATGAACAAATCAATGTAGAATTTGATTATTAATATGAAACAAAAATTCATTTCAAAGATAAAACTTAAAGAAGGCCAAGATTAGATAAAAGTGGACAAATATGTATATAACTTACATTTCTAGGATTGGACCATAGTTGAACATCATCAACAGTGCAATAATGGTTGAGTTTTTGAATGTACTCATCGACTATCAATTGTACTCCAGGGGGACTATCAATTGTACTCCAGGGGAACGCTTTTTCCCTACCATTAATATCCGTAGGAACAACTCTCTGCCTAAAATAAAAAATCAATTAGCATTTAGTTAAACTCAAATTTGAAGGAAAAATCAAAAATAGATTTTATTTACCATAGATTGGCCCGTGCATATGCCTCCTGAAATATGAAAGAGTAAAGTCAAGAAGTGGAAATTATTAGTAAGATAAGAAACGGTGGAAAATGTAAGAACCCGAAAGAGGACCAGTCAGATTGGCATAGATTGAGATAACCATCCCGCCTTCCTTTTGCTTTTGATTTTGCCAAAAATGAGGAGAGGGAGGATAGAGAGGCGAAATTGAATCTGGTTTTTTTCTTTTTTTTCATAATGGAATCAAGTTTTTCTACGGGAAAAAAACCTAAAATAAATATCAATGTAGCATTCAATCCTATACTTATTTAATCCCAACGATTTCCTTAAGATTAGAAACAGAAGTACCCAAACTAAAATCAATATTTTTAGTGATTTCTGTAATCTAAAAAAACTAACAAAAACAAATATCTAAAATTGAGAAAACAAACATTTTGATAGAGAATCCAAAAACCCAAAACAAAAATGAATCAAATCTAAACCTACCCAACAAAAAAACTCAATTAAAAGTAATGTTTTATACCCAAACCTCCAAAATTAAGAAAAAAAAAATGTACCTTTGTCGATGACGGTTCCGGCGATCTGATGATCTAAGTTTGGCAAGGGATGGTGATGACCGGCTGTACGAACTCTGTCTCCTCTGAATCGCTATTGTTGTGTTTTTTTTCCTCCTTCCCTTCCTCTGCATCGCTAGGTTTAACTTCCCTTTTTTTTTTATTTGACTTTCACCGTTCTATATATATACACACACACACAGACTGTCAAACGATGTTAACCCCCTTCTCCGACCGATTCCGATTTTCCAACGTGTCCCTTTGGCTTGTCGTCGCTCGTTAGGTCCACCACGTTGCTTTTTGCTTCCTCCTCGCTCATCGAATCGCACAAATCGTTCGCCTTCTGATCCATAACTTCGTCGTTCTCGGCGTCCTTCGGATCCGACTTCTTCAATTTCTTGCTTCTATTGGTCGCCACAGCCTCATTCCGGGTCTCCTGGACCGGGTCTGACCCAAGGACCCGCAGATCTCTGATTGCGCCTTCATTGCCAAGGCGAACTCGAGCTTGTGACCCGTTCGAACCCGAGATAGCAACACGAACTCCTCCGAATATGTACCGTTTGCCGTACACACACACTCAAAGATCGATTCAAATCTGATTTTTCAAAAAAATTTAAAAATTGAGGAATTCAGTAATATAGAGAGCAAGAAACAAATACGTGAATCTTGAATTGGAAAAAATTGAATTAAAGAACAAACCTGTAGCCTGGATTGAAGGGATTGAATATACTTGAAGAAAAATATTAGGGTTCGTGAGAAGAGAGAGAGAGAGAGTTTGGGGATATTGGAAGAGACTGTATGGCAATTCTTCATCTTGATTAGTGTTTGATGTTTTGGGTTTTAGTTTTTGATCTCTCGATCTCTCTCTCCTTCTCCGTTCGCTGCCTCTCTACTTCTCTGTCTCTCTTTTCTCTCAGTCTCCCTCTCCTTTTTTTCACCGTGTAGCAATCTTTCTTTTTTCTTTTTTTTAAGCGATTAATTTTGTTTTATACAAAGGGGCTCCCAAACAGTATTTAACCCATTGTGAAACATTGCACCGTGCGGCTTTCTTTTGGCTTACGTGTCATCTCCTCCTTAATTCTAGCAAAAGGCTTCTGCTATTATATATAGTATTAGATTAGATTAGATTAGATTAGATAATATACATTAGTTTTATAAATCGCCACATAATGAGTTGGAACTTGGAAAAGATAGTGCTAATTATGTTTGGAACCAAACTTTGTACTTAAGAAAAACATTTTATACAAAAAAACCAAACCTTGTTATCTCTCTACTTATGCTACCTCACAAGCAAAAATCCATCTTTTAATCTCTTGGTTTCACACTTAATTCTATGATTTTTTTTCCCTCTCCCCATAGGGGAAGTCCCCTAAGCCAAAACCATCAAATTCTTCGTAACACCGGCTATTTATAAGACTTGAATCTCTATTTCTTGGTGGAAAGGGAAGACATTATTTCTGTGATAAGGAATTTACTTTCCTTTCACTCTTAGGAATAGCCTTTTCTTCCATACCAAGAAAACCCAAAAAATAATCAAATTACTTTTTGCTTCTTCAATAAGAAAGCCTAATTAGCTTTCCAATTCACAATTGGAATTTGAGACAATTTCTCAATACTTGTTTTTTTTTTTATTAGTAAAATTTATTGTCATCAAATAAGAGAACTTGGGGTTCAAACCTTCTTATACCAAAAAACAAAACAAAAATTGGTATCTTGCCCCAATGATAAAATAGTAAACATCATGAAGCATGGATCTTATTCAAATCACTACCTATCATGTTAGGTGAACATAATTTTGACATATCACCTTGACATGTAAAAATATTTTTTGAATTTGGTCTTTTGAATCAGACATGTCTTAAGTCTTCAAATTTCAGAGGTCATGGAAAGTTAATACAGATTATTTTTGCAATGGGGGCATATTAGTTTGGATCATTAATTGTTTATTTGTTGTCTTCTTGACTCCTTTGGAAACTACAACTCAACCGAGCAATTGACAAAGAAATTCCAAGTTGGTGTAAATGTAATTTTGCTGCATCTCCCTAAGAAAAAGCACAATCAGAAGCTGTGTTCTTTTTCTTTTCCCCCCCTTGTGAGATACAACTATTCATCATCTTTAGCACATAGAAGTAATCATTTGTAAAGCAAAATACATTTATGATGGGGTTGAATTTGCTGCGGATGCCTCTTATTGTGACTACTCTGAAACTAAGTTAATTATATTTTGTTTGCTCATGAACAAACGAGCCCAATTTTTTCATTCATTATTCTTGAATTGTTTGTAAAGAACTTAAGAAGGAATTGTAGAATTTCTTATAATTTTAATTTGAAAATTATCTGAAACACCATGATGATGAATTTTTATACTCTTGCATCTTTTGCCTTATTGTATCATTGATTGTTGCATTCAAGATTCTTCCTCACTCAATTTAAAAGCACCTTAGGATAGCATCACTTAAAGTAACAGGCAATTAGGTTAGATACTGATTTCAAATAGTTCTAAATCTTTCCTTAGTTTGCTGTTATGTTAATAGATAAATATATAAAATAGATATATTTGATTGCCCATCACATAGAATTTGGGTTTTAGTTGGAGGCATAAATCTGAGACTGAGACATTTGACTTAGTGAACTTATGTGACATGATCGTGTGTGTTTGTCTTTCTTCTTGTCTTATTTTTATACTGTTGCTAGCTTGAGGCAATGATTGTTTAATTCTATTACTCTTGATGGGCTTGTGGGAGTTCAACGGGTTCTAGCTTCAGGTTTATCTATCAGTGCACACAATATTTGTAAAGTTATTAATGAGAGTTGTTGTGAAACATAAATGAGTTTTTTCCTTTGACATTTGAATGGGATTTTATTCATGTTACATCTTACACTGAGTTAGTGCATTTGTAGTTTACTGTGGCCATTGATTTAAGAAGGGAGGAAAAATGGTAGAAAGTGCAATCAAACTAGTTATACACAATTTGGCTCCCTTGTTTGTCCAAGAAGCAAGATTGCTGGAGGGTATCCTATGGAGAAGTTGAGAGCATTCGTGGTGAATTGGAGTTCAAGGATGCATATGCAAAGGATGAGAAGGAAGACATGAGCAATGTTGCACAAACATGGGTCAAGTGAGTAACGGAAAAAGCATATCACATATAAGATGTCATTGATGAATACATACTACAATTTGCAAAACATCCTTAGGGGCAAAGGCAATACTTTCGTTTCCTTACAAAAATTATTCAATTTGCCACAAAATTAAAAAATAGGGCAAGGAGAACTGAGCAATGGTGTAATACATGACACATGGCATAACCCTTGAGTGGCATCCCTTTTATTGAGGAAGTTGAGGTTGTGAGCATTGAGTATCATAAGGACAAGTTGATAAACTTGCTAGTAGAAGGACCATCCAGTCACATTGTAATTTCAGTGGTTGGCATTGGTGGTGTAGGTAAGACTACTTTTGTCAAGAAAGTGCATGACAATGAGAAGGTGGTAGAACATTTTGACTGCAGTGCATGGATCATTGTGTCTCAATCATTCAACAGGGTAAAGCTATTAAGAGACATGATAAAGCAGTGCTGCAAGGCAAGGATGGAGTTTTCTCCTAAGAAAATTGACAAAATGGAGAAGACAAAGTTAATTAATAAATCGAGGCAATGTTTACTTGAACGGAGGAATGTAGTAGTTTTTGTTGATACAAGGAATGTAAGATTTTGGGGAAATAAAAAACTTGCTTTACCAACTAATGACAAGGGTAGTAGTATAGTAATGACATCCCAAAGCATAAGTGTTGCTCCATCAAACAAAAAATTTCCATCTTATCATGTGTACAAACTACTGCCTTTACCTTTAGAAAATGCATGGGAACTCTTCTGCAAGGTGTTTCTATGTGAAGATGGGTATTGTCCCCCTAAGTAGTTAGATTTGTCATGTGACTTAATTGACAGATGCGAAGAGTTGCCTCTAGCAATTGTGACTATAGGTGGCCTTTACTCAACAAAAGAAAAGGTTATTTTTTTTAGTGGTGCAAATTTCTTGATAGCATTAGTTCAAAACCATAAACTAATCCTAATCTCCTAAGTATCATCAAAATTTTATCCCTTAGTTATCATAAACTACCTTACAATCTCAAAGCTTGTTTCTTATATTTTGGTATGTTTCTCGAGGATTACTCTATCGATTGTGCTAAACTAGTTTGACTCTAGATTTTTGAGGGTTTTGTAAAAGAAAAGAAAGGGATAACATTGAAAGAGATTGCACAAGACTACTTGAACCATCTCATTCAAAGAAGCTTAATTCAAGTGGAAAATGTTAATTATGTTGGTTGAACTAGAAGGTGTCGAGTTCATGATATGATGTGGGAAGTAATTATTTCTAGGTTAGAGGAGTTGAATTTCTGTTTTGTCTCAAAATAGAATTGCTTAAGTATTGAGAGAAAATTGTTCGACACCTCTCAATTAAAAACAATGTAAATGCTCCATAGGAGAGTTACAAATTCCCACACTCATTCTATTCTCATTTTAGGGATTGATGAAGTGCCCAATTCTTTTCTTACTACTTGTTTTGCAAATTTTAAACTCGTGAGATCAATGGATTGTGAAGGTATTTCAATAGATTACATCCCTAAAGAAGTGGGTAACCTATTCCATCTAAAATATTTAAGTTTAAGGGACACAAATGTGCAACTGCTCCCAAAGTCCATAGGTGATCTGCACAACCTAAAGACTTTGGATTTGAAACTTTCTCTTGTATCTAAGCTGCTAGAAGAGATTAATGGACTTCGTAAACTCCAATATCTTGTAGTTTATATTGAAAACTATGATCTTGAATTTAATATAGATTTTAAACAAGCAGTAACGATACCAAGTGGCTTAGGGCATTTAGAGTCCTTACAAAAGCTTCATAAAGTGGAAGCCAATAGTGCTACCCTAATGGAAGAATTTGCAAGGCTGATGAAACTTAAGAAATAGGAAGTTGAAGATCTCTAAATTGAAGAGAGAAGATGGGATGGTTTTGTGCTTAGCATTAGAGAAAATGAGCTACCTCCAATTACTGAGAATTAGTTCAACAAGTGAGGAAGAAGTTCTTGAATTTCATTCAATGTCTTCTCCTCCATTCCTCCCACAAACTTTGATACTAGGCGGGCAATTAGAAAAGTTGCCAAAATGGATTCCCAAACTCAAATATGTAGATAGAATTGTTTTATTATGGTCAAAATTAATAAATGATTCATTAAAGGTCCTTCAAGCTCTACCTAATTTGTTGCATCTTTGGCTTTATGAGGGATATGAAGGTGAGGAATTACATTTTGAGGAAGGAAGCTTCAAAAACTCAAGTTTCTAAGGGGTTGTTTGGTTTTTTTTTTTTTTTCATCACTCATCACTCATCACTCTTTACTTAAAATACCATAATTTCTTATACCCACCAGTTTGGCACACTTCACACAGCTTCTCATCACTTAATTTTTCTTTTTTTTTTATGGGACCCATACTTGTAAATTGGTCAGACCCTTCTATTAAGCCTACAATCAAATATCCATACCCAAAAACCCACAAAAAAAAAAAAAAAAAATACAAAACCCAAGTCGGAATTGCTACCCACCACCATTGCACTCACCACCACAAAAAAATACTCACCATCACCACCCCTATCACCATCCATCACAAACAACAAATCCTAGAAAAAAACCAACACCCAAACCAGCAAGCAACCCGTTGATTCAAGACTGAAATTCAAACCGATTCAACATCGAACTTAGACCGATTCAACACCAAAACTCAAACCAAGTCAACACCGAACTCAACTGACTCAAAACCAAAACTCACACCAAGTCAACATTGAACTCAGACCGATTTGACACCGAAACTCAAACAAACACCAACAGCAACCTGAAACTCAAACTGATTCAACCCGAAACTCAAACAACAGCACCAGCAACCCGAAACACAAACAAACCCCCAGAAACCTGAAGCCCATAACACCGGTCAGAGAGAATAGAAGCAACAGAGACAGATGATAAATAGATCGGCAACTGGGAAGAGAGAGCACTGGTTTGAGAGAGAGCCTCTGATTTCGTTGAGAGATAGAGAATTGATGAGAGAAGGAGATGGAGAGAAGAGTGGCTTGGGAAGAGAAGAGAAAGAGGAAAAAAAGAAAAGAAAAAAAGAATGAAAAGAGATGGTCTGAAAGATGGGAGAGCCGTTGGTAGTCAATGAGCTGGCAAGGAAAATACAGGACACAAAAAAAGGGCCACTATATGAATATATTTACGAAATTGCCACAGAAAACTGAGTTTTGAAAACTAGAAACACCTAAAATGTGTTTTCAATTTCCATAACTCATCAGTCATCACTCAAAAATCAAAAAATTGAGTGATGGAAACAAAAACTGGAAACAAAAACCAAACAGACTTCTCAGCCATGGGACCCACATATTTTGAGTTATGGGTAATAGAAACAGAGTTAAATGATGGAAACACAAAAACCAAACAGCCTCTAAGGCTTTCAAGTCTGGGAGGATTAAATAGGTTGATAATAGACGAAGGTGCCCTGCCTTTTCTTGAAAAGTTTCGAATTGGACCCTCTCCACATTTGAAGGAGGTACCCATTGGCATTCACCATCTAAAAAGCCTCAAAACTCTAGATTTTCTTGATATGTCGAGGGAATTCGTCCTTAGAATGCAACCAAATGAAGGCTTTGATTTTTGGAAAGTCAAGCATGTTCCCTTTGTCCGATTTTGGTATAGAATTCAAGGGGAAAACTACAAAACCTACAATTGATCCGAAGTTATTGGAATTTTTCCTAAGGTAATTTAAGAGTTGAGAACCAAAACGCCCTCACCTCATGGAAGAAATTATAGGTATACCACTTTAAGCTATTAGAATTTTATATTTACAGTATTACCAAAACTTCAGACTTGCAATAAAAACCTTTTC
Organism: Castanopsis chinensis; assembly: GCA_032878915.1. Lineage (NCBI taxonomy): Eukaryota > Viridiplantae > Streptophyta > Magnoliopsida > Fagales > Fagaceae > Castanopsis > Castanopsis chinensis. The sequence continues at coordinate 1,602,793 of JAVQMG010000089.1, forward strand.
TTTTCTTTTATCCTTCTGTTGCTACACAGATGATTTTAGATAGAAGGAAATAATACAAGAAGTTAATGTAACATTTAGCCATAAAAAATAAATAAATAAAAAGTTTAACAGTTGTTTTATTCATTGTTATTTGTAGCCTTACTAAGTTTGTTCATTGAGATAGGTAGCCCTCAAGCTTTACCTCCTGCGAATCATCGTCTGTAAGCTTGCATTTCCCCTTCCGCATATTATAGACCATTTACAAAATCTTTTTTTTTTATTATTCATATCGCTATTGTGATAATTGTTAGGCTTAAACCATCAACATCAACATCTCAAAGGATTTTCAGGTACCAAGCAGACAAAATACTTGCTCATTAGTCAATCAACCAGGACATCGGAGGCTGATTCTCTTCTACATAGCTGCTTTTGTCATTGTGCTGTTGTAACCATGTGCCATTTAAGTGCATCAAGCCTATGAACCTGTTGAATAGATGATAAGGTAAAGAGTCATGTTTAGCAACAACGTTTTAGTTTAAATGTATTTGTTGTCTTTGTAGTGGTTTCAAGTGTAACATGTATTCAGCTGTATGCTTTGATACAGCTAGAATTTCTTTGACAATGACATTTGCCTTTAATTTTGTGATAGGGTAAACTATCTTTCTTTTACTTTTTATTTTGCCATATGCACTGTTCATAATGATAAAACTTAGTCTACTTCAACGAGAAACTTGAAAATGATTCAATTAGTGTTAAAGATTGTGGATTTAGTTACTAAACCCAATAGGATTTAACAAATTAGGACTTCGACTTTGGAAACCATATATAACTAGTGGAAAATGAGGCAAAGGTGAAAATGATATTTGCAGTCAACATCGGCAACATCAGTGTTGGGGTAGAAACATCTTGACAAGTAGTTAATTGAATGGACGATATGTCTGCTCCCACTTTTATGGTTGCCAATATTTCTTCTCTCACCATTGTCTGTTCTGGAATTTGTAGACTTGTATCTACATTTCAGAGTGAGTGCTTTTATTAGCTTCACTAGCTCTTCTGTGACTTCTGCAAAGTGACACCACATCCCAATCAAAGGGCTTTAAGGTTAGCAGTCACGTACAGAGCCTTGCGCCTAATAACTTTGCAAATTAATTTTATACTCCAGTTACAACATTTAAACTAAACCCATTTGAAAAGTTGACACTCCAGAACAATTATTACATCCTTTTAACATCTAGTGCTTCAATAGCAGTTGCTCATAATAGAGCTCAATGATGCAGAACAAATTCTTTATTCCAAACCATCTAGCACTAGCATGATAACATTTAGCACTGAAATTCCAACTTTACAAACAAAAGTTCCCATTGCACCAACAAGCTCAGATAAACAAACGATTCACAACATGAACAGGAAGGAGTTAACAAACCATCAAAAATAATAAGAATACATGATATCATATAAGCCACCTGGTCTCTTATCTTTGGTTTTTTTCCTGCATCTTTGTATTCATCCTGGTTTTAACCCCAACAATTTCTCCGGTCTCTGAATCCTTCCTTTCTTCAGCCCCACCATTAGCTTATCCTTTTTTGTTTTGAATCCCCTTGCTCAGCCCAGCAGTGTCTAATGGATCATCCCCAGAGTCACTGGCCTCACTCTGGACACCGTTGGCAGCTCCATTCTGGCCATAGTCCAAAATATGAGACATTCTCTCCACTTCTTTGACACCCACATTAACAGATGAGATGGGCTGCTTTTTACTGTCTCTTACAGATGACAGTTTTCTTTTTCTACTATATCCAGAGACAACACTTCAAGTGGGAGTGAAACATAATCTTCAGAAGCACTAGTTCTTTTCACAATAGCATCGCGAAGTTTGAAAATTTCTTAACTGGAAGACCATCAAGCCTCTCATCATAACTGGAAATTTCAAACACATTGGGAATGACAGCATCATCTTGGCATGGCTTCTGAGAATTTGCTCGATTCCTCTCTGCAGTAAGACTATTGCAGTAAACTTCATTCTTATCTGACCCAAAGTGTATAGGTAGTACTTTTCACGACACGAAATAAAATAGGTTAGTTTTGTTCTTCACATTCCTCTCAAGTCAAGATTCTGCACGTAAGATCTACAATTTTAAGAAGATATATATATAGTACACCGGGTTTGTACCATCCTCTTTGTGTGAGTTTTTGTCATTCTGTAAGAGTAAGAAAATTATAAAAAAAAAAAAGTGTGCAATGATGATTTTAAACAGGGGGTTGGTAAGATCTTTATTGGTTGGTAAGATTTTTATTTTTATCTCACACAATGAGTGGTCGAAAGAACCATAGCCTTTGGGACACCTGACATAAAATTTTGAATAGGTGGAAATGTGGAATGCGTTCATTTTAATCAAAAAAATCCATATGGTATTTAAGATCAGCCTCTTTAAGCAATCGCAGCCCTAAATTCTATACATCATACACGGCCTGGTATCCTGAACTCACCAAGACACTGCTACAAGGGCAAATAGTGCTTTAAGATTGATATGCTTCTAGGTCTGATTTGCGTGAAATGAAAATAGGCCATCCACTCTCCATGAAAGAATTAAAAATTCTGCTCTGCCCAAGTTACATTCCACAATTTTAAGCAAGTGACATCTTTATTATCCGCTACATTTAAGATAATTCTCACCCAAAACGATACTTCTGTTTACATGTCTTACATGCCTTGGCCTTACATTGCCGACAAAGCAAAAGCATTTTACACATTTTCATCTTTCAGATTACTGATGACTCGTTCCTTAGGCAATTTACATAATTGCATTACCCCAACAAATTATGATCGCTGTAGATTGATAAACCAAAATAGTATCATAAACTTAGAATCTATCCAAGTGCAAGTATTTAAGATGCAATTACTATGATACCTAAATGGAAATGGTTGTGCTTCAGCATGCTAGTAACACCCTCCACCACCAATATCTCTCCAGCCACCAGCTCATCTTCTGACCATGCCTGCTGTGAGTATCACCAGAAGAAACATTACTAATTTGCTATGCAGAATTGCAGCCCAGCTGAGAAGCCCACCTCCAATGATCTACCTAAGATAACATGTCAGTGTGTTCTTCCTCTTCTTTTTCATTGGATGTTATTGTACGGTAGCCATAGCTTTACAAATACCCATATATCAGTGGCTGATCCAGGATAGCCTGTTTGATCCACAATGATGCTCACCTAGGCAAAGTGGCAAATGGTAATTCCAGGTCATTGGGCCTGAACATCTAGGTTGTGGAGAGCTGCCATTTTAGATTCTGTGTGTTTGTGTTATGAAATGACAGTCATATAAGAAACCACAGAGAAAAAAGCCAAATTGTGTGATATACAGACCCCTTGCACCAAGGGAAACCCCCTTCAACATCACATGACAATTACTACAGTCAGCCCATTGCCTGGTCTTTATGAAGCTCAGCCTATAGCATTTTATAGAGGGCATGGAACTGAAAGGTAATGGCATTAGCTACACAAGGAATGGGGATGTCATAAACAACATTCAAACCCAAAAAAAAAAAAAAGGAATGTAGCATCCTGGTGATATTATTCAAAATACTCACAGAGCACTAATAAATTATTTATAAATTTAGGTAGTCCTTCAAGCAAGACCATCCATTGGCTCACTACTTAACAACCAGCCTAGTGAAAAGAAAATACCTTCAAATTTTTTACAAAGTCAGTTTCAAGATAAACAGATAAACAAATTACTAACACTATAATACCAAAGCAAATCCCTAAGAATTTGATTGTTCATACTTCATAGCCAATGAGATCTAACTCGATGGAACCTCCTCCCTAATAAGATCAAGGGGGAGGATACGGGCCATGGGTTCAAGAACCACTGGGTCCATGTGAAATTACCAATAAAAAAGAACTGAATTTTCATCGAAGGAGACCAGTCTACTAATTTATAGTTTCACACCAATCCCCATATGGAGGGAAAATCACTTATGAATAAAATAAAGAAACAAACCAATGAACTTCACAAATTATTCAAGAGTATAAGTTCACAAGCAAAGTAGCTTATTTCTTACAAAACATGTAACAATAGAATTATACAAAATAAGATGACCAAACACATCCCTCAGAATTCATTACTCATCAATAGAATTCTGTCCACTACTTTTAATTTGAATCACTCTTCATTGGGATGCACATAAAAAGTTTTAATGCGTCCAAACATAGACCACAAAGACGTGCATGCACACATATACATACACACGCACATGCAAGAGGCTAGTAAACAGGTAAACAATCACTTCAAAACAGAACATGAAACTTTGGTTTCATTCAGCTCCTTTATGAAAGGTGGATAGATTCTGCATATGCAATATGCAAAGTAAATAACAAACGAAAAAGTAAAATAAAATAAAAATAATTTCAGCCCCTAACTCTATGTGGGTTTTTCTGTTTGAATGAATTCAAAACAACCCATATAATGGAGTTCAAACAAGGCCATCAAATGGCTCCCTGTTATACAATTCTTTTTACAGAAAAAGAACTCATCTTATAATTTTACAAACACAGTTGCATTGGATACAAATAAGCAAAATATTACAACATTATAATACCAAGCACATCCCTCAGAGTTGAGTTGTTCATCAATTGAGATCAGTCCACTACTTTTTAATTGAACAAAATCCTCACAGGGGTGCCATGTAGTACTTTGCAGGGTATATCACATAGTAATTAATAAATAAATTTCACAAGGTAAAGCTCAAATCCCTCAAATATCAACAAAATGAAATCACTGAGCTAGACTGAATTGTAAAACCCCACAAACCCAACTAAGTCACATCGAATACTATGCATTACTAAAAAAATATAGGAAGAAAATTCTAAACTTCAGTTTGGCTACCGAGAAAAGAAAAGAAAATAAAAGGGATCCCAACAGGTTCAAGGGTTAATCGCAAAAATGAAATGTACAAACTCAAATAATGCCAAAAGGTACAAAACAATGAAAAGATTCAAACTTTGATAATTTCAATTTTCATTTCCTATCTTAAATTTCTCTCGCAAATTTTCTCGGCATCCAAACAAAATGCTAAACATAATACTTAAAAAAACAACAAGAGATAGCAATGTGCACTCGAAGTGAACTAGAAAACCCATTGAATAGTATTCGAAAACTTTCACCTTTCAATCATATGAACAATAAGAAGCTGGTTCTCTCTGGGATTTGCTAAGCAATGTGCACTGGAAATTAGGGTTTGCTTGGAATATAAATAGAGACAAGAACAGAGTATTTTATTACGAGAAATGATATGTCCACGATATCTATACTACTATTTAAGGGGCTTTCCCTATTTGGATTTTTATTTTTCATACAGTCCTATATTTAAGTAGAGACAAAATTAAAGGATAATTTGGTAAAAACTCTCTTTTTAGTTCAAAAATGCCCATAATGTCCTATATTTAAGTAGAGACAAAACTAAAGGACAATTTGGTAAAAATATAACTCCAACTCCTACTAAAATAATAATCTTATTAATTTTTAAATTGTATAAATTAGATTTTTTAAAATAAAAATCATATATATATATATATATAAAAAATTAAATACAATTTTTTTTCTCAAAATAAGACCACAGTCTCATCACAACACTAGACTACCAAATTATGATTTGTCATTATTATTAGGGCAAAAAAGTAATCTTAGTGTTAGATTAAAATTTAAATCAATAACAACTAATCACCTATGATTTGTTGTAAAAATATTATAAAAATATTGTGAACGTAACACCTCTCTTTTATTATTAGGCCATCAGATTAAGTTTAATTAAACTTCAACCCCCGAATTCCCAAAAAAAATATTAATAATGAAACAAAACGTGAAGTTTTTGGCGCGTGAGCTACAGTTGGAGTGAATTTGGTTCCGTTTTTTAAATTTTGCTTTTTTGAGAAAAGTGCAATTTTCAGAAAGTGCACTATGAAAACGTAATTTTTAAAAATGCTAAGTATTTGGTAAAAGTTATTAAAAAATAATTTTTAAAAAAATTGAGTGTTTGGCTAGCACTTATAAAAGTAGTAATTTGAAGGATAAATTACTAAAAATGACAATGTATATATAAGGAAGTTTATTTCATATTTAAATCAACTACTTCATATCTCACTCAAAAAAAAAAAAAAAAAACTACTTCATATACTTACTAAAAAAAACTAATTAATAATAATAATAATAATAAATTTATATTCTTTGTATTATTTTAATAATGTTTGAGCAATTTTTTTTTTTAGTGTCATAATTATTTGTTATTACTATTAATAACTTCTTAACAATATTAATTAAATCTAAATAATTTTCTTCATCATGAAGCACAAAATGAAAATGTAAAAAAATGATAAAATACAGACCAATAATCCAAGTTTAAATTGTACTACATAAAAATATAAAAAGATGATAAAATTCATACCAATAACCCAAGTTTAAATTATACTGCATGATATTATAAAATATTAAAAAAAAAATACAACCACTAATTATTATCCTCCCAGATGGAATTAACAATGGAATTATGAAGAACCCCCATCTCAGGGTCTATTAAAGATCCTGAGTTCTGCTCATAACTGCTACCTACTTCACTATTATGTTCTCTTCTAGAAATTGAATTTCGATTGGCATGTATGAAGCTCCTATCCTCCCTATCATTTAGTCTAACAAAATTATGAAGAGTCATAGTAGCAGATACAATAAGTATTTGGATATGAAATGGAAAAGCATGTTTCTGATAATTCTCTATTTATTCTTTCACACACCAAAAGTGTGCTCAATCACATATCGAAGAGATGAGTGGGCATGATTAAATTTTTCATGTCTATTTCTAGGGCTTCCATCTCTCCTTTGAAATTCCTGAAGATGGTAAGATATCCCTTTGTATGGTGCCAAATAGCCTTTCATCATTGTGTATCCAAAATTAACTACAAAATATTTCCCTTGAAAAAAAAATAAATTATATTAACACACACACAATATATCATTATAATGAACAATTGATTAACCAATTACAAACCTAGTGGTGGGTTTGGAAAGTTGTTGCTTTGTTTAACAGTATTAAGAAAAATGGAGGTGTCATATGCTGCACCTTCTCATCCAGGTAAAACAAATGTAAATAACATATCAAAGTTACATGCAGCCATTACATTTTGGGTTGGATATCCCTTTCTTCCAAAGTATAGAATGGACTTATCAGTAGGCACAACCGCTATCACATGTGTGCCATCAATCGCATTGATGCAATCCTAATAAAAATATTAATAGTTTTTAGTTCTACATGCATTGTTTTATCTTATAGACAATAGCACTTATTCAAATATACAATAGTACACATACTTGGAAATGTGGCCAATAAATTGGATGATCTTGTAATTGGGTTGGAACTTCACTAAAAGTTGAATCCAAAAGCTTTACATATGCAACTGCAAAGCGAGCACCCAACAGAGTGATCATCTTCTCGAAAATGCCTACTTATGGTTTCACCTGAATGCTGAAATATATCTTGAACCATTTGATTACATGTTCCATGACCAAGTATCAGTAAACAGATTGCCGCTGACTCTTCTAACCTTATATTTCTTGAATGTTGAAGTCCATAATCATGTTGTAAAACTTGATACAAATTATGAAACACCTCCTTTTTTATTCTAAACATTTTGTAACACAATGTCTCATTACCTTCCATACAACGTCTCACCCAAGCCCACTCTGTTTGTTCAAAATCATAACAATGAGTCCTATTAATGTACCTATTGAAATTTGTTACAGTTGCTTCACATGTAACTGTCACAAGTTGGTAAAACTCCTCATCAGAATCGTCGTTACTATTATCATCATCAGAATCACTGTCACTACTCTCACCATTATCATCATTGTCACTACTCTCATCATCATCATCATCATTGTTATCACCATCATTATTATTGTCAGCATTGTTATAATTGTCATCATTCAAGTCACCACCATCATGATCATTGCAGTAATTTCTGTAATTCCCATCCATTAACAGTTCCATATAGCCACTCTTATGAGTATCATTATAATCATCCATATTGGTTTAGACTATACAACAAAGCAACAAATAATCTACCAAGGCTAATACTACTTTAATATAAAGGCGAAAACCACATTTTCGTCCCTATATTTTCACGCGATTCCTATTTTGGTTCCTAACTTTTATTTGCACCGCTTTTAATCTCTATCCTGAAAAATACGTCTCGTTTTTGTTCCTACCGTTACATCAGAGACGAAAAATGCACACGTGGCAAACGGAGTACACTGTTGGCACACTCAAAGCTGACGTGGTCATTAAAATAATAATAAAAAATTTTATTTGGCATTAAAAAAGTATCACATCAGCATTTAAATTAAAAACAGAATTACAAACCAAAAATCACATGAATTGAGATTTAAATGTGTCTTGAACAAGAACAATAAGAACACAAACTCAGATCTAAGAACACAAACCTAGAAATTAAAAAAAAAAAAAAACTCCAAAACACGGAAGAGCAGTGCAGAAGCAACTATCAGACCAACCATGCTCCTCGCCATACCTGATTGCCTCACTTCGCTCCGATACACTCCCAACTTTCTCTTCCCCCGACTCTCCAACTCGACCCCGAACTCGCTGTCGCCAACTCAGACGTGTCGCCTCTGCAAAGCGTCACTAATCACCAACTCCGACTCCTTTGAGGTTGGTCGATTCCTCGGTAGTTATGGCTTCATGAACATCACTAGGTTTTTCAACTTTTGTATTTTCGCCTTACTTAGTCTCTCTATTTAGTTCCCGAGATAATTATAATCACAACAATTTTTCTTAGATAGCTGAATGAATCTCAATGAAATCATCTTTATATTATTAGCTTTTGTTATGGTTTCCGACTTTGATATAAGAATTTTGAATCTTTAAAAATATGTTCACCAACACGATAGCGGAGATATTGCAAGAAATGAAAAACAAGTGAATTCTTTTTAGTTTTGGAGTTTTTTATTTATTTATTTAATTTTTGGGTTTGTGTTCTTAGATCTGAGTTTATGTTCTTTTGGTTCTTATTCAAGACATACTTAGATCTCAATTCATTTGATTTTTGGTTTTTAATTCTGTTTTTAATTTTTTTAATTTAAATGTTGGCATGACATTTTTTTAATGCCAAATAATATTTTTTATTATTATTTTAATGGCTAGTCAGCTTTGAGTGTGTCAACAGTGCACTCCGTTTGTCATGTGTGCATTTTTTGTCTCTGATGTAACGATACGGACAAAAACGAGACGCATTTTTTAAGATAGGGACTAAAAACGGTACAAATAAAAGTTAAGGACCAAAGTGGAAATCGCATAAAAATGTAGAGATAAAAATTTTGTTTTCGCCTAATATAAATCAACATAATAATCTACAAAGTAATAAAAGGCAACAACAACACTTTAACAAAAATTTCAAATGTATTTACTTTACATATATATTAGTTCAAAGCTAATACTAAATATCATATAACTTAGTTTAAAGTTAATACAATATAACTAATACAACATAAAGCTAATATTAGTCCTAAGCTAATACAACATAAAATTAATATTAGTACCACATAAGGTTGGTTATTTCTTTTGGTTCCAAATCATTCCTTGTAGCCATTGCAGATGTGAATCTGGCTCCTTGAAATTTAGGAACATCTCCTTATGTGACCTTTTCATTAAGACATAGGAAGCTTGAATCACAAAGGTATTGTCCACTCCAGGAAGTGCTCTCACAATCTTCATGACATTATCAATTGAACTTGGTTACTCTCGAGAAGTACCTATAGACTTATTTTGACATACATTTATTAATTCACTAATACGACTGTTCAATATTGCAGCTCCTCCTATCTTCTTCTTTTTCTTTTGTGAGAGTATTGATTCACTAGTTCGCTTTTGTCCTGAACTACGTGATTGACTAGTATGTCCTTGCTGCAAACTATTAATATCTAAACTCATGTCACATTGATTATCCTTAGATTCGGAGCTGCCAGATGAATCACCAGCACCCTCTTGTGACATTGTTGGAGGGAGTGTATATGAAGAAGGGGTCCATGCAGCTAATCCAGTTGCTGCAACATCCCTAAACATTCTATCAAGTTGTTCTAGATTTTATGGACCTTTCAGTTGAAATTTTGTAACTTTGGGTAATTCCTACAAAATGTAATTGTCATTTCACTCGTATTACAACAATTTTACAAACACAGTTGCATTGGATACAAATAAACAAAATATTACAACATTATAATACCAGGCACATCCCTCAGAGTTAAGTTGTTCATCAATTGAGATCAGTCCACTACTTTTTAATTGAACAAAATCCTCACAGGGATGCCATGTAGTACTTTGCAAGGTATATCACATAGTAATTAATAAATAAATTTCACAAGGTAAAACTCAAATCCCTCAAATATCCACAAAATGGAGTCACTGAGCTAGACTGAATTGTAAAACCCCACAAGCCCAACTAAGTCACATCGAATACCATGCATTACTAAAAGAATATAGGAATAAAATTCTAAACTTCAGTTTGGCTATCGAGAAAAGAAGAGAAAATAAAAGGGATCCCAACAAGTTCAAGGGTTAATCGCAAAAATGAAATGCACAAACTCAAATAATGCCAAAAGGTACAAAACAATGAAAAGATTCAAACTTTGATAATTTCAATTTTCATTTCCTATCTTAAATTTCTCCCAAATTTTCTTGGCATCCAAACAAAATGCTAAACATAATACTTAAATAAACAACAAAAGATAGCAATGTGTACTCGAAGTGAACTAGAAAACCCATTGAAAAGTGGAAAATTGTCAAACCTTTCAATCATATGAACAATAAGAAGCTGGTCCTCTCTGGGATTTGCTAGGCAATGTGCACTGGAAATTAGGGTTTGCTTGGAATATATATAAGGGACAAGAACAGAGTATTTCATTATTAGTCCCTCAGATTAAGTATAATTAAACTTCAACCCCCAAATTCCCACAAAATAATAATAATAATAATAATAATAATAATAATAATAATAATAATAATAATAATAATAATAATAATAATAATAATAATAATAATAAAACAAAACGTGAATTTTTTTGTGCGTGAGCTAGATTTTCGGTGAGGAGCTAGTATATGGTGTACCCGGCATGTATGCCGGGTCACTCACACACTGGCAGGTCCCACACACTACAAATTTACAAACTACAATGTATGCCGGGTCACTCACACACTGGCAGGTCCCACACACTACAAATTTACAAACTACAATGTTCTTGTCAAAGAGATTTTTCCATCATTTTTGGTTCTAGTTAAACATATCTAATTGAGGATTTTAGTAAAAAAAAATCACGTGTTTTACTTTTATCTTAAATATGGTAATATCTTTGGATTTTTTTTTTTCAAATTATGAAAATATTTATGCAATTAATATTTTATCTAAGGATTTACTTGAGGATATGTGAAAATGTATTTGTTTGAGTTTCTATTTGTTTTTCTTTTCTTTTTATGGGTTAGTTAACGAATGTTTTTAAAGGGATTTGTTAATTAACTATTTTAGAAAAATTTTGATATAATTTTTATATAAAAGATAAAAATCTATCAAAATAATTAATTTCTTTTTCTTTTCCTTTAAAAATTTTTTATAAATATTTTATAAACCAATGCTCTTAAGATATTTATTAACTTTTCCTCTGTTTTATATATATAATATATATGGATCAATATTTTTTGCCCAAGAGAGATAACATAGGAAATAATCATTTTATGTAGAGAAATGTTATATCCATAATATTTTATAAATAGCAAGTTGTTATTGACTATTATAGGTGAATAAAAAGGTAATTTAAGTTATGAATTCAAATTAGAATCAATAACAATTTACCACCTATGATTTGTTGTAAAAATATTGTAGACATATTACTATTTAAAAATATTATTTTAGTGGGTTCTAGTTAGCTCAAATTGAAAGACAAAAAAAAAAAAAAAAATTCAGACTTGAAAAAACAAACCTATTTGATGTGGTCTTAAGGGAAATAGAACCTATTTGAGCTTTTTCCTAACCTGAGGGAAATAGAACTTGTTCGATGTGGCCCAAAATTAGTAGAGAGAAATTGAAGTGAGAAATGTAGGAATAAAAAAGTGAGAGAGAGAGAGAGAGAGAGAGAGAGAGAGAGAGAGAGGGCTGAGATTTGATCTAAGAAAGAGCTTACCTCAAATCCATTTGTTGCTGTTGTTGTTTGTAGTGAAATCTGAAGTAAAGAGGTAGGTGAAAGGAGTTTGAAAACATAGAATTAAAAGAATTGGAGAACTGAAGAAGAAGCAATTTGAGTTTAAAAACCACCGTAAATTACTGGAAGTGTGGTCCTATTTTGTAGATAGTGTTTTACGTGGAAGTTAAAGAAGCATTTTTACCATATTTTGCCCCTACTTAAACATAGGCTGTTGGGGTATTTTGGAACCAAAAAAAAAAAAAAAAAATCTGGTCCAAACAGGAGTAGTCACTTAAATAGTAGTATAGATAACAATTTATCACCTATGATTTGTTGTGAAAGTGTTGTAAAAATATTGTGAACATATCACTATTTAAAAATATTATTTTAATGGGTTCTAGTTAGCTCAACTAGTAAAGCTTTGATTGTTGTATAAGAGATCTAAAGTTCAATCCCCGCCTATACCAAAAACTGATTGGCGTTTTAGTCTGATGATAAAAAATAAAAGTTGATGCCATAAGTTGAAACTATATATATATATATATATATATATATATATATATATATTCAGACATGTTTGTAATAGCACCAATTTATCCAAAAACCAATGTTTGAAGGATCTAAAAAGAGAGTAAGAGATGACCTCCTATAGGATATTTGGATGAATGATACAAATACAATACTACTTGTAAGATTTATTTTAAAGATTTTAAATGTGATTAGATTTTTTTTGTACACAAAAACAAACAACTTTATCTAAGCTGGCAACTCTAAAAAAAAAAAATTCGCCACAAATTTGTGTTAAAAATGAAATAATACATCAATGTCTTTACCAACAATGATTAAGACATAATAAAAATTTCCTTCCTTTTTTTCATTTTATAAATTATATGTTCAAAAAAAATTATTTTAATTGTTTTTAATTATAGTATCTAAAGTTTCTATATAATTAAAAATCATTAAAGAAAATTTGCTTAATTTTAGTTATCATATCTTAAAACATACTAATTTAAAAAAAAAACACACACACACACACACACACACACACACAAGAGAATTAAACATACTAACTTATATGATAGAATCTCAAAATATCTATTATTATAACAAAAGTATATAGCCCAACAAATTAAATAATAATTAGAAGGAAAATTGTTCCATTCTATTCTTTTCAATTTCCTTATGATTCCATTCCATTTTCTTATGAACTCTTAAACGAAGCCTTAAATATATCGATGGCAAAAAAGAAAGAAACCATAGCGTGATTCGAAAATTTTACCAAAAAAATGACAAATCCCTCCCTATGCTTTGTAAAACCTTTCTTTTTCTTTTCTTTTTTTGCTCCATTCTACCATTTTTTTTTACTTTAAAGATAAATTGATATGACAATAAATAATAAATTTATTAATAAACAAAGAGAAACTAATAAGGTGCATAACAAAAGTCATGTTTATTATGTATCTCATAAAATTTAAGGAATGATTGTTATTTCTACATAACTTATTTACTATCATTTCTATCGGGTCATTGGGCTCAGGAAATATGTGTTGGGTTTAAGACCCAATTCGAGGACACTGAATGATCTGAAAATGTGAGAATATCAACCCAAGAGGCAATGCTGGTGGATAGAGAGGCGAGGTCTGATCAAGGTTGTCCAAGAAAGTGGTCCGAGGAAGAGTATGTCCTCAACTAGGTAAGACCAGGATTAGAAAGGGTTGTCCGACGTCCAAAAGTGATATTCTAGGAGATCCTATAAGTAAGGGTAGGCATGGTGGATGTATAGGATAAGAAGAAGGGTTATGAAATATCTAACATAAAGCTGTTACCACCGCATTGAATGCTCTGCAGCTACCTCTCTGACCGCAATAATGGGGAAGTGATGCCTGAGTATTAGGGTTTAGCCTTACAACTGCCTCCAAAGACTTCAGAAATGGGTTGATGAGACAAATATCTAAACTAGTAATCTGATCCATACGTGGAGGATGGAGAGAAGAAAAAGTATTGTATAAAAGAAAGGAGAACATTCAGGAAAAAGGGGATCAAAGGGGGGGGGGGGGAGAGAGAGTACTGTAGATACTAAGATCAATAACTGTAATCAGTCTTTGAAAAAGGGAAATATAAGATCTAGTTTCCTCGGCTTGAGTCCGAGGACAATTTCTATTATATAAACTATCCCATGTATATGATGTTGCAATCTAACCTATCATCTTTGTTATTCAAAATCACTATAACCTAAGTTTCAAGCTCACTCTCTACACATTTATTGTATTGAGCTTTTTGGATCTATATCAATCTTAATTTTGGGTTTAGGTGCAAATTGTGACCTTTTTTATTTCCATGGAAAAAGGTTAGTCTAATTTCGTTTAATAATTTTGAAGTTGTAAAACTGAAAATTGGACAAGAAGAAAATATCATAGGACTTGTTTGGATATGGAATTTGTTGAAGCGACACTTCACACTTCAAGTATCATTTTACCACAACCGACAGGTCCGACACAAACTAGCCAAACAAGCCTAGTCGAACTGGACAGGAATAACTGTAGAGAAGAATGATCAAGTAAACAGACCAAACAGTAACGTCTGCATATAAAAATGTCGACAAAATACAGTGCCTACCTTTGAAACTGGACATAGCCATGGAAGCTCAGAAGAAGAAGCATAAACTGGTTGTGGGTCTGTTTCTTTTCATCGTGTTCTTGTTTGAGCCTGGTGTGAGAGCTTGGACTGGTGAAATCCATGGCAGAGTCTTTTGTGATGTCTGTAGCGATTCCTCTATTGGTCCTGAGGATCATGTTCTTGAAGGTAACACTCACACATAACTCTCTCTCTCTCTCTCTCTCTCTTAAATGGCCACTCTCTATGATTATATTGTTGCCTAGTCTAATTTCTGAACTGGGTTTTGGTTTTTGGGTTGTGATTTTTGATGGGTTGGTAATGATGATCTGGGTTATGCTAAAAATTGATTATTTTGGCAAATTGTTTTGTTAGGGAGCCTTTTGACTACTGTAATTAGGTTAAATTGATTTAGATTGTGCTTGGACTTAAAAAAAAGTTAAACTGGTTTTGAAGGGTAAGGCTTTTTCATTGTGCTATGTCTGTGATTTATATTTTGTATGCATCACAACGCATATTTGGGTGATACAATCAATTGAGAAATGGTTCTTTCCTTGTCGTAGATAGAGACACTGGTTTGGGGTTTTTATTTCGGCTTTTTGTCAGTAATTTGATTTTTGGTCTGATCAGCATTGAAAGATATAATTTAGAACGCCCCTCAATCTGTAAATGTCAAATTTTAGTTGATATTGTTTCAGTTATTTCTCTAGCTGAAATTTTCTGTGGAATTGATTTATAAACGATATGATTGGGCCATTTATTGGCCAATATAGGCTTTTGTCTGCTAAAATCTTGTTTTCTTCTCATGTTAAAATCATTCTGTTGAATTATTTAATAAGGAAAAGAATGCATAATCCTCTTGCTGATGGGGATACATGTATCATTTTGTGTATTTAGCATATTATGTGAATAGCTGCTATGCTGTGTTATTTCCCCATTTCTTTGGAGGGCGGGGTTATTCGTAAGGGTTGTAGGGCTTTTCTTTTTGAGAACATGTGGCTCAAAGTGGATGATTTTGTGGAGAAGGTGAAAATTTGGTGGGATTCGTATCATTGTGTTGGAACTCCAAGCTACAGGTTTGCCATGAAGTTGAAAGCTTTAAAGGGAGATTTAAAATAGTGGAATGAGTCCGAGTTTGGCAATGTCACTGTTAAGAGAACTAAGCTATGGAATGATCTTAACGCCCTAGATTTTAAAGAGGAAAGGGTGTTTCTCTCTTTGATGATGAGAAGCGAGATAAAGAGAGAATTCACTTGGAGATTGAGAGGATTGCCTTGTTGGAGGAGATTAGTTGGAGACAAAAATCGAGGGTGCTATGGTTAAGGGAGGGGGATAGCAATACGAAAATTTTCCACCAGATGGCTAATTCTAATCGAAGGAGTAACAGTATTGGTAGTTTAAATATTGGTGGAGTGTTGACATCAGATCAGGAAGATATTGAAGAGGGTATTGTTCGGTTCTATAAAAGTCTTTACTCGGAAGATAAGCCCATTTGTCCTCATCCAGATGTGCTGAATTTTTCGGAGATTTCTGAAGAGAAGGCTGACTGGCTGGAAAGACCCTTTGAGGAAGCTGAGATTTTTGGAGTGGTTATGGATTTTGATGGTGATAAAGCTCCTGGTCCTGATGGTTTCCCTATGGCGTTTTTTCAGGCTTGTTGGGCCATTATCAAAACTGATCTATTGGAGGTTTTTCAGTATTTTTTTGATAATGCTCAGTTTGAGAAAAGCCTGAATGCTACTTTCATCTCTTTAATTCCTAAAAACTCTGATGCAGCAGAGGTAAGGGATTTTCGGCCTATTAGTCTAATTGGAGGGGTGTACAAAATTATTGCTAAAGTTTTAGCTAACAGGCTAAAAATGGTGCTCGGGGGATGTTGTTCATGAATCTCAAAATGCTTTTGTCAAAGGAAGACAAATTTTAGATTCCGTTCTTATTGCCAATGAATGCTTGGATAGTAGGTTAAAATCCGGAGTTCCTGGGGTGTTGTGTAAGTTGGATGTAGAGAAGGCCTATGATCATGTGAATTGGGACTTTTTAAATTATATGTTGGATCGTTGTGGTTTTCATGAAAAATGGAGAAGATGGGTTTTCTTTTGCATCTCTACTGTTAAATTCTCTATTCTCATTAATGGATCTCCATGTGGTTTCTTTGAAAGCTTTAGAGGTATAAGACAAGGTGATCCTTTGTCCCCTTTATTGTTTGTCATTGTTATGAATGCTTTTAGTAAAATGTTGGATAAGGCAGTGAGAGATGGGCTCATGTCGGGTTTTAGGGTGGGTCCTACAGGTAACTCTTTGCAGGTGACCCATCTTCTTTTCGCTGATGATACCCTGGTCTTATGTGATGCTGATCTTGGTCAGATTCTGTTTCTCCGGCTGGTATTGTTTTGGTTTGAAGCAGTTTCTGGCCTGAAAATTAATATGGATAAGTCTGAATTAGTCCCTGTGGGTGTGGTTCCAAATATAGTAGATATGGTGGATGTGCTAGGATGCAAGCAAGGCTCCTTTCCTATGAAGTATCTTGGTCTTCCATTGGGTGCTAAGGTCAGAGATAGATCTATTTGGAATCCTATTATTGAGAAGGTGGAGAGGAGGTTAGCAGGTTGGAAACGACTGTATCTCTCAAAAGGAGGTAAAGTTACTCTTATTAAGAGTACTTTGTCCAATCTTCCAACTTATTTTCTCTCTCTTGTTCCTATCTCGGTGGCAGTTGCAAACCGTATTGAGCAACTTCAATGGAATTTTCTCTGGAGTGGTATGGGGGATGTTAAAAAAACTCACCTATTGAAATGGGCCACGGTTTGCACTCCTCTTCATTCTGAAGGTTTAGCTATTAGATGTCTGAGAAGTTTTAATAAAGCCTTGTTTGGGAAGTGGTTATGGAAATTTGGGAATGAGCGTCAAGCCTTGTGGAGGAGAGTGATAGGGCTAAATATGGTTGTGAAGGGGGAGGTTGGTGCTCTCTTCCTGTTATTGGTCCTCATGGTGTTAGTTTGTGGAAATCTATTAGTAGTGGTTGGCCTTACTTTGTTCGTCACATCCAATTTGAGGTTGGGGCCGGGTCTATTATTAGATTTTGGCAGGATATTTGCTGTGGGGACTCTTCTTTGTGTGTGCTCTATCCAAGACTTTTTTCTTCAAGTCGAAATAAGGAGGCCTCAGTGGCTGAGTTGATGAAGTTCCCAAATGGTGTTCTATTTTGGGATCTATCTTTTAGAAGATACAGTGAAGATTGGGATTTGGAATCCTTCTACAGTTTAATGCCTAGAATTTATGGAGCTTCTTTGAAAGGAGTTGGGACCGATAAGACGTGTTGGAAACCTGCTATGGGAAAAGGTTTTGCTGTTCATTCTTACTACCAAGTGCTGACAAGAAGTTTCGATCAGTCCTTCCCTTGGAAGACTGTTTGAAAGTCTAAGGTCCCCTCTAGAGTTGCTTTTTTTGTGTGGACTGCAGCTTTGGGGAATATCTTGACTATTGATAATCTTAGGAAGCAGTAGATTTTGATTTTGGATTGGTGCTGTATGTGTAAAAGAAATGGAGAATCAGTTGACCACCTCCTCATCCATTGCTCTATTGCGTTTGATTTATGGTCAGTGGTGTTTACTTTGTTTGGCATTCACTGGGTTATGCCGGGAACAGTGGCGGAGCTGTTGGCTTGTTGGCAAGGAAAGTTTGGGAGGCATCGGAATTCTGCTATTTGGATGGCTGTGCCCCATTGTTTGATGTGGAGCATTTGGAGGGAGAGGAATAACCGGCATTTTGAGGATTTAGAGGGATCAGTTTCAGATCTTAAACTCTTCTTTCTTAACTCTCTTCTGGACTGGGTTACAGTGTTTGGCTTTTCTTCTTTTTCTTCAGTCCATGGTTTCATGGACTTTTGTACTTTATGCACTTGATTTGTTTTTGTCCTTGTTGTATACTTCCGGTATACTCAGGTGACACCCCTCTTCTATTAATATATTTTATTACTTATCAAAAAAAAAAAATATGAAGGTTGATTAAAGATCAGTTCTAGGAATAGCCACCCATTCTTACCCACTTTAGTCAAATTCTAAAAGATACCCGTCCAAAGGGCCCTATCTTGGTCAGGTTCCACATCATTAAAAAAAAAAAAAAAGATGAATTCCAAAAGGATGGCTACAAAGAGCTTCAAGGTTGAGTTTCTGTGACTGTAATAGTCATCATTCTGAATTGATAACTCCAGTGTGCATGGCTGACTACCCAGATAATTTTTTTTTTTAAAAGAAGTAGCAACAATCACAATGCTATCTACAATGAATGTTCTAATTATTTATATTGATTTCTGCATCAAAGGAGCAGGCTATAGGTATTTCATTTTGTAAAGTAACTACTTATAAAAAAAAAACTCCTAGCTACCAATGCAAATTTTTTGAAACGTAGGAAAATGATATTGTGCAAATTTTAGCAATGTAAATGTCAAAATTCTCAATTTGATATGAAATTTAATTATTGTTCCAAGCCTGGAAGACATGTAACAACCTAATCCAAAATTCTCACTCTCCCCAGTATGTTGTTTCATTTCTTTCACATGGGTTTTTAATTATAGTAATTTGTTTGTTCCGTATCATTTCTGAAGCTTATAGGATTTTAAGAAGCAATTGTATTGACTTGTTATCAAATTTTTTGAATGATAAAAATAGTTTTATGTTATAGTGGTTTAATCCTTGCATCCGATTGTGCACTCAAAGGCTAAGAGTTGAAAGTAGTATGAATGAAATTAATCCTTTGAAACCAGGATCAAAGCAACAGTGAATTTAAGTACTCCAAATTTGCCATTTAGGATGCAATTTCAGGATTCAATCATTGATTAACCTTCACAGTGTAGCTTGCCTTTGTATTGAATTTGGTGTAAAATTCTGTGGTTTTTATTGCAGGTGCTGAGGTAGCTGTTCTTTGCATCACAAAGTCAGGTGAAGTCTTAAATTATCAGGCATTCACAGATGCAAAGGGGATATACACAGTAGCAGAGACAATGCCTGAGAGTGACCGCTGGGATGCATGCCTTGCACGGCCCATAAGCAGTTTCCATGAACACTGTACACATCTTGGTGATGGCAGCACTGGAATCAAGTTCAGCTATAATCACCCGTCTGGTTATTCTCACGCCGTCAGAACGTTTGTCTATAGACCTGCCAGTGTGCCAACATACTGCATTTGAAAGTTGAAAGTTGAAAGTTGAAAGTTGGAAGTTGGAAGTTGAAGCCATATAGGCTTGGTGTATATTTATGTTGAAATCTGTACTATGCTTGAACTGAAAACAAAAGTGAGAAAGATGGTGTGGATATGTATCGTCAATACGTGCTTTGTAGTGACCATCCAATGTGCGTGCTTGTGCTGGCTGTGCACCTAGGTAGATCTAGTGATTGTATTTATGCTGAATGTCTTATAAACCTTGTTAGTTTAATTGAAAATTGTATAAGGTTATCCTTATCTATTCGAACTGAGCCTCATGGACTCTTGGTTTCAATCAATTAGTTTGTTTGTTTTTTTGTTTGTTTGTTTTTTTTTTTTCAGTATTTTGGAACATCAGCTACGGTAATAAGCTCAAAAAATGTTATTTATGCAGAAATTGTGGGAATTGTATAAACTAGAGCTTATATAGCAATGGCTGATTATTCTCCTTTGTTTGAAATGGAGTTGATTGTTTTGGCAAGTAGCGTAAAAAAAAGTGGTAAAAATGCTTTTCTTACACTATGTTTATGGTAGTTCATACGGCCTGTTATCTTTGAAACCAACCAATTTCTTCTATGTAGGGATAAATGAGCAAAAACTAGATGATAGGTATTTGCTCATTTTCCAAACATAAAAGTGGGATTGTGAACCACGCCAAATGTAGAGGGGAGAATCTTTTCCAAAAAAAAAAAAAAAATCAAAATCAAGATGGACAAAATCCAACTTATTAGGATACATGTCTCTCTCTCTTATATCACCGATTCACCAATTCAATTTTTTTGATAGTAGTTTCTTCTTTTCTATTATTTTTAATAATTTGATAATCACAACAATAAGAGGGGGGATTAAACCTTAGATTTTTGTTAAATACACTAAAAAATGTCAATTGAATTACAAGATTGTCTCAACACTTTTTTTTTTCTTCTAATTTCACTATACCTTTGGCATTTTTTTTTTTCACAAGATTATTGCAAAAGGTCTTTTTTATTTTTTATTTACTTGTAGAATCGCACAAAACTTCTAAACTTCTTAGAATATAGGAAACAATTGGTTCAAGATTTGGCACATAAACAATCAATTCCTTTTTTCAATTCTACACAAATATTTATGAAAACTTTATTATCTTCTCTTCCATTAAAGTTCATTTTTTCATAACGTGTTTTAATTTTGGCATATTTATTTTTATAATAAACAATTTAATATACATATATACATAGTATAACTTTTTGATGAACTAAAAAAAATATTATAAGTGCTCATAATTATAAAGTGGAATAAATATATGGCAAGTTATTATTGATGGAACATAAAGTAAAATATAAAAAAAAGTTATAGGAAATTTGTATTATTTATAGAATAAAAATCCTCTATGTTACTCTTTATAATCCATTTTATGTTCCACCTATCAGAATTTGTCATGTGTTTAAATTTTGATTATTTTTTATAAAAATTCAAAAAAATAAAAAAAATTGTGATTAGTGAAATACAAAATGAAATAGACAAAATATTATAGGAGATTTGTATTAAAAACAAATGATATTGGGTCATATGAGTCAAAAGTCCCATGATCCAACGGCTGTAACTAATCCCACTGATCGCGGATCTCAAGCGAGGCAGATACTGACGTGGCGCGATATGGTAGGAGTACTTGACGTATTACGAACTGACGCAAAAGCCCCCAAATTAGCCAAAGTACCTGCCCTGAACCTGCAATACCCAATTCCCCAATAGACCCAAAAATGTCAAATCAAATAAATATTCGAAATAAATAATGTCATCGTGTAACGATTAAGCGAAAGCAAAGAAATAATAAATAGTTGAATTCTTCATCCCTCCAAAAACTCAGAACTCAGATTATGAAATGAGATAATAATCCAAACAAAAAAACAGAGACAGCGAGAATAATTGAAAAATGATAGCATGGTTGAAACAGTTAAAGGCATCGTTTGGAGCTTCGTTCATTTGGCTTATTTGCTTGATTTACTTCACCCAGGTTCCATTTCTTTTTCTCTCTCTTTCTGCATTAGCTAAAACCTTTGCTTGTTTTTTAATAAATTGTGTTTGTTTGATGGAAATTTGGGAAATTATGATTTTGGGTGTCTGGGTTTGAAAGTATTTTTATTGATCACGTTTTTTTTTTTTTTGGTGATTCGGTTGGAAGATATATATTGTACGCGTGCTTATTGCCGTTTATTTATTTATTTATTATAATTGTTATTGTTTTAAATTTAGTTTTCAGATTATGATTGATGATGTTTGGCATTTTGGAAGCACTTGTTTTAGTGCTTTTGAAAGTGAAATTGCTTTTTTTTTTTGGAGCGAAGTAAGTACTTGTATAATATGTTTGTTTGCACATATGTAGAATTAAGGTTAATTTAGTTAGTTTGGTTTATGTATGAGTGTGCCTGAGCCTGAGCCTGAGCCTGAGGGGGTTATCTTGTTTGGATATGGATCCCAAGTGTTATTGGGGTTTCCCTATAATGATATGCAGGATTTTTTGTTTTTTGGTGAAGCGTGTACCAATTTGTTTTGGTAAGTTACACAACACACACCCAAGGGCCAAGAGATGAGGTTGGGCCTTGGGGCTTGGGGCTTGGGGCTTGGTGCGATGGCAAGTGTCTTCTACCAAAAGTAACAAGTTGTGGGTTTGAATCTGAAAATCAACATTTCCGAAGAAATTGGGGGTGCGGTTGTCTACCAATCACCAATCCTAATACGATTTTTTTTTTTTTTTTTTAATTTATGTACCTAGTAGATTTGGAACCCATGGCTTTATTTTTCACTTTACACGTCTTAGGGAGGGTTTTAGTTTAACTAGAGCTCATTGGCGGTGAAGCAAGATCAACTTCTCATTCCAAAGACTAATGGCCTGTTTGGATGGAGGGGGGAAGGAGGGGAGTAGAGTAGAGTAGAGTTGGCTAAAAATAAGCTAATTTTGTGCTAAATCTACTCTCTCTACTTTACTCCCCCTCTCTCTCCCTCAATCCAAACGGACCATAAAGGGACTAGCATTTCGCTAAGGGATACTAGCTTATGTGAGAGTATACCTTTCTTGGCATTTTGGATAAGATCAAGCGTAGATTTGTTGATTAGTGTTAGCCATAATCGGCCCTTTGATTTGTGACCTTAAATTTGTGTTGTCTCCATAAATAATGCATACCAATGCATCTCTTTATTATTATTTTTAATAATTTTATTAGGAAGATTTGAATTATTTTGCACTTGCTGGCCCATCAAAAGGTTTCTGTTGAGGGAAGTTAAAACTCCTACACCAAACAATTCATTGGATGAGATTTCCAGCTATTGACTAAAAGTAGAATGATTTTTATTGAGTGTTTCTGCCACCTCATGCTTACTTTCAATCCCCCGTCCCCGGAACTGCCTTTTTATTCAAATTTCACCAACATACTTTTTTTTCCTTGTTATCACGAATATGTAAATACACAGGGTTTCAGGTCCTTTGTATGGACAGCCGTTTCCTACCAGCTGAAAGACAGGCTTAAGTTGTCGCCCTCAGCCTCCCAATTTGTGTCTTCAATAGCATTTTTTCCATGGAGCATTAAACCATTATATGGGTATGGCTCATTCTTTACTTTGTAAATTCTTGGAGGTGTGCATGCACATTCAGACACAAATACACCTACTTGTGGCTTCTGATAAATATGTTGATAAGCCTTATATGCTGCTTATTTTTACACAGTAATGCATGTATATTTAGATTCATGTTTATAAAGTAGGGTAGAGAAATTAGGTACATGTATATTTGAATACTGACTCCACTTTAGGATAGAGAAATTAGATTCATGTATAAATCAAATATTAATAGCACATAAATGCAATTAAAATTCTATTCCAATGTGCTTTTAAATTGGTTGCTGGGAATATAGGGGCTGTGTCTAGAAAGCTTCCTTTTATTATCTTATTTGATATATTATTTGTATCTGAATCTGTATTTCATATGCAGAATTTTGTCTGATTGTGTCCCTATAAAAGGAAGAAAAAGGATTCCATACTTAGTGATTGCAACTGTGCTCTCTCTCTTGCCGTGGCTTGTTTTAGGCCTAAATGCAACCCTGAGGAATTCCACATGGCACCTCATGATCTTCTTAACAGTGCAGAATCTAGGTTCAGCAATGGCAGATGTGGTAGTTGATGCAATGATTGCTGAAGCAGTAAGATTTGAGCGGTATGTGAACCCACCCAAGAATATAGCTATATCTTGTGTTTGTGTTTAGTACTGGTGTTTGGATCTTTTGTTTAAACAAACCACTATATTATCTGCAAGTATGTCTACTTGATTATTTGATTTAGAAAAGATATGGATTTGATCATCTTATGATGGCTAATACTAAGATCTTACAACTTCACTTGATCAGGGCCTCATTTGCTGGAGACCTACAGACAATATCTTGGTTGGCAATGGCTTTGGGAGGAATATGTGGGAGTTTGCTTGGTGGTTTTGCATTAACAAACTTGCAGATAGATACAATTTTTCTTCTTTTTTCTATACTTCCAGCCATACAGTTATTATCATGTGGTTTGGTAGAGGAGAATTCAGTGGACAGTAATAATTCAAGTAGCTCCCAGGTGGTCAATGGGAACAGTATTCAGGATGAAGATAATTCATTAGGAAAGAAGTCTGATATTGGCAATTTAAGGAGAAAGAAGAGCCAAAAGAACAGCAAACAAAAAGCAGTTGTCCCTAGTGAATCCAAGATTCCTGAAAAAGTTGACTCCTTGGCATTACGTTTGTTCCATTCTCTGAAAGCAGCTGCTTACAGTTTGTGCCATGCTTTTAAACAACCGATCATTTTGAGGTAACTACTAATGAAAAAACTTGTCAGATCAATACCATTGTGGTTTAAAGTCACAAAATAATGAGCTTCTCTCTAAGGGCTTTACCATTGTTAAGGCAATCCATTAAGATGATATTGATTACTTAAATAGTTAATGATTAATGGTCCATGATGATCTACATCATTAGTGGTGAATCATCCGATAGGATCATTTTTTTTCCCTATTTATTATTATTAATTTTTTGGGGGCATACATAATATAGGTGGAAATGTAATTTGAATGTGCTTATCCACCTATGATCCTTGTTGTCGATGTTTTTGATGCCTAGACTTGTCTTTGCCATTTCTTTTACATAGATATCTTGTTTCTTTCTAATTATTACTTCTTTTGATTTTAACTTTGCTCTTGGGAAGGCCAGACCAATGGCTTGGTTTTTCCTAGCACATGTTACTGTTCCAAACCTCTCGACCATCATGTTCTATTACCAGACAGAGTTATTAAACCTGGATGCATCTTTCTTGGGGACAGTGCGTGTTGTCGGATGGTTTAGCCTCATGCTTGGAACCTTCATTTACAATCGCTACTTAAAGACCATGAAGTTACGGAGAATCCTCATGTAAGTAGTACAAGGTTTAATTTGAATTTCTATGGCTAATAGGTTCATTCTGTTTTTCTATGATTTAATTTGACAGATGATGCTTTGCTCATGAACTACACAGGTGGGCTCATATTGGTTTGTCTATCTTGACTCTCCTAGATATTGTTCTAGTGTCTCGAATGAATGTTGCCTTTGGAATATCAGATAAGATCATGGTGCTCTGTGGATCAGCTCTTGCTGATGCAGTAAATCAGTTTAAGTATGTTCACCTTTCACTTGTTGCTGTCTCCTTTAGTTAATCTCTTCTTTATCAAACAGTAAACATCTGTAATTGTAGCTTTATGCATGAATGTCATATCAGTCTCTCAAGTATATTCACCTTTCACTTGTTGCAGTCTCCTTTTGTTAATCTCTTTTTATCAAACAGTAAACATCTGTGAAGGTAGACTTTATGCATGAAAGTCATAATAATGTGCCTGTTTGTGTGCATGGACATGCACCAGTGTTATGAATTTATCCATTTGTCTTCCTATCCATATTCTTGCATGCACACCGACCATGTGTCAGGAAATTCAAACTCTGACTCTTTCATCACCCTTACTATTGACTATTTCTCATGAACTGCAGGTTTATGCCATTCCTGATCTTATCTGGAAAGCTTTGCCCTCCAGGAATTGAAGGGACTTTATTTGCCCTTTTTATGTCAATAAACAACTTAGGTTCCACTCTGGGATCATTCATGGGTGCTGGGTTGGCTTCTATTTTGAACATCTCTTCTGGTTCTTTTGACAACCTTCTTGTAGGCATTGTCATTCAAGTCCTCTGCACTTTCATCCCAATTGCATTTCTGTTTTTGATACCAAAAGAAGCTACAGGGATATCAGCATAGATTGTGATTGATTCTTCAATGTAAAATAGGACTACCAGCATCTTAGACTAAAAGTGACCGGATTTTTCACAAATGCAGTTATTCGATAGTGGTAAAGATTTACAGATTAGCACAGTTAAAAGCTTAAGTTTCACCTTCTCTTTTTATACAGTTCTCAATTCGGAGCATGACTCTGATAATACTGATATGCATAACCCTGTAGAAAAGTTTTGGTTAGAAATTGAATATGAAATACAGAAAAATCAGTTTCCTCACTTTTTTATTTAGTACCATTTTTTTTGCTGGATTTTTTTTATTTATGACTTAGAAGGAAGCTTTTATTGCGTTAACTCAGATATTATTATTAATCCACATTATAATGCCAATTGTTGGGTCAGTCAGAGGAAGTACAACACGGTATTTGCATTCTTTTGTGGAACTAAACTCTCTACTGGGTGAATATCTTGTCCTTACTGCGTAAAGGTTGAGTAACATGCTCTGGATGAGACAGAAATGACCTCTTTTTTTTTTTATTATTTTTTTTTTTTACAAGATTGAATTTCTACTTTAGCCAAATTTAAGTGTACATGTGTGTGAAGTTCTCTCCTGGAGACTTGAACTCTGGCCCTTGTTCCCTCACACCTCACAAGTATTTATACTTGTAGAGTGACTACTGTACCAAGAGTGCGCGGTGGTAGAAATACTCTTTTAAGTATTCATATCTTTGATCACATAGTGTTTGATGTGGAAAAGGATTTAAGGATTCTATGCTAACATGTATGGAGTTGTAATTTCATTCACTATAACTGCTATTTCTCTGACTTGGTTCACATAAATTTTGTAAATCAACTATAGAAGGTACAAGTTCACACCACTACTAAAACAAAGGGTCTGAAACGAGAGAAGGTATTTCACGAGCAAGGGCGGCGGCACATAGGCCTCAGTGAACCCCCTGATTTGGAAAGAAAATATAATATTATATGTATAATATTTTTTTATTAGTTCAAAATATCTTTAAAAATGTTATTGCACACCCTGATCACAGATCAGTCAAGTCCAACACCAAACAAAAACACACATCAGCGCATCCCAAAATTTTTAGTTATAAAGTTAGTGATTCAAGAAAAAAAAAAAATTAAAGTTAGAGATGTTCTAGCTTTTTATCGGTTGGGTAAATACTTAGTGTATTATTTGTGCATGAATGAGTGTGCTAATACAATGCCAGTGAGTTGAGTTTTGTCATTTAATTCAAAATATTTTTAGAAAAACAATAATAAACGCATAAAAATAAAAAATTTATACAAATTTAATAAAATAAAATAGTCACACTTACTCATATTGAAAATAGATAATAACAATTGATAATAAATTAGCACGTAACAATTTTAAAATATGACAACTTGTAGAAGGAAATTGTAAAACTTCATATATTTGTATATATTTTTTTATTTTTTTATCAATAACTTGATATATTTAAGTTCTTTTTTTATTAAATATTATTTACTTTAAGTTTCTTAATGAACCCTCTAAAAAGACTAAAATATTGTTCATGAGATCAAAGAAAATGTCTTGTGCGTTGGACACATAAGTGATAAGACCTTTGTCTCATTGACAGGTGGGTTTCACAGATAAAACAAATGACTTATGTGCTTAGTGCATACAAAGTTTTCAGATTCATATAAGGTGCAATACTTAGGGTATTTGCACCTGATGCAATTCCTTTAAATGGTTGAGATTGATAGTTGCAAAAAGCAACTTTCAATCTCAACCATTGATTCAAAAAGTTAAGAAAAAAATTTAAAAAAAATAGAAAAATAAAAGTTAAAAGGGTGACAAGTAAAAAAAAAAAAAATTTGTGAGTGAAATTTAGGTATTGCACAGGATATGAATCCAAAGTTTTCCCCCCGTCAACTATGATATGCAATACCAAATGTGGTTGAGCCATGAGAAAAAGGTATTGTCAAGTGGATAGACTATGGCACATCATCTGAAGCGTCGTGACCTAGGAAATGAATCAACGTCAAAGCCATCAAAAGAGCCATTGATATTGCCGCTATCTATATGTCAATGGTAAGGAGAGTACAATAACACAATCCCCAACCAACCGATTTCTTTGAGAGTAGGGTGGGCCTCGTTGAATTTTGTTTGACACGTAGGATGAAAAGTTCTTATGAGTTTCAAAAGATCCCCAATCGATTTCTTTAAGAGCAATCATGAAGTCATCCATTTTTAGATATATTTTTATGAAAAATTAAAAAAGTTGTAAAATTTTTCAATTTCGAATAAATTTTTTTCCAAAAATAGTATACTATTGTGTGTCTTTAATGCATACGTTAGTAAAATCTTATATGTTAATAGGCAAAATTTAAATAAAGTTTAATTGAAATTTAAAATTAGAATTCAATTTTATGTTGTGTCTAAATTTATGTAGAGATCACATTATAATTATCCACTTAAGTTTGTGTAATATGTTCACTTCAGCTTTTTAATCTTTATGTAAAGTGAATTAATAAGTGCAGAATACTAAGATTCTAATATTAGTGAACTATAAAATTAAAAAAAAAAAAAAACTAATCACATATACTCTATAAAAATCATCACACAACAAAGATCACCACACATTCTATCTTATTAAAAATTAGAAAAGAAAAAAGATCACAAGTAGTATTAAATTTGGGTAAGAATTTTAATATGTGACTAATTATGTTTATTTTAAAAAAATAATTTGACTAATTATTTCTATTTTTATGATAAAAATGGTGTTTAATTTTAAATGTATCCATATGTATGTATGTGTTAAGTACTATTTTTTTAATAATTTGATTACTTTTTTTATATTTTTATAATAAAAATTGTGTTTAATTTTAAATGCATTCATGTGTTTGCATGAGTTACATGCTAGTAGATTTCATGCTAAAAGAAAAAGCACTTCAAAACGGATAAGCAATTGAAAATAATTATCTTTGAGAGTTATTATCATTGAAATTATCTTTAGATTAAGGAGTCAACTGTACCCATTCAACCAAAAATAAAAGGAGTACCCGCATCTACAACTCCTCGATATCCCTCTTATCAAAAGTTATCCGTAGATGTTAATGACATAATTTTTTTCATAACAAATTTCAATACTTGATGAGGTGATAGATTGCCACTAGTGTAACATCACTTTTATATAAATTTATCATAGACAATATTTTTATTGTACATCAATCATAACATGCGATCTCAATAGTTGTGAAAATTTTTATGTCATTGGACTTAATGCAGCAAAACTATATGCCAAAAACACACTTGTTTACGAAATGAATGGTATTAATCAAACTGTAGACACAATAGACCTAAGATTATTATGTAATTGGATCTTTACAAATAAAAGGGATGAAATTTAAAAAAAAAAAAAAAAAATTCAAAGGTTTGCTCATTGTGACAAATTAAACTTTGACTTCTTAATTTTGTCATATTAAATCCTAAACTTTATAAACCATGATAATCTAAACACTCTATCCATATATGTAAGAAACTACTAACAGAACGTAGGGAGAAAATTTTGATTGGTAACTTAACCTTCTCAACATTATACAAGAAACTCAAAACGAACGAGAGGGGGCAAAACATAATGAAGAGACGATAGCACTCGTAAAAAGGGAAGTGCAAATATAAATAAGTAGTGAAAATGGTAATTTAAAGAACGGGAATCAAAGAACTAAGGACGGGTTGAAAGGTTTGAAGTTTCAAACAACACATTAAAGCTTCAATATTTAATTTGTTACTATAAGGACCAAAGTTGATCCACAGCCCAAAGGGTTTGGACAATGGCCCAATAAACTCACAATGATAAATTTGTTAGAGAGTGGGTTTCTCACTGAACGTTCAACGAGTCAAACGTGAATCATAATAGGTTAGATTAGTATTGGAATGAATAAGATGAATAAGTTGAAAAGATAAACACTCCTTGGTCAAGTTTGAGGATGATATGTTCTTATATTTAGTTCTCAAACTTATACAAATGTTCAAATTCCTTATTACAAAGTGGTTCCCTTTCTTTTCTCTCCTCCCCCCTTCTGTAATGGAATCATTTCCCTTTTATACCCCTTCTCCTCCTTTCATCTTAGTCTTCCACTTGTTGATCAAATAACTAATCTTTTTGATACTTATTCCATTAGAACTTTCTTGAAGTCTTTATGGGTAGTTGTAAGACTAGAAGTCACTGTTCAATTATTACCTTCACATTAATGCGGCCTGTTGATTAGGTGCAGAGTATTCAATGTGGTGGTAGTAGCTTTCTTCTTAGATATTTCTCCATTCTCTGTTGACTCACTTCTCTTTAAAGTTTATCCTCCTAAGCACGGTTGCCTACTGCCCAGTACTTGATGGGTGGTCGGACTTTAGGCTTCTACTTTATTGGCTAAGGAAGGGTGGCTCCTCGGACAATATCACTTGCTTGTTGTGACCAGACCTTTTCCTCGGCCCAATAATCTACTGGACTTTACTAATACTTATTTGTGCTCGTCCTCTTTGACATCCTTGGGTGTGGCCCATGGCCCAATCTCCTTATCCGAGCCTTTCATCCCTACAGTTACCCTGGCAAAACTTTGAAGGATTGTTTTTCTTGTTGGAAATTTTACCAAAAAAGAGGGGGGGGGGGACTATAATTTAATTATTTAAAAGTAATTCGTATTCTCATAAAAGTTTAGTAAGAAATGATAAGCATTCCTTAATGAAATAATACATATAATAAATTATTCTTATCAATATATATATATATATATATATAAATAAAATGAATTATTTGATTTTATTTATTAATTTTTAGAAACTAAACCAAACATCAATTGAGAACTGGTTGACGGAAACAAACAAACCAATCACCCACAAGGGTGTTTACCAATTAATATTAAAAGAACTCAAAGTCTATTCCATTATTTTATTTTATAGTTTATTTTAATTTATTACATACAAGGTCATCCATAGAGTCGCCGTAATAAGTATTTTTTGTTTTGTTTTTGTTTCTGAAAATTGAAACAAAGGCGAAAACAAAGTGCCAAGAAGAAAGAACTCTTAAAACTGCATCAGATTATTGAGAGATCTTCTCCGGTCCAACTCTGAAAATAAAAACAACCTCGAACGTCACTCCACACTTTTCACCTTTCACCTGAAACACACATACATACCCCTCTTTCCTCGTATTGAAACTGTTAATCTCTCTCCCACAAACAAAAACAAAACAAGAAAGTATTAATCTGAGCTTGAAATCGTACGAAGAAGAAGAAGAACAAAAATGAGAAGACGACCAGGAATCGGAGGCTTACAAACCGCCGCTGCTGCTAGGGTCTGTTTTCATTTTCCTTCTTTATTTTTAAATTTTTTTTTTTTGGGTTGTTTCTTAATTTTGATTTGTGCATTGAAAAATATTTGTGTAGGATCAATATCGGTTGGTGGGTGAAAATGTAGCGAAGATTAGAACCGATATGATGAAGGAACAACTCGCCACTTTTCGCTCTCAGCTCGAAGAATTCGCTCGCAAACACAAGGTCTTTTTTAAAAAAATTGAAAATTAAAAAGTGCAAATTTTGATGTTGTTATCGTGTTTGATCATTGAAACATCCAACGTTGTAATTGTAATATGTTGGGTTTTTTTTTTTAACAAGGGAAAAAGCTGCAAATTTGGTGTTCTTTTTGTTGGTTTAGGTAGTGAATATGCGACAACCCGGGTCAGATTCAGTTCAATTTTGGAATATTTAAGTGGGGTTTGTTTAAGTATATGCAAATTGTATTGGTTTGGAAGGTTCTGATCGTTTAGTCCATGTGTTTGATAAACCAAAAAAAACCCAACATTGGGTTTTTTGTTTATGTTTTTGTTTTAATTATTAAAGGGATGAAATTGAGTTAAATGTGGCTGCTTGGTGGTGCAGAATGATATACGCAAGAACCCGGCTTTCAGGTCGCAGTTCCATGAAATGTGTGCAAAAGTAGGGGTGGATCCGTTAGCCTCAAACAAGGGTTTCTGGGCTGAGTTGTTGGGGATTGGTGACTTCTACTATGAACTAGGTGTGTATTTCCCTTTTTGGTCCTTTGTTGTCTGTCTTACCAATGAAAAGTGTTTAATGTCTCAGATGTGTTGGTTGATTCTAAAGTTCTTTAGATGATATGTAAATAAATATGCTAAGAGAGAGTGAGTGAGAGAAAGCATATGTGGTTTCTTTGTGCTACACAAAGAAATTAGATTACGCACATGAATAGAAAAAGAGATTGGGGGAGGGGGAGGGGGGTTGCTGAACTTAGAAATAGACAATGAGCTTCAGTTGCCAGTTTGTGATACTGTTAATTTGCGTTGTGCTATCTCTAGTCATTACTGGGATTTGGTATATTCCCTTGTCTGCCTTAGTTGTGTTTCCCTGGTTTAATTCTTATATTTATTAAAAAAATTTTCATTCTTTTTTATGTTGAATTTTGAAAGTAGGATTTGTAATGTATTTTTGGACCCTTCTACTTGTGAGAACTCATGAATTTTATCAGATTTTCCGATAGGATAAGAACTCTTCCCTCTCTTTTCCTTGTCGGACCAAATTAAGAATCTACCAATTGTGAATTAGTTTCTTTCTTCACTTATTATTGTTTACTTTCTAGTTGTTCCTTATAACTAAAAAGCTTACTTATCATGATTTTTGGAAAATAATACTTAAAAGTCTAAAACTGAGCTACTTGGTTAGACAGGAGTGCAAATTGTTGAGATTTGCTTGGCAACAAGACCCCACAATGGAGGCTTGATAAACCTGCAGGAACTCTGCATTCTCCTTCGTCAGCGGAAAAGTGATCGTGAAGCTGTTTCTGAGGATGACTGCCTGCGTGCTATAAGTAAACTGAAGGTATTCTGGTTTCACCATAATCATTAGCTTTATCACTTGTATTTGGGTAGAGAATATATGCTTCATTTGAAGTTTCAAAAATTAATGGTAGACTTACTTTCTTGATCTGCCTGCTAGAAAATGTTCTTGAACTTTGGGTGGCTTTTTTTCTCTTTTGATGAATGAGCTTAGAATTAATTCATCAATCGAAACAAATACAACACACTGCCTGCTGCCACTAAAGAGGACACCAAAACAGTGCTGCTAAAAGGGAAAACAGAGCAGACTGACATCTAAACAAACAGAACTAACTCTTAACAAAAACAGTAACTGGAATAGACTGCACAAAAATCTATTCTGGGCAGTGGACTTTACATTCTTGTGCAACGATAATCTACACCTAACATCCTGTTTCTCAGCTTGAAGAATTTCAGCCTCAGTACAAACCTTCCCAACATAATTCAAGCGTTTCGATCGTGCCATATATGATAAATGATAGCTGCCATGAAATTCTGCTAATAATATTTTGCAAACTCTTCGCCTTCAATCTCCTCATAGCCCAAGCAAGCTCATTATCCCAAGATCCAATCTGCCTATTAAACAAACACTACCTCAAAACATCATTCCCTATCCTCTTGGAGAAAGAACACTAAAAAATAAATGATCATGGGATTCAAGCTTGCTTCTACAGAAAGCACACATCATATCCCCTGGTGGCTTTTACCTAATGCTTACATTTATGCCACATTTTTGCCCTGGTGGTAGAATTGTCAGTATGCCTTTTAGGCCTGGTGGTTGCAGAGGCGAATTATATATATATATATTTGTCTTAGTAGCTTTTCTGCTTTCTAAAAGTAATTAGAACTTTTACAATGTAAGTGGTTATATTTCTGCATTTGTGTGCTTATTAATTTGTGTGATCTTATAATATTAACATCTAGTTCATGAATTCCAGGTATTGGGTAGTGGTTTTGAGGTGATTTCTGTTGGAAAGAAAAAGCTTGTTCGGTCTGTTCCAACTGAATTAAACAAAGACCATAATGAAATTTTAGAGCTGGCTCAGGTTACTAGCTTTCTATTTTGTTTTCTTCCTTCAGACTTTGCACTATGGTATTTTTTTTTATAATAAACTTGTTTGGTCTATGTCATCGGAATGAAATTACTATCTCTAAAGTGGGGAGAACGATTTTTTAAAATTGCACCGTTTTCATGTTTTCTTAGGCTCAAGGCTTTGTGACTGTTGAAGAAGTAGAAAGACGGCTTTCTTGGACCTCTGGTCGTGCTATTGATGCTCTTGATACTTTGCTAGATGTATGTTTTTGCTATCTCCGGCCTATCTGTTCCTTTTATTTTTTTTTTTACCTCTTCCTGCTTTATGTATGGTTTGATCACTTGGGCTGAAGTAACCGTTTGTTTATGCAGGAGGGTCTTGCAATGATTGATGATGGCCATAGAGACGGTAAACGCCGATATTGGTTCCCTTGTGTATCTTCCAACTCAAATCCAGTAGCTGATACTTGAATTCAAAGGTTTTCAAATCAACTCAATTTCATGTCTGTTACACCACACTCAAAAGATAAAGAGCAGAATTGTCATATGTGTACTATTTGTTATAAGTTATAACAGTTTTAGGAAGGATCTGCTACTGTCAATTGTCAATGTTGTATCAACAAAAATGGCCAATTTAAACTAATTAAATGAATCTTAGAGGATAAGATGCTTGACTCAACTTATTTACGTCTTGCAATTATAAAGAACATTGTTGTCGCTGAGTGCAAAAAAAATGATCAATGTGCCTTTTGTAGCTTGTGTTTATATTTGTTATATGTCTCTTATTCTCTTTCTTAAGATTTAAATATTAGGCATGTCCTTCTCAAAAAAAAAAAAAAAAAAAAAAAATATTAGGCATGTAAACCAACTCTTGCCTAAAATCCTAAATCGAGTCAAGAGGTTGTAGATCAATTGACACTTTTTGGAGTTTCTAAATGAAATATCTAAGTATTAAAAAATGGAAAAGGGCAAAAAACGGTGACAAGGAAAAAAATGTTAATTATAGTTAAATTTTTAATGAATTGCTAGTGATAATTTTAAATGGGCTTACAATAAAATATCCTCTGAACCATTAAGGAGAAAAATAATTTCGTGCTCATAAATTGCTGAGATGCTCAAGATCATATGTATTGTCAACAACCAAATCAATTTTGTAGCTGAGATGCTAGTGATCATTTTGTCTATTTTTCCAAAGGATTTCACTTTTGAAATTCGAAAGCATCCCATTCTTAATGGATCAAAATCAATTTGACTTTACATTTAAATGACGAAAATCGAAATGACATAATATTTAAGGAATCAAAATTATTCGAATCCAGTATTTTAAAGGATTAAAATGCAATTAACCAATGCTAGTGTTAGCTAAAAAATGTTGTATTTGCAGTCCACTTAGCAGGTATTAGCCATGGTAGCAAAAAAATGGAGAGAAAACAAATAGGGTGGTTAAATTATTCCGTATTTTAAAATTTAAAGGATAAAATTAGAACTTTATAAAATTGAGCTACTAAAATTATATACAATCCATTTTTTGAGGACGAATTGACTATGATAATTCCCAGCAAAAAAGGAAAAAAAAAAAAAGACTATGATAATTCTCAATGGGCTTACAATAAAGTACCCACTAAGCCCATCAAGGATGAGGATAAAGCATGTTAGAGAAATTGCAAAGCCTAAAGTCATATGTATTTTCAACTACCAACCAATCAATGAACAAAAATTTCAATAAAATATGATAGTCTAAATTATAAATAGCTTGTAAAATTTGCAAAATAGATATATCCAAAAACAAACCTATCTTCCATTGCAAATTTGGAAGACCATGAATATCCATTGGGCAAGGCATGAATCTTTGCATTATAGAAAAGATATGTAAAATAATGAAAAGTCAGTGGGTTGTAGTTTGAGAAGGGTATTAGTCTCAGCAAGGCCGGCTCAATGTATTTTAGCCCTAAGGTAACAATTTAAATTGGAGTCTTCTCTTATTTTTATGTATTTTATTTGATGGGTTATTTTTATGTATTGATTGAATAATATTCATATTTTGATTTTATTTTTTTCTCTAAAAGTATACTTTTCTTACTTTTTAAAATGAAAAATTACGACCAATTATTTGTTTGTACTCAAGTCTCCATAAAATTTCTTTTTCAATTGTTAATATGGCTAATCCACCTAATCATTCTTGTGATATGGTCGATCTCAAATAGGATTTATTGATTTTAATTTTGGAAAACTCCTTTTTGCGAACATGATTGTAAAAATGTATTGTTAGTCTTATTTTGTAAGTGATATATACATTAGAAAAAGAATATAGCCTTTTAATATAATTTAGTATGTCCATGGGAGTACTTTTGATCTTTTTGTAAAACTTCTTTTAAAACTTTCAATTCTCCCAAATTAAATAAAACCATTAGTATTAGAATTGTAAGGACGCAATTTGCACCCAAACCCAACAGTGTAAAGGGAGTAGGCCCAAAAAGCCTAATACAATGAAATTTATAGAGAGCGGGTTTAAAACTTAGGTTCTACGGATATTGGATAACACAAATGATGGGCTAAATCCTCAATTCACATGCAACAAGATGTTTATGTAAAAGAAATTCTCCTCGGACGTATACCGAGGACGATTTGTCTTACTGTTCTTTGTTCTAAAAATGGATTACACTTGAAGGTGATGCGTATAGTGTTTTTCTCTCTCTTTTTCCATCTTTTCCTTTCTAATGTCTTTTTCTTCCTTTTATATCATCCTCCTTCTTCCCTCCATCTTCCACGTATGGCTCAGATTACCAATTTAGATACTTGTTCCATCCATCGTCCTCTTGAAGTCTTTAAGTAATAGTTGTAAGGATAGCCATTACTATTCAGATGTCATTTCCTCATTAATGCGGTCAGAGAGGTAGGTGCAGTGTTTTTAATGCGGTGGTAGCAGCTTTCTCTAAGATATTTCCCATTAGTTCTCTCTTTCTATAGCTTTGCGAAACATATCTTTGTCCATAAGACCTTCTTGTATACTCTTTTAGTCATTATGGCGTACCATACAACTTACATCTCACTGAGCGGAGGAGATACCTCTTTTCGGACTATCTTCACCAGCCTCCCTCACATCGTTCTGCTCGTGGGCTTTCAACTTTAATAATGTTATAACTACTATACCCACCTTGGACAATCAGATATGCTAGGATTAGGCCCAAGGCCCAAGAATACACCTTGGACTTTTTGCTCTCACAAGAATAAATATAATATTTGAGATAGTCATTGTCTCTTGAAGCAATGCTAGACTTTAGGTATTGAACATTGGATTTCAGTAATGAATTTTCCTGTAAAATAATTAATTTTGATTTTAATTTTGATTAAGAGAGAGATATGATTAATCTATTCAGCTTTCATGTGTTTTGGAAATTGAAATTTTTTACGCTCCTAAATTACTGCAAACAAAGAACAATATATTAACAAAGTGAACAATGTTTGAAATGAGAATAATTTTTTTATTAAAATTTTTGGGCTTTGATTAAAACTTTTACACTGTAAGATAATCAATGCATTCTATTGGTTAAAAGAGATAAGGTCTTAATTTTGTTAATATTTTTAACCATACTTTTTTTTTTTAATGATGTGAAACCTCATACAAAGCCCTTTAGACCCACCCCTGAGTAGTAAAGCATGAATATGAGTTTTCTTCCATTTGGGAGCCTTATAACATTGCCTAATTAAATAGCCTAAGGATTGAGTTGCCACAAAGTCTTAGGGGCTGTTTGGCAGATTGGTTCTAACACACATTTTCAGTTTTTAAACAACTTTACACACATTTTTACATACATTTTCACCCACATGTATTTCAAAAAACTATAAACAACATTACTCAAACTCCTCTACTAAACGGGCCCTTAGTCTCTTTCGTCTAGCCATAATTGGGCTCACTCCAAGACCTAGGTCTCATTCCTAGCTTAAAGAACAGTATTGTCTCCAATGCCTTAAAAATATGTTGCTTATCCAGAAACTTATTCCAAAGCCCACTCACTGTGCAATAATTATTGTTATAAGGTGGCCTATGATGATCAGCATGTTGGCGTGACAGAAGCAATCTCATATCTTGCAATGCAATTACCAGTGGTGGAAGCCGGCTCTTTGTTGTGTGAGCCCAAACATGAAAGTGTTGGCTAAACAAAATGCAACCTGAGAACACACCAACAAAAGCATGAAATATTGGATTATTATTAACAAGGTCCATTGGTAGCACTATGAATGTGACGGCACGAGCAAGGATGTGAAAATTGTTTGCAAATTGTGTCCTAGTGATTTTCCATGGCGACTTATGGTGACCTTGAAACCCATCTATTTGGGCACCAAAAATTGGAGTTGAGGCACTACCATAATTATGAAAACCCCAATGGTACACTCCGGACCCAAGG
Source organism: Castanopsis chinensis (assembly GCA_032878915.1). Lineage (NCBI taxonomy): Eukaryota > Viridiplantae > Streptophyta > Magnoliopsida > Fagales > Fagaceae > Castanopsis > Castanopsis chinensis. The sequence continues at coordinate 1,641,383 of JAVQMG010000089.1, forward strand.
TCAGCTAAAATATAGCCAACCAAGGCTGCTAAAACTGGGCGAAGCCATATGTGTGATTCGGCTGCACCTACTATTGCCTTTGCTAGAGAGATTAGGACCGCGGTGCAACCACATGCTACCCATGCACGTTGAGCCCAAATTGATCTTAAACTTGCTGGGTCATTGAGAATGGGATGGTTAGGAGGTGATGTGACCATAGTGACTGTGCTGTGGACAGGGCTGGTGGTCTTGTGGAGAAGTGAGGAAGTGGACTTCTGATGTGGTGGATTTATAGGATGTGTGTAGGGGCGGCGTTATGTTAGGGGCAGGGGGTTCTAATGAACCCTTGACTTGGCAAATTTTTTTTTATATATATAAATTTTTTTAACTTTTGTTTTGCCCTCCTTAAAATAAAAATTTGAACACTCTGACCTTAAACTTTATTTAAAGTCAAATAAAATAAATTTGAATATGATCATCTTAATGCTACTTTCACAATAAATGTTATATGACAAGTTTTAATTGGTTTTTATTTAGATCCATAATTAACATCATTTTTTACTTACTATTAACAACTTGCCACATAGATTTTGTTATAAAATTTTTGTGAGCGTATTGTGTATTGAATATTATTAAAAAAAAGTTTTTTTTTTTTTGCTCCTTTGTTAAAAATATATATGTATATTATCTACAGGACTCTAGCTTACTTCATTGTTGACAACAAAATGAAACTGTTTTTTCTTGCACTTTTTTTCTCCATAAGCAAAAAATTACACTACTGTTACAACCAATATATCTCTATCTACATTGGTGATTCTTTCCAATTCTCTTTATGTCTCTTTCTTTCTTATGTATTTTTTTAGTTTTTCTCTTTTTTTGATAAATACTCTATAGATTTTCAAGTCTAAGAAGTTTTTTAGTGCTTGCTCAAATTCCAAGAGAGTGATCACATGTATGATTAAAAAAACGTACATGATTATATATATAAAAAAAGAGCCATACACTTCAAAAGTAAAAACTTATATTAGTTACTATTTTTATTTCTTTGTTTCACATTACTCCTAGTTCTACTCTTGGGTGTGTTAGTATTCTTCTTTATCATATATTTTTATTTAATTGATAATACATATAAATATAATAAGTTATTATTAATTTGACAAAAATGTATGATTAATTATTTAATTATATTTGTTATATTATTGATCTTTAAACTATTAATAACTTTTTATATTATTGTACAATATAGTTGTATTATATACTGAATTGTATTTAGAATACTACTTTAGATTATTGTACATAATATGAAAGTTGTATGTACAAGAAAAAAAATTCATTTTATTTTTTATTTACTCCCATGACAAATTTCTTGTTCTATCATTGTTGAACCCCCTAGAAAAAAATCCTAGAGTCGCTACTGTGTGTAGTGTTATGAAAGTGACCTTGCAGGCAAGTCATACTGCCGTGTACATCAAGAAGTTGCAACCATTTTCACAATTATTAATTACCTTACCAACTTTGTTAATAATTATTACAAATATTAGAAGTGTTATGTTTACAACATTTTCACAACAAGTTATTAGTAATTAGTTTGTATTGGTTATAATTTTAATCTACCATTAAAATGATTTTTTTACTCCACCAATATCAATAATAACCTACCATTTAAAATTTATTGAAAAAAATTTATAAAAGTTTTATTTTAAAATTTTTTAATACAACTTTTATTGAAAATATAAAAAGTTAGTAAAATATATCATCAATCACGTTTTTCTTTTGTCATAAATATATTACTTTATGAGCAACACAACTGTTTAATTGTGAGGGAGGTAACACAGTAGTACTTGAGCGGCGACTGTTTAATTGTGAGGGAGGCCGCTACAGTATTAGAGCTATAGAATGGATTTTTTTTTTGGGAGAGAAAACAGAATGGGGTTTATGAATCTATATGAGAGAGAGAGAGCATTAAGGGTGTCTATTTTTTAATTTTCTCTCTTCTTTAGGCCTCGTCAATGGGTCGGGCCGAGCATTAAGGGTGTCTATTTTTTAATTTTCTCTCTTCTAATCTTCTTTAATTGGTATCAGAGTCAAGTTGGTCCCCGGAGGTAGATACTTCTATTGACAAGTTGCAAACCAAGTTCTAATTGGACTTTGTTTTGGGCACCACATCAATTATTACCTAGCCGACTGTGTTAATAACCAATTTCTAATTTATCTTTGTTTTTTTTTTTTTTTTTTAGAGGGGGATAATTTATCTTTGTTATAAATATATTATGTTATGTTTTCCTCAAAAAAAAAAAAAAGAAAAAAGTTGTGTGGTGATTGTTTAATTGTGAGAGAGGCACCCCTAGTTCCCTCATGTATCATTCATCTCAACTTCAGTGGCTGATACTTGAACACAAGGTTTTCAAATCAACCCAATTCCATGTCTATTACGTCTCCATCAAAGATAAAAAGCAGAAGTGTAATATGTGTAGAAAATAGTTAGGGGCACAACAATTTTGCAGCAAAGTTGTTGTGGTAAGCTGTTAGATATATTAGTAAAAAGTGAAATAAGTGGTGAGTTCAAATAAAAATTAGCTAAACTTTATTATAAATTTTGTAGACATAATACAATTATTTATTTCAATAATGTCAACTTACGGTGAAAAACAATTTTGGCCAGGATCTGCTATTGTCATTGTCAACAAAAAATGGTCAATTAAACTAATTAAATGAATCACCATTGCGCACCATTGGCGTGGTAGTTATTCCACAAGAATAAGTTCTCAAAGAGTGTGAGAGGTAAGTGCTAGAGTTCAAGTTTTTAAGAGAGATATTTACACACATATACACTTAGATTATACTAGAATAAAGTTATGAAAAAAAAACTAATTAATAAATATTCATTCATGGCTTTTCCCCCCTGAAAGTTTACCACAATTTGTCATTTCGTGTGACGTGTTTGATAGGAACCTTAACTCAACTTATTTACATGTTTCAATTGTGACAAAACTTAGGATGTGATCCGTGTATACGCACAAAAACATTCAACAACACTGATTTTAAGGTGGTTTTACCTAAAGGTGTGGAGCCAGGGGGCCCTGACCTTAAGAAAAGAAAAAAAAAACGTAGGTGTATTTTCTATAATTTTATATTTGGGCCTCTTCTTTCAAAAATCTTGACGCCCCTCCCCTACTATTTTACATTGATTTCGTTGTAATAACATTTGCATTAGTTATTGAAAAATAGTATACGAGCCAAAATTTGCCAATCAACTCCAAAATAAGCCCACATTAGTCTGTGTAATAACATTTGCATCAATTGTTGCAAATGAATATTTTAGTAATTTTGTAGATTGAGGGTGGTGATTTTTACCCAATATATGTCTATGTCCCTTACAAATAAACTAAATCTTAATCGAAAATTACATGGGCTTAAGCTGGCAAGAGTGTGGATCTGGCTCAGTATATCAATACGTTCAACCAGATTATCAATGACTTATTACGAATTGATATAAAGTTCAATGACGAAGATTATAAGACGCTAATGCTTATGACCTCCTTCTCCTAGCTTCCTACGAATACTTGGTTACAACCCTCTTTTTGGGGAAGGAAACTCTTGAAACTGAAGAGATCCCATGAGCCCTGTTGGATCACTACCAATATAAGTAGAATATAGAAAAATCAGTTTCCTAACTTTTTTTGGCTGAGTTTTTATTTATGGCTTCAAACTTGGAAGAATGCTTTTTTATTTTTATTTTTATTGTATTAACTCGGAAATATTATTAATCCACGTCACATTGCCAATTGTTGGGTCAGTCAGAGGAAGTACAACATGGTGTACGCATTCATTTGTGAAACTAAACTCCTTACTGGTCAAATATGTTGTCCTTATTTCATAAGGTTGAATAACATGAAATACTCTTCCAAATAATCATATCCTTAATGAGAGTATTTCATTTATTTGTAACACTTCTTTTAAAACTTTCAATTCCCAATATTAATTTAAATAATTAGTATTAGAAATTTAGAATAAATATAATATTTGGGGTAGTCATTATCTCTCTTGACAATATTGGGTTTTAGGTACTGAACATTAAATTTCAGTAATTAATTTGCCTAGAAAACAATTAATTCTGTTTTTAATTTTGACAGAGAGAAAGAGAGGATGAGTATATTCTCCTTCCATTTTTTAGGGAGATTGAAAATTTTTACAATATTAAAGTATTGCGAACAAAGTTAAAAAAATTAACAAAGCTCACAACATTTATAAAATAGGATTTAAAAAAAAACTTTTATACATTAAAATTTTTACACATAAATAATGCATTCTATTGGCCAGTAGTCAAGATCTTAATTATTTTGGCCATTAGTTTATTTTTTGGTGGTAATATAAGAGAAATAAATATAATATACTATGGTATAGAGATCTTTCATTTGGGGTCTAAGGCTATTATTTTAATGGCGTAAGGGTTCAGGTGCTCCGGACTCCGGAGTCTCAATTAATCTCTTTTGTCCAATCAAAACTGGGCTCACTCGAGGACCTAGGTCTCACCCTTACTGAATAGTATCATCTCCAATGCCTTAAAAACCTGTTGCTTATCCAAAAATTCATTCCAAGCCCGACTCCCCATGCAATAATTATTTTTATAATGTGGCCTATGATGATTGAGCATGTTTTGAACGTGACACAAGCAATCCCATATCTTGCCATGCATTTACCAGTGGTGGAAGCTGGTTCTTTGTTGTGTGAGCCCACATATGAAATTGCAGGCTAAACACAATGCAACTGGTCCTATAGCCGCGTTTTTTCAAACGCGGCTATAGGACCAGACAATATAAACGTGACCATAGGACAAACTTTAGCCGCATTTAGCCGCATTTCTCAAATGCGGCTATAGGTCTAAAAAACGCGGCTATAGACCCTTATATTTTTTTTTAAAAAAATTTTTGATTACCAAAAATTATTTCGGTAATCAAAAGTTTTTTTTTTCTATTTTTTAAAATCAAAAGTTTTTTTTTATTTTTATTTTTTAAAATTAAAATTAAAATTTCAATTAAATTAAGAAATTCAAAACAAAAATACAAACCCAGCAGATTCAAGACCAGCAAAGAGAGACCCAGCAAATACAAACCCAACAAATACAAGAACACAAATAGAACATCTCCTTCAACAAAATCAACCCAAATTGATACAATCATGATAAAATGAAATTCAAGGAAAACAAAAGCACAAACTAAAAAATACAAAAATTCCCATAATAGAAACACAATAAAAAAGAATCCATATACTCAAACCCAAAATTAATCAAAACACAGTCAAACGAAAGAAAATAATTTTTGGCCATGGGTCAGAGAAAAATAAAGCAAAGAGAGAATTTTTTGAGGCACTTTAGCTTCATTGATTCAAAATCTTCAAATCTAAAGCAAAGAGAGACAAAGTTAAAGGGAACAAAAATGAACAAAACTCAAAGAACAATAAATAAAACCTCATATTTTCACAAACCCATTCATACAACATCAGTATGAGAGAGCTTTGGGAGAGAGATTTTTTTTTTCACAAACCTCATATCTCCAGCATTAGCCATCGGTGACAGCATGAGAGAGAGATTGAGAGAGTTCTGAGATTAATATGATGAGAGAGCTTTTTTTTTTTTTTTGAATGACTGTGAGAGCTCCTTTTTTTTTTTTTTTCTTTTGACGAGAGCTCTTTTTGAGAGAGAGCTATTTTTTTTCTTTTTGAATGATAACTCGTACAGCCACCACAGTTTTGGCTCTTTTTTTTTTTTTGGGAATATGCCATGGAATATTCCATGGCATATTCCATTTTCAAATGCAGTGGAACTGAATCCACCGCGTTTTTGTAATTTTTTTTTTTTAGGAATAGGTTGGAATATGCCATGGAATATTCTAGGAATATTCCATGGCATATTCCATTTTCATTTACGTTGAACTGAACTCACTGCGGGCTTTTTTTTTTTTTTTTTTTTTTACCTATAGCCACATTTTTAAAAACGTGGCTATAGACTATCCTATAGCTGCGTTTTTAAACGCGGTTATAGGTCCTCCTTTAAATATACATATATATATATATATATATATATATATATATGGTTGGATCTATAGCCACGTTTTTAAAAAATGCGGCTATAGACTATCCTATAGCCACGTTTTTAAGAAACGTGGCCATAGACCTAGCCTATAGCCACGTTTTTAAGGTCCTCCTTTAAATATACATATATATATATATATATATATATTTGGCTAGACCTATAGCCACGTTTAAAAACGCAGCTATAGGTTAAGTTTATGGCCACATTTCTTAAAAACGTGGCTATAGGATAGTCTATAGCCGCGTTTTTTAAAAACGTGGCTATAGGTGAAGTTTATAGCCGCGTTTCTTAAAAACGTGGCTATAGGATAGTCTATAGCCACGTTTTTGTAAACGCGGCTATAGACCCGCGTGTTTTGTAGTGCGCCAACCAAAGCATGAAGCATTAGATTATTACTAGCAAGGTCCATTGGTAGCACTGTGAATGTGGCGGCACGAGCTAGGACATGTGAAAGGTTTGCAAATTGTCTTTGTGATTATCCATGGCCACTTATGGTGATGACTTTGATATGCATCTATTTGGGAACCAAAGATTGGAGTTGAGGCACTACCATAATTGTCAATACTCCAGTGGTACACTTCGGACATAAGGTCAGCTAAAATGCAGCCAACCAAACCTGCTAAAATGGGGCTCAAGCCATATGTGTGATTCAGCTGCACCCATTATTGCCTTTGCTAGAGAGATTAGCACTGTGGTGCACCCACATGCACCCATGCACGATGAGCCCACGTTGATCTCAAAATTGGGTCATTGAGAATGGGATGTTTAGGAGGTGATGTGATCATTGTGGCTGTGGAAAGGGCTAGCGGTGTTGTGGAGAAGACTGGTGGTGGTGGATATATAGATAGGATGCGTGGTGTTATGGAAGTTCTTTAGTGGCTGGCGATAAATTTTCGTGACAGTGTGACGCATTTGTTTAGTCAGTGGATGGCTTGCTTTTCGTCAAGCCCATCTTGTCGTACGTGTATATAGTATGTAGCAAACCAACTTCTACTTGGATTTCGTTTTGGGCACCACAACACTTATTGCCTAGTTGACTTTGTTAATCATTTTTAAATATACTATTTGCCAACTCGTTGAATGCATGGGAACCTACATATTTGTAAGACAAATTAAAATAAATTTATAAAATCTTAAATTGATTAAGAAGCTATACTATTGCACGATTTGCTTTTATATGACTTCAATTTCTTTTACAATTTGTTGAAAAGTTCTTTGCTTGAATGTGCAATGGTATACAAAAAATTTGTTGGAAAATTTCAGATATTAAAACTTCTAAAAGATAAAAAAATATTAAAAAATCAGATGATTCACTGCTTATAAATTATTGAAACAAAACAAAATATATATGACTAAACAATAGAGAAATATAAAAGAAAGATGAGTTATATTTAAAAGAATAATTTCAATTATTGCAAGCTTTTTTATCTTGTAAAAAACAGCTAAAAAGGTTTGGTGATTTATGTACGAAAATTACTTTTTAAAGAAGTTGCAGTAGAATTGTTCTATTATCCAAAGAAGTTTGAACTTTATCAATAGTTGATGATTTTTATATTTATCCAAATAAAGCCATGTTTAGGATAATCTTAATATAGGATTTATTCAAGTTTTTTATTTTTTATTTTTTTTATCAGTGTTTGAGTTTGAGTTTAAGTTAGTCTTATTAGAGAGATAGAGTTTCACTCATTGTTAAGTTTGGACTAAACAAAAATAATTTTATTTAAAAAAATGATAAAAAAATGACGAGTTTGAGTTTCAGTTAGACTTGTTAAAAAGATAAAGTTTTATTCCTTATTCAGTTTGGATTAAACAAAAATAATTTTATTTAAATAAAATGATAATTTTATTTAAATATTGTGCCTAGGGGTGTCCAGACCCGACCGTGACCCGTTGGACCGACAAACCCGCCCGATCTCCACTCGACTTCAACCCGAACCGACGCTCCCGTCAGTCGGTTTTGGGTTTCCATGCTCAAGACCTGACGTCGGCGGGTCAAATGGCGGGTTTTCTTCTCCAAAACCCGAGCCACCCGACCCAACGAAGTAATATAGAAATCCGGCGAAATCACACTCAAATCCGAGGAGATCCAGCGAGTTCTCAACCATATTGGGTGAGATTTAGCTAGATCCGGCCATTCCTAGAAGATTTCAACAATTTCGGTGCAGATTTCGGCGATTTTGATGTAGATCTGGTGGGTTTTTACATTTTCCAGCGATAACCTGCAGATTCCAGCGATGATTTGTAGATTCCAACGACAATTTGTAGCTCCGCTGATGATTTTGCAGCACCGATGACCACCCGATCTCTACCCAAACAGACTCGATCTCCACCCGACCCCAAAACCGACCCAACCGATTGACGTTGGCGGTCGGTTTCGGGTTCTCTTCTGTCCACCCACCGTTGGCGGGTCAGGTTCGGGCTGGGTCGAAAACTAACCCGACTCGACCCGTTGACACCCCTAATTGTGCCGACGTGAAAAATTGTAGGAGCTTTAATATATATATATATATATATATAGATTATGTTTTGTACGTCGATTGTTTGATTGTGTGAGAGAGGAAGCCACAATATTAGAGCTTTAGAATAGGGTTTATCTAGTCTATGAGAGAGAGAGAGAGAGAGAGAGAGAGAGAGAGAGAGAGAGAGAGAGAGAGAGAGAGAGAGAGAGAGAGAGCTGTAAGGGTGTTTATTTTCCACAAAGAATGAAATGCATAGGAGACCATCCTTTTGTTGTGGAATGCTCCTTACATTTACGATTTGCAGGGGCCTCGGCCCTACTTAGTTGCCCAAGCATTTCTCTTTCTCTCTCTAGCTTCTTTAATATTACGTAAACATAATTTTGTTCACAATTGGTATGAAAGTTAGGTTGGGATTAGGATGGAGATAAACGCTTTTATTGTCATCATAGACGTAGTTAAGTTCAATAAGACTACTAACTTTGGGTTATGGCAGAAAATGATGAAAGATCTATTGGTAGAATAAGATTTAATGACTGTTTTGTTCAAGAAAACGAAGAAATCATAGAATATGACAAATGGGGTAGTAAGTACAATTCAGCTATGTCTAGTAGACGAGCTAAAGTATTACTATTATTTTAAAGTCAAATATCTAATTAATTTTTAGTATTATAATATAGCCACTACTTATTAAGCCTAATTAATTAAAGGAAAAAGTTAATGGATGCTCTAAGAACATTGGTTTAAGAACCATTTTTAGAAATATTTTATAGAGTCCAAGTCCCTTGCAAATAAACTAAATCTTAACCGAAAATAATATGGACTTGAGCTGGCAAAGAATGTGGATTTCACTTAGCATATCAATACTTTCAACTAGATAATCAATGATTTATTATGAATTGATATAAAGTTCAATGATGAAGACAAGGCGCTGATGCTTATGACCTCACTCCCAGCTTCCTATGAATATTTGGTTACAACCTTCCTTCAGGGGAAGGAGACTTAATTTGGAAAACTGAAGAAATCTCAAGATCCCTTTGTTGGATCTCTACCAATGTAAATAGAATACAGAAAAAGCAGTTTCCTGACTTTTTATTTATTTATTTATTTATTTTATATATTCAGAATTGTTCTTGGCTGGATTTTTATTTATGATTTAGAACTTAGAAGATTTTTTTTTTTTTTTTTGTGTTAACTCATAAATATATTATTAGCCCACATCACAATGCCAATTGTTGGGTCAGTCAAAGGAAGTACAACATGGTATTTGCATTCATTTGTTTAACTAAACTCCCTACTAGGTGAATATATTGTCCTTACATCACAAGATTGAGTAACATGAAATGCTCGTCCAAATAGTCATATCCTTTAACCTATTTATATAATTTAATATGGGACTATTTCATTTATTTAAAAACTTCTTTTAAAACTTCCAATTCTCAATATTAATTTAAATCATTGGTGTCAAAATAAATATAATATCTAAGTTAGTCATTATCTCTCTTAGAAATGTTGAATTTTAGTTATTCAACAGTAACTAATCTTTCTAGAAAACAATTAATTCTGGTTTTAATTTATAAAGAGAAAGAGAGGATAAGTTTATTCACCTTGTTGGGCTTTGTGGAGCCTAGTTGTGTTTGATTTGGTTGACGACCTGATCTGATTCGAAATAATGTTGCGTGGTTTTTAATTGGAGATTTTTTAAGACTTAGTCCATGGAATGGAGGCTTGGGCTGATAGAAATCGTTGTTTTTGGCCTGTTTTGTAGCCCATTGTGAATCCTATGCCCAGGATATAGAAACCGCTGTTTTGGTGATTAGGGTTTCTTGTTGTTGTTGTTGTTGTTGTTGTTGTTTTTAAGAGAGTGAAAAACTATACAGTTGCACTTTGTATTTTTTCTTTGATAATAGTGAAATTCCTGCAACTCCATGGACGTAGACAAATTATCCAACCACATAAATACTGTCTTATTTGTGTAATTATTATTTTTTGGCGTGTGTTTTCTCTATTTTTGTTTCTCACAAGTTTGGAAATTTTGTGTTAATTCTCTACAGTTGCTATCAGAGCCTAGGGTTAGGTTTGAGTAGGAGTAATAGCAGAGAAAGCAGGAAAGGCGTCTGGAATAGAAAATTTCGATAGCACAAACTTTGGATTCTAGAGGATTCAAATCAAGGATTATCCTTATGGGAAGAAGTTGCATCTGTTGCTTCTAGGGGAAAAACCTGCGACTATGAAGGATGAGGAATGAGCTCTTTTTGACAAACAGGTATTGGGAGTTATCAGGTTAATTCTGTCTAGGTCTGTTGCACACAATATTGTAAAGGAGAAGCCCACAGTAGATCTGATGAAGGCTTTGTCTGGTCTGTATGAAAAGCCGTCAGCAAACAACAAGGTGCATCTGATGAAGAAACTGTTCAATCTGAAGATGACAGAAAACACATTAGTAGCACAACATTTAAACGAATTCAACACCATCACAAATCAATTATCGTCTGTAGAAGTTGATTTTGACGATGAGATCTGTGCTTTGATTGTTTTGACTTCTTTGCCAAAAAATTGAGAGGCAATGAGGATGACAGTAAACAATTTTACAGGAAAAGAAAAGCTGAAGTACAATGACATACGAGATTTAATTCTGGTTGAGGAGATTCGTAGAAAAGATGTAGGTGAAACCTCAGCATCTAGTTCTACCCTAAACCTTGAGACAAGAGGCAAAGGTAATGATAGAAATTCAAATCGGGGCAGATCAAAATCTAAAAATTCTAATCGAAACAGAAGTAAATCTAGATCAGACTAACAAGCACAATACTGGAACTGTGGGAAAATAGGTCACTTTTGGAGGCAATGCAAAAGTCCTAAGAAGAGGAATGAAGATGATTCTGCTAATGCTGTAACAGAAGAGGTACAAGATGCATTACTTTTTGCAGTAGAAAATCTACTTGATGATTGAGTTTTGGACTCAGGAGTTTCGTTTCATACCACTCCACATCGAGAAATCATACAGAATTATGTTGCAGGTGATTTTGGTAAGGTGTATTTGGTTGATGATGCAGCCTTAGATGTTGTGGGTATGGAAGACGTTTGGATATTGTTTCCTAATGGATCTGTTTGGTTACTGGAGAAGGTTCAACATATTCCTGACCTGAGGAGGAATCTAATTTTTGTTGGATAACTTGCTGATGAAGGACATGCAATACTATTTGTTGGTGGTACTTGAAAGTTTACAAAGGGAGCCGGAGTACTGGCTCGTGGAAAGAAGACTGATACTTTATATATAACCTTAAGTCCAAGAGACATAATTGCAGTTGCTAAAGTAAGTACTGATACAAGTTTATGGCACCACAAACTTGGTCACATGAGTGAGAAAGGAATGAAGATGCTACTGTCAAGAGGAAAACTACCAGAATTGAAGTCCATTGATTTTGACATGTGTGAAAGCAGCATCTTAGGAAAGCAGCATCTTAGGAAAGCAGAAAAATGCAAGCTTCTTGAAAACTGGGAGGACACTGAAGGTTGAAAAATTAGAGTTAGTACACACTGATTTGTGGAGGCCTTCTCTGATTGCATCATTTGGGGGTTCAAGGTACTACATCACTTTCATTGATGACTCAAGCAGTAAGGTATGAGTTTATTTTATGAAAAATAAATCTGACGTATTTGAAACCTTTAAGAAGTGGAAGGCCATGGTTAAGATAGAAACAAATTTGAAAGTAAAATGTTTGAAGTCAGATACTAGAGGAGAGTACATAGATGGAGGGTTCAGTAAGTATTGTGCTGCACAAGGAATTAGGATGGAGATGACTATTCTTGGGACACCATAGCAGAATGGTGTGGCTGAGTGCATGAATAGAACTCTCAATGAGCGTGCTAAGAGTATGAGGTTGCATGTTGGACAACCAAAAACTTTCTGGGCTGATGCTGTCAGCACTGCAGCTTACCTGATAAACTGAGGACCATCAGTTCCCATGCTATTATTCACTCGCTTTAAATTATCTCCTATTGACTGATGGTAGTGAGCTAAAGTATTATGATGAAGCCTTGCAAGATGAGAATTCAAGCAAGCGGGAGTTAGCCATGAAGGATTAGATGGATTCTTTGTTGGGGAATCAGACATGGGAACTGGCTGAATTACCAGTAGGAAAGAAGGCTATGCACAACAAGTGGGTATACATAATAAAGAATGAGTATGATGGTAGCAAACGTTATAAGACCAGATTAGTTGTTAAAGATTTCCAGCAGAAGAAGAGCATTGACTACTCAGAGATATTTTCTCCAATTGTGAAGATGTCAACAATTAGATTGGTACTAGGAATGATGACTGCAAAAAGCTTATATCTTGAGCAGTTAGATGTGAAGACAGCACTACCATAATTGTCAATAACCCAATGGTACACTCCGGATATAAGATCAGCTAATATGTAACCAACCAAACCTGCTAGAGAGAGATTAGCACCATGGTACATCCACATGCTACCCATGCACGATGAGCCCAAGTTGATCTCAAACTTGGGTTATTAAGAATGGGTTGGATATTAGGATGTGATGTTATCATTGTGGGCGGTGGTGTACTTACGAATTATAATGTGCTGGATAGATAGATAAATAGGATGAGTGGCGTTATCAAAGTTACATGATAGTGTGACACATATAGCAAATCAACTTCTACTTTGATTTTGGTTAGTCAAAAAAATAAAAAAAAAACTTTTACTTTGATTTCGTTTTGGGCACCACGACAATTATTGCCCAGCTGACTTTGTTAATGGCCCTTAAAAATTTGGTTGTGAGAGAAGAAGATGCATTATTATAGGGTAGCCTATGTGGGGAAGAGGTGTAAAGAAAAAAAACTCCAAATAGGAATCAATATTGTATTAAAAAATTATAAATACACCAAATTGTTATTTCTAAATACATTACGATGCAATCATTTACCAATAAAGACAAAAAAATAATAATAATAATAAGAATTTTTTTTAATAATAGGTTGGCTAGGAATTTTTTTTTTTGGGTAGAAATTAGAATATTCACAGTACTGCACCTAAAAATGTTATTTTATCTATTTTACCACTCTCTTTACAATACACCCAATATCACATATTCCATTTTTTTTATCACTTCATTTAAAATAATATAAACAACTCATTAAAATAATAAAGGAAGAGAGAGAATGTGAGTTTTCACGTTTCAGAAGTGTGAATAAAATTGCAGCTCAAATTCAGATTTTGCAAACTCAAATGCCCTCAAAGCCAAAGAAGTTTGCACAAAATTTTGAAATAAAAGAGCAGCCAGCGCCAAAATAGACCAAGAAGACCCGCGGCTTTCCCATTCAAATTTGTGAAAATCCAGACATTTTTTCACAAAACTAACACCACCGTAGTCTTCTACGGCCCTCGATGTACAAAACCCAGAAAGATCATCGACAATGGAGTGACCACGCGCTGCCACGCACCGCCACAAGTTTGCGATGACCAACGGCTTAATCCTTCACTTTTGTGCAAATCTGCTCACAAATCCAGAAAACAGAAACCAACACTTGATCCGGCGGCCCCAGATCTACAAGACCTGAAATTTTCAAGCCCAAACGATGATCCACGCGCCGCCACGCGCCACTAGAAGTTCCGGTGATCACAGCCTCAATGGCACGCGCTTCCACGCGCTCTCACGCGCCAGCAGTTCCTTTCACGCGCCCTCACACGCCTCACATGCTCTCACGCGCCTGACATGCGCACCTCCAGCATATGACATCATGGATGACGTCATTATCTTCCGCGGACTGGTTCAACCCGGACTGACCTGGTTTGACTCGCCTGAAAAAAAAAAAAAAGAGCCTTGACCATGGTTGACTTTGACCAAAAATCAAAAATTCCAAGACGGACCTGTCCCACTCAATTTTTCGAGTACATTCCGATTTTGGGATCCGTTTCTTCATTCAAAGCTCAAAAATTGTGCAAACAGTCCAATTTTCAAAAAGTTGACTTTTGCACAAATCCTGACTAAAAGTCAAAAATTTCAAGATAGACCTGTCCCATTCAGTTTTTCTAGTACATTCCAATTTTGGGGTCGGTTTCTTCCTCTAGAACGTGAAGATTGCATAATGGTCCAGTTTCTAGGAAATTGACTTTTGCACAAAATTTGACCAAAAGTCAAGATTTTTAAGAAGGACCTGTCTTGCCCAATTTTTTGTGTACGTTCCAATTTTGGGGTCTATTTATTCATTTGAGGATCCAAAATTGCTCCAGTTGTGTGATTCTACAACTGTTGGCTTTGATGTGAACTTTGACAAAAAAGCGAGATGCTTGAGCAAAGCTTGAGCAAAGCTTGTCCTACTCAGATTTTCACCAAGACTCTATTTTTTTTAGCTTATTTGTTTGGACTTGGAAACCGCCAATCCGACCCACTTTCCCAGATTACTAGCGGTGTCCAAAATTTAAGCTCTCAAGATTAGAATTTGAGATCATTCATTCGGTCTGGCTTCCCTCAGGGTTATCCTCCAGACTTCATCAAGGCTCTCTTTTCAAAGAACAGATGAACTCTCACAAATATGTCTTAAATTTGAAATTACATTGGGTCACTACTCCAGCTTACCATTCCTATTCGGTACCTACCATTTACGTTCGGTGCCTACCAGTCTCCAACTGACCATTCCCATTCAGTGCCTACCGTTCCAATCCACCATTCTCACCAAAAATTTTCATCCGTTGTTCTCAACTACCCAACTACCATTCTTCATCTCTTCGCTATAAATAGAAGGGTCGGATTCATCAAAGGCTCATCAGGAAAAACACACAGAATCATGAAATGAAGATTTGCTTCTTTCAGATTTTCAATTCCTCCTTCTCACAGCCATTTCTCACTATGGCCTCATCATTCTCAACACCTAGCAACCAAAATTACTTCATGGTCGGTTTGAAATCAACCCTCTCATGGTTCAGTAGAAACCCTTCTCACAACATCATCATTGTTTTAGGATTCAAAAAAATTTTGTTTCCTCACTTAATGACCACATTTGTCCATAAAGTTATTCATAACAAGGTCTGCATTATGGTTCCATGCTTCCTTGGACTTGGCTGGCCAAGAAATCTAAGTCCAATGGAGACACCTGTTCCTAAGATCAGGGCTCTTATAGCTTCTCTTCAATTGTTTGCTCTCCCATCCGAAGCAGTGGTTCGGAGCAAACAGCAACTTGGCCGGTTTTTGAAACCAGGATAGCAAGTTAGTTCCACCTTTCATTTTGTTGTGCTTTCCCAACAAGTCGCATCAGGTGAAGGTGGTAGAAGGTGTTGGGGTATCCTACAAATGGTCTCCCATCCAACACTTGTGATGACCTTCAAGGTACCAGCTCATCAGAAATTAGCCTTTGGTGCTGGTAAATGGTCGCCAAAGCCTTATTCCATGTTTCTACCAACATGTGGCCCAAAGGTCATCGTTGCTGGTACCTCAAAATACACTTTTTGGAATTACTCCAACTTAAAACAAGCTTGAAGAATTTCAGAAGATATACTTCTGAAATTACTTTAACTTAATGTCTGTCAGCATGGTCCAGTTACACAGGCGCATTCAACGACTTGCTGTCGGACCTCATGCAGCATACAGTTAATCCCGGATCCTAAGGTGTACTTCCCAGAAACATCTACACCAAAGGGATCCCAACGTATAGGGCCAGCGCCATGGTGTCTGTGTTTCACCCATTCCCTTTGCTTCGTCTCCATCTTCCGTGTCATCACCACCACCAGACCCAAAATCTATTCTGAAATTACCTCAATTTAACCTGAGTGATGCGATAACACATGCACATTCAATCACTTTCCCACATGATCTCTCCGTGATCTGAAGTATATCCTTCGGATATAACTTCACCAGAAGTTCTTAAGAATGGGAGGTCCGCTCCACAGCTCTGCATGCTGTACCCAGCTAACATCCTTACTTCTTCTCCATCTTCAACCCCCTGTGATCATCGCCAACGATCCAAAATGCTCATCTGAAATTACTTCGGCTTAATCTTTGCCAATATGATTCGATCTTGCAAGTACATCCAACTTCTTGCAAATAACTTATAGCTTCACCAACCCCCTTTAAGTACCATAAAACACTCTTTTGAAATTACTTCGACTTAATCTCTGCTGAAAAGGCTCAGTTATGCAAGCACATTCAAATACTCGCAGATCCCTTCTCGGTCTCATCAAGGCCTTTCATGTGGGTGGGTCTACTCTTCTAAAATTACTTCATCCTGTTAAAAGCTCCACCACCTTCAACCATTACATTTGAAGAGTCAAGTACCAAATTCATTCTTTTCGAGACTCATTCCCTCACCACACTCTGAAACTGTGTACGTGAACAAGTCTCGAGGGGGCATTTGTAGAGAGGAAAAATTTTTGGCCTATCACAAGTTGACACGTCATGCCACCAAGTCCACAAGGTATGGCTAATTACAAAGCATCATATACTGCTACTGGAAATTTGCTAAATTCCATTAAGGTAGGAACATGAAAAGCATGCAAAATGCTAATCACATGTAAGCGCGTGTAAGCGATGATGCAAGCGAGTCGGCACGTGTAAGTGATGACCCAAGCAACCCGGCGCGTGTAAGTGATGACACAAGCAGACCAATCAAGCTGTGACATGTGTCACCAATCAGACTTCGCCACATGTCGCTCACCTACCACCAAACTCCTATAAATAGAAGCCTTCCTAAGGCATTTAGGAGAGGAGGACACCAAGCCACCTAGAGCATAAACAACAACAAAGAAGTATTGAAGCTCTGCTGGAATCAAGCGTTGAAGCCTTCAGGAACTTCAAGAACTTCAACTTCGAATACGAAGAATGTTCGAAGGGAAATCATCCAAATCATCCTCCTAGATCTCGAAGGTCACTGGAATCAAGCTCAAAAGCCTCCAGAAACCTCATAAACCACAAATCAGCAAAGCTCTACGGATTCAAGCCTCCAAAGCCTCGAAGAACTTCCACCACAAACCTTCGAAGACGAAGAACACATGAAGAACACGAAGAACGCGAAGAACAAAGAATTTCTAAGCTCATAGCCAGAAATTCATTGTAATTCCATTTCAAAGGTCTTCGATCAATCCTTCAGCCAAATTGAATGATATTTTGTGTTCGAGTCAAAATCACAAATCTTTCAAGGAGATCGAATCAGAGGATTACTCTTTTGTAATTACAGAGAATTGTACCGCACATTCATCGATACAAATTCGCATTTGTGAAACTATTTTACTTGTTTGACTTATTTCAAATTGAGAAATTTAGTCGTCCACACAGAGTCTTAGGTCTTTGACCTGTTCCTAGTGGATATTGGTTTTGACATTGCCTTGGAGAACTAAATCTTTACTTTGTTTAAGTCTTACTCGTATTATAACTTGGTGTATATTTATTTGCAATTTTCTAATAGAGGCTTAATACATTGAACTTGAATTGTTGTCTTGGAAATTATAATGAGGCTAGAATTATTCTTAATCTTTTGTGCCTTAAAATTATAGACTTGAGTATTTCCAATGTTCTCCAAAACTCTTCATGCTATTTCTTATGATTTTAATGGTTAAATAATTCCCTTTGAAAAGGGAAAAAAAGGGACTTGGATGTGTTGCAATACTTTTGTTGAATTTCTACACATTCTTTGCTTGAGGACAAGCAAAATGCTAGTTGGGGGGGGGGGGTGTTGATTGCTTAAAAATACACTATTATCTTAGTCTTAGTTGGAAATATCACATCAATTTCATGTTTAACGTGTATTTTTCTCTTGTAGGAGATTAAAACCATTCAACTAATCATACAGATATTCTGTCAAGAGAATCCAAGAGTCAAGATCAAATGGATCATGGTTTTTGAAGCATTAAATAAGTCAAAAACGTGTAAGAATAAAAAAGGGAAGAAAGAAATTCGTTCAAGCCAAAATTGGAAAATCTTGATATAGGAACATCCTGTTTTTGTATTTTTGTCATAGCTTCTTGTACAAATATCCGATTGACCTGATTATTACAGCCATAGAAAGAACACTTGAAGGTCTACAACTTTGTAGTTTACCACAAATTCTAGAAAAATCGTTTTGAAAGTCAGAAGTGGGCTGGAAGCTGACAGTGGATAAAATTCTGAAAATCAAGGGATTCCTATCCTAAATTTGAGGGATTTTTTTTTGAAGGAGACTAAGGTTATAGTAGAGGAAAAACCGTAGAACGTTTTTCATCTTTTGTTTTATTTTTTATAGACGTTTAGCATTTTTATGATGGATTTCTTTTCCATAACTATGTGTCGCTAAATCTCTAGCTAGGGTTAGAGGTGAAAACTAATATTTTTATCATGTGTTCTTGGGATTATCTACGTGCTTTTTATGGATTGATGATTGAATTTTGAGATTGATTTACTATTTGGAATAATTGCATGTTGATAAGTTTTTAAGATTTAATATGAATTTTATTTATAACGAATGCTTGAACTCCTTGATTTGTTATGATTTGAGAATATATTGAATGCTTAATCTTCACTGTAATATGTCAATTGAATGATTTGCTCAATCACTCATATTCAATCTACTCTATATTTTGTTTGAGTACTTTATTGTTTTATCTTCCGATTAGGCGGGTTGGCTCTTTACCCTAATTGAGTTAAAAATAATCCAAGTTCATGTGACAAAATATTAGGTAGATCCTTGAATCCCTAGTGTTTTCTCTCCATTAATTTCTCTTACAATTATTTTGCTATTTTCAATTGTAGTTTTAATATTATCTTGCTCCATCTTTGGGTGGAAAAACAAACAAACAACTGTTTTTATTTAATACTTAATAATAGAGGTTTTTACATTAATGTCAATCATTCCCTATGGATCGACCTCGGACTCATTGAGATATTATTACTTGTAAAAAATTTGCACATGAGTTTGCATTATTTTAATCGCAATAAGGACTTGTAGTGTGCCTTTATGTTAGAAATTTAGAATTAACCCTTTTCCTCTCTCTTGTGTGTGTGTGTGTGTGTGTGTGTGTGTGTGTGTGTGTGTGTGTGTTTGTTTCTCCAAAAAAAAAAAAAAAACCCATATGTTATGGTTGGCACCTCTTA
The DNA here is from genome assembly GCA_032878915.1 of Castanopsis chinensis. NCBI lineage: Eukaryota > Viridiplantae > Streptophyta > Magnoliopsida > Fagales > Fagaceae > Castanopsis > Castanopsis chinensis. Next base: position 1,660,970 of record JAVQMG010000089.1, read on the forward strand.
GTATTTCCTTTAAAGACATCTAAGATTCAAATCCCTTATTTTTCAATGTAACTTTGAGTTATCAAAATAAAAAATACAACCAAATCCTATCTTTTATCCATGATCTCTTCAATTGCCACCTGGTGGGTTGGACGACGATAGTTCCAAATTGGTTTGGAAATAAATTCTTTCCAATCTGAAATTTTTGAAATATGTTCCATAATTATTGCTTTTGACTATTAGACCCAGGCAACGATTGGTTTCCTTTTGATGTAGGCGAGATTTAAAATGAAATATCTTATTCGATGACAGAGAATTTACTTGTTAAGTTAATTGAAATATACCACTTAAAAAAATCCTAAATCAAAATAAGCTCCTTGAGTAAAATAATTATTGGCCCCTTAAGTAATAAGTCAATTCAATCGTGGTCCTTTAATTTTAATAAAGTTTTATTTTGTTATCTCATAATTTAGTTATATAGTCTGTTTTTCCAAATGATTTCACTTATAAAAAGTTGACGCATCCCATGTTTAAGGTACCAAAATTGAATCGACTCTACATTTAAGGGACTACAATCAAATTGATATAATATTTAGGGGACAAATATCAGACCAACCCAATTTTTTAAGGGATTACAAAAAGCAATTTACCATCGCCAATGTTAGCTAAAAAAACGTTGCATTAAAACATTCATATCACCCTCTACACAATTTTGGCTATAAAGAGCATGAACATTGGTGGTGACAAAAATTTAACAATTTGGTACTACAAAAAGCTACTTTATCTATTTTACCATTTTATTTTATAAAACACTCACATCAGTATTTTTATTTTACCATTCAACACAATAAAAAAAAATATAAACAACACAATAATATAAACAACCTAAAAAATAGTTTTTTTTTGTTTTTTGTTTTGTTTAACATCTGAGTTACCTTGCACACTCAAAGATGGTTGTGCACTGTAGTTCAACAGCAAAAAGTTTTGACTTTTCCTCCACTGATGCAACCCACTTTTGTTATATTTGGTTGATAAATTTAGCATTTTAGTAATTTGCTTCCACCAATACTAATGCTCTTAGGAAAAAAAAAAGCCTTTACTTTTGTTATTTTAACAAGCAAACATGTACATTAGGCTGAATGTTTATTTAGGGTAAATTATAAATTTGGTCTCTAACCTTTATACTATATGTCAATTTGGTCTTTAACATTTCAAATGTATCAATTAGTCCTTAACCTTTTGATATTGAGCAAAACTAGTTTTTGCCATTAAATAAAGAATAGAAAATATTGACATGACTAACAACTTAAACAAAGAATAGTTATTTTGCCATCTAGAATGCCACATGGACTGCCAAATGGCCTAAACTTAATATTAATAAAAAAAAATTAAAAAAAAAGTCGGTGTCATGTTTTTTTTTTTGAGAATCGTTGGGTTTGCCCCCAATATCTTCTCTAGAGAGATATTGGGGAAATAGAGTCACAAGGAGAGAGAGGAAAAAAGTCGGTGTCATGTAAACCTCAACTGGTATATCAAAATCCCTAGAATCACGAATTCAAAATCAAATTGTTTTCTGTATCAGATCTGATTTTTGTGTTTGGATTCCGCTGATACGTGCAAGCTTTGTGCATTTGAAATCACAGAATATGAGCTCTCAAGCTCGAAATGATCGGAGGAATAGGAAACCAATGTTCTCCTTTAGCAGTCAACTTAAAAGTTAAAAGACTATTAGCCAATATTAGCAACAAATTGGGGGAAAAAAATAGACAATGGGATTAAGGGACTAAACTGTTCCTTTAAAATTTTAAAAATTAAAGGGTAAAATTAAAAAATTTTAAAATTAAGCTTCTAAAATTGAACACAATCTATTTTGAGGATGAAAAATTGCAATTTATCCCTTTTTTTAAAAAAAAAAGGTTAATTGGTTATAGATATTTTCTTAATGAATTGCTATGATAATTCTTAACAGACTTATAATAAGGTAACCTTTTTTTTTTTAGTTTTTTTAATTATTTTTTATTTATTTATGGATAATAAAGTATCCTCTGAGCCATTAAGGAACAACCGATAGCATAAGGGTAAAGCGTGCGGAAAAAATTGCGAAAGCCCAAGATTATATGTATCTTCAATTACCAACTGATCAAAGAAATTTCAATAATAAATTATAGACTAAATTATATATACCTTGTAAAATTTGCAAATAAATCTATCCACAAACCACCTATCTTCCACTGCAAATTTGGAAGAACAAGAGCATCCATCGACAAGGCATGAATTCTTTGCATTCTAGTAAGAAAAAACATGTAAAAAGATGAAAAATCAGTGGGATGTAATTTGAGAAGAGGTCTCAATCTCTTCGGTCCAGTCAGAACTGGGCTCACTCCAAGATCTGGGTCTCACCCCTAGCTTAAAGAACAATATCATCTCCAATGCCTCAAAAACCTGTTGCTTATCCAAAAATTCATTCCAAACACCATTCACTATGCAATAATTATTATTATAAGGTGACCGGTGATGATCAGCATGTTGTGAACGTGACACAAGCAACCCCATATCTTGCAATGCAATCACCAGTGCTGGAAGCCGACTCTTAGTTGTGTGAGCCCAAGCATGAAATTGCTGGCTAAACATAATGCAACCCGAGAACACACCAACAAAAGCAAGAAATATTGGATCATTACTAGCAAGGTCCATTGGTAGCACTGTGAATGTCACAGCACGAGCAAGGGCGTGTAGATTGTTTGCAAACTGTCTCCGAGTGATTGTCCATGGCCACTTATGGTGACCTTGAAATGCATCTATTTGGGCACCAAAAATTGGAGTTGAGGCACTTCCATAATTGTCAATACCCCAGTGGTACACTCCGGACCCAAGGTCAGCTGAAATGTAGCCAACCAAGCTTGCTAAAATGGGCTCGAGCCACATGTGTGATTCTGCTGCACCCATTATGGACTTTGCTAGAGAGATCATGACTGTGGTGCACCCACTTGCTACCCATGCACGATGAGCCCATGTTGATCTCAAACTTGGGTCATTAAGAACGGGGCGGCTAGGAGGTGATGTGACCAAGGTTTGTGAGGGGTTCAGCTGTGGTTCAATTACTAATTGGTCAAGGTTCGGCCTAGGCTTGGTGGTGGTGGTGGTGGTGTTAGTGGCCAAGCAATGCACACGTGTGCGGAGGCATGAAGAGAGGCACGTGTAGACATGATGTTTGGAACTCACAGGGTATTTATGTTGAGCTAAGATTGACATTGGAAAAGTGTTCAATACAACCAATTTTTAGGTCTAATGGAGGATGGACAATATATGTGACATATAAACATAAAATAGTGGCTGTGGACAGTGCTGGTGGTCTTGTGGAGAAGGGAGGCAGAGATCTAATGATGTGGTGGGTATAGAGGATTCGTGGTGTTATGCAAGTCTCTCGAGGCTGCTGGTCACTCTGTGTCACAGTCACACAATTGTTAAAGGTCTTCTTGGACGTCTTTGAAAACAACAGTAAGGCACCCAAAAGCTTGGTTGGTTCCTTTTGCCAATGCAACTTGCAAGCTTGTGGTCCAGTAACATTTGCCTTAGATTGCATACTTGGCACTATTTGAGCCGTTTGGTTGATTGTCGTTTTATGGTATGGTTGCTAATAATCCAAAAGCAAAGTTTGGTCAATTCGTGAAAGTTCTTGTGGAATTTCTAGAGGATGAGTTTTCATAGCAAGCAATAATAGTAGTGGCCGAGGAATATTCGGATCCTTAATTAAGCATATACAAGGAATGTTAGAGTTTATCCATTTTACAATGTCAAATTAATTTAGAGGGTACACAATAAAATAAAACTCAATTATCAATAATTTATGATCAAATTATCTAAGAAATTGTTGTTGTGAAAATTGTTATTGCTACTATAGGTTTAATTATAAAATATACTTATATAATGCATTTTTAAAAACATCATTTTGTATAGATTTTAATTAATTCAATTGATAATTTTTTTTTTGAATAAGATAACTGTGGTTCAATGACTTCTAAAAAATTACCATATATGAAGAGTGAGTCGCTCTCACACACATGCATATATGAATAGAGAGAACTTTGCCCAAAAATATTTTAATTCATTAAATTGAAAGTTGGTCATTTTAGTAGGTAACTTTGTCCAAATTTTAATAAAAATGTTGGTGAGCATTTTATTTTGTTGGGTTTTTGGGCTTAGATCTCTGGTATTTTCTTTAAGACAGGTTTTGTCAATTGGGCTTGCTGTGACATTTTCGGTTATGGACTTTAGTTAAATGTAGTTGGGCCTAGGATTTGTTTGGTGTGGCCTGCCTTCACACTCTTGGGTTTAAAGAAACTAATGGAAAGGTCGAATAATCGGTTCAGTTCAGTGTCTGGTTATTTTGGACATGGCCTAGCCTAGTACTGTCGGCCATTTAGATATGTAATGTGCATAGTGTTGTCTCTATATATAGCGCCGTTGCTCCAAAATTTCCAACCTCCCAAGATTTGCGAAACCTGGTTTTCCTTGTAAAACTTGTCAACTTATTTGAAGCACGTATGGATATTTTTGCAGATGAATGTGGTGAAAAGATTGAGGATTGGGTTCGTTATTATGAAATATATTATGGAGATAGTATTCAAGGTTTTTTTTTTTTTTTTTTTTTTTTTGAGAAAAGTATTCAAGCTTCTTAAATAATGCTAAATTCCTTGAATTTTATGTTTCCTGGTGACAGAGAGGTTGGAGTTGGCCTCACTATTATTTATGGCCTGTTAAATGAATAAAAATTCCTTGTGCAAGCCTTTTGATTTTATTGATGTTAAAAATTTGTTCCGACTGAAGATTGAAATTACTAAATCTACAAGCCTTGCTTCTAGACTAGTGTCTCCTAATTTAGAAGATCGATCTTGTTATTAATAAGATTAATAAAGTTAATGAGAACATATTGTTAATTAATCTTCCCAAAACTTAACAATGACTATGATTTAGTGTACTGTGTATGTTGTAATCAGTATTATGTCCAAGGATATAGGTTATGCTGGATGGAGCCACCATATATATCGAGCCTTTCAGCTTTTTATTTTGATGACTTTGAAGGATTGGAACATAAAGTGGAATTTGAGAAATATATTATAATGGAGGCAAGAGTCATGAAGACAATGACAATCAAAGTTTCTAATGAATGGTCAAAGGAAAGAATCCTCGAGAAATTATTGACGCTCCCAAGGGATTCAACAACATGTCTATTTACCGTTGAGTGTGGTATATAAACTGGTACTTAGAAACTAATTTTTGAAGGTATGTTACAAATGTTTTATCTTTATAATAGACCCTCTTTAGGTTGTAAGGTTACAATACTAATTTTGTGGTTCTTATTTGAGTGAGATTGTTTGATAGAAATTGTTCCCCGAGTTTGTGATAACTAATATGCAGTACACCAACACCTTTTGATTGTTTTTTTCCGAAAGTGTGACCTAAAAAATTATACTTCGGATGAAACATTTGGAAGTTTTGAAATATTCCACCAATTTTCATCAAAAAGAAATATACAACCAGTTAGCTCTAGCTCAAATGGCACTTACTCCATTCTTAATAATGAGATGGATGGTAAGGTTGTGGGTTCAAGAAAAGACTCATCAGGTGTGTACAGCATACCGATAAAAAAAATTGAAATATTCTATTAATCTTTCCCTATCAAATTTAGTTTTTCAATATCCATCTTCGCAAATATTTGTACTCTTTCAGATAAGGCTTTGGTATACTTGGCGGAGACTTCTATTGACATGGCATCTCCATTACTTGTCCTGACTATACGCATGTGGTTTTGAATGCTTTTTGTATTGTATATTAGGAACATATGCAGGGACTAGAGTACCCTACTCCATAGGGGTTAGATACATAATAAGATGCAATCTTGGTGTAGATGAAATGGTAAAGTGAGATCTCAAAGTTAAATCTTTTTGGGAGCTTATGTTATATTATTGGTTGTATTTATTAAACACCTGAAAGCCGTTTATTTCAATTAAGTTTATTGCTGATCAAAAAAAAAAAAAAAAAGGTAACCAGGTAAAAACACCCTAATCCACACTCCCAATTACCTTAACCCTCTGAGATCAAAGAAGGTCTTAACATTTGGTATCAAAGTAATGTATCCTGCAAATCATGACTAAAACCAGATCCACCTCACTCTTAAACAAAGCTATTGCCATCCTTAAGAAAGCATCTGACCTTCATGCCCATGACATTGAAATTTCCATCGCCAACCTTAAGAAAACATCTGACTCTAGCCAAATTCAAAATAGATAATTATTATGATGAGCAACCAAAGTTAGTTGGCAACGCTTTATGGACAGTGGTAGACAGTGGCGGAGCCAGGAATTTAGGTCAGGGGGGGCAAGATTAAAAGATAAAATTGGAAGTAAAAAATTAATCTAGAAAAATTAATTAATATTAATAACAAAATAAGTAAACAACTATATGATAATGTAATTGTCATACAGATTCTAACATAAAATGTAAACTTTAATTTATTTTTTCACACCTAGCTTTTTTTACTCAATTGCCCTCGACGATTTTTCATATTTTGAAATCGCTGCATGATTTTTTCACACTCAATAGTCTTAAATATATCTTTCTCAATATATGTGACTAAGCAATCATTCATCCACTGATCTCCTATTCGATTGCGTAATCTATTTTTAATTATGTTCATTGCTGAAAAAGCTCTTTCAACAGTAGCTGTTGCAACTGGTAAGATCAATGCCAAAGTCACTAATGAGTAAACCAATGGATATGAAACATTCTTTTTCATTTCTACCATCTTTTCAGCAAGCTGTCCAATTCCTTTAAGTGCTGAAAACTCTTCAGTGGACCGCATGTCATGGATGTATGTCTCAAGTTGGTTATCTAAGAAAGAAACTTGAACTGTTGAAAAATCACTTGGATAAAACTGAGCAAGCCGAATCAATTTCTCCTTGTTGAATGCTGAAAATAAGTTATCTGGGTTCAAACACGCAACACAAAGTAATAATTCAGAAGTTTCAAAACGGCTATTAAGTTCCTGAAGTTGCATATCTATAACAGTATAAAAAAGCTCCACTTGATAATGATGTGAATTTTTCATGTTTTGAGCTTTTCGTCGTGGCCGAGGTTGATATAAATCATCCATATCAGGAACATCAATATTATTTTTTGCACAAAATGCAGAAACCTCCTCTAGCAAAGAGTTCCACCCATCATCTCTCATGACTTGTAAACGTTGCTTTGAAATATCAACCAACTTCATAGCATTCACAATATCTTGATCTTTTCGTTGTAATGCCTGTGACAACTCATTACTTATGCCAAGCACACCTTTCATCAAATGTAAATCAAACACAAATTCAAATGTTTGGAGTAAACCAATTAAGATATTTGCTTCTGCTCTCTGATCAGAATCTAAACCATCTTCTATAATAGTTTCAATCACATCAATTACAGAAGAAAACATGTGAATAAGATTAACAAGTGCACCATAATGAGAACTCCAACGTGTATCTCCAGGTCTTTTTAGACTCATTTCTTGATTCAAGCCACGACCAGTTGAAATTTCATTATTTTTTAGTGCTTCTATAACTTCTGCATTACGTTTTTCACGAAGAATATCTCGACGTTTGCATGATGCTCCAACAATATTGAATACCTTTGCAACTAAGTTAAAAAAGGTTGCAATCTGGATGTGATTTTTTGCTACTGCAACTAATGTTAATTGAAGTTGATGTGCAAAGCAATGGACATAATAGGCAGAAGGATTATCTTTCAGAATAAGAGTTTTTAGTCCATTTAACTCACCTCGCATGTTGCTTGCCCCGTCATAGCCTTGTCCTCGCAATCTACTAATGCTTAAGCTATGTTTATTAAATACTTCCTCAATTGCACTCTTTAGTGTTACTGCTGATGTATTATTAACATGTGTAATCCCTAAAAAGCGCTCATTCACATGTCCCTGTTTGTCCACATAGCGCAAAGCAATTGCCAATTGTTCTTTAGTAGACATATCACGTGATTCATCAACTATAATAGCAAATAATGAGTCTCCAATATCTTTAATAATATCATTTACTGTCTCAACGGCTGCAGCATTTGCTATTTCTTTTTGGATATCAGGAGAAGTCATTTGATGATTTTCAGGAGCATTTTCAAGGACTGCCTTATCAATTTCTTCATTGTGATTTGCAAGAAACCGTAATAATTCAAGAAAATTTCCTTGATTATTGGAGTCTTTAGATTCATCATGGCCACGAAATGCTAATCCTTGCCGTTGTAGAAAACAAATACAATCCACTGATGCATTCAAACGAGTTCGATATTCCCTTTTCTCAACATCTGATTGCTTGCTTATAACTGTTTGAATACTTTGTCTCTGGTTTAACAAAGCTTCACATTTTCTTTGAGCTATATTATGTGCACTGTTGTGATCCCCAACATGATTTTGTAATTTCTCCTTCTTTTTCCAATTTCTGAATCCTTCAGTGACAAATGAGTCTCCCCCTCCTTGATCACCAGTATCAGGTCGAAATAGATAACAAAATAGACAATAAGCAGCATCTTTCGTAATGCTATATTCCAACCAACTAGGATAATCTTTGAACCACACTGGATTAAATCGACGCTTTGTTTTACCAAATTGACTTTGTGGAAAATCATGATCAACTGGTTGACAAGGTTTGTTTTGTAGATAATGCCTTCTAATTTGATCTCTTTCATTAGGATGATAGTTAGAAATTTTTATTCTTAAACCAGGATCTGTGGGAAGATTTGCAACATCCACTTCGATACGAGCTCGTTTAGGACTTGATTCGGACTCATTATTATGATCAGGATTCTCCATAATCTCAATTAACTACAAATATATATGTCATATCATTAAAATAAAGAACAAAATTACAATTTATGATTAAGAATAATCAAATTAAGAGATAATTATAAATACAAATAGTTTAAACATATAATTTGAATTATAAATTTATGGTTAAAAATAGTCAAATCAAGAGATCCATCTAAATATAAACAGTTTAAACATATAATTTGGTTCTTTAAAATATTAAATAAATAAATAAATCAAAGAAAAAGTATTAAGAGTATGCATACCTAGAAGTATTAAAAACCCAATTTGAATGCTTTTAAAAACTGCACAGCAACTCTGAGATCCAAAGAAAGACACCAGATTGAAAAGAAATTTTTTCTTTTTGATGGAGGCGTGCCTTGTTTCATTGTTTGCATTTTATATAGTCTTTTTTTTCAATGTTCTATACTAACAAGGACTTCTATCCGTGTAGGTGTAGCAAACTTATTATTATTTTTTATTTTTTTAATCATTATCAAGTGAGCATCAAGTCATCAGGTCTACTACTACTAGGATAAGAACAATAGAAATCTACTAGCAATAGGATACTAGGAAAGCTAAAAAGCTATTTTCACTTCTGTCAACCGAAAAAAAAAAAAAAAAAAAAAAAAAAAAAAAACAAGAGAGAAAAGCTGGAATGTCACGTGAAAGAGATTTTTTTTTTTTTGTCTTTTGTGTAGGGGGGGCAAATATGGTATTTCAGGTCCAAACAATTGAAATTTCAGGGGGGGCACCTGCCCCCCCCCCGCCCCCCCCTCCCTCCGCCCCTGGTGGTAGATAACTATTAAGTTGAAGGGCAAATTACAATTTGCCCAGATGTGATTTAGCTGAAATTATAGTTAACTACTTGTGGTTTAAAATTTAACACTATACTCACTTGAGATTTTACCAAAATTTAAGTTTTCTACATGTGATTTGAAATTTCATGATGTAAGTATTCTGATAGATAGTTTTTGATCTTGTATTTTTATGTTTTTTGTATTTTTGGAAGAGAGAGATATAAAAGCAGAGCAAAATTACATATTTAGCTCTGTTTTTAATAAAAATTGGTTATAAAAATCTAACTGAGCTAACCATAAATGGATAAAGTGTCAAATTTTAAACTACAAGTTGGCAACTTAAATTTCAACTAAATCACAAATAGATAAATTGTAACTTGCTCTTCAACTTAATGTGGCGTTTGGTACGCGGTAATGTTTTATGATTTCTAAGAATGTTTAAAGATTCCCATGAATGTTTAAAGATTCTCATGTTTGGTTGCAAATAACGCTAGAGAATTAAATGCTAGGAGAATCTGGATTCCCCTCTTAAACCCCTTAGTAGGAATGTGGATTCCCTTTAAAATAGGTGGGAATCCAGATTCTCGAGCTTAAAGAAAATTGTATTTTTTTATAAATTGACAATTTTAACCATTTTTCTTTATCATTTAAGCAATTTTTTTTTTTGAAATGTTATATTATAATTTTAATGAATTTGTCATAATTAATAGTTTATATTTGGTTTTTCATTATTTAATTAGAGGAATTTTTTTTAAAGGATTTCGTAGTTCACATTCAAATCTAAGGATAAAAATGAGAAAAATAAATAATTCATTTAAGACTCCTGAGAATAAACTAAATATTATCATCTTATATTCTTAAGAATCTGAATTCTAAAAATAATGTGGATTCTTTGGTACCATTCCACGTAATAGTTATTTACCACGGTCCATAAAGCATTGCCTACTAACTTTGGTTGCTCATCATAATAGTTATCAATTTTAATTTGGCTGGAGTCAGTACTCTAATGCGCTAAACTCATCAACAAAATGATAACACGTGACAAAAAATAACATACGTCATCATTGCAATAGGGCAGCCGAAGAAAGTGGGGATATTTGCTGAGTGGTAAGATTAGCAAAGGGTAGTAGCAGCTTTTAATTGTAGTGTCAAGTACTGAGGAGTGGAAGGACAAGATTAACGCATTATGCAAGTGGTTGAAGTGTTCTCAGGGTTCCTAACTTCTGCGTGTGCGACCCACGAAGCGATGCTTAATAATGAAATTGCGGAATATTCAACTCGTTTTGAATCTTTTGATAAGCAATGATAATAGGCCTGTAAATTCATTAATATTGTGGCCTCAGCTCCCAACTACTTCTATAACGTATTAGAGCATCCCAGTGGGGCTACTAAATTGACCAAAAAAAAAAAAAAAAAAAAAAAGTCAATTTAGCAACCAATTCTCCAAAATTGTGGCTTTAGTGAGTGGCTAAACTTAAAAAAATTTGACTTTGAGTTATAGTGGAAACCTTTGCATATGTTAGTTATTGTGTTCGATATATTAGTGTATAACTCATGCATATGTATGTTACAATTAAAAAAAATTACAATTACACACATATATGAATTTAAATCATACTTCCTCTCAAAAAAAAAAAAAAAAAATTGTACCCTCTCTCTCTCTCTCTCTCTCTCTTTTATTTATTTTATTATTTTAATTTCCTTTAGATATACGCATGAGTTTACTCTTTCTTTTTTTCTTTATTGAGTTTTTCATAATTTATTTATATTAGATCCTTTGTCTTTTGCAACTCATTAACTCACCTAGCTAGAAGAAAAAAAAAAAAAAGACTTAAATAGGACACGTGGTGCAAAATTAGACAATAATTAAAATCCAATTTAAAATTTAATTAGATTTTCTATCAACTTTACCCATTAATATATATATATATATATATATATTATTTTATTGTATTTTTTATATTATTTTAATGTGTTAAATGTTAATATTAAACTTTTATTGTAGGGTGTATTATAAAATAGGTTGTTAAAATAGATAAAGTAGTGTTTTAAGTTGCTAAAAGCTAAATTTTTTAGATGCTTTACTGTAAAAAGCACAAACTCCCAGCTACTTTCACTTGGTTATTGTCCCTTCTTTAAAAACCAGTTTTAGAAAATGAATCCCACAAAAAAAGAAAAAGAAAAAGAAAAAACCATCATATTCATATTTGCTTCCCTACCATCCCCCAAAATAACAGTTTGCTAGTGTATTTTCATACATTTAGGAAAGCAGAGTTAATTCCCAAAAAATATATATATATTTTTTTTATAGAAAAATTCCCTAAATATACTTAATTTATTATTTTTTGTGACTCGGTAATCCACAATAAATAAAAGTTGGCATTTTGAAAATATGAGAAATAATATATATATATATATATTGAAATAGAGTATAAGATAAAGAAATAGATTAGGTGTTTTGAAAGGTGGTTAGTTAAGTGTTAGTTTGGATTGCACTGAAAACGTTTTTCAGCGCGTTTGCGTTTTAAATTGTGGGTCCCGTACACTGTTCACGGGACCCACAAGTACAAAATTCAGGAAAATTTTCATTAAAATTGGGTTATGATACTATTTACATATTTAAAAATTATTTTATTAGTATTTTCAGTTTTCAGCAATAAGTGGTATTCAAACAGATCCTAAAATAGCAAAAATTGGATCTTATTCTGACATAGAGATGAAATTTTAGAGAAGCCAATGCGGATGTGGCCTACTAACCGCTGCTTAATATTCAACTCGTTTTGAAGAGGAATGGTAATTGGCCGGTGGAATCTTTAATATTGTTGCCTCAACCCCCAACTAGTTCTTCATCTTACGTACAAACTCCCACTGTCACTCGTCCAACTCTTTAATTAGGTAATAGAAATTCTAGGGATTACAACTTTCTTTTAGCTACAACTTTGATGTGTAGAATGTTAGTGGTGGGAAAAACAATTAGGAGTATAATAGATAGCCACTTATAATGTACAATATTAAAGTTGTAATCCTAAAACCACTCATAAAGTAATTAACATTATCTAGTTATTGTCTTATTATTTATACTTGCAAAATTAGAGATATGAATACTTATTTGTGTTAAAATTTCACAACTGTTTTTTACATAATTTTTTTTGTGTTAAAATTTGGATTTTCCTATATTAAATTGTGGATATGTGTGTGAAGTTATGATGAATGTGAACAAATGTGAAACAATAATTTTAATATTTGAAAACCATGACTCACGATGATATTGTCATTCTCGGAGTCTCTGGCCCCATATATTATATTGTAACCCAAATGCTAAATTAATTTTGCTATTAGTAACAAATTGTCAATTGCGCCGTTACAAGCCTCCTAAAATTGTTATTAAAAAACGAGTCTTAAAATTGAAAAAATGATATAGGTTGGTTTTGTTCTTTACCGCACCTCTCAAAAGACCCCAAAATATTGAGTTAATATAAATTCAATCTAGTTGAAAGTTGAAACCCTAAATTATTTTATCAAAAAAATGTAATAAATGTGCCAAATAATTATTGACAATCAATTTTTATTTTTTTTGAGAGAGTTTCAACCTACTTTAAAATGAAAATGAGTAAAACGCAAAGGTTTCTTACTTGTTTGTTTTCCCACTTCTTTTGCTTACTCTGTTCCTCGACTATATAAACTGAGCTTGTATTTTCATCTTCTTCAATGGGAATTGAGTATCGTTCTCAGATTCCTTTTGCTATGCTTGTTGCATAAGCTTTTTATTTTATTTTTTTGATATCTCTCAAACACAGCTATGGCTTCTTCGGTTTCCACCTTCTTGTTCATCAACATCATCATAGTTTTGTTCATCAACATCATCATAATTTCTCTCTTTCCTACACTCCCACCTACGGTAAAATTACCATTTCATCCAAAGGACATTCTGCCTCTGCTGCCCAGGCAAGTGTCGCGGCCTATCCTCTACGCTCTCTACAACCCAGAGGACCCTCTTCCTGCTTTCGTGGGCAATGCCAACTCAACAAACCGGTTTGATTGGGAAGGCGCTTGCTTCCAAAAAAACACGGCTTGGTTGGAGTTGCACAACAACACTGGCTCTCCATTTGGTGGTGGCACGCTTCACATCAAGGTCTGCATATCCAAGTTACTAATTTTACGTTGTTTAATTTGTTGGGTTTTGGAAATTGAACTTTGTAGTACTGTTGAGGAACTGAAATCATCCAATTATTTTAAAATGACATAGACTGTGTGTTGTGGCTATAGTTCCTGGCATGTTTTATCGACCTTATTGAAAATTCTAGATCATGTTTAATAGTCTTAGCCTAGATGCTGCTGCCGGCTGATTTGCTTAATGTCATATTCATGCTATGCAATGTTGTATTTGAACATCAGTGGATGCAAACTTCTCCTCTATTTTACACAAAAAATCTACTTTTTCTATTTTCCACACTTATTGTTACAAAATACTCACATCAGTTTATCCATTTTACACATTTATTCAATAAAATATTTATTATTTTATAATTTTTTATTATTCCTCCCTCCCTCACTACCCCTCTCTCTCACAGACCCACAGTCCATCACTACCAACGATTAGTCCACACCTAGCCACCATCATTACCACCCAGCCACTATCACCACCACCATCACCACCTAGCCACCATCATCACCACCAAACCAACATCATCAAGGAAAACCAACTCACTTAATTCGAAACCCATTCAATTCCAAACCCATTAATCACCCACCCAACTCGAAACCTAGTCAAGCCAAATCATCACCCATCTAATCGGCGGCAAGATCATCAAAACCCACCAATGAACTAGAAAAAACAAGCCGATCAAGATCAAAACCCACCGATCAAAATATTCAACCCACCCATCAAAATCCCAACCACCATCAACCCAATCAATTCCCACGAATCAACACCCATTAAAACCCACCATCAAATCGATCAATACCCTGCAGATCAATACCCATCAAAACCCACACATCACGTCTCTGAGAGCTATGCCACGACGTCGTTTTTGGGTCTCGTGCGAGTGAGATCGTACCATCTAAGCTTCGCCACGATGTCATTTTCCTGTGGAGATCGTATCGGTGGTGAGTGAGATCGGTGAGAGTGAGATTGGTGGCTTGAGGTGAGATCAGTGGACTGATCGGTGGACTGAGGTGAGATTGGTGCATTGAGGGAGAGATAAAACGATAGAGAGGTGAGAGTGAGAAGACTATACACGGTTGAAAGTGAGAGTTGTGAGTTGAGAGGAGAGAGGAGAGAGGAGAGAGAAACTTATAATAAAATAATGGATAAACGAGCTACAGTACTGTAGCTCATGGAAATGTTTACACAACTTTACACCTATTGATATGGGTGTTTTTTTGGCCAAAATGTGTAAAATGAACGAGTTTTTGTATTATAGAAGAATATCCACCAACTGATGTGGATGCTCTTATTTATCTGTGCTGTCAGGTTAGTGAAGCTCGTACTTGGACATGCATGGATATTTATATCTTTGTAACTCCATACTGTGTGACATGGACTTGGTATTTTCGATCTCGGGAGCATAAATTTGATTTTGAAGAGTGGGAAGGAGAAGCTGAGTTTGAATATGTAAGTTGCCACTTTTGATTTTAAAGCATGATTAATATTGTGT
The DNA here is from genome assembly GCA_032878915.1 of Castanopsis chinensis. Classification (NCBI taxonomy): domain Eukaryota; kingdom Viridiplantae; phylum Streptophyta; class Magnoliopsida; order Fagales; family Fagaceae; genus Castanopsis; species Castanopsis chinensis. The sequence continues at coordinate 1,676,254 of JAVQMG010000089.1, forward strand.
TCGATTTGATGTGGTCTTTACTTTCTATTGAATCCGGTGAAAGACATAGGAGTTTCGATTTTCCTGATGCAAGAAGGGTTGCTAGCAACTATAAAAGCATTGTGGGAAGTCTTTCCTTTATTTACAAATACAGCATGGGGTGAGAACTCTAATATAGAGTTTCTCAAGAAGCACATGGGGGCTTCCTTCGTACAACGCCCTCGACCCTGGGTAACAAACATTAGTGTTGATGATACCCACTCTGGTGATATCCCTGCGATGTCCAAAATTCGTGGCCGATGGGGTGGTTTTCAGACTTTGCAGAAGTGGGTCACTGGAACATATGCTGGTCATGTTGCAGTTTTCTTAAAGGATCCTAAAGGAAAGTTATGGGTTACTGAATCAGGACGCGAAAATGAAAAGGTAAAGACTATGAAAAGTCATGAGGTGAAGTTATACTATAGTGAGCATTTACTGATGAATCCTTAATGTTAAACATATCATGGCTAAAACCAATTATAGGATTAATTGTACTTGTAAAACAAGCAACTTAATCTTGAGTTAGTATATGATTAGTTTAGAATTAGTCAATTATTTTCTAGTATATAAGTTCTACATTGGATTCATTGTTACACAAGTACTAAATATCAATATGTAGCTGTTCAAGGGCTTTCACACCATGTATGGCCAAATCATGTAAATCTTCATGTACTCTCTCTCTTTAATGCTTTTACTCATTGTTCAATCATTACATGCAATCATACACAATCATACAACAACTTTGTAAAATGATAGAGAATTGAAAATTGCTAAAACTCTCATTAACTGAATTGATATTACAAACTGAATCAATCAAGATAAGTACCAACTAGCTAATTATATACAATCCCAGAAAACAAAGCATTGCTCCAGGTGCCAAAACCAACTAACTGATTTTCATCCTATCAACCAATTACAATTTGACAGATGGCATTTCTTTTAACTGAATTTTGTGATCCTTCACATGTGTGACTTGTGTGACTTCATTAATCAAAACGCCCAGTTTCATCCTTCCTATTGCTTTTGTCGTTTCACTATTTGATCTTGCTTTTCTTCTGTCGTTTTTACTGCCTCTGTTTCTGTTGTTTGCAGTGCCTTTGTCTTCAATACTCCCCCTCAAGTCCAGAGTATTAGGCTCTGAGACTTGAACTAAAGAGGCTACTTGACAGTCTTCCTTTAATAATTTAGGTTGGAAAATATCTTTCATTCCTAATTTCTCTGACAATCTTACAAAGGATGAAAAACCCAAAGCTTTAGTGAAAATGTCTGCAACCTGTGAATTTGTAGCAACATGGAAGATTTTAATCATTCCCTCTAAAATTTTATCTCTCACTAAATGGCAGTCAACTTCTATATGCTTCATTCTTTCATGGAAGACAAGGTTTGCTGCTATATATAATGCAATCTGATTGTCACAAAAAGCATTGCTGGTCTTGACTGCTTAATTCTCAAGTCCTTCAACAACTGCAAAACCCAAGTGATCTCATATGTCACACTTGCCATAGCCCTATACTCAACTTCAGCTGAAGACCTAGACACAACCCCCTGTTTCTTTGATCTTTAAGAAATCATGGAATCTCCTAAATATACTGCATAACTAGTGAGAGACCTTCTTGTGTTTGGGCATCTAGCCCAATCCACATCACAAAAAAGCTTAATATGCAACTTTGTATTTCTTGGGAAGAAAATTTATTTACCTGGTGACCATTTAATAAATTGGAGCACCTTGTGAGCTGCCTGCAAATGTGGTTCCCTTGGTTGTAAAACAAATTGGCTCAACCTATGCACTGTATATGTCAAGTTAGGTCTTGTTAGGGTAAGGTATAAGATTCTTCCAATTAATCTTCTATACTAACCTGGTTCCTCTAATAACTTCCCTTCATACTTTGATAACCTCAAGTTTTGCTCCAAGGGAAACTTGACAGGTTTGCTACCAATAAAACCAGTATCCTTAAGGATTTCCAAAGCATACTTTATTTGGTTAAGACTGATTCCTTCATCAGTCCTAGCCACTTCCAATCCCAGAAAATACCTCAGTGAGCCTAGATCCTTCAAAACAAACTTATTATCAAGAACTTTCTTCAAATTGTTGACACAAGCAATATTGTTTCTTGTCAAGAGTATATCATCAACATATACCAACAAAACTATGAATGAAGTTCCTTGAGTATGAGTGAACAAGGAATAGTCAAGCTTGGATTGGACAAACCCCATTTTTAGAATAGCTGAGGAAAACTTCTCAAACCATTTTCTAGAAGCTTGTTTAAAACCATATAGACTCTTATTCAACTTGCAAACCAAATAAGGCTCCCCTTTGCTGTGAAAGCCAGGTGGTAAACACATATATAAATCTTCAAGTAACTCAGCATTGAGAAAATACATTATTCACATCCATTTGATGAAGAAGCCACCCTTTCACAACAGCCAAAGACAATATAATCCTAACTAAGACTGACTTAGCAACTGGTGAGAATGTTTCTGAATAATCTAGCCCAAGTTTTTGAGTGAAACCCTTAGCAACAAGCCGAACCTTATATCTCTCAATGGTGCCATCAGGTAAGTATTTTACTCTATAAACCCATTTGCAGCCAATGGCAGACTTACCAAGAGGCAAAGGTGTTAAAGTCCAAGTGTCATTCACCTCTAAAGCCTCAATTTCTTTTTCCATGGCAGCTCTCCACTCAGGAAACTGAACTGCCTGTTGAAAAGAAACATGTTCTGATGGAGTGGAAGACACAACCATGGCAAATGAGTGAAAACTAGGTCCAAGGTGAGAGTAATTCAAGTGATCTGAAAAAGCATAAGGTATACCAAAGTTGGGTTTTGTACTAGCAAATTGACAAGAGTAATTAGACAAGTAGGAAGGAGGTTTGTGAGATCTAGTTGACCTCCTAAGAGGAGCTAGATTGGTGGAAGAACATGAAACATGAGCAGAAGACTGAGTATTTGTATTAACAACATGATCAACAGAAATAGAATCTACAGAAATTGGTTCTGCAGAAACAGTATCAGGTGAAGAAATGAGGTTTACATGAATAGGGTCAGGTGGAGAAGAAGATGAAGGGCATAAAACAATGCCAGAAGCAATATCAGAACTAGAAGCTTGAGGAAAAACAAAAGTATCCAAAATTGAAGTGGAAGATGAAGGACACTCAGCATAAGGAAAAATGGATTCGTAAAAGACAATGTCCCTGGAAACATAGACAGAATTAGATTGAAGATCAAGAACTTTGTAGCCTGTAATGCCATGAAGATAGCCAAGAAACACACATTTTCTAGCCCTATGTGCAAACCTGTGCCTAAAGTGAGATAGAATGGAAATAAAACACAAGTAGCCAAAATTTCTAAGATGATGATAAGAAGAAGCAGAATGGTAGAGAAGTTCATAAGGACTTTTATTACTTAAAGCCTTAGAAGGAATCCTATTAATAAGATGAACTGCTGTTAAGATGCAGTCACCCCAAAAACATAAAGGAAGGTTGGATTGAAACTGTAAAGCCCTTGCAACATTTAAGATGTGTTGATGCTTTTTTTCAGCAATGCTATTTTGCTGAGGAGTATCAACACATGAGAGTTGATGCAAAATACCATTAGAATGAAAAAAATTCTCTAATAGGCCAAAAACGTATTGACCTCTTATGCTAAATTGATTAATTAATAGCCAAGTTTATTAATTAATTAAATTAACATGCAAACCCGTGGTAGCACAAACAAATCACCAATAAACTAAAATGCAGCGAAAAAATAAATTGACAAAATGATTTGTTTATGAATGGGGGAAAAGCAACACAGCAAAAACTCCACCGGATAATTTTGAGGTCATTACTCCCGAGAATCTAGTATTATCAAAACAAGCGGTTACAAGTAAAGGAATCCCAGTACCATATACCCTTACCCTAATACCTAATTGGACTTGTTCTGTAGTGACAATCTCTTCTTGTATTGCACGGCTCCCAGTACGTGACTAACCAATTGCGCGAATTTTAGTTCGTGACTTTAATCACCAACTAGAGAAGAATTGTTGGCTGCGAAGTTCTTCAGTTCATCACACGATGAAGATTGAGAAGGTCCTTGGTCACAAAACCTTACGGTGTACAAACACGCAGCTTCTTCACAAGAAAGATGAATTAGGGCAAAACTAGGTCTTCGGTTACAATTTACTCTTGTGCAATTGTGCTCTTAGCTATCGAGTTTTAATGAACATCACTTTTCACACTTGAATCTTGGACAGATTTGCATGGCTTTAATACTTGGACTTGAACTCTTGTTTCTTGAAGTATTAAACACATCCTAGATCTACCTAATTACAAGTAAAGTGCGTTTTGTCAAAGGATTAGCTAATTATATAAAACAGTGACATATGTTCCTTACATGTGAAACACATATGTCCTAACATTCTCTTAAGAAAAATTCTGTTCCATTGTCACTTTTAATGGTCTTAATCTTGCAATTAAATTGAGTAGAAACCATTGATGCAAAATTAGGAAATAAAGACTGGGTTTCAGATTTGTGTTTAAGTAAATAAACCCATGTGCATCTAGTACAATCATCCACAATAGTTAGGAAAAACTATAACCATCAATAGTAGGAATAGAAAAAGGATCCCATAGGTCACAATGAATCAATTCAAAAGGTGTAGTGGTTACATGAGTGCTAGAGGGAAAAGAAAACCTATTCTGTTTTGCAAAATGGCAAACATCACAGCAAGAAGCCTTATTGGTAACATCAATAAGTACAAATGGCTTCAACAATTGAAGTTTGGCTAAAGAAGGGTGACCTAATCTAGAATGCCACAAATCTGAAGAGGAAATGTGACTGACAGTAGTTGCAAGAGCAGCTGCAGTTGAGGAAGGACCAGCAGCTTGAAGTAGGTATAAACCATTGCTTTCCTTACCCAGACCAATCATGCTCCATTGAGCAAGGTCCTGGATAAAACACCAATCACCAGGAAAAATAATGCAACAATGCTTGGTCTGAGTAAGTTTGCTAACAAAAATAAGATTGAAACTAAAGGAAGGAACACACAAAACATTTGTGAGTGTAAGTGTGGAAGAGTATTGCACAGTGCCTATGTGTGTTACAATAGCCTTATCCCCATTTGGCAAATAGACACAAGAATGAATTATAGAAGTTACTATGGAGAATTGTGAAGCTAAGTGTACCATGTGGTCAGTGGCCCCAGTGTCAATGATCCAAGAATTAGACCTAAAACATTGCCTATCAATGACTTGAGCAGAAAAAATAGAGTGAATGAAATTGGGAGGAATCCAAAAGGGATTACTTGAAAAATTGGAAGAAGATGATGAAGTAGAAGTGGCCGAGGAATAAGGAAGAGCAGGTGCCATTATTGATGCAACTTGTGATGTAGTCTGAGCATTAGGTCCATATGTAGTACTAAAACTTGAACCTGATGCATTATAAGCTTCCAGATAATTGAGTAGCTGTTCACATTGAACTTGAGAAATTGGGCATTGAGGTTGAGTGGTTTGTTGGCAAGTCTGAAGGCCAAAACCACTAGGAAAGCCACCAAAGCCTGACTGTAAGGCATCAAAAGAAGTCTGCAAGCCAATTTTAGGCTGTGTAACACCACCAAACTGAGCAATAGGAGAACTATCAAAACCAAATGAGAAATCTCATTTTGAAGCTCGAACAATCTTGGAGTGTTGTCTTGGGATAACCTGTTCTTGAGATCAGTCCATAAATCTTTTGCAGAATTGATGTAAATCATGCTAGCCTTGAGATCAGGACTGAGTGAATTAGTCAGCCATGAAAGAATCGTAGTGTTGCACCTATCCCAAGAATTGAACAAAGGTGAAGTTGGATCTGGTTTCGGGATTGAACCATTGACAAATCCAAATTTATTTTTGGAACTCAAAGCCAGAAACACAGATCTCACCCAAGTCATGTAATTCTCAAGATCTGTGAGAGGTTGAGATGTGAGAATTAAACCAGGATTTTCATTCGTTGGTAAGAGAAAAGGGTTATTAGCAGAGTCATCTACCATAGTTGCACTTGCAGTAGGTGCAGATGAATAAGAAGGTGCACTTGATGAATCTGAAGCCATGAGCAACCAAGAAAAACGAAAGAAAACGAAGGAAATCAAAAGAAAATTTCTGTTTGGCAAGAGAGAAAATAAGCTCTGATACTATGTAAAATGACAGAGAATTGAAAATTGCTAAAACTCTCATTAACTGAATTGATATTACAAACTAAATCAATTAAAATAATTACCAACTAGCTACTTAAATACAAGCCCAGTAAACAGAGCATTGCTCCAGGTGCCAAAACCAACTAACTGATTTTCATCCTATCAAACAATTACAATTTGACAAATGACATTTCTTCTAATTGAATTCTGTGATTCTTCACACGTGTGACTTGTGTGACTTCATTAATCAAAACACCCCGTTTCATCCTTCTTTTTGCTTTTGTCGTTTCACTATTTGATCTTGCTTTTCTCCTGTCGTTTTTACTACCTCTGTTTCTATCATTTGTAGTGCCTTTGTCTTAACAAACTTTAACACTTAGGGTTTGTTTAGAATTCGTTTATTTTGTTGAAACTGAAAACTTTTTGCTAAAAGTACTGCAGATAAAGGTAAAAGTTAGGTGAAATAGTACAGTAAGACAAATGAATAGTACCAAAAAGTGCAGTGAGACCCATGAATAGTAGAAAAAATAAGTTAGATAGTAAAATAAGCTGGATTTTTAAGCTGGATCTAAACACACACTTAATAATATTATTTTTTTGTAATATTTTATATGGTTAAATAATTAAATTTCCGATATCCTAATTACTTAAGCTTTTTGGACAATTGATAATTTAATATGATATATAAGTTCTATCATTGTCTCCTTCATTCTACCTTCCATTTAAATTCTCATATATTTATATATTTAACATAGTATACAAAGGAAAGCATCTGGCCCAGCATGATAAGATAGCCGGGAGATCAAGGCTTTGGTTATTGGCCTCTTGTAGGTTATTTGAAAGTTATTGGCGACTACCTCTAGTTAGTTTGTCCTCTTTTGGTCAAATAAGGTCACCTAGATTGCTGCAAAATTGTTAGACTTAGCATTAGCTCTAACTTTTAGCTTTTAGCGTTTTTTAACACCTCACTTTTTTCACATTTTTTCACTTTTTCAAAGGGTTTTCCACTTAAGTTTTCTGCTCTGTGTCCTTATTCTTATTTAGAGAGGTACTCCTTTGAATGTGCTCATTTTCACTAAGTTTTCTTATTATCAAGTTTTGTTGACCCACACAAGTAATAAAAGAAAGCAAGCCAAGCAGCTTCAACTCAAATGACACTTCCTCCTCCTTCAATATAATGGAATGGAGGGTAAGGTGGTGTGTTCAAAATCTTGTCATGCATGTTTAACTTGCCAAAAAATTAAACAAATAAATAATAAAAAATGATAACCTCTCATGAACAAATCTTTTTCATCAAGTTTAAAGTCCCTTATTATAATCAAATGAACCTATACTTGATGGTTTTGTCAAGCAATTTAACATGAATATTGTTTGATCGTGTACATAGCATAGCAATGGTGGATAAATGAAGTTAAGTTACATATCATTGAGAATCAGAGACTCCCTGTCCTCCTGCCTCAAACAATTGTAATTTTAATTTGAGTTAGGTGTTTAGGCTACTTACATATATTTGAAACTACAATTTAATGTGCAAGTGTTTGCCCTTCTTTTTGTTTTGTTTTAGGGTGAAGAGATTATTGCTAAATTACCATGGGAGGAGTGGTGGGACTTTGAGCTGAATAAGGATGACTTCAATCACCATATTGCACTGCTTCCATTGCATCCTGAAACAAGAACGAATTTTAATGAGGCTGCTGCATGGGAGTATGTACTGAGCATGGTTGGCAAACCCTACGGTTTTCATAACCTGATATTTAGTTGGATAGACACTACAGATGACAACTATCCACCTCTTGTGGATGCTCATCTGGGATGTACATTTTTTAAGGAAAATGTTAAGCGGTGTCTAAAAGGCATTAGTTTAGAAAATATTTTTTTAAATTTTATAAAAAAAGATAAAAGAATTTTTTTTAATAGTTTTTTTATATTTCTCATTAAAATTATTGATCTTTTCTTAAATAGTCCACTAACCAATGGTATGTTCTCAGATAGTTTGAAATGAAGGTTGTTTGCTACATAGATTAAAAATTAAGACTATTTACCCATTTTCCCCTTGATTGCAAGCATCCCTATTATATAAGCTAAATAAAAGAGCAACCAAGTGTGTTAAAAATTGCTAATTAACTAACTTAAACTCATTAGCCAATTAGCCTTAAACACCTGTACATATGCATAGGACTTACATGACTAGCATGCTGCCTACTAACTAGAATACACAAAACAGATTCTACACTTGTAATCAACCATTGATGAAAAAAAGAGAATCCACATACTTTTATCAACAGTCACTAAAAACGTTGAAAAGGAAGGAAATTCACATACTTTTATCACGGTCACTAAGAAACGTTGAAAAAGGAAGGAAATCCACGAAAATTCACATACTTTTATCAACATAACTAAAAAAACGTTGAAGAAAGAAAAGTTTATATCAACGGTCGTATGAACGTTGAAAAATAAATAGAAATATTTTATTATTTATTATTTCCCAATTGTACAATACCATCAAACTATTGTTGTTTATGCAGAACTTGAAACCCTTTGATTCTTTTGCTTCAATATTTGAATTGGCTTAGCAGTTTGAGCATCTTTAATCTGTGGAGTGGAGTCCAAATCTTCTATTCTGCTCTTTTTGCTCCACTATATACTCCACATATAAAAACATGTTACATATCTATTTATTTTATTAAATGCTAAATTTATGCCTTCTATTATTTCAATTATTATTATTGTTATTATTATTATTTTTTATTTTATTTTTAGAATCCACATCATAAGACTTTTATTCAACTAAGGCTATGAAAATCAACTTGAAGTACATCTGCAATCTCTAGTGGTACATCTTCCATCCAGACTTGTAATGAAGAAAAAGAAATTGCCCGCCTCGCAAGCGAGTGAGCTACAATATTACAGTGCCTCCTTACATGAGAAAAAGAAATAATGGAGAACTGAGAGGCTAAGTACTGTATATCATTGATAATGTGACCAAATTATGCAAGGCTGTGAGAGTTTGACTTTAGAGCATTCATGAGGATCAGTGAATCACCCTCCAACACTCCCTTATTGAGGCCGGTTTCCAACGCCAACTCCATTGTACGCCGAGCTGCCAAGGCCTTAACTTCAATACCTGTATTGGGCAATGGGATTCGATGCACCAAAGAGACCATCACCTGCCCCTCGCTGTCTCTAATTACCACCCTTATTCTGGCCTGGATTTCAACCTTGAAAAGTGCCTCATCAAAGTTAATCTTGTACTGTTGGTGCACTGAGGGCTACCACTGAGTTGGAGGTCTTCCCATAGGTGTCGTTACTGCGGAATTATGCAGCAAAAAATCATGTAACCTGCTACGAGCTTGCTACACCAGGTTTGGGAGATCTTTGCCTCCTTTCCCTACCCTCATATCATTCCTTCTCTTCCATACATCCCATACTACCATAGCAAACATGTCCGGGTCCCTGTTCTCTGCCAAAATGCAACCCATGAGATCAACGAAACTCGTCGTTTGCCGTAGAATGCGCTGGTTCCATGCTTGTACTGAGAGCCAAATTTCCTCCAATTTCGGGCAGAGGTAGAGAGCATGGAGTGTATCTTCATGCTGCATTTTATTGACTAAGTTCTGCTTTGTAGGGAGTGAGTTTTTTGCAGCTCGCCAAACTAAATTCTTCACTTTGCTTGGCACATTGAGGCTTTATATCCCTTTCCATAGTGGCTTGAGCATCAAAGGTTTGGACTGACCTGATTGTTGGTTCTGAAACTCTGTCTTCAGAAACCAATAACCCGTCTTGACCGTGTAGGCCCCGTTTGCACTGTGAGGCCAAATTAATTCATCCGGTTGATCAGTAAGGCAGAGGGGGATACTTTTCACCATTGTTGCCTCAAAATCCAGCAAGCTTCCATCAATCAAGTCCGTCTTCCAACATCTTTGTTCTTCATCAATCAAGCTTTAGAATTTTGCTTCAGCCAACCCTTCTGCCTGTGGAGATAAAACAAGTGATGAAAGTTTGTGTGGCAGCCACCTATCCCCTCAAATACGAATTGACTTCCCATCTCCAATTCTCCAAATTGCTCCATGTTTAATCACATCTCTCCCTTTTATAATGCTTTTCCATGCATAGGATGCCGAACTTGGACAAGTGGCTTCCATGATTGAATAATTTGGAAAAAATATCGCTTTAAAAATCAGGTAAAACAGTGTGGATTTATCATGTAGAAGTCTCCAAGTTTGTTTAGCGAGCAAAGCATCATTGAAACGGGACAAATCCTTGAAACCCATCCCTCCTTAGTCCTTTGGCTTACATAGCTCTTCCCACCTTACCCAATGTACCTTTCTACTATCTCCTCGCTGCCTTCAAAAGAATCTTCGAATGAGAGCTTCAATGTCATGGCAAAGAGTCACCGGTAGTTTGAAACATGACATAGTGTAGGTAGGCAATGCTTGAGCCACTACTTTAATTAAAATTTCTCTCCCCGCTTGTGATAGAAGCTTGTCTTCCCACCCTTGAAGCTTTTTCCAGACTCTTTGCTTCATGTTGTCAAAACTATCCTTCTTTTTTCGCCCTATGAAACTTGGTAACCCTAAGTACTTCTCATATTGTTTGACCACGGGTACTCTAAGGGCCTCTTGAATTAAAGCTTGCATTTGATGGGAAGTGGACTTACTAAAAAATAGAGTAGTTTTATCTCTATTTATTTGTTGATCGGTTGCTTGCTCATAAGTGGCTAGGATCTCCAAAAGCTTCTCACACTTGTTAATTTTTGCCCTGCAAAAAATAAGGCTGTCATCTGCAAAAAGAAGGTGTGTTAGCCTTGGTGTACTTCTACAAATAGAAACCCCCCTTATATCTCAAGTCTCCTCCGCTTTACTTAACAAACCATGGAAACCTTCCGTGCATAATAAGAATAAGTAAGGAGACAAAGGATCTCCTTGGCGCAATCCCCTCGAGGAAGTGATGTGACCATGTGGCTCCCTATTACTCAAAACAGAATAAGTAGCCTTTGAAATACATTGCATCATCAGATTTACCCAAGTGTTTCCAAAACCCATCTTCTTCATCAAATTCTCCATATACAATCACTCCACCCTATCGTATGCCTTGCTCATGTCTTATTTAAGTGCCATATACCCTATCTCCCCCGCACTATGGTTTCTCATATAATGGAGGGTTTCGAAGGCCACCATAATATTGTCAGAAATCAATCTGTCATTCACAAAAGCACTTTTTTGTCCCGACACTAAGTGAGGTAGAATTTTCTTCAACTTGTTAGCCAACACTTTTGAAAAAATTCTATACAAAACATTGCTAAGACTTAGAGGGTGACATTGTGAAATATATTCAGGACTATGAACTTTAGTATCAAAGTTATAAATGAATGACATAAAGATGGAGGGAGATTACCCGAATTTAGGAAATATAGGATGTCATCAACCACATCATTGCCCACCAAGGACCAATAATGTTGGTAAAAAATGGGTGGCATTCCTTCGGGTCCGGGTGATTTCAGAGTAGCCATCTGCTTAAGAGGTGTCTCTACTTCATCTGCTTTAAACTCAGCCATCAAATCATTCTTCATCTCATCTGTTACAACCTGAGGTATTTGTGCCAAAATCTCATCAAAATTCTCCGGGTTTTGGGAAGTGAAAAGGGCCTAATAAAACTCCAACACAATATCCTCCACTCAGCTAGGATTAGTGCATCATTGGCCATCATTATCATACAACCCCTTGATGTAGTTTTTCCTTCTTCATTGTGAGGCTTTGCAATGAAAAAACCTCGTATTCCTATCCCCATCTTTCAGCCATTGCACCTTTGCCCGTTGCCCCCACATCTGTGCTTCTTTATCAAGGAGTACATTTATTTCTTTCTCCAACTTCTTCATCAATATCGCCGAACCCCCACTACATGTCAGCCTTTAGGCCTGTGCTAGTTTTTTCCTCTTTTGTTCCAGCTCCCTTCTCACATTTTAGAAACAGTTCTTACTCCATTTGGTCAGGTGTTTCCCACAATTATCAACTTTTCTTATCACCTTTTCACCTCTCGGATCAGCTCCTGCTTGCTGCCATACCGCTTCAATTGTTGCCTCACACCTCGGTTCACTCATCCACATTTGCTCAAAACGAAAAGGCCTCTGTTACTTGCAGTCCATCCCATCTAGATTAATTAACAAGAGCTTATGATCCGAAGTGGTAACATCAAGATGATGAACTTGAGTATCCGGAAACATAGAAAACCACTCATTGGTTGCCACTGCTCTATCCAATCTCTCCCATACTGTGAAGTTATCATAATGCTTGTGCCAAGTGAATTTTGATCCCACAAACCCAAGGTCCATAAATCTGCATTCATCCAATATATCTTGAAAAGCTTGCATCTAATTATGAGGTCGGGTTCTACCACCCGATTTCTCTGATTGCTTTATAACTTCATTAAAATATCCCGCACATAGCCAAGGTGCTTGACTTCGTGTTTTCAAATTTCTCAAACGTGCCTAAGCTTCATGTCTGAGTTATGTATTTTGTTCTCCGTAAAAACCTATGAATCTCCACTCCCCTTCCTTATTTTTGCAAATTGTGCCATCAATATGGTTCTTTGACAAAGTCTCTATTTTTAAAATCAAACTCTTCTTTCCAATACATCACTAAACCCCCTGATTTATTTCTCCTAGGTGCAATAAATCTATGCTTAAACCTCAAATGATCTTGAATTAAAATTAGCCTAGCTTCATCCGTCCATGTCTCGGCTATAAACATGACAGAGGGATCATTTACCCACACTAATTCTACAAGCTGATTCTTGGTACGTTGGTTCCCAAGCCCTCGACAGTTCCAACATAAAAGACTTATTGGTTCTGGCGAGGCTGGGAACTAGCCTCCACCAATATCTCTTTGTCACCTGTGCCAACTCGAGAAACAGTCTTTTTTCTTTTTTTTTTTTTTTTTTTTTTTTTTTTTGGTAACTTCGGCTGACCCCCAAGTAGAATGAGCACTCTTCTTTGCACCCACTGCATCTGCCATGATAACATCCGTGCCTGTGGTGGACCTAACTTGACGTTTCCAAGTAGCTGCATTCACTGTGTTAAGGTTTGAAGTATCGGGTAGAACAGATAATGGTACATGGGTACTGCCAGGTGGTGTTGCACGTGCTTGAGTGGACTTTATAAAAAGCTCATTAATTGTTAGTGATTCCAGATTATTTTCCTTACCCGTAGGAGAGTTTGATTTTGATTGAAATTCTGTTGTCGTATCAAATTTACTCAAATCCCGATTTATCTCCTTTAATTTCTCTTCAAACAAACTCAGCAGATAAACTACCCCTAGTCTGATCCGTATTAACAGCTTTGACTTCAGTCACCACATGTGAATCCGTATGGAAAGGCCTTGATTCCAACAAATTTGCCTCCTGAAAATTAGGGAATTTTATTTCTTGATTTGACGTCACACTCCTTTGGTCTGATTTGATAATCTCCGGCACCGGACCCCCTCATCGGATCACAACTTGTGGTTTTTTAGGCTGCTTTGGAGTGGACGTTGTAGTTGGACCTGCAGGTTTTTGTTTATAGAATCTAGGAACAGAAACTGAACTTCTTTTTGATCGCATGAAAGGTAATGCTCTGATCCATGCACCATACTGTTGGGCTTCAGATGGTAGCGTGCCACCACTTTCAATCCATAGCTCGCAGTCCCGGTCATCGTGTGTGAGGTTGCCACACCAGTAACACAGGTTTGATAGCCTCTCATACTTGAAAGAGACCCAAATTTCCTTCCCATTCTCCAAAGAAACCACACGGCCTCTGCATAAAGGTTTCGAAATATCCACCTTGACTCGTACTCAAATAAAACCATCACCCATACTATCACCCTCCTCCGTGTTCTTGTCTACCAAGCCAGCAACACCACAAATCTTTTCTGCTATAGCCCTTGTTTGAAAATGGACTGGTAATTCGTGTACCTGAATCTAGAAAGTAACCATATTAAAATCAATCTCGAATATGTCAACCTCTTTATCATACCTATGCAAAACCATAAGGTGCTTATCAAAACTCCATGGTTTTGTATTAAGAACTCGCTCTAGATCAGTTTGGTTATCAAATGTAAAGAGCACCACGTGATCACTCTCTTTTGTAACCCTAAATCCGTTTTTCATTCTCCATATGGATGTGAATGTTTTGGCGATAGCCTTCACATTCAAAGCTCTCTTACTGAGAAACTTTGCCGCAAGGACGAACTTGGGAATTGCTTCTTCCTCTGTGATGCTAACTTGAGAACCCTCCACATTCGAGAGAGTAAGACAACTCCAAGATTTTGCTAATTCCATAAATCTGAAACTGGAAACACCAGAAAATAAAACAGTCTGTTCCTCAAAGAGAAGAATGAATTACATATAAATAGTCTGAAAAAATACAAACTTTGTCATTATAGATTGTATAGGGAGCTTGTTAACTTGAAATTCCTTGGTCATACCTTGTATTTCTTGGATCAAACATAGATTTTGTGCTCATTTGACATTGTTATAAGTAGAGTTTTAAGTATAGAGCTCTAGTTTTAGAGATACATGAGTATTTGACAGATTACAATGAATAGTCTTTTAAATTTTTCGATTTATGAAGTGTAAATAGTGAATTTTACAGTTCTTTTCCTAAAAAGCTTCCAATTTCAGCTTTACTAGTAAAGATATTTTCAGCTTTAAGAACCCCTTTATGGCTTTACCTAAACCCTGCTCGTCATCATATATGAGGGAAAGATGATAAGCAGACAGTTCTCCAATCTAGAAGCTCATTGGATCAATTTCTCCACATTTTCTTTCCTCCTTTTTTTTATTTGGAAGTCAAGCAATTGATCAAGATTATTTATTTTTGCTACTCAAAAATTAAAGGGGAAAAAGAGGCTCAAGATACTTCAAAAAAAAAAAAAAATTATTTTATAATTTCAGTGTGTCATTTGCTATTCTTTGATGTATCTCATGTTTCATGCAGGGCCTTAGTCTTCCTGAAATTCTTGCAGAACTTCAAAATCGTAGGATATCTTTTGCTGAGTTGCTCGCTATTCCCGAACAAGATGACTGGGTATATAGTGATGGGGAGTACTCGAGATCGTGCGTTGCTTTCATTACCCAAATGTACAAGGTTGCAGGACTGTTTAATCCTTTAAATGCAAGCTCTATTCAAGCCACAGAATTTACGGTGAGTCCACCGAGATGATTTATTCTAGAGTAAGATGTCACTATTAACAATGTTTTCACTTAGGACAAATCAGCATATAATAATTAACAAAGGAAACAGAGCAGTATATACAATGCTTGATTGATGAGTTGTGAGTTGCGAGGGTGAGGCTTATGGCCATGATTTTTTTTTTTTTAAGGGAAAATAACCTGAAACTTCATTGAATCAAACAAAAGAGTCTACAACAATGCAATCAGCCTTACAAGAATCTAAGATGACATTTGCGGCTTCATGGTTTTTATAACATAACTAGCTTTTGAGCCTAACAACAAGCTTGGCAAACAATAGTGTGAGCTGCAGAATTAAGCTTTCTCCTAACCCAACTAAGATTACAACTTAAAAAAAAACACACACACACACACACACTTACTAATAAGTTCATGAGGATTATAAATAATAGTGCTAATGAATAATGGGGGCTCTAAATTTTTTTTTTCCCAAGAGGTCATTAAGAAACTTAAATCAAACCAAATTTAATAAAAATAGAACATTATTATATCAAGTTATTGGGACAAAAAAAAAAAAAAAAAAAGAATACAAGCAAATACAAAATTTTTTACAATTTCTTTCAATGATTTCTCATATTTTGATAATTTATTATAAATTGTTATTATCTATTATTAATATGGGTATGTGTGAACATTTTATTTTGTTAAGTTTGTATTGTATTGTATTTTTAATTTTAAGATGTCATTATCTATTTGTCATTGTTTGTATATAAAAAGTTTAAGTAAATTACAAAACTTAACCCTATTGTATTAATTATTGACCCACACTGCCGCATTCATCCATACATAAATAATAAACTAAGCATCTACTTAACCGATCAAATGTTTGAACAATCACTAATTTTTATTCTTTTTTTTTTCTTGAATTAGTAACTTTATAACAAAAGGTCATTATAACACAATAACAATACACACATGTAATAAACCCACTATATTTCTTAATTATTAAATTGTATAAAATTATACTATACATTCACACACATCACAATTCACACAAAAATAACATTATAACAATATATATATATATATATATACATATACACATATATAATATAAATTCATAATAAAAAGAGAGACACTTCCAATTCACAAACACTCGTTCTTTACACTTACAAATTTATAATTGGAGATATTGAGAAAGTCAAATAGAGAAGAAATGAGATTCATGAGAGAGAGAGAGAGAGAGAGAGAGTGAGTGAGTGATAGATGGTTTGTGTTGCTTGGTTTTGGGATTAACTGATTTGTGTTGTTGTTTGGTTTTGGGATTAATTGATCTATGATCAGGATGTGCAAAACTATTTTAAAGGAAAATTAATCTAGTAAAAAAAAAATTATATATATTTTAAGTCAGGGATCCCTGTTAATGAACCCCTCAAGTACATATAGCACCGCCCCTGCTAATGAACCAGTCGACTAATTCACCCTTTACATTGAAACTATCAACACAGATTTTAGCATCACCTTCTTATGGCCATGATAGATGACCATATTCCCCCTTAATAATATTTTAAATTTAATTAGAATCTTATGGGTAATGTGCTGCATGTCCATTCCAGACGTGACCTTTTTAGGTGATAAACAAGTACTCTATTCGACTCTTCCTAAGTCTTTTACATATTGCTCAATCTGTATTATTTTATTGTCACAATGCAGGTGAAGGACTCCTATATGCTCAACTTTTTCGAGACTAATTCAAGCCACCTGCCAAAGTGGTGCAACAATGATGGAGGCAATGTGAAGCCCCCGATTTGTCAGATTCTAGGGAAGTATCGAATGGAGTTACCTAAATACAATTCCATAAAACCATATCCGCATATGAGTGAAAGATGTCCATCTCTGCCTCCTAATTACTTAAGACCAGACAAGTGTTTAAAGTGGGAACTGATTACTGCACACGTGTTACTCTACATCATACATACACATCACACATTATATGAGTTAAATGTGGATATATTTTAAATAAAAATAAAAAAAATGTAGACAACATGCGTGAAATTGTAGGCTCTGTGAGTGTGGAGTTTATAAGAATATTTTCTCTTGCCAGAAATCTTTGGCTTTTTTTTTTTTTTTTTTTTTTTTTTTTTTTTTTTTTTTCACTCTGGAACTTTTATACACATGTATGAATTATGAAATAATGCCAGGCTCCTGCACCATTGATTGTTCTCTGTGATATGGTGACCATATTACATATCAATGCCGCAATAAAATGTCAACTATTAAATTGTTGTACAATATACATGAAAGCAGGAAAATGAACGGTAAAATTATTAGTTTTAGATTGTTTGTCTTTCTTTAAAGCTATTTGGAATTTTCAATGTTATGTGTAAATGATTTCAGTGCCCTTCAAGTTTTATCGTGCGAGGGAAATCTCATACTTGGAATTCAGTATGTTCATGGATTGTATTCTAGATTATTCTAGCTGAATAATCTAATTGTGTGCAAGCTGCTGGTTTGATACTGTGATTCGTGTCCATGCTACCTCTATTTTTCTTATGGTCGAGCTTGATTGTATATCTGGGTTATACTTTTTTAGTCTATTGCAATAGAGTATTCTCATTATGTAATTTCGATCATACAGAATAAGACAAGCGTGAAGCAAGTTCAGTGCAAAAGATCCTACATATATATAGAGCTAAAATTGTTTTTTTGGTTCAAGTTGGATTGGTAGTACTGGCATTGTATTCCTGATGCAAGTGAGTTATCAGGTACTGAATTGTGACTGTTAGTAATATGGCTTGAATTGAGCGCACCAAATGCACATAGTTTGGCACTCAAAGACTATCCTTTTTAGTTTGGTGGATGTATAACGGTTTACACAAAAACAACAATACTATATGAAGTTAAGAGTTACAGCCATAATTTTAGATGTAAGAAAAAACATACACAAACTCTCTTGAGGTTTTGAGTGTTTCACATAATCTCTGTATAGTACTGTTTAATTTGTAAACTGTTGATTGTGTTACACTTAATCCTCTTGGGGTTTTTGGGTGTAACACAAAACCTCTGTGGTTGTACTATTTTATGTGAAAAATGTATCTCTACATATGGATGTGTCATCACATGAGCAACTCACCATTTATTGTTACAAATATTTAATGGTTTATATATAAAACAACTCTAAATGGGATTAAGGTTTACACTCAAAAGTTTAGAGATTCTGTCAGTTTTGTGTACCCTTTTCTACCCCCTTTCCCCCTCTCCCTCCCAAATTGTTTTTTTTTACATGAATATTGAATATTTTAGTGAAGGATTAGGGACGGAACTAAGATTCGAACCTAGTGGGGCCAAAATTAATTGTTTGCAAGTTTTTGAAAATTGATATGTCAACACTATAGGTTGGCAATGTTGCATCATTAGTATTTTTTCATATTTTTCTCTAAAAAATATTAAACATTGTAGTTGACTTTCCCATAATCTATGAATCAAATATAAATCATGTTAATTATATGGATTTATAATCAATAGTTTTGTAGTTCAACTAAAACTTCCTAATGCATCCTGTAAAAATTCAAATCCCCACTCATTTTTGCTGTAACTATCTTAAAAAATGAGCGGTTCTAAACTTCAAGGTTCTTTGGTTGGATTGAGGTTGGACTTAATCTTTAATCTTTGCACATTAAATTTTAAAGAAAATCAATTTATCTTTTCACATTAAATTTTAAAGAAAATCAATTTAGCTATTATTTTCACATTATTATATACTTGATAATAATATCATTATAATGATATATTGACAATTAAAGATTATAGTTTGCCTTTTTTAATACTAATAATAGCAACGTTTTTCATTTATTTAGCAAGAGCCATAAATGATATTTAAATAATAAATTTTTTTTGAGAGAAGATATTTTAATAATTTAGGTGTGTCTTGAAGTAGCCACAAGCCCACGGCACATTAATTTATATCACTAATAACTTTGTTTTAACTAAAAAGGACAATTCCCCTCAAAAAAAAAAAAAAAAAAAACTAAAAAAGACTATAGGTATGGTGCACCCATTTTGTTGGTATTTTTGATTTATCTAAAGGTTTTTCGATCTTGCTATTTGAATATGTGAATGGTTTTGTTGATTTTTGTTATCTGGTTTTGTGAATTGTTGAAAGGATTGTCTCAAGTTTTTTGTTTTTCTTGGGCAAATGGAATGCAGTAATGGTCCGTTAAGCTTTTTGTTTTGATTTCATGGGTCAATTTGAAAAGTATTTTGGGGGAGAGGGGGCCAAAATATACATTTCAGGGACAAAATTATAAACTTTTGTGTAATATACATGCTAATATGTGATTTTTCAAAATCTACCCCACAGACCACACGTAAACCCGTCCCTGTGAAGGATAAAACTTAGCTGCAAACTATAAGTCAATAAAATCATGTAGTTAAATTCAATTAAAAAACCTAAGGTATAACATTGTATGTAACTGTACCTAATTTTGCCCTTTAGTAAAAATAAGTAATGTGACATTTTGGATGCCGCTTAAAAAAGAGTTAAAGTATACAAAGAGGATGGCTGTTAAAATCAATTCTATGCTGGATTAGTAAGAATTTCTTGTTGATCGGATTGAAAATCATAAACCCCATTTCCCATTAGAAAAAAAACAAAGCTGAAGAATCACAAATAATGATAAATATATATAAAAGAAGAAATAGTAAAAACAATTGTCATAATGCAAGTTTTATGTTCTACAGCTTTAATAATTGAAGGAATCGAATATTATAAATTTTCTCAACACATTTAAAATTGAATTTTTAAATAGTAATATATATATATATATATATATAATTATTATAAAAATTGGCCGTTGAAAAATATTACTTTTATATTCTTTTCTCCACCCAAAAAAAAAAAAAAAAACTTAAATAGAGAGAAACTTTTTTATTAATTATTAATTCGATCCATCTTTTAAAGAAATTAAAGGTCATCTTTGTATGTAGGCGAATTTCATACTAGTTAGGGGCTGGGGTCTTCTTACACCAGTCAGGGATTTAAGAGTACCTTATTTTTGGTACATTAATTTACCTACAACCAAAGAGGACCTTTAAATTTCTTTAAAAAGATGGAACTCTTCCTCCTTTCGAATTGTACTAAGACAAGTGAGAAGCAGAGCCTTCGAAAACGTTTTTTTTTTTAAATCTTTTAATCTTTTTTATTTATCTTCCTCTCAGTTATTTATATTTCATTCAAACACTGGTTTGTGATCTTTTTCTTCTTTTTGTTCTTTTCAACCACTGCTTTGAAAAACCCTAATCAACTTTGTAGCGGCGTAGTTGGACATGGCGAAATCATCTACTCATCAATCGAAGTTATCCAAACGCATGAAAGTGGAGCTCTCTCCGAACAAATACACAGCAGCAGTCGACAGAATCAGCAACCTACCGGACGCTCTTCTCTGCCACATCCTTTCTTTCCTTCCGACCCAAAAGGCCGTCGCCACAAGCCTTTTGTCGAGCAGGTGGAAGCGCCTCTGGACTCACGTCCCAGCACTCGACCTCTACGATGTCAGCCGCCAACCCATCCCTGCTGTCTACAGAATCTTACTTCTACACAAAGCACCCTCGCTCCGAAAGTTCAACCTCGAGTGGTATTATTACTGTGACTCTCTCCATCTCAACACGTGGATCGACACTGCCATTGAACGTAACGTCTAAAATCTCTATCTCTAGATTTTCCTTGATGACGACTACTGCCCCAACGGAGAAGGTGATGTTTACAGTGGCGAACTTTACGAGTTGCCCATTAGCTTTTACGCTTGCAAAACAGTTGTTGTTCTCCATTTGAGCGGCGGGATTGAGCTCGATCCTCCTCCTTCCTTTCAACTCCCTTGCCTCAAGAAACTGTCTGCTTGATGTTTTTTATTGCTATGAGGACACTTTGTCGAGGCTATTCAATGGCTGCCCGGTACTCGAAGATTTGAAAGTGATAAGAAATAATTCGGACGGTATGATCTATTTTAACATAAGCGTGCCTACGTTGAAATGTTTACTTACCGAGTTTAACTCATACCAACCTCCTGTTCCTGATTACAAACTCGAGATAAACGCCCCAGGTCTCAAGAACTTTAGATTTCGTGGCGATTTGCGAAATGTGGTTTTTGCTAAAAAACTAGCTAACTTAGTTGAAGCCAATGTAAAAATTTATGCAGTTGAATGTTATGAAATGGGTTGGGTTGAGGATTATGAGTTTTATTGTGGAGATAGGGTATTCAAGCTTCTTAGAGCACTAAATAACGCTAAGTTCCTTTCATTGTCTCCAGGGGACATAGAGGTAAGAGTCCTTTTTATCTTTTGTCAAGTTTTTTCTAGTTTGTTTTTGTTGATGAATAGTGCTAGGACTATATATAACATTTTATAGCTACAATTTTGTGTTAGAACTTTTCGATAGTTTAAACTTTGGATAAAGCTTAGGACCAAAATCTTATTTTACCCAAAAAAGTTCTAGTACAAGTTTTTTGACTTTTTTGTGTTTGTAATCTTGCTCTGCAGTGCCTCGGCTTTGGTTCTGTTTATCCTTCCAGGTTCCAAAATTTGGTCAGATTGAAATTCGGTGTAAATAAACCTAAATGGCACGTGCTACAAGCCTTGCTCCTAGTGGCTCCTAATTTAGAAGTTCTTGATGTCAATAAGGTTAGTTAAGTTAATCATATGTTATTAATTAATATTCCCTGAGCTTACACTGATAGTCTACTGTGTATGTTGTCGTCAGTATTATCATATAAGTGAAGACAAGTTATGCTGGACAGAGCTACCGGATGGTCCTGGTTATTTATCATCGCGCCTTTCAACTTTTAATTTTGATGGATATAAAGGATTAGAACATGAAGTTGAATTTGTAAAATATATTCTAAAAGAGGCTCGAGGTTTGCAGACAATTAATGACAATCAAAGTTTCTGGTAGACAGTCAAGGGAAAGTGTTCTTGAGAAACTATTAATGTTCCCAAGGCACTCAAAAACATGCCTAATTACAGTTGAATGAGGTAAATAATTTTAACTGGTACTTAGCAACAACTTTTGAAGGAATCTTACAAATATTTTATGTTTACAATAGACCATCTTTAGGTGGTAAAAGTGACGATATTATTTTCTAATTGGTATTTGAGTGAGAATGTTTCATAGAAATTGTTATTGGGTTTGTGACAATTAAGATTGTCAAAATCGAGATCCTACATAGGATCGTGAGAGGTAGGTAGGATCGTGGATCGTAAAATCGGATCGTAAATCATAAGATCCTAATTATTTTCAGATTTTAAGCAAAAAACCTGTTGATAGCGACTTTGAATATTAAATAATCACTTAAAATATGAATCCATCCATTAAAAAAAATTGTATCATAAAATGTAATTTGTACGCACTATATTATTCTTATGTCATTCTAACGAAACAAAATATATTTAACTTTTGACATAATGTATCTAAAAAGTTTAGTACATGTTTAATTAGCAATTAAGTACCAAAATATTATCTACACATATGGAAAATGTTTTCCAAATTCTAAGTTCCAAATCCAAAATAATTTAGGCTAGTTAGCATATAAAAACTATCTAACTACAAATTTACAATATGTAATCCAAAAGAGAATTCTCAATCTAAGGTAAACTAACTAATTACAAATATGAAATCCAAAAGAGAATTTCTATTCTAAGGTTCTTCTAATCTAATCATTGTCATTGTCATATCCTATTTCATCATCTATATCCTTCTTAGTATTAACATCCAAAACGTTAAACTAAAGTGCTATAGGTTTTTTTGAGATTTTATGTTGACATAGGGGTAAATTTGGAACTTCAATTCATTATTGGGCTTCTAATAACACGTTGGGCTTATGGGTTTAGGTGGATTATCTTCCCCAAATGGATCCCACTTATAAAAAAAAAAAAAAAAAAATCAAGCCAAATGGTAGGATCGGTAGGATCCCATACGATTCTACGATATTATACGATCTTACACGATCCTACCATTTTTGTGATCCTACTAAGATTTTAAACTTTTTGATGAGGTGGGATCATAAAATCGTGCGATTTTACTATCCGGATCACGATTTTGACAACCGTAATGACAACTAATATGCAGGACAGCCATTTGACCCTCATAAAATAAGCATAGCTGGTTTTTGAATCAGGCTAAAATTCTGATAATGGATTATGGAATGTCCATAAATAAGCTCTGGCTACTTTTTAATATGCCTGAAATTGTAGAATCTAGCTCACTCAATTTGTTGCCTAACTGTGACAATTTCAATGACAAATAATTGATTGTTTCTATCAAAAGTGTTACCTCAAAACTTACATTTTGAAAGAAATACTTGTTAAGTTTTGAAATGCTACCAATTAGCTCTTACTCAATTGGCACTTGCTCCTTCCTTAATAATGGGATGGTGGGTAAGGTTGTGGGTTCACAAGTTATGTTTCAAAAAAATCAGAAAAGGTGGTATATGGTAGTCCTAAGGACCCATTTTTGGGTTGTTTAAGGTTTAAGCATCTGTAGCTTAAATGTTTTTATATTTCAACTAGGAAGCTTCTGGACCCAAACCGCTGTGGTTTGTTTCTGATGTGAATGTTCCTGCTATTCTGGTTTACCTATATGGTTGGAGAACCTGTTAGTTCATGTACTGCAATTGAAACATGGGCTTCAAATCGTGTCAACACGCATGTTCCTGCAAAAAAAAAAAAAAAAAAACCGTGAATTGACTTGTCAAATTCCATCTTTCGCAGTTTAAATATGATCAGATTTTGATATTTGCTTGGATTGGTTTCATTTAGGTCTTTAGATTATATTTGGTTATGATTAAAAGTATTTGAGTTAGAATTGGTTTTGTTTTGGTTATTTGCATTAATTAATTAATTTTGTGTGTGTGTGTGTGTTTATCCATCTATGGTGTCTGGGTTGAAACACAGGGGATGAATAAGTACTTAAGTGAGTCTCGGACACTTTGAACATTGAAATAGAGTAGGAGATTATTCTAGACAAAGATATAAGCCATATAATCGTTAATCTTTGTGGGGGAAAGACTTTTCAATTTTTTTTATTCTTTTGAAGAATTAAAGAATAAGATGATAAATTCAGAGGATGGGTATGAGTCATATTCTGTTGAGTTTTTTTTTTTTTTTTTTTTTTTTTTTTTTTTTTTTTTTTTTTCAATTAATTACGCATAGTACAATCTAGTATTATAGAAAAAAAACAAAATAATAAAATAATATTGTCTCACCTTAAATATGGCCTCATGATTATGTGAGCATGATGTGTATTCTAATCTTGATACATTGTGATCGGTTTGTATTTTAATCATGCACCACAAATGTGTATTATCTGTACTCCCAAGGGGATTGACTCTATAACTTCTGTGCCTACTTTGCTTTAAGAGGGAATAAAGATATAAGCATTATTATGGTAAACAAAGATATAAGCATTACCATTGCAAAGTGTCCGACAAATGTGTATCATCGCAATACTTATTTTTTGATGATAGTATTATCGCAATACTTAATGGTAATGCATTTTCCATGACTTCTATTTGTTCAATGTTTAGGAGAACAATTTTGTTTTGGCAAAAAGGAGAATGATTATTGAGAAATTGAGGTAATATATATTGGATTGCTTTTAGATAGGATTTGTTAGTTTTATGTGGGCTTTTTGTGAAGCTGGTATAGATGAGAAGTTGTGTTTAATTTGGTGGAAGCCTTGGGGGTGGTAAATATTTGTTTGTCAAGGTTCAAAAACAAAGGCAAGTGTGTGGTGTGGAGTCTTATATGAGTTAGCCCTCTTTTTATTTAAACAATTTTGGCCCCTTTCTTTTATACAACCCTGTATATACATCAAACTCTGTTTTAAGTGCCCTCACAGGAGTGACATGATTTGGATATAATTATAGAAGTAAAAAGCTTTTTTTTGTCTATTAAGGAATGATTTTCTTAATAGGTTCTAGCTTTCTTTTAAGATTTTTTGCTTAGGTCTATAATGATTTTTCTGAAGGAATCTTTGTCTAAATATATGTTTTTTGAATTATTAATATATATATTTTCTGCTACAATATCAGAGTTTGGTAGGCTTGGACATCATCAACTATAGAATTTGATGCTTGGAAAAACACTTTTATCTTGCTTTATGGTGACATGCATACCTACATAATAGATAACTAC
This sequence comes from Castanopsis chinensis, assembly GCA_032878915.1. NCBI lineage: Eukaryota > Viridiplantae > Streptophyta > Magnoliopsida > Fagales > Fagaceae > Castanopsis > Castanopsis chinensis. Next base: position 1,701,767 of record JAVQMG010000089.1, read on the forward strand.
GCTATTACTTAATTCTCTTTTAAAATAACTTTTTCCTATTGCCTATTGGCTTTTCTTTCATTCATGGCTGTTAGGGACGATTTTGTGATGCAGATCATCTATCCTCTGGATCATATGAATCCATTTTTCTGAGTTTACAAGTTGTAGCATAGTATATGTCATTACCATTTTTGCCCATTCTTTTATTCTCGCCATGTTTATCATGTTTATATATAAAGCACAATGTTTATATACATGGTAGCATTTATCTGTGTATGTATAAATTAATGAATATTATGGGGGATGGATGAGCAAACACGTTCCTCTGTTTCTTGGTCTGAAATCATTATTCCTATTGCATTCTATGTGATAGGTAAAATATTTCATTGTGAATCCTCAGATTTTAAATGCTTATATTGTGATTGAGTCATATAATTTTTTAGAACAAGACTTAGGTACAGTACTTTGGGTGCTGTTTCTTTGGTTCCCCTCTTAATATTTAGGGTAAATTACACTTTACCACCCTAAACTATACACAAGATTACACTTTGCACCCTAAACTATTCAAATGCACACTTTGCACCCTAAATTATCACATTTATTACACTTTGCACCCCAACATTACTTTCACAGGTAAATTAGAGTGATAATTTATGTCTAACTTAATGGTAAAAGTAACATTAGGGTGTAAAGTGTGATAAGAGTGATAGTTTAGGGTGCAAAGTGTGCATTTGAATAGTTTAGGGTGCAAAGTGTAATCTGGTGTATAGTTTAGGGTGGTAAAGTGTAATTTTCCCTAATATTTAGTCATGTGGCTACTTAATTAAACAATACACTTCCATCTTATGAGAAAAAATCCACATAGTTAAATCTTAAAAGAGAATTTAAGGAATAACACTTAAATACTGTACCTAGTCTTGCCCAATTTCTTATGTAGATGCAAATAAAGCTTTAATTTGATCAAATTGTAACATCATTCTTGAATATTTAAGAAAAATTTTAAGTTCTTTATAGTTTCTTTATAGTGGTTTTTACAACAGTTTTGCTCTTGAGGAAATTTTCTTGAGGTTGGGCTTAATTGCTATAATTGTTACTGTCACGTTGGTGCTAAATTTGATGTCTAAACTTCTTTACTGTTTGCAGTTTTTATTTAGCCTCATTTGATCAATTTCTTTAGATGAAGAAGTATTAAGACAAAGAACGTGAAACTGACAACCAATGATCTTCTCCCCCAAGTTGCTTCCAAGGATATTTTCATCATTTTTTTTTCTCTTCGTTTTTGATAGAAATATTTTGTGTCTCCATCACTAGGGATGTTACCGTTCACTTTAGTTGCTTATATTATGCTTAAAAGAACTCTATTTTGTAAGAAGCATATTGTTGTGGAATTTACAGGTGTTATTTTACTCTTCTAAACCTATTTATTTTTAGTAATTTCTAATTAATTGATGCTATTAAAATTCTATTTCTTATCTACTCATTATCAATGATTCAACTTGCTTCTTCCAATGAACCACAAAAAAAAAAAAAAAAAAATATATATATATATATATAAATATATATATTCAGCTTATTAGTTATTAAAGGTCATAAAAATAGTATAACTTAATGATTTCTAAATTTAATTGTGATAGCTAAACAAAATATTTACTCCAAGTTTTTATCTTGAAATAATTTAAATATAATTCCCAAGCTAGTTGAATATAAATGTTATCCCAAGAAGGATGCATGTTTTTATTTTATCTTTTTTGGTTATCACTAAAGAAAGAGTAGAACCAAAGCCCTCTAGGGGCCACAAAAGTCCATATTCATTGTAGAGGATTTCTTAGCCATACTGAAACAGGTCCCCAAACGAGGTCATTTACTACAAAAACTCCTAAGTCTAGCCCATCCTTCTTGTGCTCTGTAAATCCTCTAGGTTGATTGAGTTCTTCCATTTTGAAGGACTATTATCCCTAAAGTTGTCCCTCAGTGTTTGGATTTTGTCAGCAGAACCATTTTGGTGTAGCCTCTTTTTCTTGCTTGGAAAACTTCTGCTCTAGTTGTATATAAATGTTATCCCAAGAAGGATGCATGTTAATAGGTTATTTGTTCTGATGTTATATCCGGCTAGTGGGATGAGGATCTGCCACTGTTACACTCTTTGGTTGCTATGTTCCCGGTATTGCTTCCCAGTCGTGTAAGATAGTTGAGTTCTCCATTGTTGAAGGCTATGTAATACCTGTCAACCAAATTAGTACTCATTAGCAATGCCTCTTGTAAGATGTGATTTTACCTTCAAAGAAGGCTTGGTTTCTGCTAGTCCATATAGTCCACAAAGTAGTCGCATCTGCACTTTTTTTTTTTTTTTTTGATACCATTCATAGGGAGAAAAAACGTAGTTTAAGTTACAAAAAGGCCAGGTTGAACCAGCATTGGTGCATTGGCATTTTAGTTGCCATATTGGCTACAGTCCTAATTGAGCTTACAACTATTCTACGTACTAAGATTAGCCTCCAAACTAGCCGATTCTAATTTAGGCGGTTTAGATCAGTAACCATTGTTTTCATCTGCCAATCTATAGCCTGCCTTTTGTAAAAAATTTGAGCTAATCTTCTGCTGTTACTTAGAAACCAAATTTGCTGGAAGTTATGATTTCCTGCTCTGATGGCTGCTTCCACTATGGCTTCCAACAGTGCTCCACAAAAAGTATTGGTTGAGCTACATACTGCACTGTAGAAAATGCTATCTCCTTGCATATTTACAGCTTCATAGGCAAAAGCCTCCTTTTTGTTCTCTTCCCCCTTGCTCCTGCAATTTTGATGATCAAGTCCCAGTTTCCAGCTGTTGACTGGTGTTCTGCAGATTTCCTTCTTGGCTGTCTATTGCTGCATGATTAATTGAAGAAAGCTTACTTATACCTTCTGTCACGTCCCTATCAGTTAAAAAAAAAAAAAAAAAAAATGTGGCTTTTATGGTCCCACGTGTACCCCCACCTAACCCCACTACCCACAACTCTCCACCATTCATTTCCTTCACTCATCTCCTCCCTTTGACCGGTCACCTCTCCTTCTTTTCCTTCTTTTCTTTTTTTCATTCGGTAACACTTTCTCTACACTCCCCAAACTCACCGCCGGCCTCCACTCTAAAACACACCTTTTCACCATTATTTTTTCGGCAAGATCACCGGAAAAATACTTAGGAACTCCTAAGCATCTTCATCATTTTATTTGAGGTAAAAATTTCTAATCTTTTTGGTAGATTTCACACTTTTATTTGAGGTTATTTTTATCTAAGTTTGAATAATTATACCCATGTGATTTATGAGCATTAGAAGTGATATTTATGTGTTTTTATGTATGGGTTTTGTGTTGGTAGGATTATTTGATGAGTGGGTATATATTTTGTGCCAAAAATAGCTACTTAAGGTTTATGTATGGTGGAAAATTTTGGGGGTTTTAAGTTATAATGTGTGATGGTTGGTAAATTTAATTTTTCCATTGCCATTGGGTTTATTTGGAGTTAGTTGAAATTCTAAATTTCTTGTCTTGGAGGATATGTTGATTTTGCTTTCATGGGCCTCTTAATGATGTAGTGTAAATCTTATGAAGTTAGTCATAATATTGGAGATAATATGGAATGGGTTAACTTTATAAATTGGAGTTGATACCTTGTGGATCAATTTGTTGAGAAGCTTTGGGAATGATATATATTATTATTGATGAGGTTAAATACTAGGCTTGCCTAATTAATTTTATTTGGCAATTCCTAAATTGTGGCTAGATACAATTTCAAGTTCTATGCTTATTGAGATAGGTTTACTTGATATTGTTTAGGTTCTAACTAATCTCCTTGGAGCTTGGAAAATTAGGATTTTGCGGTTGCGAGGTAAGTAGCTTTTTAATGGGATTTTTGGAAAATAATTACATTGCATAAATGTTATTTTGGGTTAGACACATTTTTGGAAACTACTTATGGAAACTATATTTTCCTAAAAGCTATTGTGTCGTAACCTTAATATATATATGATTATATATATGAAAATGCATTATATTTGGTATTGCATTTGGGGAGATGCATGAAGTGTTGACATGAAAAATATGAGCATCTTTTATTTAATCTTTGATAAGGAAATCATGGATTTTATGTTATATTAGAAAATTAAAGATGCTTATCTTATCTTGCTATGTGAGAAATTGATAGAAAATCTTTTTGACAAAAATGAAGTTGAAAACCTTACAAACTTTATGGAAGTGAGATTATTTAAGGTTTTCTGAAACTATCTGGATATGAACTGTATTGGAAAGGAAATGTATATTGTGAACTTTATATAGTTTTAACACCAAACCATGAGTGATTTCCCGGTGATCACCCGATTTGGTTTTCGTAGTCTTTGTGACAACGGAATCAAATCCAGGTCAGTGCCTTTTCACTTTGGATGACGCGTTCTTCCCTGCTGCCCATGGGGGGAAGAGGTTCCTTAATTGTATGTGGGTGAGGCTGCTGTCCATGGGGCCAAGAGACCACATGCAAGAGAGGGCCTATTTGACGCGCTCTCTCTGCTGCCCATGGGGGGAGAGAAAAACCTTGAGGGTATGGGTGAGGCTGCTGTCCATGGGGCCAAGAGTCTGCATACCAGAGAGGACAATATCATGCCAGTTGTGAATGGGTGGATCCCCTGACCGGTCTATGTGGTAGTATGGTATATTTGTGATAAAATTATCGTACGTTAGATTTTATGGCGTTGGAAATTATATTGTTAGTGCTCACAGATTATAGTATATAGTTTCAAGGTAGTTACTTAGAAAAATGGTGTATTTCATTATCTAATCATTCTTGTCAGATTACTATTATTGAAGATGAAACTTGCATTTCCCCCACCCCCATTAATTATGCTACTTACTGGACTTTGTCTCATCCCATTATTATTTTTATAAACTTTTCAGAGTAGGCAACACCTTTTTGAGACAGCTTTTTGGTGGCTTATAGTAGTTAGACTAACTACTGATGGAGGCTGAACTTTTGTAATGGAGTTACTAGATGATGTACGTCTTAGTTTAGGCTTGACTCATTCTTTTGTATATTGTGGTGGTTGTGACTGTATTTCCACTAATGGGACAAGTTGTTGATATGTAATCATTTATTCAGACCTCTATTCTTTTGTGGCCAATGGTCCTTGTATTTAATACTTAGAGCTCTGACTTGCTTTAAGCATATATCCAATGGAATTATGATGATAATTCTTGATGTTGATACTTGATAGGATTTATGTGGATTAAATTGTCAAAAAGTAAAATTTTACAGGTACTTGAGGCGTATTTTATAGGTACTTGAGGCGTATTTCTCACGCTTTGGACCCCTTGGGGTTTGGGGCGTGACACCTTCCTTTGAGAAGTATCCACGGAGAAGTTTTTGTCTGATGTTTTCTCGCAGCTTCCCAAAATCTACTCTGAAGCTCTTTCTTGAAGCTCCATATGTTCCACTAGTGCTCTCCAACCATTCGTTATAGTGTAGGTAGGATATAAAGCACGGGTCTGATTGGGTTGAGGTTGGAGAAGGTGGGCTTGGTCTGAGAGCATATAACACTGAGATATTGATTTCGCTCAGTCCAGTGTCAAGATTAACCGCTTAATGTTGAACTTCTTCTTGGCTTGGGTCAGGCACAAAGTGTGTCACATTGTGGGTTTGGCCTGCTTCCAAAAATGTACTAGATCCTCTTGCATGCTTAACCTCATGGGCCAAGTCTTGGGATCTTCTTCTACTAGGCCCAGTACTTGGGCCCCCTATTTCAAATCTCAGTTTGCTTCTATCGACTCTTCTAACTAAGGACTCAATATAAGAGTCAGGCACTTCAGGAATTTGTCCCCTCCTCCATGCAACTCCTTGGTAAGCCTCAGGTCGATCAGCATTAAGATTGTCTAGATTGAACATGGTAGCTATTACTAAGTCACTCTCTGTATCAGATGAAAAGATAGGGTTCTCCCTCAGCACACTATTTGTTATGAAAGGACCATTTCCATCAACCCAAGTCCATCTGAGAGTGGCATGTTTTGGAGGAAACCTAGGGGGACACCTAGCTGTTACTGAGTCACTCTCTATATCAGATGAAGAGAAAAAATTCTCCCTAAGCACACCATTTTTTATGAAATGACCATTTCCATCAACCAACTCCATTTGAGAGTAGCAACTGCACTTTCAAATAGCAAATTCAAGCTTCTATACTTCTTTATATCTCTTGCAACCAAGCTTTTAGCCAATGTTTTATTAAAGTTGGTTGTAAGAGGTCAAATCTCAAGTTAATGTCTGAACCCAACCAACCAAAGGCCTTTAGCAAAAGGGCATGAAATAAATGGATGATCTAAATCCTCTTCCTCTAAGTGGCAAAAGACACAGATCTTATCGGTATTTATATTTCTTTTCTCAAGGCTCATTTTAACAGGAAGGGAACTAGCTATCATTAAATGAGATTTAGAGCATTTACATTGGGTTGTGCAAAATGCATTTAGATAATACTGAAGCACAAATTTACCAGAAAAACACCTACATCTGCCCATGTATTACTGTTCAGTTTTTTTTTTTTACATATTGTTCTTGTATGTGGCCAATGTCCCACACCTAACTAGATCTAATATCTGGGCTCACAATTTAATTATTTAGTGGGTTTTGAGTATCCTACAATGGGCGACTCTTGGATGGGTTCAATGAAAGGCTCTACACAAACTAATTTCCCTTTCTCACTCTCTTTTAAAGCCCCCCTCTCTCTCTCTCTCTCTCTCTCTCTCTCTCTCTCTCTCTCTCTCTCTCCCCTTGTGATGCTCAGTTATTTTGTATTATGTTACTTTGGTATTTCGTACACAACCACTGACATTTTCTGGGCAGGAAGCACAATTGGCCTACATGATGGAAGATCGGTTGAGGGACACGGTGGACAAGGAGAAAACGTTGAAAGATGTCATTGAAGCCACCATGAAAGAGAGAGGCATGGCTGTCGAAAATGCTGAAAGGAGAGCCAGGGAAGCAGAGAGGGCCTGAACTCAAGCTGAGCAAAAGGGGGCAGAAATGGAGACCAAGCTAGGGGAGGTTGAGTTGAGAATAGCCAAAGACAAGGAAATTGCTGAGCTAAAGACTGACTTGGATTAAAGCGAAAATAAATGGTATAACATGGGCTTTACGGATGTCGAGAGCTCGACAGAGCAGATTATGTTCCAATCCCGGAAGTACAAGTTCGAAGAAGGATGGATGGCAGCCTTTTCGGCCATGGGGGTATCAAAAGATTCCCCTCTCTGAAACCCTGACCAAATCCCCTACCTAGAGCCTTCTCCTCCATCTCAAAACTCTACTGAAGCCGAAAAAGAAGATACCCTGAGCGTGAGGGAGTTGGTGTAGGCGATTGACTCCAATGCTGAGTTGATCGATCTTGAGATCACCTGCAACCTGAATGCCGTGCAGAACTCGACTCAACGTTTGCTCCCAAACCCCAATGCTTAGCCGCCCGTTGATGTTGCCCTAGTCCAGCTGGAATAGCCACAAGGTTTTTGTCCTTAGAGAGTTTTAGTATAAGGTTTTCACCTAGTCGGCAACTAAGATTGAACTGAGTCGAGGTTTCTGTCCTTAAAAAGTTTTAGGTGTTGATAGATTCAAATAGCTAATTTTAAACATTAGGTACATATACATCATTGTTCATATAACAGTTCATACATGGTCCAAATCAGTTACATAATTAATGATACAACTTTCTTAAATTTTGAACATTCCATGGCTGAGGAAGCGGTCTTTCCTTCATGTCCTTAAGATAATAAGCTCTTGCACCGGCAATAGCGGTGACTCAATATGGTCCTTCCAAATTTGGAGCTAGCTTCCTGGCATTAACGTCCCATGCATTCCTTACTGCTTTTTGTAACTAAAGATCACCGGCACCAAACTCCCTCGTCTTCACATCCTTGTTGTATCATGAGGCAAGCTTTTGTTGATAATCTGCCAAACGGATAGTTGCTGCGTCTCGACGCTCCTCTAATGAATCCAATTACTTTAACATTAGTTCTTCATTCGTGGCCGAGGAAAAATCTAGTACTCCTGCGCTACATAAACTCAATTCTACTGGTATAATAGCCTCTGCCTTGTATGTTAAGGAGTAAGGGGTCTCGCCTATTGATCTTCTTGAGGTCATTCGATATGCCCAAATAACGTTCGTCAACTCCTTGGTCCACCTTCCCTTGGTCCCTTCTAGCCTCTTTTTCAAACCATTAACAATCACTTTATTCGTTGCTTTAGCTTGACCGTTGCTTTGAGGGTATGCTAAAGTTGAATATATATTCTTAATACCGAGGTTATTGTAGTACTTGCGAAAAGATTTGCTGTCAAACTGTAAACCATTGTCTGACACAAGGGACTTTGGCACTCTAAACCTAGTCACTATGTTTTTTCACACAAACTTCTTAACGTCCACATCTCGAATATTGACTAGCATCTCAACTTCAACCCATTTGGTGAAACAATCCACTACCACCAAGACAAATCTTCAATTTCCTGTAGCTTAGGTAAATGGGCCAATTATGTCTAGCCCCCACTATGTGAACGACCAAGGATTGCTAATTAAGTTCAAACTTCTTGCAGGCTGGTGTATCAATAGGGCGTGCCTCTCACGCTACTCGCACCTTCGGACATAGTCGGTGGCGTCCCACTGACATTGCATTTTGGGCCATTAAAACCCTTGAGTCATTACTCGGTGAGTCAATGACTAACCTTCGACATGATTGTCGCATACTCCTTAATGGAGCTCGGTCAAAAGCTCATTAACCTTGTTGGGATGGAGGCACAATAAGTAAGGTCCCCGAAATGATCTCTGATATAACCTGCGATCTTGAGATAACCAAAACTGAGTGGAAACTCTACGCACCTTCTCAGCTTCTTTCCCTTTGCTCAGTAGACGGTTTTCAGCTAGGAATTCAATAATCGGGTCCATCCAACACGGCCCAAATGCTGAGATAGTTGAAATATTCACTTTTGCGTCTATACTGGGCTCCCTCACTACTTCCACTTTGATCAACTGCGACACCTCCTCGGTTAGCGATGATGCCAAAGTTGCTAAAGAATTTACATGCCTATTCTATCCTCGGGAAATCTAAACTAGTCTTACCTTCTGAAACTGACTTATGTTTTTCTTTACTAATTTCAAATAATCGATCATCTGCACTGGACGCACCATCCACAAATACTTCCATGGTTGGGCTTCCACATGACATATAATCTCTAACTCCCTTCATGGGGTAAATTTTGTGATGAAGTTGGCAAGAACTTGACCCTTGATCGAGCTTCTAGGCCTGTACCATATATCAAACGAGCCAAGTCTAGTCTCCCATTTGGCTATCTAGCTTGTGAAGTCAGACCTCTTAAGCAAAGATCGTAGTGGATACTCGGTCAGCACATATTCCGTGTGGGCTTGAAAGTAGTGAGGCAACTTTCTAGTTACATGTACCAGTGCCAATGCTAACTTTTCTAGGGGTAGATATCTTATTTGTGCATCGACCATAGTCTTACTAATATAATAGACTAGCTTTTGTATTCCCTGATCTCTCAACAGTACTGTGCTTGCTCAAATACTGACAAATACATAAACAGATATGGTCCTGCCTTCGAGGCAGATAATATCGATGCGCTCACCAGATACTTCTTCAGATCCTGAAAAGCCTTCTCACATTCCTCGATCCATTGAAAGCCTTTCCATTTATTCAATAACTGATAAATCGACGGCACTAGTCAGCAGATTTTGAAACAAATCGATTTTGCGCAGCCAACATGCTGGTTAAAATTTACACCTCTTTTGGATTGCTCGGTGGCTTAAGCAGCTCTATAGCGCATATTTGAGCAGGATTCACTCCTATTCCTTGGTGGGTGATCATGCAGCCTAGGAATTTGCCAACCCCTACCTAGAAGGTGCACTTATCGGCATTGAGGCGCAATCTGTGCAGCTTAAGTATTTCAAATATATCTTTAAGGTCACCGACATGCCCCTGTTCCTCCTTGCTCTTTACCACCATGTCATCAATGTAACTTCCACCGTATGGCCAATCTTCTCTCTGAAAATCCTGGTCATCATTGTTTGGTAAGTGGCTCCTGTATTCTTTAGGCTGAACGGCATTACCGTGTAATGGTAGTTAGCTTCAAGGGAGATAAACAATGTTTTCTCCTAGTCCTCCGCTGCCAGAGAAATTTGGTAGTAACCTTGAAAAGCATCTAAAAAACTCATCTGAGGGTGCTCATAAGTGACATCCACTAGCTAGTCAACCTTTGGCACTGGGAAGTTTTCGGGCATGCTCAGTTGAGGTTGGTAAAGTTCACACATACTCTCCATTACAGTTCTACTTCTCTACTACCACGGTATTGGCTAACCATTCTGGGAAGAAGACTTTCTTTATCGCCCTAGCTTCTTTCAACTTTTTAACTTCCTGCTTGACTACTTCAACATACTCCCTAGCCGACCTCCTCGGCTTCTGTTTCTTAGTTGGGTATGATGAGTCCACATTAAGTTGGTGGGTTACAAATTCTGGATCCATCCCAGGCACCTCGTAAGGATACCATGCAAAAACGTTCAGATTTTGAACTAATATCAATAATAGGTTCACCTAGTTTGCATGCTTCATACTTGTTCCTACTTGAAAAGTTCTATTCTCATCAGGCAATATACTTACCTTGATCAAATCCTTGGCACTGTCAGCCCCCTATTCCCCTTGGGACTCTTGTAATTGCTAGAAAGAGGCCTTCTTGGCAGACTCCTTTTGCTTTATTTCTCGATTTACAGTTGCTACCAAACACTGTCTCGCGACTTACTGATTCCCTCTCACTGTTGCAACACCATGGTTAGTGTGAAACTTTACCTTGACATGTAAGGCAGACAAGATCGCCCCCATCACATAAATCCACGGCCTACCGAGAATTGCTGTATAAGGAGAAAATGAACCGACCACTATGAAATTTACCATCACCTCCTTCCCTTCTATGTTCACAAGAAGTGAAATCTGCCCCTTAGGGAACATTATCCAACCATCAAATCCCACCAAAGGCATGTTGTACTTGGATAGATCTTCACTCTTCAAACCCAGCCCTTTGAACAAATCAGGGTACATCACTTCAACCCCACTTCCTTGATTTACAAATACCTTTTTAACTATAAAACCATTTATCCAAGCAGTAACCACGAGTGCATCATTATGTGGTTGAGTTGTTCCTTCTAAATCATCATTATTAAATGCAATTGGCTCCTGAGTGGGCTTAATTCTCTTTCTCGGCGGTTGGTCCTCTTAGTTTCTTTCTATCGATACCAAAGTCAACTCCCCTGTTCATCGGGTTACTGAGGTGCCCATTGAGGCTGCATGTTTAACTTCTATTAGACCCAATGAAAGTGAGAGCGTGCTCCCTCGAGGTCTTATGGTTTGCCTAACTTCGCCACTCCTAGGCTCTAAGACAAATTCTTTCAGATGTCCTGACTTCATTAATTGCTCTAAATGGTCTTTCAATATCCTAAACTGCTTGTAGTGTGCCCCTTGTCCCAGTGATAAGTACAGTACAAATTATGATTTCTCCTTGATGGGTTACCCCCCATCTTACTTGGCCATCGAAAGTATGGCTCATGTTTGACTCGATCCAGAATCTTGTGCTCGGGTTCCTTAAACGCAACATTGACCTCCCCAGCCCGAGCACTAGGTTCTTGGATTCTCAAATCCCTTCGTGGCCTTAGTTGGAAGCCCCTTTGTCACTCCTTTGAATATTGTGATGTCACTAGTGCCTTCCCTTTAATTTTTAACTGATCATCTTCTAACATTTTGTACTCTTCGATATGCCTCATAAGTTACCTCTTGTCCTTGGGGGGTCTCCTTGTCAACGATTCTCATAATTCCGAGTCCTCTGGCAGTCCCATTTTGAAAGTTCTTGTAGCAAGTTTCTCATTACCCCCTCCGATCTCATTATATAATTCCCAATACCTATTGGCGTAGTTCTGAAGAGTATTCCCTGCCCCCATATTTATAGAGAGCAACACATCTACTGGTTGCGGTACCTGGCTATAGGTCTTAAACTGAACTCTAAACTCCTAAATTAGCTCTCCAAAGTTGTGAATCGATCCCTTCTTTAATCCATTAAACCATCTCAAAGCCATGGACCCGAGGCTAGAAGGGAACACCTTACACATTCACGCGTCATTTTGATTGTACAAAGACATCATTTGAATGTAATGACTTACATGTTCAACAGGGCTTGTCTTCCCATCATAAAAGATAAATGGTGATCTGCTAAACCTACTTAGCATCTATGCTCATTCTATCTCATTTGAGAACGGTGATAGGGCTGCCCTACGCAACGTACGGCTCATAGCATCCATTGCGGCATTCTAGGGCCTATGCCGCTCAGGGGATGTCGAGTCCCTGTCCCTCGTCCGATGGGAACTAGACTGGCGGGATGCTTCTCCCTGACTGCCTCTATATTTACTGATCCTTTAGGGGGCTCATCACGGTCCTTTCTTCGGTGCCAGCCCTGTACCTTCAACTCCAAGTCCCTTACCATTCTGTGCAGGCGCTCAAGCTCCTGATCCTTCCTATCATGCTGCTCTTGTTCGGAGACGTCAGACACTAATCAGTATGTCTGCAATACCCTTCTCCTGAACTAGAGTGTCCCTCATCTCGTTCACATCTACGATCTTCATTCCTCTTATGCCTCATTTCCCTCCAACTCGAACTTTGCGATGACGCTCCTGACCCGCTATCAGCATAGCTTGTTGAATAATGGTCGGACACGTTTGACCAACTAAATCTCGGCAGAACCACAGTTGAGTAGGAGATTTCCACAGACGGCGCCAATTGTATATGTCCAATATCCCACACCTGACTAGACCTGATATCTAGGCTCACAATTTATCTATTTAGTGGGTTTTGAGTATCCTATAATGGGTGACTCCTGGACGGGTTCAATGAAAGGCTCTACACAAACTAATTTCCCTTTCTCACTCTCTTCCAAAGCCTCTCTCTCTCTCTCTCTCTCTCTCTCTCTCTCTCGCTCGTGATGCTCAGTTATTCACCCTATCTTCTCCCTCCCTCCTCTAACCATTTTTTCCCTTTACTCCACGCATTTATAGCTTGAGGATAATGGATTGGGTATTGGTTACCTTTCGATACCACTCGTGCAAGTGAGACTTAATATGATTATTCTTGACAAAAGCAGGCCTCATTGGGAACAGGAATCGATACGTTGGGATTGGTACTCGCCGCCTAAGGTTGCTCAGCAACGGAGTCCCCTAAGGCACTCCTGGTCTGTCGAGATACAACCGAACATCATTAGTGAACCTACTAATTAAGGAGACCGTATTGCCATTCACCGAATTCTCAAATAGGGAGTTGATGCTATCGGGTCGCTTAATGGTTGCCCATGAGATGGTGGACCTATAGCCAAGACTATTCATGGGCCCATTCAAGTTTGGGCCCGGGGAAATGGCCTCCTTGCTGCATGCTGTACAGTTCTAATATCATTTAAAAATATATAATGATTGTAGCAACATGTAAAACTTAAAAATGCTTATTTTATTCCACTGGTACTATTTGATATGATTGTTGGGAAGAAATAATTTTGAAAGAATAGAGAAAGAAAATTTAAATAGAGTGGCAAAAAGAATAGAGAATAGGATATTATATGTATTGTTAAAACGGTTATGTAAAATAGATAAAGTAACAAACAGTGATGCATTATTATTATTATTATTATTATTATTATTATTATTATTATTATTATTATTATTATTATTATTATTATTATTATTATTATTATTATTATTATTATTGTGATGGAGTTGAATGCTCAGCTCTTTCAGAGGTCATTATTTTTTTCTTGTTAACAGGCCAGTCTTTTTATTTTGTTGGAAGTTATGGACCTACACAGTGGCCTCAACGCTCGCTAGGAAAATTTTGGACGTTGTTTTGATAAATTGAAAAGAAGAAAGCTTTATGGTCATCCTTAAAACTCTTTTAAGAGGCCTTTAGCAAAAGCTGATTTTTTTTTTTAAGCCTTAACATTGTCTATGAATAATAATGGAACAACTACCAAAATTCACAGGGGTATCATGTATAATGTATTTCCTCTCTTAAACACTTGGAAGAAAACAATTAAAAAAAGAAAGAAAAAAAAAATACAAAATTTGCTACATTTTACAGTTTTGAATGTAACACAACCCCTTTATGGTATCTGGAAATGATATGAACATATGTCAATAAAGAGTTACTCATTGTTTGTTTCATGGATGTGTAATGGTTTACATATAAAACAATATTAAGTTAAGTTCTACACCTAAAATTTCAAAGATTTCTTTAAAAAAAAAGAAGGAAAAATACACAAATGACAAAACCCTCATGTAATTATCCTGTAAAACACAAAACTATCTTAAGGTTTTAGGTGTAACACATAATCTTCTTCTAGTACGGTTTTACGTGTAAAATAGTTAATTATGTGTAATACACTTGTGGGGTACAGAAATCCGTTGAGGAGATCATGCCACGTGTCATAGTAGAGGCCAATGAGGCCATTGTATCTTCGAGGAGATCAGGCCTTCGAACAGTAAGGCCACTTCAATGGCACGATATCAGAGGAGGTCACACTAAGGGAAAGAAACTTCGAGGAAGGTGCCAACCCTGACTGAAGGGATGGAGGCAGTCACCACATTTAATACCTCCTACCAAACCTCCTAATTGCATTTATATAGAAAAGACCTCTGAACAGTACTGCCTTAGTTGCCATGGTTTAGAAGAGGCTGGGGAAGATGTTTGATGGGACATACACTCAAGTAGTGGCTTGGATGATCAACAAATGGAGGGCCAAGATCATCTAGGGGGAGCTATATAATATAAGAGACCTTCCGGGGACAAGGGGGGGGGAATCGAAGAAGAAAACACTGTAGTAATAAGGATTGTAATAAAATTTGAGTTTAAAAGAAGTATAGCCTAGGATCATTCTCCTTGGATGTGGCTGAGGATGATTTCTTTTGTCTAAAAGCTTGTTCTCCTTACTTTCCTACTATCTTTTATTCCCTGTGAGTGCTCTTGGATCCATTGAAGACTAGCTTTTAAGCCCACTCTTTACAAATTCATTGTACTGGGCTCTTTGAGCCTCAATGTCATGCCCTAAACCCCAAAGGGTCCAAAGCATGAGAAAAGACGTCTTAAGTACCTATAAATTTTTTATTTTTTGACAATTCAATCCACATAAATTCTATCAGGTCCTAACATCAAGAATTATCATAATAATTCCATTGAATATACTCTTAAAGTAAGTCAGAGCTCTAAGCATTTATTACAAGGACCATTGGTCACAAAAGAATAGAGGTCTGAATAAACAATTACATATCAACAGCTTGTCCCATCAGTGTGAATAAACTCACAACCACTATAATATACAAAAGAATGAGTCAAGCCTATTCTAAGATGTACATCATCTAATGACTCCATTACCAAGTTCAGCCTCCATCACTAGTTAGTCTAACTACTTTTAGCCACCAAAAAAGCTGTCTCAAAAGATTGTTGCCTACTCTGAAAATTTTATAAAAATAATGGAATGAGATAGAGTCCAGTAAGTAGCATAATTAATGGGGGTAGGGGAAATGCAAGTTTCAATTTCAATAATAATAATATGATAAGAATGATTAAATAATGAAACAGAAAATTTCTCAAAGTAAATACCTTGAAACTATATACTATAATCTATAATCTGTGAGCACTAACAATATAATTTTCAAAGCCTTAAAATCTAATATACGGTAATTATCACAAATATACCATACCACCACATAGACCGGTCAAGGGATCCACCCATTCACAACTGGCATGATATTGTCCTCTCTGGTATATAGACTCTTGGCCTCATGGATAGCGGCCCTATGGATAGCAGCCCCATGGATAGCAGCCTCACCTATACTCTCAAGGTTTTTCTCTTCCCCCATGGGCAGTTGAGAGAGCATGCCAAATAGGACCTCTCTTGCATGTGGTCTCTTGGCCCCATGGGCAACAGCCTTACCCACACACAATCAGAGGACCTCTTCTCCCCATGGGCAGCAGGGAAGAATGCATCATCCAAAGTGAAAGGGCACTGACTTGAATTTGATTCCATTATCACAAAGATTACATAAACCAAATCGGGAGATTACCGAGTAATCACAAATGGCATGGTGTTAAAACCAGATAAAGCTCACAGGTTACATAATTTTCAAATACATAATTTATATCTAGGTAATTTCAGGAAACCTTAAATAATCTAACTTCCACAAGGTTTATAAGGATTTCAACTTCATTCTTTTCAAAAAGATGTTATATCAATTTCCCAATAACAAGACAAGATAGGCATCTTTAGATTTTCTAATAAACCATAAAATCCATAATTTCCTTATCAAAGATTAAATAAAAGATGCTCATATTTTCCACGTCAACAATTCATGCATTTCCCCAAATGCAATACAAAATATGATGCATTTTCATATATATAATCATATATATTAAGATTACGACACAATAGCCTTTAGCAAAATATATTTTCCATAGGTAGTTTCCAAAAGTATGTCTAACCCAAAAAAACAACATTTTTGCAATATGATTATTTTCCAAAAATCCCATTAAAAAGCTATTTACCTTGCAACCACAAAACCCTAACTCTCCAAGCTCCAAGGAGATTAGCTAGCCTAACTCTCCGAGCTCCAAGGAGATTAGCTATAACCTAAATTGTATCTAGCTACAATTTAGGATTTGCCAAATAAGCATTTAATTAGGTAAGCCTAATATTTAACCTCATCAATAATAATATATACCACTTCCAAAGTTTCTCAACAAATTGATTCACAAGGCATCAACTCCAATTTATAAAGTTTACTCATTTAATATCATCTCCAACATTATAACTGGCTTCCATAAAATTTACACTACATCATTAAGAGACCCATGAAAGCAAAATCAAAATATCCTCCAAGACAAGAGATTTAGGACTTCAACTAATTCCAAATAAACCCAATGGCAATGGAAAAATTAAATTTATCAACCATCACATGTTATAACTTAAAATCCCTAAATTTTTCACCATACATAAACCTTAAGTAGTCATTATTAGCACAAATTATATGCCCACTCATCAAATACTTCCACCAATACAAAACCCATACATGAAAACACATAAATATCACTTCCAATGCTCATAAATCACATGGGTGTCATTATTAAAGCTTAGATAAAAATAACCTCAAGCGAAAGTGTAAAACCCACCAAAAAGATTAGAAATTTTTACCTCAAATAAAATGATGAAGATGCTTAGGGGTTCCTAAGGATTTTTTTGGTAATCTTGCCGGAAAAATGATGGTGAGATGGTGTGGTTTGGAGTGGAGTTCGGTGGGTGAGTGTGTGTGTTTAAGTAAAGAGAAGAGAAAGAAAATGAAAGAAAGAAAAGAGAGAGCAGGCCGAAAGAGAGAAGAGAGGTGGGTGAAAATGAGTGGTGGGGAAGGGGGTTAGGTGGGGGCACATGTGGTCCACAAAAAAAAAAAATCTAACTTTTACTTTTTTTTTTTCTTTTTTTTTTCCCGGTCTGATTGACTAGGACGTTACACTCAATCCATTCATCATTTGGGCTTGAGAACCAAAACCTGCCCCTACAACACTAATACCTAACTCTCATTGGGTATTTGTGCAAGTTTTTTTGAAGCCTAGGTAGTTAAAATGTAATATGGAATAGTTCACGGGTTAAAATGTATGTTTATAAAGTTTGTGGGCTTAAGTTATTTATTTATTTTTTGATAGGTGGGCTTAAGTTAATTGGTATGAAGTGTGGGGTAATTTCATAATAATCAGAAATTGTACGGTTGGTTGGCTTTTTTATTTCTTCTAGATGGACTTGCTGTGGGCGATTTTGGTTTTGGACTTATAATTAAATGTAGTCGGGCCTAGGATACACTTGGCCACTCTTGGGTTTAAAATGGACTCAGCATTTATAAAAGAATGATAAGATTTAGGTAGTTAAGGCTGTCTAGCGGATCAAATCACCCGACCAAACCGACTAGATCCGCCAGACCTAAAGCCCAATAGGTGGGTCCAAATAGCATGGTGGGTTGGATTCGGTTCATATGTTATTAAAAACTGAAAGTTCGGTTCAGGTCGCATGTTAAGCAATTTGAAACCCGGAGAAATCGATTCGACTGATTATAAAATTAAGAAGCACTTGGGTTTATTTTCACGCTCAAAGTCAAGACCTTATCTCTCTTTCTCTCAAAGTTAAGATATTTGTTTTTCACGCCCTCTCTCTCTCTCTCTCTCTCTCTCTCTCTCAAATCCCTACCCTTAGGCTCTGTCTTAATGCCATCGCCTATTGCCATCAGCTCACCATACTAGGTTGTGTCTCGCCTCAAACCCCATTCTCTTGAAGTAAAGAATAGTAGAAAACATGAGAGAGAGAGAGAGAGAGAGAGAGAGAGAGAGAGAGAGAGAGAGAGAGAGAGAGAGAGAGAGAGAAGGAAAGACTTGGAAGATGGCGGAGGTTTGGGTGATGAGGGTGAACGGAAATTGGACACCGCTGAAGTGAGGATTCAGAGGAAAGAGCAGTTTGAAAAAGCTTTCTCTAGAGGTCAAAGGTGGATCTAGCTAAAGCCTCCTTTGATCTGCATGGCTTTGATCTTCTTTAATCTTATGTAATCTGATGGTAGTTGCGGT
Organism: Castanopsis chinensis; assembly: GCA_032878915.1. NCBI lineage: Eukaryota > Viridiplantae > Streptophyta > Magnoliopsida > Fagales > Fagaceae > Castanopsis > Castanopsis chinensis. The sequence goes on from JAVQMG010000089.1 coordinate 1,720,435, forward strand.
GATGGTGGGAGGAGGGAGTGGTGGTGGTGCCAGTTGAGTCTTATTTCTCTTCTTTTTCTTTCTTTCGGCCTCATATCTGGGTCTCCTCTCTCTTTCTTTCAGTCTCAAATCTGGGTTTATAGTGTTTTTCTTATTTGATTCGAATCTTAGATTCAATTTTGGTGTTTTTGGTGCTATTTGATTCGAATCTCAGATTTGGGTTTGTGATATTTTTGGTGTTATTAGATTTCTCTAGTTTTGGATTATGGTTGACATGTAAGATGTGTCCTTTGAGTTTGGGGTTGATTTCTTCTAGGTTGTTCTCTAGACCCGAACACCTGACGGTTCCGACCCGCTTAACCAATAACACGAACTATTGGGTCCAACGCAAATATTTGGTCGGTTGCGGATCAATCGCAAACCTGATCCAATCCGAGCCATGGACAGCCCTACAGTTAGCATTTATGGCCTGTTTGGGAGTTAAAAAAAGGAGGGGGAGTAGAGTAGAGGGAAGGAGAGTAGTTGAATTACATTGTTTGGGAGTTTTTTAAGGGAGGAGGGGGAGGAGTTTGGAGGGGTTTCAACTCCCTCCAACCCCTCATTTTTAATTCCCCCAAATTGGAGAGATTTGGAGGGAGAGTGGAGAATAAAAATGCTTGACTAAATGAATTACCAAATTTGCCCTTATTATATTAACAAAATTACAAATGAAAAGACTAATTACTCCCCTCCCCCTTACTTAATTTTAAAAACATCCAAACAAGGTGGAGGATAGCCATTCCCCTCTACTCTCCTTCCCACTACTCTCCTCCCCTCTACTCCCCTCTACTCTCCTCCCTCTCTAAACTTCCAAACATGCCATTAGATTTTACTCTTAAGATTTTGTTATGTGTCTTTTTTCTCGTGACAATCATAAAATTGAAGTATATTTTTTAGATAAGCAGTCCTACAAGGGCCATAACAAAATCTTAAGAGATAAACCTCATGGGGTATGAAAAAATTTTAGGAGATGAATCTAAAAGAATAGCACCTAAATTTTATACATAAATTTTTAAGAAATACTATGTTCACAATATTTTTATAATATTTTCACAATAAATTCTAATGATTTGTTTGGATGTTTAAAAATGGAGGGAGAGTAGAGTAGAATAGAGTAGAGTAGAGGGAGGGAGAGTAGAGTAGAGGGAGGGACAGTAATTTAATACCTTTGTTTGGAAGTTTTTTAAGGAAGGAAGGGGAGGGATTTGGAGGGGTTTGGAAAGGTTTCAACTCCCTCTAATTCCTCATTCTTAATTCTCCCAAATTGGAGAGATTTGGAGGGAAAGTGCAGGATAAAAATGCTTGACCAAATAAATTACCAAATTTGCCCTTACTATATTAACAAAATTACAAATGAAAAAACTAATTACTCCTCTCCCCCTTACTTAATTTTAAAAATATCTAAACAAGGTGGATGATAATCATTCTCCTTTACTCTCCTTCCCATTACTCTCCTCCCCTCTACTCTCTTCTACTCTCCTCCCTCTCTAAACTTCCAAACAGGCCATTAGTTTTGATGGATATCAAGAATTAGAACATGAGGTCAAATTTGTAAAATACGTTCTTAGTGAGGCAAGACTCTTGAATGCAATGACAATCAAAATTTATGATAAGCATTTCAAGGAAAGTCTTCTCCGGAGGCTATCAATGTTCCCAAGGCAGTCAACAAAATGTCTAATTACTGTTGAATAAGGTATGTTACAAATATTTTACGTTTATCAAATACTCATGTTAGGTGGTGGCAATGTGACATACCTTATTTCTGGTTGTTAATGATTTTTCCATATATATATATATATATATATATATATTTTCCCCCCTTGTTTTGATTGTATGAGAAAGAGTTTAATTAGCCGAAGCACTCTAACCTCTTGTTTGATGAAAATTCTTTCAAGAAATATGCAGAACGTTCATCTAACCTTCATAAGATACCTATTGCTGGTTTTTGAATCAATCTAAAATTTTGAAAATGGAATGTTCGTAAATATGCTTCTGCTACCTCTTGATATGCATGAAGTTCTAGGATCTGGATCACTTAATAAATTGTTTAGCTATGCCAGTTGAAATGTTAAAATAATTGGCTGTTTCTATCAAAAAAGAGACCTAAAATTTATAACAAAGAAAGACATGTAAGTTTTGATTTAATACCAATCAGCTATAGTTCAAATGGCACTTACTCCTTCCTTGATAATGGGATGGAGTGTAAATTCATGGGTTCAAGACTTAGAAGGTGTGTGTAACTTGTGAATAAAAAAATACTAAAAAATTTGAAATACGTTTTTCCTATCAAATTTTTGTTTTTTCTAAATTTATCTACACTAATGTGCTATCTTCTTGCAGATAACTCTTTGGTGTAATGAACAGTACTTCATTTGACATGGCATCTTCATTACTTGTCATGACCGTGTGCCTGGTTTTGCATGCCTTTTGAATTGTATAGAAGGTACATATGCTGGAATTAGAGTACGCTATGTGCTCCATAGAGGTTTAATATAGTAAGATGCATGTCTTGGTGTAGATGATATGTTAAGGTCTCAAAGTTATATTTTTTTGGAAGCTTCTATCTTATTACTGGTTGTATATATTAAATACTTGCAAGCCCTTTGTTCATTTGTGAACTTCTAGATTCTTGGGTGAAAATTTTCGCAGTGATCCATTAACAATTCATAAATTGTTAATTTTTGAATTCGTGTATAAAGTAGTCGATCCCAAGCAGTAGCACAATTGGCTGAGGCCACACCTCATAATGCGGAGGTCACGTGTTTAAATTTTCCCTTCCTCCTTCTCTTGGGGCTAAAACTTGTCCATCAAAAAAAAAAAAAAAGGACATTTTAATTGTCTGAAGGACCCATTTTTGGACTGTGTTTATACAACTGTTTCTTAAATGTGTTTGTATATCAACTGATAAACTTCTAGCCTCAACATTATAGTTCTTCTGATGTTAGTTCTGCTATTCTGATATGCTTAGATATTTGATGGAAAATTTATTATTTTATGTAATGTGTCTGAAACAGAGGCTTCAATCGTGTTTACATGTGTGTTCCTGCACAAAAACCATCATAGTCACGTTTTCCATCAATCTAATTCATATACTTTCTTCTTCACTTGTTGCATTGCTGTTATTGATGCTTTTGTCACTGGCCTCTTTGAATTTTGTCCTCCTTTTGCACTAGACAGACCAAAAATTATGGGCTGTATATATTACCTGTATGTAAAATGTTTTTGGTTCTAATGTGAAATTCGTCTTATCATTATGCTATGCTTAAAAGTTGTAGAACTTGTTAATTCATCTACTGCTACTGAAAAGAGAGAATGCAAATCATGTCGACTAGTTTGTTCCTAGCAATTGATATGAAGCAGTACTGCTTCATATCAATTGCATTGGATGTTGGCTAATCTATTTGTTGATCAAGACCTACAAATCCTTTTCTTTTTATTAGCTGGTTGACTCATGCATCGGTGCTTCTTGTTCATCCCCTTCATTTCAACTCTATTGTCTTTATTTATGGCACAAGCTCCCAACATTGAATGATGCTGAATTTTAAGTTTGAGTTCCTTCTTCGTTTGTAATACAAACAAATGATATCTTTTGAGTAAAAATTTCTTTAATGAATTAATGGTTCTTAGGTCCTTCCTAGTTTCTACTTCCAGCGACATCATTTTGGCAATACCACGTAGTGCTTCCCCCCATTTGGATCAATATATTTTCTTAGTGCTGAATCAAATTTACGTTCAGTCAAGCTAAAATGCTAGAACGAGAAACTTTATCACATTGTTGCCCAAAAACTTAGAGCGATGTTTTCAGGCTTGTCTACCCTTTCTTGGCCCTCTACGCATTCACCACATCTTTGTCACATTGTTGCCTAATACCATGTAGTGCTTCCCCCCTTTGATCAATATATTTTAAAGAAATCAATCTCGCAACCATGCGGTGCCCCATGATTGATCCCATGTCCTTTTTCTTGTTCTAACTGCAACTTAGTCACCCAATTTTATTTACTCATTGCCAGATTTGAGATTGTCCGATGCAATTATCGTTTTTATGTTAAAGTCTAAAAGTTAATTGTATAAAAATTTAAAAATATTTTTTTTAAAAAATTGAACAAACTCTCTATTGACTTTATTATTTCTCACAAGAAAATGATAATTGCATGATGCAGTAATTGAACTCAATTACACCGAATCCAAATCTATCCCTACCTCCACAGCTAAAAAAATGCAAAAAAGCTCCTATTTGATTTTGTTTTTCACGGAGTAATTGGGAGTTGAGATTACTTGTCCAAATCGCATAGTGTTTATTGGTGGCTTGATATGTATGTTAACATCATGTGAGTGCATCACATGGGATTAATTCTCATTATTAGTTAACTTCTATTCCTATTCAGATGAGGAGTTCGCACAGAGTCCTAACCAACTTATTATTTGCTTGGGAGGGGCTCACCTTTAAAAATTTTATGTTTCCTCCCATTTTTAAATAGATGAGTGATATGTGCAAAAAAAAGTGGGAGCGGGTCACCTCCAGTTTATTGATCTCCTGTTTCATTCCATTTTTAAATTGATGAGTGATGTGGAAAAAAAAAAAAAAATTTGGGAGTGGCTTTCCTCAAGTTTAGAAATCTCCTGTTTTCTCCCATTTTTAAATGAATGAGTGACATTTGGAAACAAAGTGATCAAACAATTAGAAAAAGGCCAACAACTTTTGTAGTTTTCTCGTGGCAAAAATAGGAAATTAATATTATTTTTTAAACATTATAATTAGTAATTACGGTTTACATACTATATTTTTTACTTGCATTTAGAGTCTAAGAGGCTTGATTTTGGGGCCAAAATCGAGTTTTAAAGACTCAATTTTTATGGTCTGATGTGGTGGCATTTTGTCCATGTGTCATCTACCTGGAAGTCGAGTCTCAAAGACTCGATTTATAAAGTTTGAAAAACCCCCTTCTCTCATCAGTCAGAGAAGAGAGAAGAAAGATAGAGAAAAAAAAAAAAAAAAGACACTCACCCACAGCACAGTAGCCGCCACCACCACCACCACCACCACCGCCCCCAAAAATCCAACAACACCACCACCAAATCCATACCCACAAACCCAAACAGACCAGATCCGCCACAAACCCAAACAGACCGGATTTGCAAGCATTTGCTCACGGTAACCAAAGCCAACACAGCCACAACCATTAACACAGCCCACGGCAACCACAACCACAGCTACCGAACCACCACCAACACAGCCACCAAACCGCCATTTCAACCACAACCCAAAGTCGCATACCCAAAAAAAAAAAAAAAAAAAAAAAAAAAAATTAGACACCAAAAAACCTATACAAAGAAGAACCAAAAACACTAGGAAAAAAACTAAAAAATAAAAACCCATGACCACCATCGACCACCACCGCTCGATCTCTCCCAATAGATCCATCTCCATCTCCGTCTCCCCGGCGCCGTCAGTAACCCTCACCACCACCACCAAATCGTGAAGCGCACCACCCTTCAAAAACGAACTTGTATGCGCTCGTAATCGGCGATGACCAACTCCCTCGTTCGAATCGGTGGTGTGGAAGGCGATCTCGTGAAAAAAAAAAAAAAAAAAAAAAAAAACCCAGAAATCGATCTGAAGCCACCCACGCCGATCTGTTTCTGGGTTTCTTTTTCTCTCTCTCTTTCTTCTCTGATGAGAAGGCGTGGAAGGCGATCTCGTGAAAAAAAAAAAACCTAGAAACTGATCTGAAGCCACCCACGCAGATCTGTTTTTGGTTTTTTTTTTTTTTTTTTTTTTTTTTTTTTCTCTCTCTCTCTTTCTTCTCTGATGAGAAGGTGTAAAGGTCTGTGGTTAAATAATTATATACGGGTTGTAAACGGTTATAAATCGAGTCTCAAAGGCTTGATTTCTAAGTGGATGCCACATGTAAAAAATGCCACATGTAAAAAATGCCACATCAGATGGAATCAGACCACAAAAATCGATCCTCAAAGGCTTGATTTATAGGCCCAAAATTGAGTTTTTTAGACTCGAGATGCTAGTAAAAAATATAATTTGTAAACAGTAACAACTAATTATATTGTTTGGAAATTATTGCTAATTTCCCATTTTGGCCTTTTCTCGTCTTTCTTGCCTCTCTCCTCTTCACTTTGCCACATCACCACCATCAATAGAGCCAAATTGAAAAGAAGTACAAAACATAAATTGAAAACCCAGAACCCACCATATTAGCCAAATGGAAATCCCAAACCACTTACCACCGCCACCAAACCAACCAAATCTTCATCACTATGACCCACGTTGTCGTCGAGTTTGCAACACAAACCTAAACTTGCTACACCACCATGCCGATCAACCCAAGACTGATGCTTCTATGCTGAGGAGGTGGATGGTGATCTGAAAAAGGGTGGGGGATCTATTTATTTTGTAGTTCAAAAGGTGAAGTTGTTGGTCATGAAAGAAGTCTTAATCTGTTTGTTTTGGTAAAATTTCTTGGGTCACCTTCTCGCATGCTTATGCTGTGTAATTTTTTCAGTTTGGCCCAAGAGATATTGGTGGTGATGTTGTACATAGCGTAAAGAGGAGAGTCAAGGGAGATGAGAAAATTACATAAATTATTAACATTTTTTCACATTTCACTTGTCTATTTTAAAATGAATGAAATATTTGAGATTTCTAAACTTGAGCTAAGCGGCTTCCTTACATTCACATATGTTAGAAGCACTGTTTTAACTAGTAAAACTTCTTATGGTTGAATAAAAAATCTAAGGTTTAATTTTCTCTTACGCTAAATATTAATTAATGTCTTAATTTAATAGTAAAAAGTTATTATTAAGAGTCATAAGTCGAAACCCTCTTTTAAAAAAAAAAAAAAAAAAAACTTTTGGACGATCCTCATATAGTACCTGTTTGGATCTGACGTTTCCGTTTACGTTTGAGCGTTTGACGTTTTAAGCTTCAGCTTTTTTTTTTTTTTTTTTTTTTTTTTTTTCGGTTCTGCTGGGAGACAAGAATCAGTGCGCGTACTGTGCGCGCACTGTTCACGTACTTTTTTAGCATTTTTTTATTAAAAATGGGTCCCGCAGTACTATTCACACATTAAAAAATTATTTTGCTACAGTGTTTTCAGTTTCAGTTTTCAGTTCAGCAATAATAAGCTCTATCCAAACAGACCCATAATATGTAAAATAAATCTCCTCATCTCCCCATTTGTTGGGTAAATAGGCCCTTTTGTTATGTGGCGAGGGAAGAGGCTGCTTGAGGTTTCCTTTTGTATTCCAGTTTCTATTATGCAATATTGCTGGGATTTCTCTGTTCCTGAGTTTTCTAAACAACTAAAAATATTAATATCTCCGCTCCAGACGGTCATTCAATACAAGCCTCTCATCTCATCCACTTCCAGCAAACCCTAACGTTGTTTGCGGCGCATGCATGGATATGGCCAACTCAGCTACTCATCAGTCGGACTTAAAACACAAAGGTACAGTGGTTTCAATTTCAATTGACAGGATCAGCGATCTACCGGATTCTCTTATTTGCCACATCCTCTCTTTCCTTCCAACCAAAAAAGCCATCGCCACAAGCATCTTGTCGAGCAGGTGGAGGCCCCCCTGGACTCTCGTCCCTAAAATCGACCTCAGGGATAACCTTCGCATTCGCAAGACACCCGTAACCTTTACACATATTGCGTACAGATTTTTGGCTCTACACACAGCACCGTTGCTCCGAAATTTTAGCCTCACATTGTTTACTCCTTGTGACCCTTTCCATCTCGACACATGGATCCGCACTGTCATAGGGCGTAAAGTCGAACAACTCCATCTCGAGTTTTACTTTTCTGGGAACGTTTTGGAGTTGCCCATTACTGTCTTTACTTGCAAAACAATTGTGAATCTCAAAATAAGATTCGATATTGTGCTCGATCCTCCTTCTAACTTTCAGTTTCCGAGCCTCAAGACTCTGTGTCTGTACAGAACTGTTTATAAATACGACTACTCTTTCTCGAATCTCATATCTGGCTGCCCAGTACTCGAAGATTTGACGGTGGCACTAATAAGAGAAGGTTTAGACGGTGCAACCAATTATAATATAAACGTACCCACCCTTAAACGTTTAGTTATCGATCTTGAATCAGATTACAAATTTGAGATATACGCCCCAGAACTCCACTACTTTCGATTTTTTGGTGATTTGGGCAACCTCGTTTTCCTCGAAAAGCTAACTAACTTAGTTGAAGCACATGTCTGTATTTACGCTCGGCATTGGGTTCCTGAAAATGGATTACTTTATGGCGCCCGGGTATTCAAGCTTGTTCGAGAACTAAATTGCTCTAAATTCCTTTCATTTTATCCTGGCCAAAAAGAGGCAGTAAGACTCCGTTTGCGCACCTTTTAAATTGAAATCATGACTTCAAGTCATGATTTTAGCTAAAAACACTGAAGTCATGATTTCAGTTAAAAACACGTGTGTACACTGTGTGATAATCATTGCTCTTATATCTATTACCACCTTTAAATTTGATGTTATTGTGTATATATTCCTGTGGTGCAGTGTCTCTGTTTTGATTCTATTTATCCTTCCATGTACCAAAACTTGGTCCGATTGAAGTTTCGAGTGAATCAATCTGACTGGCACGTGCTAAAAGCCTTGCTCCTGGTGGCTTCTAATTTAAAAGTTCTTGTTCTTGAGAAGGTTAGTTTAGTTAATCAGAGGCTATTTTTAATTAATCTTCCCTAATTAAGCTTACACTTAGGATCTACTGTGCTGTGTATGTTTTCATCAGAGTGATGATGATGGAAAGTACAATCGATTATGCTGCGTTGGATCACCAGATGGTTCTGGCTGCCTCTCATTGCTTACAGCTTTTAGTTTTGATGGATATGAAGAATTAGAAGATGAGGTTGAATTTGTAAAATATGTTCTTAACGAGGCAAGACTCTTGAACACAATGACAATTAAAATTGAAGCAAAGCATTTGAAGAGAAGTGTTCTCCAGAGACTATCAATGTTCCCCAGGCAATCAACAACATGTCTAATTAATGTTGAATAAGGTATGTTACAAATATATTATGTTTATGAATAGATTCTCGTTAGGTAGCAATGTGACATACCTATTTTCTGGCTGTTAATGATTTTTTCATTTTTTGTTTTGCCCTTGTTTTGATTGTATGAGAGGGAGAGGTTCAATTAGCCAAAGCACTCTAACCTCCTTGTTTGATGAAATTGTTTCAACAGATATGAAGAACGTTCATCTGACCTTCATAAGATACCTATTGGTGGTTTTTGAATCAATCTAAAATTTTGAAAATGGAATGTTCGTAAATATGCTTCTGCTACCTATTGATATGCGTGAAATTTTAGGATCTGGCTCACTCAATAAATTGTATAGCTATGGTAATCGCAATGGTAAAATAATTGATTGTTTCTGTCAAAAAAGTGACCTAAAAAATTATAACAAAGAAACATTTGTAATTTTTGATTTAATACCAATCAGCTCTAGACTCTAGTTCAAATGGCACTTACTCCTTCCTTGATGATGGCATGGAGTGTAAATTCATGGGTTCAAGACTCACAAGGTGTGTGTAACTCAACAAAAAATAAAAACAAAAGAAAAAAGAAAAGGAAAAAGAAATTTTGAATACATTTTTCCTATCAAATTTTAGATTTTTTTTTTTCTAAATTTATCTTCACTAATATGCTATTTTCTTGCAGATAAGTCTTTGGTGTAATGGAGACTGCTTCATTTGACATGGCATCTTTATTTCTTGTTGTGACCATGTGCCTAGTTTTGCATGCTTTTTGAGTTGTATATAAGGTACATATGCAGGAATTAGAGTAGCTTATGTGCTCCATAGAGGTTTTAATATGGTAATATGCATGTCTTGGTGTATATGATATGTTAGGATCTCAAAGTTAAATTCTTTTGTTAGCTTCTGTCTTATTACTGATTGTATTTAAAAAATTCTTGTAAGCCTTTATTTGTGAACTTCTTGATTATTGGGTGAAAAAATTCTTAGTGATCCATTAACAATTCATGCATTGTTAATTTATGAATTTGTGTACATTGTAGTCAATCCAAGCAGTGGTGCAATTGGCTGACACCACACCTCATAAAGCGGAGGTCACTGGTTTGAATTTCCCCTTCCCCCTTCTCTTGGGGCCAGAACTCATCCAAAAAAAAAAGATGAAATTTAATGGCCTAAAGGACCCATTTTTGGGCTGTGTTTATACAACTGTTTCTTAAATGTGTTTGTGTATCAACCAGGAAACTTCTAGACTCAAAAGTTCTTCCGATGTGAATGGTTCTGCTATTCTGATATGCTTAGATATTTGATGGAAAATGTATTATATTATGTACTGCGACTGAAACAGAGGCTTCAATCGTGTCTAAATGTGTGGTCCCTACAAAAACCATGAATAGTCAGGTTTTCCATCAATCTAATTCCTATACTTTATTCTTCACTTTGTTGTATTGCTGTTATTAATGCTTTTGCTATTGGTCTCTTCGAATTTCGTCCTCCTTTTGCTCTAGACAGAACCAAAAATAATCACAATTTCTTTGGGTCAGGAACTACCCATATGCGCTAATGCTTCTTCTCAGTTTACATTTCTTCCACCCTAGTTTTTGTAGGCGATTCTCCTAAATGCTCACTGTGCACTCTTGTTTCTTATTATTTCAATCAAGTTTATTACTTATAAAAAAATATTAGGAACTTCCTTCTTAGTTCTTCCTCAAACCCACATCATAATAAAGTGTGTGTATTATGTTATTTGCTTTGGCCTTCTGCTGTAGTGCAACCAATTGGTTTGGATCAGGATCCACTTGTATGGTCTAATATTTTTTCTCCAGTGTAGTCAATTTTTTTTTTACCTTTAGATACTGTACTAGAGCCTCTCTGTTTTGAATGTAAATGTTGTCCCAATGATGCATGTTAACCAAATAGAAGTTGGCCTTTTAGAACCAACTTTCTCCATTCTCTTTACTTGCAATTCCATTCTGGTAGTGTCTTTCTTGGTTGTTCTTTTTCTAGCTCTCGTTGAAATCGGATGACCTCTCTTTCAGTGGAACTTCTCTATCAACCAGTCTCCTTTATTTTTGTTGGTATGTTATGGACTTAACTGGGGCCTTTTTACTTGGTACGAACTTATGTCGTCCTTTTTGTTGGTTCTTTTTCTATGATGCTGAAAATTATCCAATCTTTATTTCTTTCCTTGATCTAAATTCCTCAAAATGATATATATGAATGAATGTGAACAGTAAACCCATCCCTGGATTGTGGATACACTTCATTCATGCAAACAAATTGTATTTAATTGTCTTCAGGATCCAAAAGACTTTTGGGTAGTTTAAATACCTATTCGGAAAATGTTTGTGGATTTTGATCAGGAAGTTCTATACCAAGAAAGTTAACAGGTTCTAATGTGAATTTGTCTCACCGTTATATGGCTAAATAGTTGATGGAAAACCTCTGCTAGTTGATCTATATTGCGACTGAAAACAGGAGATGCAAATCCGGTCAGCGACCCCAAACTCGCACCATATAAAGGATTGCATCAAATCAATTGCATTGGATATTTGCTATCTATTTGTTGATCAATACCTGCAAATCCTATCAGTCTTTTTATTAGCTGGTTTACTCCATTTCAACTTTTATCTCCATAGTCATGCCACCAGCTCCCACATTGAACTTTGCAGAATTTTTTGAAGTTACGTTTGAGTAGAAATTATTCTACCCACGTCTGCGTTTCTAATGTTTTTTTTTTCCCCCTCTGGATGCGCACTGGTCACTGTTCATTGGCCATGAACAGTAATTTTAGGCCAATGAACAGTAATTTTAAGCGTGAACAGTATTTTTTACTCACTAAAAAATTATTTTGTTACAGCATTTTTCAGTTTTCAGCTGTATCCAAACGGACCCTAAGTTCCTGTTATTTTGTAAAGCAAACAAATAACATGCATTGAGAAAGAACTTCATTAAACTTTTGGTTCTTGTCTAGCTCCATCCTAGTTACTACTTCTGGTGACACCATTTTGGCAATACTAGCCTTTCCCACATTTGGATCAATATATGTTCTTTAGTACTGAATCATACTTTGGGTCGATCTAAAATGCTAGAATGAGAAATTTTATCACACTTTGGGCCTAAAAACATCTAGCAATGTTGGAAGTCTTGCGTGGTCTTTATTGCTTATTCAACTTCTTTTTAGAAGTTGATGACATTCACATTATTTTCTTCTTTTCGGTGAATTTTCTTGATCAAGTTTGCCAACCTTTCCTTATTGGGTTTCCTTTATTCTCACATTGGTTTAAAGTAGGTTGTTACTAGCTCAGCTTCCCTTCTAGTATCTTTTGGACAGAGAAAGCATTGGACTAGTATTGCTATTCATTATAAATATTCTACTCCCCTCTATATCCCTCCCTCCCCCTCAATCCAAACAAACCATAAATTGCCTTCTAGTATCTTTTGGAGAGTGAAAGCATTTTTTTTTTTTTATACAAGATAAAATTTCTACTTTAGCTTAATCTAAGTGTATGAGTGTGAAACTCCATCATGAAGACTTAAACTTCGGCTTTTACCCTCCACAGTCCATAAGTATTTACACTGATGGAAATATGCATATACGCAGCGGAAAATTAACGGATTTACTTTATTCACAATTGATAACATGTACTATGTAAATTTCAGAATTCTAGAATAAGAGAGCATACTTTGGTGCGATGAAATTCAAAACCAAATATTGAAGTACTTGGGAATACTTTTAATCTTCACTCCAATTCCACTTTACGTCCAAGAAGTGTGGTCTCTCAATCATTTTTTCAAGGGAGAATGAAAGTATGTCTCACTCTTATATACACACAATTTCACAATAATTTCTCTCTTTTTCATACATTAAAATTCTGTATGTTTCTCTTCTTATAACTGATTATCTAATTAGGTTAGCCTTTTAGGCCTTTCCAATTGGGCTTTAGTATGTGGCTTGAAGTGAGACCAAAAGAGACCAATAAGACACTAACTCCAATGGGCCTTGGGCTTTTTTGTCAACTCTTGACAAGTCCAGAGTTACCATTAACTATATTTAATACTACTATATAAATATAGTTGCACACTAGGCTTTATTTATAAATTATATCCCAAGACTTTATTATACATGCAACCCCTTTATAAAATATTCGTAGTAATACAAAGTCATGAATGTAGACTGCCGCTTTATAAATTACTACATCTTATCCTTGAGTACCCAGTTTAATCCTTTAAAGTTATTCACTATATATTTATGAAATTTTCATAAATATATATTTTAATAACTTCTTATCAAAGTAGTTAGGCCTAATTCTCTGAATAACTGAACTTATTAAACTTATCTCAAAGGAATATTTTATATCTCCGTTAAGAGACTATGAATTCCATCTTGAGAATATATGTTCCATCAACACTAAATGTGGATGCCTAACATACTGAGATTTTGACCGTTACTTTAGATCTCACCCCTAATATATCAAAATAACTCACATTTTATAATTAGGTCTATTATCCTCTCAAGATTAAGAGTTCATGTAAATAGAAGTCGTGAGATTTATTATTCATTTGACAGTCGTTAGGAGAATAAAAAATCTCACAGCGGTATAGTTCAATATGTCTTAACTCTTAAAACATATCAATATACCAACTAGAAGTCTCCACTTCTATGATCAAGACAAATCATCTCACTTGATATGTTATAGTCTTCGCAGATGAAATGCCTAATTTCATCACCGATTACGAACTACAATTTTGAGTTTGTAAGGAACTTGCGATTTAAATCTTTTGTGACTTTTTACATAAATCACATACTATGCATCTCATGGACTATATGATAATGTTCCATATTCATGTTACCATTATTTTAGATAAAAATAAAACAACTTTATTAATCACAATATTAAGTCATACATCATGTCATACATAATATCATATATAGCATCATACAATAGGATTTAAGGGCACTAATCCTAATATATACTTGTGGAGTGACCATCGCACCAAGAGTACACGGTGGTAAAGCATTGGACTAGTATTGCTATTCATTATTTACGATATATTTGTAAACATCATAAATAGAGATAATTATCTTAATTGAATAGAGATAAATATCCTACTTAAATTGGAATGATAATAATTAATAATTATCTCTATTAAAATAAATAAAAATAAAGATTATTATCTACACTACAAATAATAAGTTCTAGTGGGATTCTTTAACTTTGAGCCAATTAGAATACTTATCCTTAATGAGATCAATTTAAAGTGTGACTCAAACTTTGAAACCACTATAAATAATTAATATTTATCTCTATTAAAATAAATAAAATTAGAGATTATTATCTACAAGTAATAAGTTCTAGTGAGATTCTTTAACTTTGAGCTAATTAGAATATTAATCTTTAATGAGATCAATTTAAAGTGAGACTCATCCTTTGAAACCACTATAAGTTGAGGGCATAACTCCTGAGAACATAATTTTTTCAAGACGTCAAAACTTTGGAGAAATTTTGCCTCAAGAACACATTGAGGTATTATTGGAAATAGCTCAAAAGCCTCTATAAACTTCATAAAAGCCTAAACCATTGAAGTTCAATGGCTCAAGCCTTTAAAGTCTCGAAAAATTTCAATCCAAAATTCTTCAAATTCAAAGAAGGTTCGAACAAAATTGAAGAACATTCTAAAAAATGTGAAGAGCAACAAATCTTTAACAAGCTTAAGGCTAGAGATTCGTTGTGAAGATCATTGGATTCATTTTCCAACCAAAGTGAAGAAGATTTCGTGTTTGAATCAAAATTACAAAGAAGATAGAATCAAAGGATTATTCTTTCTGTAAAAGAATCAAAAACAAAGAATTGTACTCATTACTCAATCAATACAAATTGTATTTGCAAAGCACTTTCAATTGTTTGATTTTTAAACTTGAGAAATTTGTAAAATTGTAAATTTCTCAAGTTTTAAAAGCAAAGAATTGGAGGTGCTTTGCAAATTAAATATAATTTGTTTTGATTAGATAATGAGTACAATTCTCTAATTTTTATTCTCTCACAAAAGAATAATCATCTAATTCTATATTCTTTGTAATCCTGACTTGAACACAAAATCTTCTTCATTTTGGTTAGAAAATGGATCCAATGATCTTCACAACAAACCTCTGGCCTTGAGCTTGTTAGAAATTTGTTGTTCTTCAAGTTCTTTGGATGTTCTTCAAGTTCTTCGAATTTGAAGGATTTTAGGTTGAAAGTCTTTGGGGATTTATAGGCTTGATCCATTGAACTTCAATGATTTAGGGCTTTTTGAAGTTTATGGAGGCTTTTGAGTTTAATTCCAACAAACTTTCAAGTCTTGGAAGAAAGATTCAAAGGAATTTCTTTGAATGTTCTTTGTGTGTTCTTGAGGCAGAATTTCTTAAGAGGAGATATGCCCTCTATTTAAAATGGTTTCAAAGGATGAGTCCTACATTAAATTGATCTCATTGAAGATAAGTAGTAGATTGTAATTGGCTCAGAGTTAAGAGTCCCACTTACTTATAAATAATTATCTCTATTTTTATTATTTTAATAGAGATAATTATTAACTATTATCATTTCAATTTAATTAGGATATTTATCTTTATTTAATTAAGATAATTATCATCTTGAATAACACATGTCAACACTTGATTTATTTAATTTAATGATATATAAATTTAGAATTTATCACTAAATTTTGATGTGGTATTTTATAATTGGCTTAATATTTTAACTCCCGTGGTATTATTATTGATTAAAAAGGAAAAATTATATTTGCCTCTTTGAATGTTCTGCCTTTCCTATCATTATTTCCTGTTGAAATTAAAAAAAAAAAAAAAAAATCTGTGGCAAGGGGTCGGACATATGAAACTAAATTCCCTTCATCATCCTATCGAAAAAAAAAAAAAAAAAAAATTCCTTTCATTATTTCCTGATTTGAAAAAAAAAAAAACCTAAAACCTAAAAAAATTCACTATGACAAAGTGGTCGGGCATATTATCTTTTGTGATGTTTTCTTCTTTTCTGTTGATGAATATTGTATGGATTTTGGACTATAGTCAGTTAAAGTGTCACTCACATGCTCAATTAAATTAATGAAAATATTTTATAAAAAAAATTTCAAAAAAATTAGTTGCTTTTATTTTATTTTATTTTTCCATAAAAATGTATAAAAGCATTTCCTAAATGAATACACTATTTTTGATGAAAAAAAAAAAAAAAAAGAGTAATCATTTCCTAAACGAATACTCTTAAATCTTAATAACATTTACAGCTTCGTTCTAAAAAAAAGAAAAAGAAAATACTCTTAATACATTGGTCAATAAGATCATTTCTTATTAGGGAAGGAAGTGTCATTTGATCTAGAGTTTATGGGTTTCAACACCTATTATGACCTATTTTGAGTTTGTATATATTTTGACCGGCCTGTCTTTTGGGTGGTCTGGTTCCCCGGGCTGTTTTCAAAGATTTTTTGTACAAAGAAATTAAGTACTTAGTTTTTTTTAATGCCCAAGCTGTATTTCTTTCCTTGATCAAATTAAAAATTACATCTACAAAGAGAAAGGTATGAATGTGAATAGTAAGCCCACTCTTGGATTGTGGACACGCGTACGCTTAATTCATATCAGCAAACAACTGGTATTTACTTGTCTTGTGGACTAATTTTTGGGCTGTTTTTAAATACCATTACAGATAATGTTTGTGGATTTTGCCATAAGGACACACATTATGGCATAAGGGCACACATTAATAAATCCTTATATTGTAATACAAACAAATGATATTTGTTTAGAAAGAACTTTTTTAATGAATTTATAGTCCTTGTCTATCTGCTTTCTAGTTCCTACTTCTGGTAAAACCATTTTGGCAATACTGGCTCTTCCCCCATTTGGATCAATATATGTTTTAATGTACTCAATCAAATTTATGTTGGGTCAAGCTAAAATGATAGAGTGAGCAATTTTATTATCACACTATCGGCCTACAAGTAAAAACACCTAATGAAGTAGCGATGGTGGCAGGCTTGCGTGGTCTTTCTTGGCCCATTCTATTTCTAAATAAATCAGAATCAGTTAGTTTTTTTTAGTAACTGGTGATAATTACCACATTTTTATGTAGTTCTCCCTTATTAGGTAGGGCTACATAAAATATAATTTACCATAAAATTAGAAAACAGTTGAAAGATATTACCTTGATGGTGCGTAAAGTATGTCTCATATGATAAATAATTTACCGTTAATTCATGAGTTTTTAGATGACAGAGTCAAGGCGTGGATCAGGCACTTTCTTGAGATGATACATGTGGTTTACGAAATTTCTAGTATATTAGACAAGTACAATAACTCAACCACCTTGCTGATTATCCTTACAAGCCTACACAACTTGTAAGATCAAAAGCTCTCAAAATAATAAATATCCTTACCCAGAAATATAATGTATAAGATGATAAATTATTTTCATGAAAGTAGAATTTTGACTGATGTAATGAGAGTGATGTACGTATGTGTTTATTAAAGTAGCAAAAAGGGAGTTTTATTTATTTTTGGTTAGTTTAGTAAAATTTTTGTTGAGACTATTGTAAATGTTTTAAGGAATAAGAATACAAGTCAATTTTAAAATATAACACATGATAGGGTAAGATATTTTATAATCCAATATAAAAAACCGATAGGAACATTGAAGAATGAGTAATAAAAAAACGCATGACAATTAATGATTATATTAAGGATGCCCTAAGACCATTGATTTAGGAATTTTTTTTGAACTACCGCACACCCTTGGTGCTATAGTCACTTCACAAATATAAGTACTTGTGAGGTGTGAGGGGAAAGGGCTGGGGTTCAAGTCTCTAGGAGGAAGCTTCATACACATATACACTTAGATTAGGCTAGAGTAGAATTTCTATCTTATATTAAGAAGAAAAAAAATTGAAAACATTATATAGGAAAATGATAAAGTAATTAAATTTTTTGACAATTTTTTTATATTTTCTATGAATGTGATGTCAAAAATTTCCTAAACTTGTTTATTAACAATAAGCCAATTGTTAAATCTGAACCTACCCAATCAGTAACTCGACACCTAGACCTGTTTGAGTGTTTAAATTGACTGCTTATGCATATGATCCAGTCTAACCCGGTGGGTTTGTGGTGACCCAAGTAACCTGGATGGGTTTAAATAT
This sequence comes from Castanopsis chinensis, assembly GCA_032878915.1. Classification (NCBI taxonomy): domain Eukaryota; kingdom Viridiplantae; phylum Streptophyta; class Magnoliopsida; order Fagales; family Fagaceae; genus Castanopsis; species Castanopsis chinensis. The sequence goes on from JAVQMG010000089.1 coordinate 1,738,648, forward strand.
TACCCAGTTGTGTTTCTAAAATTTATAAAATTACATCTATAAATCCACTTTATTGATTTTTTTTTTAATGTTTAATGTGTTATAAAAATGAGGAGAAAATATAAAGATTTAAAAAAAAAAAATAAAGAACTTTTTTGTTTGTTTACTACCTCCAAGACTCACATTATATCAAATGATTACTCTGTTATCATGAAACCTTGATTTTGAATTACAATTGCAAATTTGACTTAAGTAAATGCCTATTTTTTCAATTTACATATTTATTTTATGATTTCTCAAAATTATTTTTATTTATATTTAATTTTTTAGTTTTTTTTTTTATCTGACTCTACAGTATGACTGGTGGCCCACTAGTTACACCAATGACCAAATAACCCAGCTCATAGACCAAGTCAATGTTTAGCCGGGTTTAATAATTATGATTAGAACTATTTTTTTAAATACCATTTAATAAAGAGAAATGATATATTCACAGCATTTTATAAATTTATACAAATACTACCGGTATTTCTTATAACAAAGTCTTGTTAGGTTTTTCTCAACAAAAAAGAAAAGAAAAGAACGTATCGTTAGGTTAGGGTAGATGTATTGTAGCCGAGTCTTCGGCAATCCCTAACCTTGTTTGGTGCTTGAGATGGAGAGTTCAGCTACTCATCAATCGGAGTCCAATGGCAAGAGAGTGAAACTCTCTCTGAACAAAGATACAGTGGTTCACAGTAGTGACGCGATCAGCAATCTATCTGAGTCTCTAATCTGCCATATCCTTTCTTTCCTTCAAACCAAAGAGGTCGTTGCCACAAGCATTCTGTCGAGCAGATGGAAACTCCTCTGGACTCTAGTCCCAACACTCGACGTACTCGAGGATGAATTGGCAGTTGAGCCCAGTTTTAAAAAATTGTGTACAGAGTTTTGGCTTTATGCAAAATACAGATGCTCACAAGTTTGAGCGTCATATAGTTTTCTCCTTGTGACTCTTTTGATCTTGACATATGGATCAACACCGCCATAATCCGTAACTTCCAACATCTATCTCTTGAATAATGGGCAGTACCGTAACGTTCAGCTTTTCGAGTTGCCCCGTATCGTTTTTAGTTGTAAAACAGTTGTGGATTTGGAATTGTGCAGAGGAATTGCACTTGATCCTCCTCATTCCTTTCAGTTCCCTGGCCTCACGATTCTAAGTCTGTACAATATTTCTTATTATTAGAGATATATTAGACATATTAATCCAATGTAATAGGCCCAAACCCAATCCTGCTTGTACTAGTAGTTTAGGATTTATTCGCCTATATATACTCATGTTAGGGTTCATTATAACACAGGTTATTGTACTACACTCTTATACAATAAAGATGTAGCCTTTAAGGGATTCCTCCGTAGATGTAGGCCGACAAGGCTAAACCACGTAACTCTCGTGTTCTCGGTATTCCTATTCTATGCTTTCCCTTTCACATCCACTCAAGCATATACAACATGGTATAACACATTGCGTTGCTAATAATGTTATATTTAACATGGTATCAAAGCTAAACTTCGTTCATGGCATTAAACAAACATCTCTACATAGCAACAAAGATCCCCACATGCGTAACACAGATCCATAACAGTGCCCACGCCTTCTTTCAAACTTGGGTCTACAGCATCATGCAGCTCCCATGGAAACTCTGTTGCTGCCTTGCCGTCTCTGATTTCTCAAGCAAGCCATGCCACTCACCTTTCAGATTTGTGCAAATCAAGCCATTGCCTGAAAAAATCAGCCCCACATACGTGCTCGTCGGTCACCCGTGAGGAAAGCCACGCGCCACAAGCGCCGCTTTGTCAGACTCGTGGCCTGCCGATCTGCAAAACCAGAGAAGTCCAGCCGTTAATCTATCTCACATGTGCCTCCACGCATCGCCACGTTTCTGGTTATCCTCCACCCATCGGTGGATGCTGTCATGCTCCTGCCACGCGCTGAAGAACCATTGATGATTTCATTTGACATCATCTGATGACGTCAGCAGCCACGCAAGCACGTCCATGTCAGTCCTAGCCACGTCAGCGCCATGTCATAAGATGACGTTAGCTTCTCTACAACCCGATCCATGGACCAACTCGGAAACTCAGAAGCGACCCGGACCATGTGCCGTTGACTTTTGGCTGACAGTTGACTTTGATCTTTTGGGTTTGACTTTGCATTGACCATTGACCAAAAGTCAAAATTTTCGATAGGGCCTATCTTGCTCAATTTTTCAGGTAGATTCCATTTTTGGACTCTGTTTTTTCATTTGAAACTCCAAAATTGGTCAATTGACATATTTTTCATTGTGGTTTCTTCAAATGCATTCTTCAAAGAATCTCCAAAGGATCTTCTTAAGCTTATCCAACCTGAAGCCTTCATCGAGCTTCCTCCTTGAGTTTGAGAGAGGGTGTTAGAAATATATTAGATATATTAGCCCAATGTAACAGGCCTAAGCCCAAGCCCAAGCCCAATCCTGCTTGTACAAGCAGTCTAGGGTTTAGTTGCCTATATATACTCATGCTAGGGTTCATTGTAATACAGGTTATTGTACTACACTCTAATACAATAAAGATCTAGCCCTTAAGGGATTCCTCCGTGGATATAGACCGACAAGGATGAACCACGTAACCGTGTTCTCAGTGTTCCTATTCTATACTTCCCCTTTCACATTTACTCTAGCATATACAACATGGTATAACACATTGCGTTGCTAATAATGTTATATTTAACACTTATAATTCTGAGAATTCTTTCTCAAGGCTCTTATATGGCTGTTCAGTACTTGAAGATTTGACAGTGGCAAGAGATGGTCTGGATGGTGTGACTGACTTTGAAATTAAAGTACCTAAGTTGAAGCGTTTAACCACCAAGTTTACTTTAGTTGCAGCTGAATCTTCTGATTGCAAACTTGAGATATACACCCCAAACCTCAACTACTTTCGATATGATGGTGATTTGGACATAGTGATTTTCCTGGAAAAGCTAGCCAACTTAGTTGAAGCACATGTCCATCTTTTCGCTGAGGGTCATCAGGTTCGGAATCATGACAACAAGCATTATGGAGCCAGGATATTCAAGCTTTTAAGAGCACTAAATAGTGCTAAATTCCTTGAGTTATCTCTTGCTACAAACGTAAAAAAAATTGCTTTTTATGTTTTGTCATTTCTTTTTTCTGACTATATCCAGTACAAGCCTTTTGACGTTGTTGTTGTACGTGTTTATAACCCTGTGGTGTAGTGCTTTTGTTTTGATTCTGTTTATCCTTCCATATACCAAAATTTGGTCCTATTGAAGTTTGAAGTTAAATCTAACTGGCACGTGCTACAATCCTTGCTCCCTGTGGCTTCTAATTTAGAAGTTCTTGTTGTTTATAGGGTTAGTTAACTTAACCAGAGGATATTTTATAGTTATTGTTTCATAAACTAAAACTTATGATCGGTTGTACTGTGTATACTGTCATTAGGAAGTACAAGATGCTAAAGATAACCGTTTTATTGGGTGGTGATACCAGATGATTCTGTTTGTTTATTTTTCGCGTCTTAGAATTTTTTATGATAATGGATTTGAAGAAGTATACAATGATGTCTTATTTGTAAGATATATTCTAAAGGAGACGAGATTCTTAAACAAAGTGACAATGAAAGTTTTCACTACACATTCGAAGGAACGTCTTCTCTAGAAACTGTCAATGGTCCCAAGGCAATCAACAACATGTATACTCAATGTTGAGTGTGGTATATAAATTTAACTACACTGCAAGAAAAAAGACATAATACAACAAGTATTATTGCAACAAAAAAAAATAATGGATGTAATTTATATACTATTGTATCTCTAGGTTGAGTTTTGTTGTAATAATAACTTGAATTTATTACAGCAATATGAGATTATAGCCATAATTATTATGTTATGTTCAAGCCATGCATGAATACATAAAAAAGGTGCAAACCATCCAAGCAAGAAGTCCAAACCGTGAAAATATAGGCCAAGCGGTGCATTAAATTCAAGCATATCTTGACAGTTATTGAATAAAACTGTAACCTTTAGGCCATAACAATACACGGCTCTTCTTCAAAAACAATAGCACAACACCATAACTTGAAGCAGAAAATTGTAATACAAAAATAACGGTTTTCTTAAATTCTAAAATGCAATCACATATTATACAATCATGAGATGAAAACTTGGCTCTGATATCAATTGTTGTATAAAAATCTGGTTTTGTATCTCATACAAAACACATAGCGGAAGCAACAAATAAGGATCTATTTCATTCATAATTGACAACATGCACTATGTAAATTTCAAAATTTAAGAACAAGATAGCGTACCTTAGTGTGGAGAAATTCAAAAGTATTATTGCAACAAAAAAAAATAATGGATGTAATATATATACTATTGTATCTCTAGGTTGAGTTTTGTTGTAATAATAACTTGAATTTATTACAGCAATATGAGATTGTAGCAATAATTATTATGTTACGCTCAAGCCATGCATGAATAAATAAAAAAGGTGCAAACCATCCAAGCAAGAAGTCCAAACCGTGAAAATATAGGCCAAGCGGTGCATTAAATTCAAGCATATCTTGACAGTTATTGAATAAAACTGTAACCTTTAGGCCATAACAATACACGGCTCTTCTTCAAAAATAATAACACAACACCATAACTTGAAGCAGAAAATTGTAATACAAAAATAACGGTTTTCTTAAATTCTAAAATGCAATCACATATTATACAATCATGAGATGAAAACTTGGCTCTGATACCAATTGTTGGATAAAAATCTGGTTTTGTATCTCATACAAAACACATAGCGGAAGCAACAAATAAGGATTTATTTCATTTATGATTGACAACATGCATTATGTAAATTTCAGAATTTAAGAACAAAATAGCGTACCTTGGTATGGAGAAATTTAAAACAAAGATTAGAAGCACTTGGGAACACTTTTAATTTTCACTCCAATTCCACTTTACGCCCAAGAAGTGTGGTCTCTCAATCAGTTTTCAAAGGGAGAATGAAAGCGTGTCTCACACTCTCTCTTTTTCTCTACACTTTTTTTTTTTTTTTTCTGATCATAAAAAAAAAATTCTGTATGTTTTGATTAGGTCCATTATTCTCTCAGGATTAATAGCTCATGCAAATAAAAGTCGTGAGATTTATTATTCATTTGACAGTCGTTAGGAGAATAATAAATCTCACGGCGGTTCAGTTCAATATGTCTTAACTCTTAAAATATATCAACATATCAACTAGAAGTCTCTATTTCCATGATCAAGACAAATCATCTTAGTTGATACGTTATAGTCTTCGCAGATGAAATATCTAATTTCATCACCGACTACGAATTATAAATTCTGAGTTTATAAAGAACTTGTGTTTTATATCTTCTATGACTAAATCACATAAATCACATACTATGCATCTTATGGACTATATGATAATGTCCAAATATTCATGTTACCATTATTTTAGATAAAAATAAAACAACTTTATTAAATACAACATTAAGTCATACATAATGTCATACATAGTATCATATAATAGGATATAAGGGCACATATCCTAACATAAATTTCCCAACAACCACCATGAAAAAACCCACTTTACCACCAGGAACAAAACCCATAAAATCCACAACCACCTCCACCTACAAAACCCATAAAGCCACCACTAAAAAACCAACCAAACACTAGTCACAACCATGGTGAGAATCAAACCAAAATCAAAATCCACCACCCCATATCAAGATGGACACCCACCTGACCAAACACTACAACCACAACAAGAACCACCAAGAAACCTCCACAACAACCTCAAGAAACTAGCCACCATGCCACCACCAAACCTAGAAACCACACAATTGCCAAACCCAGACACTGGCCACAACAACCACAAAAATAAAACATGTTTCTTATGCTTTGATGGTAAAATATGCCAACGTATGGCATATGGTAGTGCGGGTACTAATGCTCTTATATGAGATTTGAAAGAGAGGCCGACAAAAAGTATGCAAATTGGATATATAGTTTGTGTTCTAGATTTGTACAAAACCTTATTTGATCTTCATTTATTTGCTTTTTTTTTTTTCCCTAATGGTGAGAATTTGAGGGGTTAGGCGGGAGTAAGAGCAACTAAAAGATCTATTTTAATATTTCACTTTACAATATATCCAATATCAAATATTTTATTTTTTTTACCACTTTATTTAAATGTTATTTTTTGAATCTTTCTTTATTTTTCCTCTATATCTCTTTCTTTCTCTTCTTCTTTGTCTCTCTCTCTTATCTAAAGGTATGTGTGGTTGGGATAATTTTTGAAAATGATGAAAAAATGAGAGTGGAAAATATGAGAGGAAATGGGTGGAGATGGGAATGGGTAGAGAAATGATAGAGCCCAACTATTTTCTCTCCAAACCCACCAAAACTTGATCTCCCCAAATTGGAGAGAAAATAGAAGTGAAAATGAGAAACTATGATTTTGACAATTTTGCTTCGCCACCAACAAGCAAGGTTTTTTTTTTTTTTTTTTGGGGGGCTCATTTCACTTTTTGTCTTTTTTGTTAATTTTTGTTTCTTTTATCTGATTCTTCCGTTCTCATTTTTTTTCCCATTTTCTCATTTTTTTTATTATTTGTTTTGGATCCTTTTGGCTTGTGATTAAAAAAAAAAAAAGCAAAGTGTTTATACACATTTTTTTTAATAACAAATGAGTATAAAAAATGTTTTACTTTTTGTTTTATTTAATATGAACATAATTATAAACTTATACCATCTTTATTTTTCATAATTTTTCATCTATCAACTTTTCTTTCCTCTCAACCAAACACATATGAGAGAAAATTAATCCTCCTACTTTTCTATCTCATCGAATCTGGTGAGATTTTGCCGAATCTGGTGAGATTTTGCCAAATCTGGTAGAAATCTAGGCGGATCTGATGAATTTTCACCAAATACTAGCCAGAAAATGTTGGAGTTTCCAGATTTTTTTCGGTTTTATGGTTGGGTCCAGTGAGTCGGGTTTAAGAGAGGAGAACCTACCAATCGACCCATCAGAGTTAGTTTTTAAAGTCTGAAACCTGCCACTAACTGTCGAAGCTATTGAATTGGTTACGGGTGGGTGGATAGCCCTATACGTAACAACCCATGGCCACAACTGAAACCCATCAATGGCAACAAACAACACAAACAAAACCCACAGATTTGATCAAAGAGGGAGAGAGAGAGAGAGAGAGAATCTAAGAGAGAGAGATGGAGTGAGCATTACAAGAAAAAAGACATAATACAACAAGTATTATTACCAAAAAAAAAAAAAAATGGATGGAATATATATACTATTGCATCTCAAGGTCGTATTTTTTTTTTTTTTTTTTTGTAATAGTAACTTAAATTTATAACATTAATATGAGATTGTAGCAATAATTATTATGTTACATCGAAATATGTTGGTGTAATAGGTAATTCTTATTTTACATTGAGATATGTTGTTGCAATAGCTAATCTTTTATTTCACCCATGTCTATCTCTCTCTCTCTTTTTTTTTTTTTTTTTTTTTTTTTTTTTTTTTTTTTCATCTCAATATTTCTCTCTAACCCACACATGTCTTTTTTTTTTTTTTTTTTTTCCTCATCTCAATTTCCCACTTTCTCTCACCACATCTATCTTCCTATTTTTTTCTCATCTCAAATTTAACTCACACTCACACCCATGCCTAACTCTTTATTTATTTATTTATTTATTTATTTTTTCATCTTAGTTTCTCTCTTTTTCTCATCTCAAATTCTCTCTCTCTATCTCACGCCTACCTCTTTTTCTTTACTTATTTGTATTGAAATGACAATTTGGCACTCACGAACTAGTCACGAAATTCTCATTTTCACAGAATCTTCACCAAACTCTCACACACAACCCTTACATTAAATCCCACAAAAATACAAGGAAATGATTGAATATAATTACAATCAAATTTGACACGGAATTAAAGCCAACAAAAAGCATAGTTGTAAATCACAATTTACAAAGCTCTTGATTATAAATTGTCAAATATCAAAATCCGTAGTTCAATATTCAAATATTGTAATTTAATTTCTTTATTAATGAGAATGATGGGGATGCTACTTTGATCAAGAAAGAAGAAAATAGCAATTAGAGGAAAGCTGATCAAGAAGTAAATAGCGAGCATAGAAAAGCAAGTTAACGGAATTGTTCCGTACCAGGCCATGAGCAATAAGGCTTATAAGTCTTAACCTAACGTAGCAGTAAGTCAATAACAAAGAAAAGTCTTTTGCTAGGAAACTTGGGAGGCTAGCTAGCTACAAAATATTTGGTCGTAATTTGCTTTTTACAAGCAAATGACGCGGAGTTATGACTGACCGAGAGGGTCATGTACGATAAAAGCACCATTTTTCTACCAAATAATAAAAGCACCTACTCATGTGTGATAAAAGCACAATTTTTATACCAAATACTAAAGCAGTTTAGGGTCCGTTTGGATACAGCTGAAAACTAAAAACTAAAAATGCTGTAGCAAAATAATTTTTAAATATGTGAATAGTACCGTGAGACCCATTTTTAATGAAAAAGTTACTAAAAAGGGATATTTTTGGGTCTTGTGAACAGTGCACAGGTGCACTGTTCATGCAAAAAGTCAACATTCATGGCAAAAAAAAAAAAAAGCTGAAAACGCAAAACCCTGAATCCAAACCCATCCTTAATAAGGGGACTATAGCAATTTCCCAAATTTTCTTATTGTATGTCCCGTAACAACTAAGCATAAGAAATGTTTGTCCTTCTGGAACGAAGGTCCTTTCACACTCGTGATAGAAAGATCAGAAAACTCGCGTGGTGAGACTTCGACGCAACTCACGTAATGGAACTGGAATACCCCTAGGCAGATAATTAAGCTAGGTTTGGATCCAGCTTATTGAAAGCTGCGTCCATGTTTTGCTGATTTTTTTTTTTTTTTTTTTCGGTTCTGTTGGGGGGACAACAGAGGCAGGCGCGTACTGTGCGCTCACTGTTCACGTCCTTTTTTAACAATTTTTTATTAAAAATAGGTCCCGCAGTACTATTCACACATTTAAAAATTATTTTGCTACAGTGTTTTCAGTTTTCATCCATAAGCTCTATCCAAACGGATCCTTAATGCACATGTTAGCAGTTTTGACTACCAACAATAATAACGATTGATATTAAGTTATAATGATGTTTGATTTACATTAAGTTATTTATTTTACATTTTGGAGAAAGAAAAAGAAAAAGAAAAAGTAAAAGTGGTTGACTTATTAGTACGAGGTAACAGAGAGAATAGCATAGAAAAAGGAGCCAAAAGAAAGGAGTATAGTCTATCCATAGATTCATATTTTGCTGCGGAAGGAGACAAAGTTTGACAATCATGTTTTGTCCTGAAGAAAAACTAACACCCTTCCCAACACGTGGCCTCATGCACGAGTTAACATAGAAAGCACGAGTTTATTTAATGTCATGGAAAGCACGAGTTTGGCCTCATGTACGAGTTTATTATGGCATGAGTTTCCTAGCTGAACATTGGGCCTTAAGGATGGTCCGATCATGTGTCAAAACCTTCAAATCAATGCTCTAGAAATTAAGTTGGATGCTAAATTATTGCTGAATTGATGACTAATTCTAGTAATTCTAACACTGTAAATTCTGCTATGGTGGCTGAGTGCGGGCTTCTAATTTCCCAAGTTCCGCTAGTTAAAGTGACACATTGCTACCTGGAAACAAACCGCTGTGCTGATGGTCCTGCTAGAGTAGGAAACAAACAGCTTGATGCTGATATAATGTATTACAATATCCCCCTCCCTGTTTGCGTGACTGCTACCTTTTGGATTTGTATGGTCTGTACCATGTTAGGCTATGTCCTAACTCTGATGTTGCTGCGTTTCTTTTTTAGTTGAATGAATTTTCCTTTTAACCAAAAAAAGAAAAAAAGAAAGCTTCATCCCTCATGCAGGCATGCACATATGGAGAAACTTCCTAGCACCAACTCCATTGCAATCCAAGAGCTACGTCATGTCATCATTCCAGGATTATATTTAGCACCTCCAAATCACATATTTAAACATACTTTAAGTTACAAGGCAGTGATAATTGAAAGTTCACTACACCATTGAATCTTTCAATTTGTTTGTAATTTAGTACATTTATCCAATTTATTCTAATTATATTTTACTCCAACAATTATAAACAGTTTTGAATACTACCTAATTTACTGTCTAAATGGAGAAAAAGGTATTTGAAACCGTAGCTAATACAAAATCATTTTCAATTAGCAATTGAATCAGAAGCAATCTAACTAAATAACCAATACTACTATTTTTATTTTATTTTTTATAATTCAATAATTGTGAGAGGAAGAATTAAAACCTTGAATATCTCCATTGAAAGCACTAAGAAATGCAAGTCAATTTAGCTATAAGACTCTTGGTAATACCACCTACTTTTATTGAATCAAGTAACACTTTTTTCTTCTTTTTTTCTTCTAATAAACAGATATGTAAATATGTATTATACACGATTTAAAAAATATATAAATATTTACGTATGGAAAACGTTTTCTTCCAAGACAACTTGGAGAAATTTTCATTGGCCTACACGATGACTCTTAAAACCATCAATGTACATTATTTAAATAGAGTTACAAAACTCATTAAATAAGTTAAGTAACTACAAATATACATAAATGATCTTATCAATTGTCACATAGTAAGTTTGACAAAATTTCTTCTAGACCAGTTTGAAGGTAAAATTTTTCTTATATATACCTTGTCACCTAAATTAGATTACTCTAGTTCGCTTATAAACATAAATAAGCATTCCCAAGTGTAGAACCAAAAAAATTTGCTCAAAAGGGACACGTACACACACATAAAAATGAATCTACAACATAAGTGAAAACTTCATATTTTGAGATTATCAATTTTCTCCTCTAAACTTTTTAGCATAATAAAGTTAAATTTCTAAATTTAATATAGAAAGATTGAATTAAAATTAAACATTAACAAAGTCTTATTTCTTTAATATGCTAATAATTATTTTATGAGATAATTTTTTACTTTTTTTAAATATCTAAATTTTTTATTTTATTGTTTTCTTAACCTTTGATTATAGTTGAATACAATGGATATAAAATTTCCTTCTTTTCTTTCATGGAAGAGAGAGCGATAGCTCGTAATTAGGTATAAGGAAATTAATAATTTATTATTATAATTAGACTTTTCAAAGTAAAAAAAAAAAAAAAAATTAAACTTATTTATTTTTGGAATAAGTAGACTTTTCAAAATTTTGGGTCATATCAATACGGCTACCACCCTCCCCATCTTTTTTACCATGTGAATTATGACATATAGAATATGTGCAATGTCCATTATCTCTATTCAATTGAGACATATGCACGTTCAACATATTTATCTATTAGTCAAAAAGTTGTACTCAAATGGTTATACATTCTAATGACATGTTTCATTATACTTAAGGTTAAGTGTGCATCAAAACATTATACTTAAATGATAATTCTAATGACATATGTTTCATCAGACTTTTTTTTAAGAGGGTTTTAACTTATGTCGTCCGCTCCTGATAATAGCTCTGTCATCCCAAGACATCAGTTTATTTTTGGTATGGGCAGAAATTAAATTTCAGATATCTTATATGTTTCATCAAATTGAAATATGCATAAAAAAATTGTACTTTACTGACTTTCCAATCTATTTCATGAATCTCACTCACCTACCTTTCTCTCCATCTATTTCATAATGCTCACTCACCTACCTTTTTCTCCATTGCTTAAAATTACCGTGGCCTTGATGATGGGATTTACTGTTGGTATATTTCCGTGGAAGATTGTAATTATTGTGCCATTCTAGTGGGGGTGGGTATGTAAAGTTTATCTTAATAATTATCAAGTTATTATCTTTTGCTTCCCTACACTATCGTTTATTATATATTGTGAGGGAGTGAGGGTAGTTGAGAGATTAAGGAAGCTCTTTGTAAACACAATTAGCACCGACTGGTATAATAGAACCTCTAGTGAAATAACAATAACTATACTTTATGAATAACCAACCCTTGTATAGTTGCGTTTTTATTACAAAGAATCATTTTTTGCTTCTTATAAATAATTATTATTTAAAATAAAAAATAATTATTCCTTATTAAAAAATCCTTAACTAATGGTAATTCTTTAATCTACGTAACAACTTCAACAAATAAAATTCAAATAATCCTTTTTAAATAGTGTGCTACAACATATCAAAAATAATAATAAAAATAAAAAAAATAAAACAAAATTGCGCACAACCATTATCCTTCTAGGTTTCGTTTATGCCATCAAGGCATCTATGAATGGAACCATCATCTTTTCTTTAGAATCATCAACAAATGGAACTTGACAATGAAAACCTTGATTTCTTTTTTTCCAGGGCTTTGTCATTAACAATTACTCTCTCTTCAACATTGAATTTTTTCTCCTTCTTTTTTCCTTGTGTTGTGTTTGTGCCATACAGGTTACCTTACATACATAGCCAAGGAAATCACGGTAATCTTGACTTTTATTTTTTGCTAAATATCATTGGATTGATTTTGTTTACATTTAAATATTTTTTTTAAAATACTTTATAGAAATTATAGTAAACTATAAACCCATTTGTGGCTAGGTTTATTTTGACTTTATCACTTTATTATCTAACAACGTGAAATACCCTTTTTAGGCCTCTTTAAACCATTATCAAAAAAAAAAAAAAAAAAAACTTTCTAAACCACCTTAAAACAAAAAATACATTGAAAAGAAGATCGAAACTTTAGAATTTTGTAAAAATCACACAAACTATGTCTCTATGCCATCTCCTCTCTTGTCTCTCTTCAAATCTCTTATATCTATAACTCATCTTCAAACACATCATGCTAAAAAATTAGCTATTTCTCAAGCTTGCATCATTCAACCACAACTCGAGACATCAATGGGTAGAGGTGGAGAATGAGCTCAGTTAACAAAAAAGAGCAATAGTAAACATAAACAATCAAAGACACACATGAAAAAGACCTCAATCCAAAGTCCAAACACAAGGAAAATCCAATATCAAATTTACCTTTAGAGTAAAAAATGCTAGAAAGAGCAATCAATATCTCCTTCCACGCCATACGGGGCCCATAACCAATCTCTGAACAGGGTTTGGTTGTAAGACTCATAGTTTCTTTTTCTGTTATGCTGAGACTGTTTCCTTTTCATTCTTTCGAGTTCAAGCTTTACCGAGTAATGATGCTTGAACCACTGAGTGATCATCTTTGACAGAAATAGATGCATCTGTATTTCTCTCTTTGTGTTACCTACCCAAATGGAAGTTCAATTTGTTACCCAAAGTCCTATTCTGGAAAGTATCAGCAATTACAGATTGGTTCTATCATAGGAGGATGAAAGACTAGAAATTTTGTTGGGGGAGTGGCAGTCGAAGGACTCTTCTACTGGAGAGGAAACGGTGGTGGCAGAGGTGAGGAATAAGCTTGGTCAACAAAAACAATCATGAGAGAAGAAAAATCAAGAGAGAAGCAAAAGGTGAAAGCATCCAAATTTGCTGATCAAAAAGAGTGTTGGGATACAAGGTCAAAGCATACATGTGTCGATTTCTTTTTCCATGTTTAGAGCATTCACAACTAGTTTCTTCATTTTACCTTCTTAAAAGTTACTTTATCTATTATATCATACCATTTTACAACACACCTAACATCCTAACTTTTATTTTCCTATTCTATCCATTAAAATAATATATACTACCTAATAAAATAATATAATCTAATCTCTCTCTCTCTCATCTCCCCATCACTCTAACTATCTTTTCCTCACTAACTCTCTTTTTCAAGCACCCATCACCACCACATCTGCCACAAGAAATCCATCACCACCACTGTTAAGGACATATCTTATGTAATTGGCTAATCTTTTGACGAAACGCACTTTACTTGTATTTGGGTAGATCTAGGATGTGTTTAATACTTCAAAGAACATGTTGTTCAAGTCTAGTATTAAAGCCACGGAGATTGGACCAAGAAACAAGTGAAGAAAAAGTGTTCACTAAAGCTGGACAGATAGCTAGACACCTTCTAGACACTGTGGATAGTTGCTCGACAGATAGTTATCTATCGAGGTTTAATGAGGCTCGACACCTGCTATCTATCGAGGTTACGGAAATCAGAATTTTCAAATTTGATTTTTGGCCCATGTTTTTGTATTTGTGTAGGGTTTCTTTTCTCACAACCCTAGACATCTATAAGGCTTATTTTAGAGGCCGTCACATAAGAGAATACAAGGAGAACATGTGCAAAAGGTGACTGAAGCCTTATTCTCTCTGAAAGAAGCTACTGCGTCTTTTGTGCCTTAGGGTTTTGTAATCAAGTGCTTCTTGATCTTCATCGTGTGGATGAATTGAAGAACTTTGCATCCGACATTCTTTTTTCTCAAGTTGGTGAGTGAGTCACGTTCTAGAATTCGTGCAATTGGTGAGTCACGTACTGGGATCCGTGCATCAAAGGGTGACGTTCATATATTGAAGAGTTCAGAGGTTCTGAAGCAGTAGAAGGTTTCTGCTATGAGTTTATCTACGGGAATTGTAGAGTCTAGGGACAAAGGTTTTGTACTAGATCTGAAACTTCTCTTTACTATAGTGAATTGCTTTTCGGGAAGGTTTCCCCCCAAGTTTTTTATTGTGAAATTGGTTGGTTTCATTGGATTTCTTAGGTCATCATATCTTGTCTTATTTACTTTTCCGCTGCACTTATATTTGACATGATATTGATGTTTGTTTGTTTTAACAAGTTTTATGCATAATAAATCTAATTAACAACTTGGGTTTAAAACTTATTAATTCTATCAATCGGGGTCTAAATTTCCTAACAAGTGGTATTAGAGGGGGTACACCCTGATTGGATTAATTTCTTGAGTGTGATCCTTGACCCCCGTTGTCATGGATCATGGACAATCTCTTTTGATTCCTCCTTTATTTGATGGCACTAATTATGCGAACTGGAAAGTTCATATGAAAGTTTTCTTGCAACCTCTAGGTGAATAGGTATGGTAAGCTGTTGAAGTTGGCTGGATTAAGCCAAAGGAATCGCCAGTGGATTGGAATGGTGCAACAATCATAGCCGCAAATTTCAACAGTAGGGCCTTGAATGCTTTGTTTTGTGGGGTGACCAATGAAGAATTCAAGAAAATATCATCCATAGAAGTTGCCAAGGAAGCATGAACCATTCTTGAGACCACCTATGAAGCTACCAAGGCAGTAAATACCATGAAGCTTCAACAACTCACTAGTAGTTTTGAAGAAATAAGGATTGAGGAGGATGAGACCTTTGATGAGTTCTATGCTAAACTCAAGGATGTTGTGAATTCTGCTTTCAACTTTGGAGAATCTATAGCAGAATCCAAAATTGTTAGGAAAATCCTTAGGTCATTACCTGAAAGATTCCATCCCAAGATCATTATCATTGAAGAAGTAAAAGACATTGATCAAATTCCTTTGACTAAGCTTGTAGGGAACCTTTAAACCTATAAGATGGAATTAGGCTCAATGGGAAAAGGTGGAAAGAGTAAAAATTTGGCTCTTAAGGGTATAGAGGAAGAGATTGAGGACTCTGAAGATGAAAATGAAGATGAAGATGATGATGAGGATGAGGATCTAACCTTCATAACTGATGAGATTATTAAGCTTGTTTATTTTAGGAAAAAGGATAAGGGAAAACCTCCTAGGAAATCTAAATCCTCTAGGAAGGGTAAGAATGAGAAGCCCTTCATCCAATGCCATGAGTGTAAGGGTTTTGGTCATGTGAGGATAGAGTGCCCAAATTACCTTATAAGGGAAAGGCCAAGAAGTTAGAAGATAAAGGGTTGGTTGCTACTTGAAGTGACACTGAAAATGACTCTCCTGATGAGTATGTGAATGAATGTAGTCATGTTATGGCCTTTGCTGCCTCAACCGATAAGGTGATTGTGGAGAGTGCTAGTGTTAGTGAGGATTCTTTTGATGATGAAGTATCCAAGAAGATGACTCTTCAGGAAGCCTATGGTAAGATATGCATTGAATTCATAAAATCTGAAAAGACTTCTCATCTTTGTAGGAAAGGGCTTAATGGGGTAAAAACTGAAAAAGCTGATTTGTTGGTCAAGCTAGATGAGACTACAAGGTAGTTGAGACTCTTGCTATGGAGAACACCTTATTAGAAGAGAAGTTCAAGAATCTTGAGGTAGAGCTTAGTCTAGCTAGCACTCAAATAGAGAGGATGTCTAGTGCAAAGCTTGATGAGGTCTTAAGTGCTCAAAAGCCTAGTTCAGAAATGACTGGCTTAGGATATGCTGTCTTCTCCGGCCACTCCTCTTCCATTGCTTCTGGATCAAAGACTGTCTATGTGCCTCAATTTAAGAAAGGTAATAAAGGTATGAAATCCAAAACTGATTTGAAAACTGATTTGAAAAATCAGAAAAATACAAAAACAGTGTGTGTTTGTGTATATTGGTTCTTGTGAACTTTAAAATGGTCATTGAAATAGAGTTTTCTAAACTTTGTATCTCTTGTAGCTTAGATGAACATTCTTATGCACAAACTAAGCAAGTGAGCTTTGTGGCTCTTTATTTGTAATGAGTAAGATTAAATAATCTCTTGTACTTAACACTCGTATCACTCTTTTTGACGGGTAGGACTAGAAAATCCTAAGAGAAAGGCATAAATAACCATCTTACCACTATTACCCGCCAATCATGAAATGACATCTGTATGCTTCAGCATAGCAAAAGTGCAATGTCAATGGCATCTGTATGCTTCGGCATAGCAAAAGTGCAATGTCAAAAAGCTTAACATAATTGGGTATTTCTTTTCTCTCTTTTATATACCCATGCATGGTTTGCTAAATAAAAAGAAAATATGCAAAGAAATAAAAGCAAAAAGAACAAACTGCTTTAAAATATGATTGCAAACGTGTTTTTTAGGAGATGTGGGAGTTATAAGATGTACCATGAAGGTGATAGTTCTCATCAAACAGTTATGATTATGTGTGAGTTAAAAGTGATTTTCTCATATCTCAAGTCATCATAATTTTGAGAAACTTATGCAATCTTGCAATGTTTTTCATACACAACACACAATATGTTTTGCTACTCTTAATATATGTGTAGCTACAATGTGATTTGGCCATCATAAGGTTTACATGCGTTAATGTATACTTACTAAACTGTCTCAATTTGTTTTTGAAATATAAAATTGGTTAGACTTGTTTAGTGTGTGTGTGTGTGTTTTGGCATCTCATTGCATGAAATTTTTCTTTGTTGAAAGATGTTTTTGAGAGGTTGAAATGTTGTTTGGATCTTTAGTTGAGTTGCATTCTTGATTGCATTCATGTCTGTGTTTTTCTCTTCTCAAAAAACTGCTTTTAAAAGCTGGCTCGACACCTCCTCAACACCTCCTCGACACTTGGCTGTCTGTTGAGCTTCTTAGCTTTTTCTTATCGCAATCTCTACATCTTCTCGACACCTTGTGGATCGATCGAGCTATCTCCTGTCTACTCGATAGATCCTCGACACCTCTCGATCCATCAGGATTCTCTTGCATGCATTTTTTCCATGTGTTTTGCATGTTTCTTTTATCTTGTCATCCATAGCATCTTGTTTCATTACATTCATGCATTTATATGGATTTTTTGTGCCCCCTTGATCATTCTTGATCGTCTTTATTTTTCTCGGATAAAGCTTTATAGTTTCTTGTACCCTTTGTCAATCATGACAAAAAGGGGGAGAAATTATGGTTTCTTTTTAAGATTTTACAAGTTAAGGGGAGAAATACATGCCCTTGTAAGGGGGGGTTCTGTTTCATTTTGTTAGGGGGAGCGTTTATCTCCTTGTTGTTATAGAAGCTTTTTTTAGCTTCTTCTTCTTCTCGTACCTTAGGTCTTGTGACCATGTTTACATACATTGTGCTCATCTTTGATATATATATGATGATGTGTGTTTTTTTCACCTATCTCTACATGTGTTGTTTCTTTTCTATCTTTATACACATGATTCTTATTACTTGTATGCAATCTATTATTTCTGTTTCACACAAAGATGCCTTGATATGTTTTGTTTAAAGTGTTTCAGAAATACAGGTTGTCAAAGTCTTCCATGCCATGAACTCTCTCCTTGCCATGAACTCTCTCCTTGCAAAGTTTTTCAAGAGTTTATGTTAGAGTAGATTTTATTGTATTCTGGCAGGCCACAAACGCGTTGATCCCTTGTGATAAATTAGATTGATTAATTACCCTAATTATTAATTAATCAAATCAATATGTAATATCACGTGGCAGCACAAAAAAATCACCAAAACTAACTTATGCAGTGGAAAATAAATGGCACGGTGATTTGTTTACGAATGGAGAAAACAACACGGCAAAAACCCCACTGGGTGATTTAAGGTCACCACTCCCGAAACTCCACTATTATCACAACAAGCGGTTACAAGCAAAGAATCCCAAGTACCTTATCAACCTCCAGTTGAAACCTTACCCTAATACCCAATTGGACTTGTTCTGTAGTGACAGTTTCTCCTTTCAATGCACGGCTCCCAAGTACGTGACTAACCAGATGCGCGGATCCCAGTACGCGACTTCAAACACCAACTAGAGAGAGAGTTGTTGGCTGCAAAGTTCTTCAAATCATCTGCACGATGAAGATCAAAAAGATGCTCGGTCACAAAACCTTACGGTGCACAATACACAGCAATCTTCTTCACAAGAGATGAACTAGGGCACGAACTTTGTCTTTGATCACAAATTGCATGAACAAGGATTGCTCAATACTTGTGCAACTTGCATCTCTATTTGACGGCCTTTAAAACAATCCTTTTATATGTCTAGGGTTAGGAGAAAAGAAGTCCCAAAGACACATTCACGGATTAGACTTAAAATAGAACTAAAAATCTGTTTTCTTTAATTCTCGACAGATAGAGGTGTCGAGGATCTGTCAAAAAGCTGTCGAGGCTTGGGCTAAAATAGCTTCTTAAAGCTCGATAGATGCATGTGTCGAGCCAGGTGTCGAGCTTTAGTAATTTGCACTTCCTTGCTTGTTTCTTGGACAGACTTGATGACTTCAACACTGAATCTTGAAACATTGTTTCTTAAAGTGTTAAATACATCCTAAATCTACCCAATTACAAGTAAAGTGCGTTTTGTCTAAGGATAAGCCAATTACATAAAATAGCGACATATGTCAACAAACTTGAACTACATATTTCCTAAAAATCTCCCCCTTTGGCAATCCATGACAAAACCATAACAAACAAATGAAGATATGAGAGAAGTCATAAAACACTTTAACTCGTATTCACTTGTTATATACAATAAAATCTATCCTAACATAAACTCTTGAAAAACTTTGCAAGAAGAGAGTTTATGGCAAGAAGACTTTGACAACCTGTATTTCTGAAACACTTATAAACAAAACACATCAAGGCATCTTTGTGTGAAGTAGAAATAATAGATTGCATACAAGTAAAAGAAACATGTGTATAAAGACAGAAAAGAAACAACACATGGAAAGGTAGGTGAAAGAAACATACATCATCATATGTATCAAGAAAATAAATACAATGTATGTCAATACATGATCAACGTATTTTTAAAAAGATAGAAAAGAAAAAAATACATATGATCCTCACTACATCCCTCAATCCACACTCCCTCTATAAAAAATGTCCTATGCTAACTCACTCCCTAAGTATGACTACTCTCATACAAAACCACTCCCCTTTTTGTCACGAGTGACAAAGGGTAGAGTGTCATGTAGACATCTCGTCAGAAGAGCTCGCATCTCCATCATTATCATCATCATCATCGGAAGCATCATCGTCATCACCGTCATCATCAACCTCAGTCTCAGTCGAAACATGAAGTGGCGAAGGAGAAGCCTCTAGAGCAAAGCCGCCCAAGGTCGCCTGTTGCCTGGCGATGCGACCAACACGAACGTTCACTTGATACAACTCCGTGGAGAGTGTATCGAGGCGAGCATCCATGTGCTGAAGCTGCGCCATGATGTCTCCTAGAGAAACGTCCCTCGAAGAAGAAGCAGATGTCGCTCGAGTAGATCTAGAGGTAGTCGGATGGGAGGAAGGAGTAGCACCATCTGACTGTCTCGATCTAAACTGTGCCTCGCTACGTTTTACGGTAGCGGCGTCTATGGTAGACATGACATGGTAAGGATCGAACAAAGGGAATGGGATGGAAAAACGGTGAAGAATCCTCGTGATAGCGGAAGGGAAAATAAGCTTATCACGGGTGGCCGTATCTCTATAGGCATCTATGATGGAAAAAATAAAGTGTGAAGGAAAGTCTATAGAGAGATCCTCTAGGAGGGACAACAAAAACCGAGCACGAGGCTCTGTGATAGAGTTATAGTGAGAAAATGGGTGCAAAACAAAAGTCATCACCATGTTAAGGAAACGAGGACCTTTAGCAAAAGGTCGACATGGTGTATACTGATGATCTCCCCAAGAGGAAGGGCCCTCACAGAACGCCGAGATCATCTCGTCTTTGGACACAGTCCATAGACGCTCACAACTAGGGTAATCAAGATGATCCACCCTAGGAACATGAAGCACCTCAAAAACTAACTCTGGAGTGACAGCAAAGCGCGTACCTCGAACGCTAGCGTAGAAGAGAGGTACTGAAGAATCGATCCTGTGGATGTTGGAGTAAAACTCCTGTATCAACAAGAGAGGACATGTGACCGGGACGTCACACAGTGACTCTCAAGCCCGACTGTGAATGACATCGGGTAGGTCAGTATCGGCAAAGTCTGCCAGGACAACGTGCCATTCCGAATGAACACCTCGTTTAGAGAAGTTCTCCGAGAAGTCCTTATGGGCTTTCTCATCACGGAACCGGAGAGATAATGGAGTAGAATCCGAAAAGGAAGATCCCTTCAAACGTAGAGGGTTCTGGGATGGAATAGACTTACGTTTCGGTGCCAGAGACACTACTAACGCAAACATAGAGAGGGGGAGAAGAAGAAGACAAACAGAAAAGTCCCAAGCAATTCAATATAGGAAGAAAAATTTTGAAAAGAAAGAACGTATGCATGGGAAATGCATGAACATGTGACATGCAACATAAAAACATCATGGGTTCAACCCAATCCAAACATAACAGCACACAATAGGTTTGCACACATCTAAATGCATGAAAATACAATTAGAATGCTAATGTGATGCAATACATGTAGTTTTAAAGATCAAATCTATAAAACCAACCCAAAAATTTCATGAAAACCTCAACAATTTTGAAAAATCCCAAAAATTTTCAAAAACACAAAACCTAGGGTTTCAAAACATGAAATGCATGAATAATGAGGGAAAAGATGCTTACTAAGTGAGGAAGATCAAGAAAATCACTTGAAAACGCCTTAGGAAGAGGTTTGGAGTGAGTGAGAAATGTTTTGGAGAGAAGAACACGTTCTATCGAGTGAGAGAGGTCGAGCGAAATGAGAGAAAAAAAAATCACGAGGAAACCTTATATAGACCTTCAGTAATTCTCGACAGCTGAAGGTATCGAGAGGTATCGAGACAGCTATCGAGATAGGTGTCGAGAAAATGCACTTTGACAAATGCAGCTATCGAGGTCATGTATCGAGAAAGAAGGATCAAGCATGAAGGAACCTCGATCGATCTAGAAGCTGTCGAGAAGCTATCGAGCAGAAAGAAAGTTTCTCGATCGATCCACCAGGTGTCGAGGATGTGTCGAGACTGCGTTTAGAAAAAGTCTAAGAAGCTCGACAGACAACTAGGTGTCGAGAGGTGTCGAGGAGGTGTCGAGATGCCCTTAAAAACAGTTTTTCAAAAGAGGAAAAATACAGACATGAATGCAATCATGCATGCAACTCAACCAAAGATCCAAGCAACACATTAAGGTCTCAAAATCATCTCTCAACAAGAAATTTAAAGCACATGTATCCTAAAACACGCACACATGCACTAAACAAGTCTAACCAATTTTATATTTAAAAAATAAGTTAAGACAGTTTAGTGAGCATACATTAATGCATGTAAACCTTGTGATGGCCAAATCACATTGTACCTGCACATGTATCAAAAATAGCAAAGAGTATTGCGTGTTGTGTGTGAAAACATCGCAAGATTGCATAAGTGTCTCAAAGTTATGACGATTTGAGATATGAGAAAATCACTTTAACTCACACACAATCATAACTGTTTGATGGGGACTATCACCTTTGAGGTACATCCTATGACTCCCACATCTCCTAGAAAACACGCTTGCAACCATATTTTAAAGCATTTTGATCTTTTTGCTTTTTATTTCTTTGCATATTTTCTTTTATTAAGCATATCATGCATGGGCATACAAGAGAGAGAAAAGAATACCCAATTATGTTAAGCTTTTGACATTGCACTTTTGCTATGCCGAAGCATACAGATGTCATTGGTATTGCACTTTGCTATGCCGAATCATATAGATGTCATATCATGATTGGCGAGTAACAGTGGTGAGATGGTTATTTATGCCTTTCTCTTAAGATTTTCTAGTCCTACCCGTCAAAAAGAGTGATACGAGTGTTAAGTAGAAGAGATCACTTAACCTTACTCATCATAAACAAAGAGCTACAAAACTCACTTGCTTAGTTGTGTAGAAGAATGCTCATCTAAGCTACAAGAGATACAAAGTTTAGAAAACTCTGTTTCAATGGCCATTTTAAAAGTTCACATGAACCAATGCACACAAACATACACTGTTTTGTATTTTTCAATTATTTTTTTACTTTTATCAGAAAAGCAAAAATAAAACACAAAACTGAAAACACACAAACAAAAACAAGCTAAAGAAAGCAAAACAATGCATAAAACTAGATGCAAATGCATGAGGTAGAAGAAAGATAGAAGGAGATCAGTTCATGGAGATGACACTGATGTTTTGACGAAGGCATTTAAAACGTTTGCTATCTAGAGGTTTGGTGAACAAATCAGCTTTTTAGTCATCAGTATGAATAAACTCAAGGGTGAGAACACCATCTTCTACAAGCTCCCTAATGAAGTGATGTCGAATCTCTATGTGCTTAGTTCGAGAATGTTGAACCGGATTCTTAGAGATATTGATGGCACTGGAATTGTCACAGTAGATGGTGAGATGTTCTTGACAAATACCATAATCATGAAGGAGTTTTTGCATCCATAGGAGTTGGGTGCAACAGCTACCAACAACAATGTACTCAGCTTCAGCAGTGGATAACGAGATGGAGTTTTGCTTTTTGCTCATCCAAGAGACCAGATTATTACCCACATAAAAACAACCCCCTGAAGTACTTTTTCTATCATTAGCATTCCCAGCCCAATCAGCGTTAGAATATCCAACTAAGACATTATTTGTGTCTTTGCTATACCACACACCAAAGTTGGCAGTAGTCTTGACATACTTTATGATTCTTTTTAAAGCAGTCATATGTGACTCTTTGGGGTTAGCCTGATATCTAGCACACACTCCTACACTGTAACTAATGTCAGGTCTATTAGCAGTAAGGTAAAGAAGACTACCTATCATGCTTTTATAAAGTGAAGAGTCTATACTTTTACCTAACATGTCAACAGTGAGTTTAACATTTGGGTTCATGGGGGTTCTAACAGAACTAACAGATTCCAATCCAAACTTTTTCACAAGATTCTTAGCATAATTAGATTGAGAGATGAATATACTTGAATCTTGTTGACGAATCTGTAGTCCAAGGAAGTGAGACAACTTTCCAATCATGCTCATCTCGAACTCTGCTTGCATGAGTTTTGAGAAGTCTTGAGCAAGTTCATCCTTAGTTGATCCAAAGATGATATCATCAACATAGACTTGAGCAACCACCAGCTCACCAGCTTTTCTTTTGATGAAGAAAGTCTGATCAGCCTTTCCTCTTGTGAACCCATGGGATATCAAGTACTGAGTCAATTGATCATACCAAGCTCTGGGTGATTGCTTTAATCCATAGATGGCCTTTTTGAGGTACAACACATGATCCAGAAAGTGTGGATCAATGAATCATTTAGGTTGAGCTACATAGACATCCTCTTTAAGCAATCCATTGAAGAAAGCTGTTTTCACATCCATCTAGTAAAGCTTGAACTTCAAGTGACAAGCTAAGGCAAGAAGGATTCTAATGGACTCCATACGAGCAACTGGGGAAAATATTTCATCATAGTCTATTCCCTCCATTTGAGTGTATCCTTGAGCTACAAGTCGAGCCTTGTTGCGAATTACATTGCCCTCCTTATCAGTCTTATTTTGGAATATCCACTTTGTGCCGATGACATGCTCGCCCTTCGGTCTAGGAACTAAAGTCCACACATCATTCCTTTGAAAATGAAGCAGTTTATCATGCATTGCTTCAACCCAACTTTCATCCTGAAGAGCTTCTTCAACTTTAGTGGGTTCAACCTACAACAAATAATAAGAATATGACACAAAGTTAGCAACACACTTATCAACTGTGCGTTTCCGCAATGTGAGTTCATTCATATTTCCCACAATAGTTTCTGGAGAATGATTTAATTTGATTCTAGAGGAGGGTCCTTTGTCATGACATTCAGAATCTGGTGATGTAGGCATGTCTAGTGGCTCTTCTACAACACTTGGAGTACCAGGAGTACTTGGGGATGTGGGCTCTTGTTCCATGAATTCTAGAGCTCTCCTAGGTTCAGGAGGAAGGATTTCTTTAGGGAGTTCCTCATCTATTTTCTCAGAATTAACATTTGAAGACTCATCAATAACAACATTCACCGTTTCCATGACCTTCATGTTTCTTTTGTTATATACCAGATAAGCTTTGCTAGTAGAAGAGTATCCCAGAAATATCCCTTCATCACTTCTGGAATCAAACTTTCCCACATTCTCTCTATCCTTTAGGATGAAACAAGTACTTCCAAAAATTCTAAAATACTTCACATTTGGCTTTCTTCCTTTCCACAACTCATATGGAGTCTTTTTGGTGCCGGGTCTGAAGTACACTTTGTTTACCGTATGACATGTAGTGTTGACTGCTTCTCCCCACAAATTCCTAGCCACATCCTTACTGTGGAACATGGCTCTAGCCATCTCCTGAATAACTCTGTTCTTTCTTTCTACTACACCATTCTACTGAGGAGTAATAGGAGCAGAGAATTCTTGAGATATACTTGATCTTGTGCAGAATGACTCCATGTATGAGTTCTCGAATTCTTTACCATGATCACTTCGAATTTGGTTAATTTTCAAGTTCTTCTCATTTTGCAATCTTGTACACAGTGCTTCAATGTGCTCAAGAGCATCAGACTTGGATCGTAGAAGAATGACCCAAGTGTACCTCGTGAAGTCATCTACTACAACCATGATGTATCTTTTACCTCCAAGAGATTCGGTTCTCGTAGGACCTATAAGATCTAAATGCAATAGCTCCAAAGGTCTAGATGTAGCTGATGTCTGAGTGCTTCGATGCTTAGCTTTCATTTGTTTCCCAAGTTGACATGGTCCCCACACAACATTGTTCAGCCTACTCAGCTGTGGCATCCCTAGAACTGATTCATGCTTAGATACAATAGAGAGATGTTTGTAACTAGCATGTCCTATCCGTTGGTGCCACAAATCTTCATTTGGCAACCGAATACTATTGCATACAATATTAGCATCAGGTACCAATCCATAACAGTTTTCTAGAGTACGAACACCACTTATGAGTTTCTTTCCAGACTCATCCATAACAAGACACTTTCCTTTGGAGAATAACACCATGAAGTCTTGATCACATATCTGACTTATACTCAGAAGGTTCACTCTTAGGCCGTCCACATAGAGAACATTTGCAATGTCTGATAGTCCAGGTAGAGAGATAATTCCTTTCTCTTTTATCTGTGATATGCTCCCAACACCAAAAGTGACATTTCCACCTTTCTTAGACTCGAAGACTTTGAAGAGGGATCGGTCTCCAGTCATGTGTCTTAAGCAACCACTGTCAAGGTACCACAAGCACGTGTCCATCACTTTAAAGGCGAACTTCATCATAAAACACACTTCGTGCTTAGATAACAAATTAGTGGGAATGGTATCTTCTCTCATCTGCTTTTTCTGAGCTAGGCCGTTAACTTTATTTCTGTTCAGACAAACTCCTTTGCACATTTTGATTTTGAGACAGTCTAGTTCCTGCTTGTATAAACTGAGATCCTTTCCAATAATCATCACGAAGGAAATCAAATAACTTTTAGACTTGTATTTTCTAAGACACTCAAGGAAAAGAGATTAGAAAAACAAGATGTATTTGATATCACAGATCTCTTCAAGTAAGAGACTGACCTCTATCCATGACAACAGGGGTCAATGGATCACACACAAGGATTAAACCCTAATCAAAGTGTGCTTGCTCTGATACCACTTGACAGGCTACAAACGCGTTGACCCCTTGTGATAAATTAGATTGATTAATTACCCTAGTTATTAATTAATCAAATTAACATGCAATATCACGTGGCAGCACAAATAAATCACCAAAACTAAGTTATGCAGCAGAAAATAAATGACACGGTGATTTGTTTACGAATGGGGAAAACCTGACGGTAAAAACCCTACAGAGTGATTTAAGGTCACCATTCCTAAAACTCCACTATTATCACAACAAGCGGTTACAAGCAAGGAATCTCAAGTACCTTACCAACCTATAGTTGAACCCTTACCCCAATACCTAATTAGACTTGTTCTGTAGTGATAGTTTCTCCTTTCACTGCACGGCTCCTAAGTACGTGACTAGCCAGATGCGCGGATCCCAGTACGCGACTTCAAACACCAACTAGAGAGAGAGTTGTTGGCTGCAAAGTTCTTTAAATCATCTGAACGATGAAGATAAAGAAGAAGCTCGGTCACAAAACCCTACGGTGCACAATACACAGCAATCTTCTTCACAAGAGATGAACTAGGGCACGAACTTTGTCTTTGATCACAAATTGCATGAACAAGGATTGCTCAATACTTGTGCAACTTGCATCTCTATTTGACGGCCTTAAAACAATCCTTTTATATGTCTAGGGTTAGGAGAAAAGAAGTCCCAAAGACACATTCACGGATTAGACTTAAAATAGAACTGAAAATCTGTTTTCTTTAATTCTCGACAGATAGAGGTGTCGAGGATCTGTCGAGAAGCTATCGTGACTCGAGCTAAAATAGTTTCTTAAAGCTCGAGCTAAAATAGCTTCTTAAAGCTCGATAGATGCATGTGTCGAGCCAGGTGTCGAGCTTTAGTAACTTGCACTTCCTTACTTGTTTCTTGGACAGACTTGATGACTTCAACACTAAATCTTGAAATACTGTTTCTTGAAGTGTTAAACACATCCTAAATCTACCCAATTACAAGTAAAGTACGTTTTGTCTAAGGATAAGCCAATTACATAAAATAGCAACATATGTCAACAAACTTGAACTGCATATGTCCTAACATATTCAACAAGTGAGTATGAGTTGAGTGATTTATGACTTCTCTCATATATTTATTTGTTTGTTATGGTTTTGTCATGGATTGCCAAAGGGGGAGATTGTTAAGGACATGTTTTATGTAGTTAGCTAATCCTTTGACAAAATGTACTTTACTTGTATTTGAATTTTGGGTAGATCTAGGATGTGTTTAATACTTTAAAGAATATGTTGTTCAAGTCTAGTATTAAAGTCATGAAGATTGGACTAAGAAATAAGTGAAGAAAAAGTATTCACTAAAGCTGGACCAATAACTGGACACCTGCAGACAGCTGCTCGATAGCTGCTTGATAGATAGCTATATATCAAGGTTTAATGAGGCTCGACACATGCTATTTATCGAGGTATCTATCGAGGTTATGAAAATTAGAATTTTTAGATCTGATTTTTGGCCCATGTTTTTGTATTTGTGTAGGGTTTCTTTTCTCACAACCCTAGACATATATAAGACTTATTTTAGAGGCCGTCACATAAGAGAATACAAGAAGAACATATACAAAAGGTGACCGAAACCTTATTCTCTCTGAAAGAAGTTGCTGCGTCTTTCGCACCTTAGGGTTTTGTAACCAAATGCTTCTTGATCTTCATCGTGTGTATGAATTGAAGAACTTTACAGCTGATAAGGGTTATCCTAAATGACATAAAGCTGACGAGCCTGGGGCTGACGACCCCATGGCTGACGACCTCAACTCTTGAGCTACCTGAAGCTGACGACCTTTGACGTATGGAGACCTAAGACTGACGGCCTCCACCAATAATCCTATTGAATAGCGTAGCTGACGGGAGAAGGCTGACGAGGTCAGTTTCAGCTCCATTTGCAATCTTACTTGACTGACACGCATACATAAACAATTCTTGAACAATACGTCTAAGTAAGGAGACCCCTACAAGGACAAGGATTCTAGGAGATACGTGGGATCCAAGTATCACTATCCTAAAAGGAAAAGAACTCCTCGGTCAAGGCATGGATTTCGGCCCAACGCTACTATAAATACCCCAAGACCCTCTCGAAACAAGGTACGCACAAATAACTCAACTCTAGCACTCTAGTGTTGTAAAGTAAAGATTTCTAACTTAACCTTCGGAGGGTATTTGGCCGGTACCATGCCGGTGCCCTTTCAAAGGTCTTCACTCTCTTTGTTGTGCAGGTACGTCATCGAGAGCACGTGAGGACTGTGTGACTAACTGACGATTTTCGAGCATCATTAGTTGGCGCCGTCTGTGGGAAACGAGAGTGGTAACGCCACACTATCGCTTCCCGGACAAAAGTTGCATGGTACTCACCCGCTCAATGGCTACCACCAACAACATTCAGGAGAACGAACCGCGCGCAACCGTTTTGGAAAAGCAAGTCCAAACGCTCGCAGCAGCCGTCGAGCGCCTGACCAAAGAGAATAACGACTTGGAGGAGCAGCTACGTCAGAGAAACACGCGTCCTAGAATACAAGAGGAAAATCAGGAGGAGACAAGCGCTGAGAGAAGGGATCCCGAAGCGCCTGAAGGCAGCAACGCCCCGAGCAGGCCGGAGAGGCGGGATACCAACCTGACTACCCCTTCTGAAGCCATACCCCCTCACATCGCAGCCGAGATGCAGGAGATGCGTGAACGAATAGACGTAATGATGAACGCCCTCAAAGGACGAGTGTCTAACGATCTCGACGACTTGGTACAGCGGACCGATTCACCTTTCACGGCACGTGTTACGTCGTGCCCGCTTCCCCCAAAGTTTCGTATGCGCAGGTGGAAAGCTACGACGGAAACAAGGACCCCCTGGACCACTTAGAGTCCTTCAAAACTATAATGCACCTTCAAGGAGTGCCCGACGAGATTATGTGCAGGGCTTTCCCAACCACCTTAAAAGGGTCCGCAAGGGTCTGGTATAGCAGGTTGACGCCCAACTCAATAGGCACCTTTAAAGAGCTAGGCGCCCAGTTCGTGTCACACTTTATCGGAGGCCACCGGTACAAAAAATCCACGGCATGCTTGATGAGCATCAGGCAGAGGGAAGACGAGACTCTAAGGTCCTACATAACGCGATTCAACAAAGAAGCTCTCTCGATAGATGAGGCGGACGACAAGATACAAGTAGCAGCCTTCACCAACGGGCTGCGAAAAGGGAAGTTCCTCTTCTCCCTATACAAGAACGATCCAAAGACCATGTCCGAAGTACTTTACAGGGCAACGAAATACATGAACGCGGAAGACGCGCTGATTGCAAGGGAAGACAAGCCTAAGAAGGGAAAGGCAAGAAGATACTCGAACGGATGGGGGCAAAAGAAAGCCAGGACTGAAGAGCGACGGGATGACCGCCGCTCCAAGTCACTCCCAGGGAGATTCACGAGCTTCACACCATTGACCGCCCCTATCGATCAGGTTCTAATGCAAATCAAGGACGAGGGGACTCTGACTTTTCCCGGCAAATTGAAGGGAGATCCCAACAAAAGGCCAAGGGACAAATATTGCCGCTTCCATCGAGACCATGGACATGACACGGCTGATTGCTACGACCTAAAGCAACAGATAGAAGCTTTAATCAGGCAAGGAAAGCTGCAGAGGTTCGTTAGCAAAGAACGAGCAGAACCACCGCAAGGCCCGGCCCCCAGACGGGAAAACGAACGCCCTAGACAGCCCTTAGGCGACATCCGGATGATCGTAGGAGGGACGGCGACCGCTGGATCGTCGAAGAAAGCTCGAAAGACGTATCTCAGAATGGTGCAGAACATCCAGCTGACGGGGACCGCACCTCAGATGCCACGGGCTAATATCCCCCTCATCGGATTCTCGGAAGAAGACGCGCGACGCCTCCATCACCCCCATGACGACGCACTCGTCGTCACCATACGAGCAGGAGACTTCAACATGCATCGAGTTCTTGTCGACAATGGGAGCTCGGCAGACATCCTCTACTACCCTGCGTTCCAACAGATGGGAATTGATAGAGGACGACTGACTCCGGCTAACGCCCCACTAGTCGGCTTCAGAGGAACAAAGGTATTTCCCCTCGGTGTTATCACCCTCGCGGTAACTATTGGAGACTACCCGCAACAGGTCACCAAGAATGTAGCATTCCTCGTGGTCGACTGCTCGTCAGCCTACAACGCCATCATAGGACGTCCCACGCTTAACTCGTGGAAGGCTGTAACTTCAACCTACCACTTGATGATAAAATTCCCAACGGACTATGGAGTGGGAGAACTCAGAGGGGACCAGGTGGCCGCACGCGAATGTTACGTAGCGATGATGGAGATGGACGACCACCAGCAAACCATGAGCATAGAACAGCAGGCATCAGCGGAGCCCACAGAAAAACTAGAAGACATGCTTCTCGACGACTCTCAGCCAGGTCGGACAACCAAGATCGGTACTCTTACCGACTCGACGATACGACAGGAACTTGCGGTCTTCCTCAAAGAAAACCGAGACGTGTTCGCATGGAGTCACGAAGATATGCCGGGCATTGACCCGTCAGTCATAGTACACAAATTAAACGTGTCACCGTCTTTTCCGCCGATTCGACAAAAGAAGAGAGCCTTCGCCCCGGAGAGAGATCGGGCAGTAGCGGAGGAGGTCCGCAAATTGCGGGAGGCGGGCTTCATTCAGGAGGTTTACTATCCCGAGTGGTTAGCGAACGTCGTCATGGTGAAAAAGAGTAGCGGAAAGTGGAGGATGTGCGTAGATTTTACCGATCTAAACAAGGCGTGCCCCAAGGACAGCTATCCTCTGCCAAGGGTCGACCTGCTGGTGGATTCTACGGCCCAACACCAACTATTAAGCTTCATGGACGCGTTCTCGGGATACAACCAGATCCTAATGGACGAAGCTGACCGAGAAAAAACTTCGTTCGTAACAAGTCAAGGCCTTTTTTGCTACAAGGTCATGCCGTTCGGCTTGAAAAATGCAGGCGCAACATACCAGAGGCTTATGAACAAGATGTTCGCGGAGCAGATCGGGAGAAATGTCCAGGTGTATGTCGACGACATGCTGGTAAAGAGTCGAAGAAAGGAGGATCATCTGAAAGACCTGAAGGAAACCTTCGATACCCTTCGCTCCTACAACATGAAGCTAAACCCCGCCAAGTGTGCCTTCGGAGTAACGGCCGGAAAATTCCTAGGATACATGGTGTCCCAACGGGGTATCGAAGCCAACCCAGACAAAATCCGAGCCATAATGGAGATGACACCTCCCAAAAACGTGAAGGAAGTACAAAGCCTTAACGGCAAGATCGCCGCACTTAGCAGATTCGTATCCAGGGCGACGGATAGATGCCTCCCGTTCTTCCGCACACTAAAGAAGTCCTTCGAATGGACGGACGAATGCCAACAAGCATTTGAAGACCTCAAGACCTACCTATCGTCGCCACCACTATTAACCCCCTCCCAACCAGGCGAAGAACTATTCCTCTATTTGGCCGTTTCTCCAGCCGCCGTCAGCGCAGCCCTAGTGAGGGAAGACAACAAGGTACAAAGGCCGGTATACTACGCCAGCCGGGCACTCCACGGGGCAGAAGGAAGATACTCGCCACTGGAAAAGCTGGCCTTCGCTCTAGTTACGGCAGCGCGCAAGCTAAAGCCATACTTCCAAGCTCATACGGTGGTCGTACTAACTGACAAGCCCATACGACGAGCGATGAGTAGCCCTGATGCCGCGGGACGTATGGCCTTATGGGCAGTAGAATTGAGCGAGTTTGACATAAAATATCGCCCCCGCACTGCCATCAAAGGGCAAGTACTAGACTTTATTGCGGAGTTCGCGTATCAAGAAGATCAGAGGGCAGGGAGTTCCCAATGGAACGTTTTCACTGACGGTTCGTCAAACAAAAAGCTGGCGGAGCAGGAGTCGTACTTCGTTCTCCCGAAGGTGACGAGGTCGAATGCATGATTCGACTTGATTTCCCTACGACCAACAACGAAGCGGAGTATGAAGCCCTCATAGCAGGTTTAGATCTGACAAAAGCCGTAGGAGTCGTAGGTGCGGTGATCCATTGTGACTCTCAGGTAATCACCAGTCAGATCAACGGTGACTACGAATGTAAGGGAGAAAGAATGAAGATGTACTTGGAACAAGCAAAGAGAAAGGTGGACGAGCTCCAGGCAAAAGTTGTTAAAATTCCAAGAGGGGACAACGAGCAGGCCGACCGCCTTGCAAAAGCTGCATCCGCAGAGCATGTGATCATCCCCGGTAAGGCTCTATCTTTTACTCAAATCGCACCACTGATAGATGTCATCAGCATGCAGGAGGTAAGATCCGAAAACGATTGGACCAACCCTCTGGTCGCCTATTTGAAAGAAGGCATCCTACCTGAAGAAAAGGAAGCCGCGAGGAAGCTGAAGGTCCGTGCAGCGAGATTCATCTTAATAAGGGACGTCTTATACAAGAGGAGTTTCTCCCGGCCGTACTTAAGGTGTCTAGGACCTGAAGAAGCGGATTACGTTATGAGAGAGGTACATGAAGGAATCTGCGGCAACCATTCAGGATCGCGGTCGCTGGTCCACAAACTGATCCGGGCCGGGTACTATTGGCCGACAATGCAGAAAGACACCCAGACATATGTCAAGACATGCGACAAGTGCCAACGGTTCAGTAACTTCATCAAGCGGCCAGCTGAAGAACTAAACCCGATCACTGCTCCGTGGCCGTTCGCCCAGTGGGGGTTGGATATCATGGGCCCATTCCCAACGGCAGCAAGACAACTAAAGTTCCTAATAGTCGGAATCGACTACTTCACCAAATGGGTGGAAGCAGAAGCCTTAGCCACTATCACCGAGAAGAACGTGCGAAGTTTTGTCTGGAAGAACATTATTTGCAGGTTTGGAATTCCAAGAGTCCTGATCTCGGACAATGGCAAACAGTTCGACAATAACGCCTTCCGGGATTTTTGCTCACAATTAGGAATCAAAAATCATTACTCTTCCCCTGCTCATCCCCAAGCCAATGGACAAGTTGAAGTCACGAACCGATCCTTGCTTCGGATAATCAAAACTCGGCTCGAGGGGGCAAAAGGCATATGGCCGGAGGAACTACCCAGCGTACTATGGGCATACAGAACAACCGTCAGGACCCCCACAGGAGAAACTCCGTTCCGGCTAACATACGGCACTGAAGCAGTTATACCAGCCGAGGTCGGACTCACGAGCTACAGAGTGGACAACCACGACGAAGGAAGGAATGACGAAGCCATGCGTCTAGAACTTGACCTAGCTGACGAAGTTAGAGCGACGGCTGAACAAAGGCTCGCGCGATACCAGAACCTCATGGCTAAACACTACAACTCCCGAGTCAAGCACAGGGACTTCGAAGTTGGAGACCTCGCCCTAAGGAAAGTAATGGACACCACCAAAGACCCTACGCAAGGAAAACTCGGCCCAAACTGGGAAGGGCCCTATAGAATAACATCGTGGCTAAGGAAGGGGACCTACCACCTGGGGACCCTGGACGGACTACAACTACGCCATCCATGGAACGCCGAGCACCTCAGAAAGTACTACCAGTAGAGAAACAACGGACGCTACTCCTCATTTCCAATCTATTTCTGTCAGTCATTTATTTTAAATCATTTGTTTTAGTTTACTTTTAAAACATTCACCAAAGGGCTAAAGTTTGTCCTTTCTGGGAACAATTTTCTACGTATGTATGCATTCATCACAATAAGAGGAGTTTATTCAGAAGTAACTGATGTATTTGTTAAGCAGACGGAACTACTAAGTCCACGCAGTGGACGACCTTAAATCCACAAAGTGGACAGAACTGCCAAGTCCACAAAGTGGACGGAACTACTAAGTCCACGCAGTGGACGACCTTAAGCCCACAAAAGTGGACGAAGCTACCAAGTCCACGAAATGGACGATCCATAAATCACAAAGCGGACGACCTTAGTCCACAACATGAACGACCCTAAAAAGTGGACGCCCCAAAGTCCACGAAGGTGACGGCCTTAAATACATCAAAAGGCAAAATTAGTTCGACGGACGATCTCAAAGTCCACGAAGTAGACGGCAATCTAAAAATCCTCGAAGTGGACGATCTCGCCCACACAATAGACAGAGCTAAAATGCCCGCAGAACTAACATAAGTAACGAACTTATACATTGACGATAAACTTTACTCAAATCACAAAATGGGCGTCCCACCCACGAAATAGGCAAAGTCAGCATCAAGTCCACGAAATAGACGACCTTAAAGTCAGCATCAGGTCCACAAAATGGACAAAGCTGACGACCCCACAAAGAAAAGGTATAAAAAGCAAGCAGCCTCGTCAGAACAAAATACAGAAAAGACATTAAAGAGTTTAAGATCGACGGCACGAAAGCAACAAAATGAAAATAACACTTTGGAAGCAATAAACGTTAAGATTGTCTTTACAAAAGCTCAAAACAACGAGCGTCAAACATTAAAGTTCATTACAAAACAAAAACAAAGTGTTTACAATAGAAGGGTCTACGAAGCAGACGGGGCAGTCGACGAAGGCAGGACGACAGCCGGAGTTGAAGGATCCTCAGCATTAGACTTCTCCGCTTCAAGACCTGCTGACGGATCCAAAGTGACGGACCTCTCCAAAGCCGGTTGGGCGAGGACAAAGCTGCCGTCCCTCGAATCTACCATAGGCTCGGTAGCCTCGTCATCCTCCTCGAGAATGGATTCACCTGCCGGGGTCGACGGTATAGGCTCATCCATGCTTATCCCCGACAAGTCCAAGTCAGGATGGGCACGCTTCATTTGCTTTAAGCAATCCTCGAAACCTTCAGAGTAGTAGACGGCACAGGAGTCAATGAATTGTTGGGAATCTTTGAATTCCGCCACGGCGTCACTCCTGGCCGTCTCCACCTGACCCATCAGCCCTTGAAGTTCTTTCTCCGCCGTCAGCTTTGCATCGTCGGCCAGGCCCCGTTGACGGGTTTCCTCCGCCAGCTCATCCGTCAGTCTCTTCACCTCTTTGGCCAGGGTGATGTTGGCGTCCCTATACTGCTGCTGAGCATCTGCCGACGTCTTGAGGCGCTTGTGCAGGCGAGAGACCACCCCCTCCTTCGCAGCACATCGGTCCCGTAGGGCCTTCATTCGAATCATGGCCTATGGGGCACAAAAAGGTCGTCAGTCGCAGAAATGCCGTCAAATACTCTACAACGTCTACGAAAAATAATAATAAAAACAGAAATACGGCGAAGGCAGTCATACCCTTGCAAGGTCGAACAGCCCCGACGACCCTATCTCGTCCGTCGGGTGGTCGTCACACAGCTCCATCTCCTCTTCCTTTAGGATGGACTCCGCTACCTCCACGGCATAGTCCTTGTGGGTGAGGAGGCGACGGGAAGAATCAGGAGTAACGACCCCTGAGGCCGTCATCAGGCCTTTGCCAGACCCGTAAGAAGCTCTTGGAGGCGACGGCCTCTTGGTGGTCTTGTCCCCCGAGGAAGAAACCACTTTCTTCCCGGACCGGTCGTCAGCGCCGTCAGCCTTTCTCTTGACGCCCTTCTTCCCGACGGGCTTAGGAGCTGTTGACGGCGTCGCTTCACCTCTGGCCCTCTCCTCCTCCTGCTTCTTCTTAGCCGCGGCGGCGCGGATTCTTTGCTTTGCCGTCTCCATTTCTGGTAAAGATAAAAAGTGAATAGAAACAACAAAAAGGTAAGGAAAGTGACGGAGGTAACTACGAGATACTCACGTCGACGGGATAATTCGTTTAGTCTACGAGCCTCGTCTGACGGTTCGGGACCACCGCAATATAGGTGCAAAGTGTCTAGGGTAATTAGGTCCCGACACCTCCTTTCGTCCAGAGGAATTGACGTCACTCGGCGGATGAACTCCTCTTGCTCCGCGGTTATACGTGGACGGATGTTGGCTGAAAGAAAAATAGACGGAGTTAGAAACCAGTTAGGTGAAAAGCAAAGAGAGGCCGACAGGATAAACCTGAATCCCTAACGTGCGCCCAAGTGTTATCGAAAAAACCATAAGGCATGGACTCCCACTCTTCTTCACGACACACCCAGTTCGTCCCTTTAACGAAAAAGTACCTTCCTTTCCAATTTCTATTGGAGTCAGGCATGTCGGACACCAATTTTAGCTCTTTCGACCTTAGGGAGAAATGATAAAACCCCTTGGATGAAGAAATATGTTGTGGACGGTAGCACCAAAAGAATTCATCTAAAGTTAGCTGACGGTGCCCGCCGCTGAGACGACCCCACAAAATTTCCGCGCCGATAAAAGTCCTCCACGCATTGGGGGCAATCTGGCTGACGGAGATCCCCAAAAAGTTAGTTAACTGACGGTACAAGCCCGTCAGTGGTAATCTGAAGCCCGCTGCAAACATGGCGTCATACATGCCCACGTCGGCTGTTCGACCTGAATAACACCGTTCACCATCCAAAGGGAGACGGATTGGGACGTCGTCTGGGATCTGGTAGCGGGCTCGTAAAGTGTTAAAAACATTTTCTGACATCGTCGGCAGAAAACTATTGACGGACCATTCAAGGGGAAGGATGAAGGGGCGGTCATCACCTGGAGCTCCAGAGGTGCTCTCTAAAGTCTCCTCATCACCTTCATCCTCACTCTCGTCGCCACTTCTCTCTTTCTCACTATCACCCCCGTCCTCACTTTCTCTACCATTTCTATCCACTTCGTCAGAAGAATGGGCCGATGTGTCCCTCTCTGACGACCAGGACAAGCCCTCCTCGGGCTGAAGACCTGACGGAAAGACTTCGTCATAACCCGCTCCTTCGCGGACTGACGACTGCTCACTCGACATCTGACTACCTACAAACGATGGTTGTTGTTCTAAGAACCTAGGCCAACGGCTTCGCTAAAGTTACAGGGTGGAAAAATAAAAAGAATTGAAAGAAAAAACTTACAAGTAAAATGTCGTCTGGCGTAAGTTGACGGTTCAAGGAAGACGAAGCTAGCAAACAGACGGACGGGAATCTTGCGCTTGACGCTTTGGCTCTCAAAAGAATACAAGTGCTGGAAAGTTTGAAATGAGGAAAGTAGGACATATATATAGGAAACAGGGGGCACGAAAGACGAAGCGACACGCTCGTCGCAGAACGAGGCGAATCAAGCTAAGCCACGTGTCCTCGCATTTAATGAAAGCCGCGCGAGGTTTTAGGTATATACTCCGTAGCTCGTCAGGATAAGATGACGAGGCTATGGAGTAGGGGGCAGCTGATAAGGGTTATCCTAAATGACATAAAGCTGACGAGCCTGGGGCTGACGACCCCATGGCTGACGACCTCAACTCTTGAGCTACCTGAAGCTGACGACCTTTGACGTATGGAGACCTAAGACTGACGGCATCCACCAATAATCCTATTGAATAGCGTAGCTGACGGGAGAAGGCTGACGAGGTCAGTTTCAGCTCCATTTGCAATCTTACTTG
Source organism: Castanopsis chinensis (assembly GCA_032878915.1). Lineage (NCBI taxonomy): Eukaryota > Viridiplantae > Streptophyta > Magnoliopsida > Fagales > Fagaceae > Castanopsis > Castanopsis chinensis. The sequence goes on from JAVQMG010000089.1 coordinate 1,776,531, forward strand.
ACTGACACGCATACATAAACAATTCTTGAACAATACGTCTAAGTAAGGAGACCCCTACAAGGACAAGGATTCTAGGAGATACGTGGGATCCAAGTATCACTATCCTAAAAGGAAAAGAACTCCTCGGTCAAGGCATGGATTTCGGCCCAACGCTACTATAAATACCCCAAGACCCTCTCGAAACAAGGTACGCACAAATAACTCAACTCTAGCACTCTAGTGTTGTAAAGTAAAGATTTCTAACTTAACCTTCGGAGGGTATTTGGCCGGTACCATGCCGGTGCCCTTTCAAAGGTCTTCACTCTCTTTGTTGTGCAGGTACGTCATCGAGAGCACGTGAGGACCGTGTGACTAACTGACGATTTTCGAGCATCATCAACAGCCAAAATTCTTCTTCCTCAAGTTGGTGAGTGAGTCACGTACTGGATTCGTGCAATTGGTGAGTCATGTACTAGGATCCGTGCATCACAGGGTAACGTTCATATATTGAAGAGTTCAGAGTTTCTGAAACAGTAGAAGGTTTCTGCTGTGAGTTCATCTACAAGGATTGTAGAGTTTAGGGACAAAGGTTTTGTACTAGATCTAAAACTTCTTTTTACTATAGTGAATTGCTTTTCGGGAAGGTTTCCCTCCAAGTTTTTTACTGTGAAACTGGTTGGTTTCATTGGTTTTCCTAGGTCATCATATCTTGTCTTATTTACTTTTCCCCTACACTTATATTTGACATGATAATTGATGTTTGTTTGTTTTAACAAGTTTTATGCATAATAAATCTAATTAACAATTTGGGTTTAGAACTTGTTAATTTTATCAACTGGGGTCTAAATTGTTAGATAAAAATCTGGTTGTATCTCACACAAAACACATAGAGGAAGTAACAAATAAGGATTTATTTCATTCACAATTGATAACATGCACTATGTAAATTTCAGAATTTAAGAACAAGATAGCGTACCTTAGTGTGGAGAAATTCAAAATAAAGATTAGAAGCAATTGGGAACACTTTAAATCTTCATTCCAATTCCACTTTACGCCCAAGATGTGTGGTCTCTTAATTAGTTTTCAAAGGGAGAATGAAAGTGTGTTTCACACTCTTTCTTTTTCTCTACGCTTTTTTTTTTTCTAATCATAAAAAAAAAAAAAAATTTGTATGTTTCTCCCTTTATAACTAACTGATTATCTAATTAGGCTTTTCCAATTGGGTTTTAGTGTGTGGCTTGGAGTGGGACCAAAAGGAACCAATAAGACACTAGTTCCAATGGGCCTTGGGCTTTTCCGTCAACTCTTGACAAGTCCAAAGTTACCATTAATTATATTTAATACCACTATATAAATATAATTGCACTTTAGGCCTTATTAATAAATTATATCCCAAGATTTTATTATACACGAAACCCCTTTATAAAATATTCGTAGTAATATAAAGTCATGAATATAGACTGCCACTTTGAAAATTACTACATCTTATCCTTGAGTACCCGGTTTAATCCTTTAAAGTTATTCATCATATATTTATGAAATCCAATTTCATAAATATATACTTTAGTAATTTTTTACCAAAGTGGTTAGGCTTAACTATTTGAATAACTGAACCCATTAAACTTATCTTAAGGGAATATTTTATATCTCTATCAAGAGACTATAAATTCCATCTTGAGAATATATGTTCCATCAACACTATATGTAGCCGCCCAACATACGGAGGTTTTGACTGTTATTTTAAATCTCACTCCTGATATATCAAAGCAACCTACACGTCATGATCAGGTCCATTATTCTCTCAGGATTAAGAGTTTATGCAAATAAAAGTCGTGAGATTTATTATTCATTTGGCAGTCGTTAGGAGAATAATAAATCTCACGACGGTTCAGTTCAATATGTCTTAACTCTTAAAACATATCAACATATCAACTAGAAATCTCTACTTCCATGATCAAGACAAATTATCTTAGTTGATACGTTATAGTCTTCGTAGATGAAATACCTAATTTCATCACCGACTTCGAACCATAAATTCTGAATTTACAAAGAACTTGTGATTTATATCTTCTGTGACTAAATCACATAAATCACATACTATGCATCTTATGGACTATATGATAATGTCCAAATATTCATGTTACCATTATTTTAGATAAAAATTAAACAACTTTATTAAACACAACATTAAGTCATACATAATGTCATACATAGTATCATACAATAGGATTTAAGGGCACATATCCTAACATAAATTTCCCAACAACCACCATGAAAAAACCCACTCTACCACCGGGAACAAAACCCATAAAATCCACAACCACCTCCACCTACAAAACCCATTGGAGAAAGTCATCTTGGTCGTAGTGCGTACTACACGGAAGCTCCCTCATTACTTCCAAACTCACACGGTTGTGGTCCTAACCCAACCCCCTTTCCAATCAGTATTTTGGAAAGCTGACTACATAAGGAGAATTGCAAAATGGGGAACAATCTTAGGAGTTTTTGATTTCAAGTATATGTCTCGCACCACCATCAAGAGACAAATCCTCACAGATTTAGTGGCTGAGTTTACAGAGTCTCCACTAGAAGAAGATAGAGAAAGGTAGAACCTTCATCTTGGAAGGTATACGTTGACAATGCAACTAATCACAGAGGATTTGGGATAGGGCTAGTTGTGGTGTCTCTTGAAGGGATTATTATTAAGAAATCCTTAAGGTTAGGCTTCTCAGCCACGAACAATGAGGCTGAATATGAGGCTTTGTTGGTAGGAATGGCTATGGTTTAGAAAATGGGAGGAAAAACAGTAGATGTATTTCCAGATCTAAGATTGGTTGTGGGCAAAGTAAAAGGAGAATTGGAGGCTAGAGATTTGAGAATGCAAGAGTATTTGAATCAAGTTAGGCACTTGTAATTAAGGTTTATGTCTTTCACCTTACAGCAAATCCCTAGAAGCAGAAATATGCACTCAGATTCTCTTGCCACTCTCACAACCTTCTCGGCTTAGAGTTTATCTCGAGTTATCCTTGTTAAGGACTTATGTAAGCCTACTGAGATAAAGAGGGGGAAAGTCTAGATTCATCAAATTAGGGTAGGACCTAGTTGGATGGATTCTATTGTGCTATTCCTTAAGGATGACATCTTGCTAGAGGAAAAAAGGGAGACCGACAAAGTGCGAAGAAAGGCTCCTCGTTTTTGGCTATCCGAGAATCAAAAATTATACAAGCACTTTTTTTCTAGGCCATATTTGCTATGTGTCCATCCTGAGGCAGTAGAGCCACTTCTAGAAGAGTTACATGAAGGGATTTGTGGAAGTCATACTCGGGGTAGATCATTTTCTTACAGGACCTTCACTTAAGGGTATTGGTGACCAAATATGCAAAATGAAGCACAAGAATACGTGAAGAAGTATAACCAATGTCAGAGATTTTCTCCAAATATTCATCAGTCAGGGGGTGTCCTTAATCATCTGTCTGGTCACTAGCCTTTTTCTCAATGGGGCTTGGACATTGTAGGGCTCTTCCCTAAAGCAGCAGGAAATAGGAGATGGCTTTTGGTTAGCATTGATTACTTCACCAAGTGGGTTGAAACTGAATCACTAGCAAATATTAGGGATATGGATGCCAAGAGGTTTGTGTGAAAGAATATTGTCACTCTATTTAGGATTCCTCATACCCTCATCTCAAACAATGGACTTTAGTTTGACAGCAAAGCTTTTAGAAGGTACTGTTGTGAATTAGGTATCAAGAATACGTATTCGACTCCGGCTTATCCACAAGGAAATGGATAGGCCGAGGCTGATAAATAAGGTCATAGTAAATGGACTCAAGAAAAGGTTGGACGATGTAAAAGGTAAATGGGTGAAAGAGTTACTACATGTTCTCTGGACATATCGGACTACCCCTCGTAGGTCAACAGGGGAGACATAATTTTCAATGACTTATGGGGCCGAGGCAGTGATTTCTCTGGAGATTAGATTCGCAATGCTGAGGACAAGCTTGTTCACTACGAACAACAATAACAGCTCAAGCTTGTTCACTACGAACAACAATAACAGCTTATTAAAGAGAAGCCTAGATTTGATTGAAGAGCAGAGAGAAAATGCCAAGGTTCAGTTAGCATATTATTAGCAGAAGCTCAGGCAGGGGTATGACTTAAGTGTGAGGTTAAGACCATTAGCACTTGGAGACTTAGTATTAAGAAAAGTTGTTGGTACTGCAAAAAACCCAGTATAGAGAAAGTTGGGGTCCAATTGGGAAGAGCCATACCGTATCACCTCGGTAGCTAGTATAGGGGCCTATTTCCTAAAACATTTAGATGAAAATGTCATACCACATCCTTGGAATGTAAATAACCTACAAATGTATTGTTATTAATGAAAGACAACTCATCCATGTTGTTACTTGTGGCATTATGTGTTAAATTTATTACTTGTTTGAATATTAAACAAAACCTTGATCATGCCTGACTCCTTAAACCACATACTTTGGGTAAATTAATATTCTCTATTACTTGTTTGAAAATTAAACAGAACCCTGGTCATGTCTAGCTCCTCGGACCACATACCTTGGGTAAATTAATATTCCTTATTACTTGTTTGAATATTAAACAGAATCTCGGTCGTGTCTAGCTCCTCGGATCACATACCTTGGGTAAATTAATATTACCTATTACTTGTTTGGATATTAAACGGAATCTTGGTCATGCCTGGCTCCTTGGACCACACACCCTGGGTAAATTAATATTCCCTATTACTTGTTTGAATATTAAGTAGAACTTTGGTCATACCTGGCTCCTCAGACCACATACCCCGGGTAAATTAATATTCCCTATTACTTGTTTACATATTAAATAGAACCTTGGTCATGCCTGACTCCTCAGACCACATATCTTGGGTAAATTAATATTTCCTATTACTTGTTTGAATATTAAACAGAAACTTGGTAAATTAATATTCCCTATTACTTGTTTGAATATTAGAAAAAGTGATTATAACTTTAAGTGAAAGAAAGCCATGTGAAAGACTTACTAGGGCAAGTCCTTCTTTAGACTAAGAAACACCTTGTGTTTCTTCATGGACCTGAAATCAGCCACATCTCAGGGCAGTAGAAGAGCCCGCTCCACAGCATTGGCCACATACCCGACCTTCTCATGCTAGAACTCTTTTATGGAGGTCCAGCATCAAAGGGGGGTTCCAAGTTGCTACCTTGACTTGGTAGTCAGGCCCCTTCTCCACCATGGACCCTTCACTTGAGGATCGGGTATGGGTAGCTTTGGCCGCTTTGGCTCCCCTTTGGGGCTCAACCTCCTTAGAAGGAAGGCCTTTTCCTTCTTCCACCATCTCCTTTCCCTTTTGGTCCCTCTTCCTCTTCTTATTAGCAGGATCAGGTTCGGAAGCCTAAGTACAGGGTGGGGTAGGGGGCTTGGTTTGAATGGCCTTTTCGAGCACATTCCCTCCAGCAGGTCTAGGAGGCCTGATTAGCTTCGTTGTATCACCATGGTGTCAAGGATAATGGAATCTGCCTAAGTATGGCTTACTTAAGCTAGAGGGAGTTGGCTGAAGTCAGCAACTAGAGGTTCCAAAGGCAGAGGTTAGTGAAAAACCTTAAAATCATCCTCAAGTTCTGAGATTTCAACTACTTTTTCTTCTTCTTCCTTAATAGTTGCTTGAGAATGAGCTGTTTCTTCCTCGGCTGCACACGAAAAAGGCAACTCTGCTTGCTATACGCCCTTTGGAATGAGATAGGTGATGAGAAAACCAAGGATTGCAATATTGATTTGATGCAAGCGCAGGTCTCTCGCTTCGATCACACACTTGGGTGCTTGGAAACTAGACGAGAGTGGGTTGTAGCCAAGGACGAGGTGGGCCGCTCTTAATTTCCCACCGATGTGGACAAAGATTTCAGCTTTAAGTCTCTTCGTCAAATCAGGCTTGTTAACGAGGCTCAAGTTTGGAATAGTAGAGTGTTTATCTGCAAACTCACCAAAAACCAAAAACGTTGTTTGGAAACGGCGTGGATAAAATAAAGAGATAAGTGGCAAATAAAAATAAGGGGTTATTGTTAATATCCTACAAAGGTGTTATTATTAATGATAGGCAACTCAGCCATGTTTTTACTTGTGGCATTAGGTGTTATATTTATTATTTGTTTGAATATTAAACAGAACCTTGGTCATGCTTGGCTCCTTAAACCACATACTTTGGGTAAATTAATATTCTCTTTTACTTGTTTGAATATTAAACAAAATCATGGTCATGTCTAGCTCCTCGGACCACATACCTTGGGTAAATTAATATTCCCTATTACTTATTTGAATATTAAACAGAACCTTGGTAGTGCCTAGCTCCTCGGACCACATACCTTAGATAAATTAATATTGCCTATTACTTGTTTGGATATTAAACAGAACCTTAGTCATGTCTGGCTCCTCGGACCACATACCCTGAATAAATTAATATTCCCTATTACTTGTTTGAATATGAAATAGAACCTTAGTCATGCTTGGCTCCTCAAACCACATACCTTGGGTAAATTAATATTCCCTATTACTTGTTTGAATATTAAACAAAACCTTAGTCATACATAGCTCCTCGAACCACATACCTTGAGTAAATTAATATTCCCTATTACTTGTTTGAATATCAAATAGAACCTTGGTCATGCCTGGCTCCTCGGACCACATACCTTGGGTAGATTAATACTTTCTAAACAAGTATTCATGTGTTAAATAGAACCTAGGTCAACTTTGGTTCCTAGGACCATATATCTTGGGTAAATTAACACCTATCCTTGTTTTGGTGTGCTGTCAGGTGGATGAACAAGTAAAACTATAAGTAGATAGAAGGTTTACCATTATTTAATGTTAAAAAGAAGAGCCTAAAAGCACACATAGTCAAGTGAATAATTTGTTTCATATGTATAAGTCATGTTTTTGAGGTTAAGAGTACATTCTGACAAAGGTTAAGGGCCTGAAAGACTTAACTTATTAGGTTATTGATAGCATAAGCTGTGCTAGTTACGTTATCACTTGAATAAGAAATTTTTAAAGTCCATAATGAGAGTATATCATGAATTGAAAGGGATTATAGATCGTACTTATATTGATTCAGTGCAGAGTACGATAGTAATTATATTTGGCTTTGCATAATTGTAATAAAGCATAAAATAAAGTTAACACTTGTCATTATATAAAGCCTTGAAAAAGGGGCAAAATAAAAACAACTCTAAAGATAACAACTACATTTACATAAAAACAAAAATCTATAAACTTTAACCTAAGCCCTATTTGATCTTCAATGGAAGGTTGTCTTTTCCTAGGGCCTTGATGAATCTGGCAGTTTCAATTGCTGTGGAGGCTGGACCTTTACCCTTGGGGTCCTCCTTAGCAAGTATGGGAAGAGTAGCTAGAACAATCTCAAGGTTTTGAGGGGCTTCTTTACCTTTAGAAGGGTCCCTGGGTGTAGTTAGAGGCTTGGTAGCTTTATGGACCGCTCCTTTGGTTGCATCTTTTTCCTTCTCAATGACCTTAGCTTGCTCTGCTTCCTTTAGAGGGCTGTTGGAAAAGGGGAGGACCTTGGCGGAGTTGTCCTTATCATCATCTGCCTCTTTGGAGGCCGTGTCTGCCTTGGGGTCTAAGGAGCTTGAGGCACAGATCGCTGGAGGATAGTAGACATTCTCTGCTCTCTTAAGGTTAGAAGAAGCCTCAACCCTAGCCTGGTTGAGGGCCTCATTCTACACTTGGAGGCAATATGTTTTACACACCCCCGAGACCTCAACCCTGAGTGCTTCCTCGGTCTCTGTGACCCCTACTTCGTAGCCATTCTGTTCAGCTTGGTCCCTAGCCTTCTCAGCCTCTTCCAGTTTATTCTTTAGGACCCTAATTTGCTCCCTAGCTACAGACAGCTGGTCCTCGGTCTGGCGGAGTTGTTTGCGTTAATTCTTTGCCTACCTCTTAGCTCCTTCCAAGGCAGCCTCGACACTCTTTTTGTCTCGGTCCACCTCTGTTAGGTTGTTGTTCAACTCTTGAATTCTTTTTTCTGCTACATTGAAAGTGTCCATAGCAACGATGCACCTGCCCTCCTCCTCCTTCATTTGCCTGTAGGAGCTGTTCACCGGCTCTTCGGCCCTATATGCAACTTGGACAGCCTTTCAAGGACAAAATACAATGATTAGAAAAAGCAATTATAACTTTAAGTGAAAGAAAGCCATGTGAAAGACTTACCAAGGCAAGGTCCCTCTTTAGACTAAGAAACACATTGTGTTTCTTCATGGACCTAAGATCAGCCATGTCTACAGGCAGCAGACGGGCCTGCTCCATAGCATTGGTCACATACCCAACCTTCCCGTGCTAGAACTCTCTTATGGAGGTCCAGCACCAAAGAGGGGTTCTAAGCTGGTACCTTGACTTGGCAGTCAAGCCTCCTCTCCACCATGGACCCTTCACTTAAGGATCGGGTATGGGTAGTTTTGGCCGCTTTGGCTCCCCTTTGGGGCTCAACCTCCTTGGAGGGAAGGCCCTTTCCTTCCTCTACCACATTTTTTCCCTTTTTGGTCCCTCTTCTTCTTCTTCTTCTTATTAGTAGGATCAGGTTATGACGCTTGAGTAGAGGGAAGGGCAAGGGGCTTGGTCTAAATGGCCTTTTCGAGCACATTCCCTCCAGCGTGGGACTCTAGCAGGTCTAGGAGGCTTGATTAGCTTCGTTGTATCACCATGGCATCAAGGACAATAGAATCTGCTTGAGTATGGCTTACTTAAGCTAGAGGGAGTTGATTGAAGTCAACAACTAGAGGTTCCGAAGGTGGAGGTTTCGAAGGTGGAGGTTTTGAAGGTAGAGGTTAGTTAAAAACCTCAAAATCATCCTTGGATTATGAGATTTCAACTACTTCTTCTTCTTTTTCTTCCTTAACAGTTTCTTGAGCATGAGCTGTTTTTCCTCGGCTGCACACAGAAAAGGCAACTCTACTTGTTGTACGCCCTTTGAAAAGAGATAGGTGATAAGAAAACCAGGGACTGTAATGTTGATTTGATGCAAGCGCGAGTCTCTCACCTTGATCACACATTTGGGTGCTTGGAAACTAGACAAGAGTGGGTTGTAGCCAAGGATGAGGTGGGCCGCTCTTAATTTCCCATCGCTGTGGACAGATTTCAACTTTGAGTCTCTTCATCAGATTAGGCTCGTTGACAAGGCTCAGGTTTGGAATAGTAGAGTGTTAATCTGTAAACTCACCAAAAACAAAAAACGTTGTTAGGAAATGGTGCATATAAAATAAATAGATAACTTGCAAATAAAAATAAAGGGTCATTGCCCAACACTCTGTTATCCCATGAACCTTTTTGTACCCTCTCGTGTTGGACAATGAAGTTCATCATGTCATTCCCCTAAAATGATTAAGTAATCCTTGTCCATACCCTTATTGAACTCTAGGAGACACGATATAAGCCTGACCTTGGTGACTCTGGTTTTTAGATAGTACACCTGCCCTGTTAGTTTGTGAAGATTGTAAACCCAGTTGACATCATAATGGGATAGGTTCACATTCATCCTTTCATTAAGGGCTTCTACACTACCTAAAATTCTAAACATATTGGGGCGCATTGGGTGAGGGAAAGCTTATGAGCTATTAGATAACCCCTAGTAACTCTACCCATAGGGATTCTCATCGCTTCTTCTATAAAGGCAATCATGAGGATTACTATCTCTCCATCCTACCTCCTGGTATGACATTCCCCCTGTTTGCAATACCTGATGGAAACCCATGGTGGGATTCAATATTGAGCTTTAAAGCTCTCTATACCCTTTGGAGTGTCTACTAGGTAAGCGAATCTACCCATGTTTAAGAAAGGTTGAAGGTGGAAGGAAGGTGAGGAGAAATTAGGGGAGCCGAGGAAGAAAGGGCTCTAAATAAAGAAAAATAGAAGATAAAATAAGTGAAAATACTGAAAAGACTTACGGAAGGGGAGAGGGCTCCTCGAACTAGCTCTTAAGATTTAAGAGTGCAAAACGTGAAGCAAATGAAGTCTTCATGCAGTATATGTATCAGAGGGAAAAGCGAGTGGGAGAATTCCTGCCTAAGCCCCTATAAAATCCTTGGTCATTGGGTCTTCATCGTACCATAGATCGTGGAGAACATGGAGCCGCAGAAATTAAATGCAGGTGCGTCTCGGATGCTGAAACGTCATGAGCGTGCTTCAAACAGTTGAAAAGACACCTATACAGATAGAAGTGATGTATGAGAAGAGCAGAATAATTGTTGTAATATCGAAATCCTCCTTTCTAAAGAGCAAAAGAGGCAAATTTTGAGGGGGGCATTGTAGGGATGAGGGCTCAGAAGTGTATATTGGGCTGTGAGCCTTGTTTGAGAACATTTAGTAGTCTGAGGACAGGTAGGCTTTAACACAAAGGTTTGGTAAGGTTGTCCGAGGAGAAAGGCCTCCTAGGCTAAGCAGAGTAGAGATCAGAAGGTTTGGTTTGCCATCAGGAGCTACACTCTGGACGATTCTACTAGTAAGGATAAACATCAGAAGGGAATAGGATAGAGGGAAGCTAAGAAATATCTAAGAGAAATCTGTTACCGTCGCATTAAAGGCTTTGCAGCTAACTCTCTAGCCGCATTAATGTAGAGGTGATACCTGAATAGTGATATTCAGCCTTACAACTATTCCCAAAGACTTCAGGAAGGTATTGATGGGACGAAGATAAAAGCCAGCAACTTGATCTACACATGAAGGGTTGAGATGAAGCAAATAGGGCAATATAAAGAAGAAAGACCTCAATTACATGGGGGGTATCTGAGAATCTATAAAAAAAAGACTTTAGCACTAAGAATTAGAATTGTAATCAAGCTTAAGAGGAATATATTCAAGAACTACTCTCCTCAGACTTTGCCGAGGAAGAATTTCCTTGCACAAAACTTGTTTTTCTATGTTTTCTTATCATCTTTAATCCATTGTGAGTGTTATCCAAGCCATTGAAGCCTAGTTTTTAGCCCACTCTCTACAATATTGGGCTCTTTGGGCCTTAATCCTTTTCTATTTTGGGCTTAAGATCCAAAACCCGCCCCTACAGAAGCAATTCTATGGCCTAATGAAGGAGAGACAATATATATAAAACACAAAATCTTGGCTGTGGACATGGTTGGTTGTCTTGAGGAGAAGAGAGGGAGATGAGTTATGACGTGGTAAGTGTAGAGGATGAATGAATTCTCTAGTGGCTGCTAGTTAATTTGTGTTGTAACTTTCATCTATGCAATCAAGACACCAAAAAATACTTGGCTGGTTCCTTTTGCCAATGCCAATAGCAACCCTTTGGTCCACCAACATTTACAAAAAAATTGCATAAATCTATTTGATTTGAACCATAGAATATATTTTCGTTTCATAGGATGGTTGCCATTGCCAATAATCCAAAAGCAAATTTTGATTGGATGGTTGCTCAGGGCAAGAATATTGGAGAGGTATTTTGGGATCATTCTTCGTCAATTTGTTGAAATCTTGGAAAGTTCTTGTGGTAACTTCTAGGGAAATGCAAACATTGATAGAAGGGGCCTAGGTATATTCAGATCCTTAATTAAATCCTTCAGGACTTAAGAGTGTTATAATTTATCCAATTTATAAATACAAATTAATTTTGAAGGTACCGACTAAAATCAAATTTATTAATGATTTATTGATTTTTTTTATAAATGATTTATGGATTAAATTTTCTGCCAATGTCTTCAGAAATTTTAATTATAAAATTTTCATTGCTATTATTATTTTTTTCTTTTTGATAAGATTTTAATTGCCATTACAGGTTTAACAACAATTCTATCACAAAGTTAAGTTAAAGCTAAATTAGCATGCAATACATATTACATAGTAGATGAATCTAATATTTATGAACTGTATAAACTAAAAATTGTATCTTGCATCCTTAAAAACGTTATTCTGTAATGAATATTATATCTATATTTATGTACATATAAAAAGTTACTACATCCGTAAGAGTGATATGAATTTTTCATAGTAAAAAAAAAATGCGTAACATATTGTATATTATATATATGTATGTGTGGGGGGGGGGGGGGGGGACAAGGATCCAAATAATTGACAAAGTTCATATGGAGGTAAACCTCTAGAAAGGTAAATGGGTTATCCTCGAAAAGTATTCTTTTAACTTGTACTTGGGCTGAACTGTCATAATGGGCGAGAACTCGGAGGGCACCTACCTAACTTCGGAAGGTTGAGGGATAGAGTCATAGGGAGCACGGCGAAGTCCGAGGAGAGACAAAGGTAACTTGGTGTTGAGCATGGAAAAGAAGAAAAAGAAATGACAAAGTGGCCATCTCCTCCAGATTAAATGCATTGCAACCACTTAACTGACTACATTAATGGATAAATGACCTTGAATAGTGTCCTCACAACTAATACCCTAGTGTAAAAACCTTCTAGCAAGGTCTTGATGAGACAAATATCAAGGAAGTCTGATCATGACCCTTCAAATGTAAGATCCAGATGCACCTTAGCTAAGATATATAAAGCCAAGAAGCATCTAGATCATGTGGAGAGAGAGAGAGAGAGAGAGATGTTAGGGACATATTTTTATGTAATTGGCATATCCTTTGAAAAAACGCACTTTATTGGTATTTGGATAATTCTAATTAGGTTCGAGATGATTATTACAAGTGGTTAAATTGAAGCATGAAGATTACTCAACAACTACTCAAGAAAAGTGCAAACTGCAGGTCTCGATACCTCCTCGACAGAATCTCGATCTGTCGAGATTCATTAAATCTTGACAAATGTCTCAATCGATCAAGCTTACGGGAGTCAGATTATAGCCAGCAACGTTTTACTTTAAATGGCTAGTTGTTTATGGGTTTGTATAATTCTTATTGGACTAGGAAAACCTAAGGTTTGTGTAAACCTATTTGGAATAGGAGAGCCCATTAAGCTCCTATTTAAAGCAGGTGGAAAAAGAAAAACCTAACCTTAGAGAGCTTCATAAGGCTTTCTTTTTGAAACCTTAGCCTCCTCTTATAGAACAAAGAGTTCTTGCTGTGTTTCTTGTACGCCTTTGGGTTTTGTAACCAAGCAAAGTCTCTTGCACCAACATTGAAGATCTTATTGTGTTTCTATGTGAAGCTGCTGCAAATCAATTACAACAATCAAAGGGTTGCTGTGGAGTTAGTCATTACTGGGATTTGTGCAAAGGAATAAGCCACGTACTGGGATCCGCGCATTAAATTGGTTAGTCATGTATTGGGAGCCGTGCATCGAAAGGAGAAACCGTCACTACAAAACAAGTCTAATTGGGTATTGGGGTAAGGGTTCAACTGTAAGTTGGTAAGATACTGGATTCCTTTACTTCTAACCGCTTGTTGTGATAATAATAGAGTTTTGGGAGTGGTGATCTTAAATCACTCGGTGGAATTTTTGCCATGTAGGTTTTCTCCATTCGTCAACAAATCACTGTGTCATTTATTTTCCGCTGCATACTTTAGATTATTGATGATTTGTTTGTGCTACCACGCTATTTGCATGCTAATTTGATTAATTAATAACTTGGCTAATTAATCAATTTAATTCATCATAAGGGTTCATCACATTTGTGTCCTATCAAGTGGTATCAGAGCAGGCACATTTTGATTAGGGTTTAATCTTTGATGTGTGATCCATTGACCCCTGTTGTCATCAAAACTCTTGATTGTTTTGATCTGTATGATCGTGTGTTGAATGATGATGATGATTTTCAAGATGCCTATTGCAAGCTTTATAATATTTGTATGAAATCTATTGAGTGTTCTACAAAATTAAAAGCTAATTTTAAAAAGGTCAAACTTGAAAGAGATGATTTGATTGCAAAATTGGATGAAGAAATTATTTGAATGAGAAATTTAAAAATCAAATTTCATCTCAGGTGGACAAAATTAAGAGTTTGGAAGAGCAACTAGTTGAATTTAAAACTAAAGTTGAAAATTTAACTAGTGCCAAACTTGTTGTTGAGCCTAACTCAAAAGAAAAAGTTTTTTATATTCCTTCATTTAAAAAGAATGATCAAGAGTTGAAGGCTAATATTGCTAGGACAGACAAAGGTAAACAATCTGATGTTAACGCTGAAGTTTCTAAACCTATGTCTAAAACTCCTTCAAAGATGAAAGAAAAATCTGTTTTTGTCCCCACTTGTCATCATTGTCACATTGTTGGTCATATTAGGCCAAATTGTCCCAAGTTGAGGACCCTGTCAACCTCTAAGGTTAGACCTCCTTCTAGGAAGCTGAGTATCTCTAAACCTGCTCATGTTTGTCACCATTGTGGTGTTTCTGGACATATTCATCCTAATTGCTTTAAGTTGTATCCTCATAAGCAATTGTCCAAACAGTCACAGGTTTCCTCTCGAGGACCTGCACCTTTGTTTGGAGAGTCATTAAAAGCTTTGAGCTTTTTACCTCAATTTCAAGAGAATTTTAATTCTTCTATGTCCTTTAATAGACATACTAGGACACGTGCCTTTTCATTTTCACGGCCAAAGACTTATGCTGTGTGGGGTGAGAAAGGAGTCTAAGACTTAATTTTCTTTTCTGTTTGTCCTCTGCTTTAATTCTTTCTATCTAAAGTAGGATTCTCTTTACTTGATTTCTTATCTACTTTTGGAATCATGCTATCATGCATCTGCATCATTCTATCATGTTTTCATGCATTTGCATCTTTCTGTCATGTTTTCATGTTGTTTGTTTGTTTTTGTTTAGTTGTTTAGTTTTTATTTTGTTTTGTTTTCAAAATAAAAATAAAAAAGGGAAAAAAATAAAAAAAATATAAAAATAGTGTGTGTTTGTGTACATTGGTTCTTGTGAACCTTAAAATGACCATTGAAACAGAATTTTCTAAACTTTGTATCTCTTATAGCTTAGATGAGCATCCTTATGCACAATTAAGCCAGTGAGCTTTGTGGCACTTTGTTTGTGATGAGTAAGGTTAAGTAATCTCTTATACTTAACACTCGTATCACTCTTTTTGATAGGTAAGACTAGAAATTCCTAAGAGAAAGGCATAAATAACTATCTCATCACTGTTACCCGCCAATCATGAAATGACATCTGTATGTTTCGGCATAGCAAAAGTGCAATGTCAAAAACTGAACATAATTGGGTATTTGTTTTCTCTCTTATATGCCCATGCATGATATACTTAATAAAAGAAAATATGCAAAGAAATAAAAAGCAAAAAGAACCAAATGTTTTAAAAATATGATTGCAAGCGTGTATTCTAGGAGATGTGGGAGTTATAGGATGTACCTCGAAGGTGATAGTCCCCATCAAACAGTTATGATTGTGTGTAAGTTAAAGTGATTTTCTCATATCTCAAATCATCATAACTTTGAGACATTTATGCAATCTTGTGATATTTTTTACACACAACACGCAATATTCTTTACTATTCTTGATACATGTGCAGGTACATTGTGATTTGGTCATCACAAGGTTTACATGCATTAATGTATGCTCACTAAACTGTCTTAACTTATTTTTGAAATATAAAATTGGTTAGACTTGTTTAGTGTGTGTGTGTGTTTTGGATCAAAATACATGACATTTTTCTTGTTGAGAGATATTTTTGAGAGGTTAATATGTTGTTTGGATCTTTGTTTGAGTTGCATGCTTGATTGCATTCACATCTGTGTTTTTCTCTTCTTGAAAAATTGCTTTTAAGCCATCTCGACACCTTCTCGATCCATCGAGGTTGGCTCGATAGCTTCTCGACACTTCCCGATCTATCGAGATACCCTTGCATGCATTTTATCTTTCTTTGTTTTGCATGTTTTCCGTTTGTGTCCATGGCATCTTGTTTTTCTTTTTCTTGTAGGTCTATGGCTCCCTGTTCTCCTCATTCCCTCTATATCTGTTTTCTGTCTTTCTCTGGTCAAGTCTTTTGGCTTTTCATACCTTTTGACAATCGTGTCAAAAAGGGGGAGAAATTTGAGTATTGTATGTCATTCCTTAGGGGGAGTAATAGACTTAGGGGGAGAACTTCATGTTAAAAGGAGAGTTAGTTTAATACACATTGATATTGATATATTTTTATGTTGTGTATCTTTTGGTTTTGTAACCATTTTTACATACATGATGCTTATCAAGTGGTATAAGTGATGATGTATGTGTTTCACTCTTTATCTCACATGTATTGTTTCTTTTCTCTATTTATACACATGTTTCTTGTTTATTCAACTTGTCATTTTTTTCCACATAGTACCTTGATGTGTTTTGTTTAGTACCTTTCAGGAAAGACAAGTTAAAGCCAAGTCAAGATTCCGAACTTTCTTCTTGCAGCAACTTCCAAGGTTCAAATCTTTTAGACTAGGCTTATTTATTCTTGAGTAGAATGTATTTTAGGACATTCAATGTACTCTTATGGTTTTGTCACGGATTGCCAAAGGAGGAGATTGTTGGGGACATATTTTTATGTAATTGGCATATCCCTTGACAAAATGCACTTTACTTGTGTTTGGATAAATCTAAGTAGGTTCAAGATGATTCTTACAAGTGGTTAAATCGAAAACATGAAGATTACTCAACCACTACTCAAGAAAAGTGCAAACTGCAGGTCTCGATACCTTCTCGACAGAATCTCGATCGGTCGAGATTCATTAAAGCTCAATAGATATTTCGATCGATCGAGCTTATGGCAGTCAGATTATAGCCAGCAATGTTTTTTCTCTAAATGGCTAGTTGTTTATGGGTTTGTATAATTCTTATTGGATTAGGAAATCCCAAGGTTTGTGTAAACCTATTTGGAATAGGAGAGCCCATTAAGCTCCTATTTAAAGGAGGTGGAAAAAGAAAAACCTAACCCTAGAAAGCTTCATAAGGTTTTCTTTTTGAAACCCTAGCCTCCTCCTATAGAAGAAATAGTTCTTGTTGTGTTTCTTGTACGCCTTTAGGTTTTGTAACTAAGCAAAGTCTCTTGCACCAACATTGAAGATCTTATTAGTGTTTCTATTTGAAGCTGTTGCAAATCAACTACAACCATCAAAGGGTTGCTGTGGAGTTAGTCACTACTGGGATTCGTGCAAAGAAGTAAGTTGCGTACTAGGATCCGCGCATCAAATTGGTTAGTCACGTACTGGGAGCCGTGCATCGAAAGGAGAAACTGTCACTACAGAACAAGTCCAATTGGGTATTGGGGTAAAGATTTAACTGTAGGTTGGTAAAGTACTGGGATTCTTTTACTTCTAACTGCTTGTTGTGATAATAGTGGAGTTTCGGGAGTGATGACCTTAAATCACCCGGTGGGATTTTTGCCGTGTAGGTTTTCCCCATTCGTCAACAAATCACCGTGTCATTTATTTTCCGCTGCATACTTTAGATTATTGGTTATTTGTTTGTGCTACCATGCTATTTGCATGTTAATTTGATTAATTAACAACTTGGCTAATTAATCAATTTAATTTATCACAAGGTTTCGTTGCATTTGTGGCCTATCAAGTAATATCAGAGCAGACACACTCTGATTAGGGTTTAATCTTTGATGTGTGATCCATTGACCCTTGTTGTGATGGAAACTCTTGATTGTTTTGATTTGCATGATCTTGTGTTGAATGATGATGATGATTTTCAAGATGCCTATTGCAAACTTTATAATATTTGTATGAAATCTCGTGAGTGTTCTACAAAATTGAAGGCTAATTTTAAAACGGTCAAACTTGAAAGAGATTATTTGATTGCAAAATTGGATGAAGCAAATAATTTGAATGAGAAATTTAAAAGTCAAATTTCATTTCAGGTGGACAAAATTAAGAGTTTGGAAGAGCAACTAGTTGAATTTAAAATTGAAGTTGAAAATTTAACTAGTGCCAAACTTGTTGTTGAGCCTAACTCAAAAGAAAAAGACTTTTATATTCCTTCATTTAAAAGGAATGATCAAGAGTTGCAGGCTAATATTGTTAGGATAGACAAAGGTAAACAATCTGATGTTCACGCTAAAGTCTCTAAACTTATGTCTAAAACTCCTCCTAGGACGAAAGAAAAATCTGTTTTTGTCCCCACTTGTCATCATTGTCACATTGTTGGTCATATTAGACCAAATTGTCCTAAGTTGAGGACTCTGTCAGCCTCTAAGGTCAGACCTCTTTCTAGGAAGCTGAGTATCTCTAAAACTACTCATGTTTGTCACCATTGCGGTGTTTTTGGACACATTCATCCTAATTGCTTTAAGTTGTATCCTCACAAGCAATTGTCCAAACAGTCACAGGTTTTCTCTCAAGGACGTACACCTTTGTTTGGGGAGTTATTAAAAGCTTTGAGCTTTTAAACTCAATTTCAGGAGAATTTTAATTCTTCTATGTCCTTTAGTAGACATACTAGGACATGTGTCTTTTCATCTTCACGGCCAAAGACTCGTGCTGTGTGGGTGAGAAAGGAGCATAAGACTTAATTGTCTTTTCTATTTATCCTCTACTTTAATTCTTTCTATCTAAAGTAGGACTCTCTTTGCTTGATTTCTTATTTGCTTGTAAAATCATGCTATCATGCATCTGCATCCTTCTATCATATTTTCATGCATTTGCATCTTTCTGTCATGTTTTCATGTTGTTCGTCTGTTTTTGTTTAGTTGTTTAGTTTTTATTTTGTTTTGTTTTCAAAATAAAAATAAAAAAGGGAAAAATAATCAGAAAAATATAAAAATAGTGTGTGTTTGTGTACATTGGTTCTAATGAACCTTAAAATGGCCATTGAAACAGAGTTTTCTAAACTTTGTATCTCTTGTAGCTTAGATGAGCATCCTTATGCATAACTAAGCAAGTGAGTTTTGTGGCTCTTTATTTGTGATGAGTAAGGTTAAGTCATCTCTTATACTTAACACTCGTATCACTCTTTTGACTAGAAAATCCTAAGAGAAAGGCATAAATAAGTATCTCACCACTGTTACCCTCCAATCATGAAATGACATCTGTATGCTTCGGCATAGCAAAAGTGAAATGTCAAAAGCTTAACATAATTGGGTATTTCTTTTCTCTTTTATATGTCCATACATGATATGCTTAATAAAAGAAAATATGCAAAGAAAAAAAAAGCAAAAAGAACAAAATACTTTAAAAATATGATTGCAAGCATGTATTCTAGGATATGTGGGAGTTATAGGATATATCTCAAATGTGATAGTCTCCATCAAACAATTATGATTGTGTGTGAGTTAAAGTGATTTTCTCATATCTCAAATCGTCATAACTTTAAGACACTTATGCAATCTTGCGATATTTTTCACACAAAACATGCAATATTCTTTGCTATTCTTGATACATGTGCAAGTACAATGTGATTTGGCCATCACAAGATTTGCATGCGTTAATGTATGTTCACTAAACTGTCTTAATTTATTTTTAAGATATAAATTTGGTTAGACTTGTTTAGTGTGTGTGTGTGTGTGTTTTGGATCAAAATACATGACATTTTTCTTGTTGAGAGATATTTTTGAGAGGTTAATATGTTGTTTGGATCTTTTGTTGAGTTGCATGCTTGATTGCATTCACATTTGTGTTTTTCTCTTCTTGAAAAATTGCTTTTAAGCCATCTCGACACCTTCTCGATCCATCGAGGTTGGCTCGATAGCTTCTTGAAACCTCTCGATTGATCAAGATACCCTTGCATGCATTTCATCTTTCTTTGTTTTGCATGTTTTCCGTTTATGTCCATGGCATCTTGTTTTTCTTTCTCTTGTAGGTCTATGGTTCCTTGTTCTTCTCGTTCCCTCTATATCTGTTTTCTGTCTTTCTTCAGTCAAGTCTTTTGACTTTTTATACCCTTTGACAATCGTGTCAAAAAGGGGGAGAAATTTGAGTATTGTATGTCATTCCTTAGGGGGAGTAATAGACTTAGGGGGAGAACTTCATGTTAAAGAGAGAGTTAGTTTGATACACATTGATATTGATATATTTTTTGTGCTGTGTATCTTTTGGTTTTGTAACCATTTTTACATACATGATGCTTATCAAGTGGTATAAGTGATGATGTATGTGTTTCGCTCTTTAACTCACATGTGTTGTTTCTTTTCTCTATTTATACACATGTTTCTTGTTTATTCAACTTGTCATTGTTTTCCACATGGTACCTTGATATGTTTTGTTTACTGCCTTTCAGGAAAGACAAGTTAAAGTCAAGTCAAGATTCCGAACCTTCTTCTTGCAGTAACTTCCAAGGTTCAAATCTTTTA
Organism: Castanopsis chinensis; assembly: GCA_032878915.1. NCBI lineage: Eukaryota > Viridiplantae > Streptophyta > Magnoliopsida > Fagales > Fagaceae > Castanopsis > Castanopsis chinensis. The sequence continues at coordinate 1,796,697 of JAVQMG010000089.1, forward strand.
GACTAGGCTTATTTATTCTAGAGTAGAATGTATTCTAGGACATTCAATGTACTGTTGTGCCACTCACCTTTCAGATTTGTGCAAATCAAGCCATTGCCTAAAAAAATCAGCCCCACATACGTGCTCGTCGGTCACCCGTGAGGAAAGCCACGCGCCACAAGGGCGCTCTGTCAGACTCGTGGCCTGCCGATCTGCAAAACCAGAGAAGTCCGGCCGTTAATCTATCTCACACGTGCCTCCACGCATCGCCACGTTTCTGGTTATCCTCCACCCATCGGTGGATGCTGTCATGCTCCTGCCACGCGCTGAAGAACCATTGATGATTTCATTTGACATCATCTGATGACGTTAGCAACCACGTAAGCACGTCCATTTCAGTCCTAGCCACGTTAGCACCATGTCATAAGATGACATTAGCTTCTCTACAACCCGATCCATGGACCAACTCGGAAACTCAGAAGCGACCCGGACCATGTGCCGTTGACTTTTGGCTGACGGTTGACTTTGATCTTTTGGGTTTGACTTTGCATTGACCATTGACCAAAAGTCAAAATTTTCGATAGGGCCTATCCTGCTCAATTTTTCCGATAGATTTCATTTTTGGACTCTGTTTTTTCATTTGAAACTCTAAAATTGGTCAATTGACATATTTTTCATTGTGGTTTCTTCAAATGCATTCTTCAAAGAATCTCCAAAGGATCTTCTTAAGCTTATCCAACCTGAAGCCTTCATCGAGCTTCCTCCTTGAGTTTGAGAGAGGGTGTTAGAAATATATTAGACATATTAGCCCAATGTAACAGGCCCAAGCCCAAGCCCAAGCCCAAGCCCAAGCCCAAGCCCAAGCCCAATCCTGCTTGTACAAGTAGTCTAGGGTTTAGTCCCATATATATACTCATGTTAGGGTTCATTGTAACACAGGTTATTGTACTACACTCTTATACAATAAATATCTAGCCCTTAAGGGATTCCTCCGTGGATATAGACCGACAAGGTTGAACCACGTAACCGTGTTCTCAGTGTTCCTATTCTATACTTCCCCTTTCACATCTACTCTAGCATATACAACATGGTATAACACATTGCGTTGCTAATAATGTTGTATTTAACACTTATAATTCTGAGAATTCTTTCTCAAGGCTCGTATATGGCTGTCCAGTACTTGAAGATTTGACAATGGCAAGAGATGGTCCAGATGGTGTGACTGACTTTGAAATTAAAGTACCTAAGCTGAAGCGTTTAACCACCAAGTTTACTTCAGTTGCAGCTGAATCTTCTGATTGCAAACTTGAGATATACACCCCAAACCTCAACTACTTTCGATATGATGGTGATTTGGACATAGTGATTTTCCTGGAAAAGCTAGCCAACTTAGTTGAAGCACATGTCCATCTTTTCGCTGAGGGTCATCAGGTTCGGAATCATGACAACAAGCATTATGGAGCCAGGATATTCAAGCTTTTAAGAGCACTAAATAGCGCTAAATTCCTTGAGTTATCTCTTGCTACAAACGTAAAAAAAAATCGCTTTTTATGTTTTGTCATTTCTTTTTTCTGACTATATCCAGTACAAGCCTTTTGACGTTGTTGTTGTACGTGTTTATAACCCTGTGGTGTAGTGCTTTTGTTTTGATTCTGTTTATCCTTCCATATACCAAAATTTGGTCCTATTAAAGTTTGAAGTTAAATCTAACTAGCACGTGCTACAATCCTTGCTCCTTGTGGCTTCTAATTTAGAAGTTCTTGTTGTTTATAGGGTTAGTTAACTTAACCAGAGGATATTTTATAGTTATTGTTTCATAAACTAAAACTTATGATCTGTTGTACTGTGTATACTGTCATTAGGAAGTACAAGATGCTAAAGATAACCGTTTTATTGGATGGTGATACCAGATGATTCTGTTTGTTCATTTTTCTCGTCTTAGAATTTTTTATGATAATGGATTTGAAGAAGTATACAATGATGTCATATTTGTAAGATATATTCTAAAGGAGACGAGATTCTTAAACAAAGTGACAATGAAAGTTTTCACTACACATTCGAAGGAACGTCTTCTCTAGAAGCTATCAATGGTCCCAAGGCAATCAACAACATGTATACTCAATGTTGAGTGTGGTATATAAATTTAATTGCACTGCAAGAAAAAAGATATAATACAACAAGTATTATTGCAACAAAAAGAAATAATGGATGTAATATATATACTATTGTATCTCTAGGTTGAGTTTTGTTGTAATAATAACTTGAATTTATTACAGCAATATGAGATTGTAGCAATAATTATTATGTTACGTTCGAGCCATGCATGAATACATAAAAAATGTGCAAACCATCCAAGCAAGAAGTCCAAACTGTGAAAATATAGGCCAAGCGGTGCATTAAATTCAAGCCTATCTTGACAGTTATTGAATAAAACTGTAACCTTTAGGCCATAACAATACACGGCTTTTCTTAAAAAACAATAACACAACACCATAACTTGAAGCAGAAAATTGTAATACAAAAATAACGGTTTTCTTAAATTCTAAAATGCAATCACATATTATACAATCATGAGATGAAAACTTGGCTCTGATACCAATTGTTGTATAAAAATCTGGTTTTGTATCTCATACAAAACACATAGCGGAAGCAACAAATAAGGATCTATTTCATTCATGATTGACAATGTTAGGACATATGTAGTTCAAGTTTGTTAACATATGTCGCTATTTTATGTAGTTGGCTAATCCTTTGACAAAACGCACTTTACTTGTATTTGGATAGATCTAGGATGTGTTTAATACTTCAAAGAACATGTGTTCAAGTTTAGTATTAAAACCATGAAGATTGGACCAAGAAACAAGTGAAGAAAAAGTGTGTACTAAAGCTGGACACCTGGTGGACACCTGGCGGATAGCTGCTGGACACCTGCGGACAGATAGCTATCTATCGAGCTATCTATCGAGGTATCTATCGAGATTTAATGAGGCTCGACAGCTGCCCGATCGATCGAGGTATCTATCGAGGTTACGGCAATTGAGATTTCCAGATCTGATTTTTGGGCCAGGCTTTTGTATTTGTGTAGGGTTTCTTTTCTCACAACCCTAGGCATATATAAAGCATCTTTTTGAGGCCGTCACAAAAGAGAATACAAGGAGAACACATGCAAAAGGTGACCGAAGCCTAATTCTCTCTGAAAGAAGCTACTGCGTCTTTGCGCCTTAGGGTTTTGTAACCAAGTGCTTCTTAATCTTCATCGTGTGTATGAAGTGAAGAACTTTGCAGCCAACATTCTTCTTCCTCAAGTTGGTGAGTGAGTCACGTACTGGGATTCGTGCAAAGGAGTTAGTCACGTATTGGGATTCGTGCATCAAAGGGTGGCGTTCATATATTGAAGAGTTCAGAGGTTCTGAAGCAGTAGAAGGTTTCTGCTGTGAGTTCATCTACGGGGATTGTAGAGTCTAGTGACAAAGGTTTTGTACTAGATCTGAAACTTCTCTTTACTATAGTGGATTGCTTTTCGGGAAGGTTTCCCCCCAGGTTTTTTACTATGAAACTGGTTGGTTTCATTGGTTTTCCTGGGTCATCATATCTTGTCTTATTTATTTTTCCGCTGCACTTAGTTTTGACATGATATTGATATTTGTTGTTTTAACAAGTTTTATGCATAATAAATCTAATTAACAACTTGGGTTTAAAACTTGTTAATTCTATCAACCGGGGTCTAAATTTCCCAACAAGTGGTATCAGAGCGGGTACACTCTGATTGGATTAATTTCCTGAGTGTGATCCTTGACCCCCGTTGTCATGGATCGTGGACAATCTCTTTTGATTCCTCCTTTATTTGATGGCACTAATTATGCGTACTGGAAAGTTCGTATGAAAGTGTTTTTGCAGGCTCTAGGTGAACAGGTATGGCAAGCTATTGAAGTTGGCTGGATTAAGCCAAAGAAAGCGCCAGTGGATTGGGATGATGCAACAATCACAGTGGCAAATTTCAACAGTAGGGCCTTGAATGCTTTGTTTTGTGGGGTGACCAATAAGGAATTCAAGAAGATATCATCCACGGAAGTTGCCAAGGAAGCATGGACCATTCTTGAGACCACCTATGAAGGTACCAAGGCAGTGAAGACTGTGAAGCTTCAAAGACTCACTAGTAGCTTTGAAGAAATAAGGATGGAAGAGGATGAGACATTTGATGAGTTCTATGCTAAACTCATAGATATTGTGAATTCTGCCTTCAACCTTGGAGAATCTATAGCAGAATCCAAAATTGTTAGGAAAATCCTTAGGTCCTTACCTGAAAGATTCCATGCCAAAATCACTGCCATTGAAGAAGCAAGGGACATTGATCAAATTCCTTTGACTGAGCTTGTAGGAAACCTTCAAACCTATGAGATGAGATTAGGCTCAATGGGAAAAGGTGGAAAGAGTAAAAATTTGGCTCTTAAGGGTATAGAGGAAGAGATTGAGGACTCTGAAGATGAAGATGAAGATGAAGATGATGATGATGATGAGGATGAGAATCTAACCTTCATAACTGATGAGATTATCAAGCTTCTTCAATTTTGGAAAAAGGATAAGGGCAAACCTCCTAGGAAAAGAAAATCCTCTAGGAAGGGTGAGAATGAGAAGCCCATCATCCAATGCCATGAGTGCAAAAGTTTTGGTCATATGAGGATAGAGTGCCCAAACTACTTTATGAGGGAAAAGGCCAAGAAGTCAGAAGGCAAAGGGTTGGTTGCTACTTGGAGTGACACTGAGAATGACTCTTCTGATGAGTACGTGGATGAATGTCGTCATGTTATGGCCTTTGCTGCTTCAACCGATAAGGTGATTGTGGAGAGTACTCAAAAGCCTAGTTCTGATAAGACTGGCTTAGGCTATGCTGTCTCCTCCAGCCCCTCCTCTTCCACGGCTTCTGGATCAAGGACTGTCATTGTGCCTCAATTTGAGAAAGGTAATAAAGGTATGAAATCCAAAACTGTTCTGGCTAATTCTAAATCCTTTGTTAGACCTCATGTTTGTCACCATTGTGGTGTTTCTGGACACATTCGTCCTAATTGCTTTAAGTTGTATCCTCATAAGCAATTGTCCAAACGGTCACAGGTTTCCTCTCAAGGACCTACACCTTTGTTTGGAGAGTTATTAAAAGTCTTGAGCCTTTTAACTCAGTTTCAGGAGAATTTTAATTCTTCTATGTCCTCTAGTAGTCATACTAGGACACGTGCCTTTTCATCTTCACGGCCAAAGACTCGTGCTGTGTGGGTGAGAAAGGAGCCTAAGACTTAATTGTCTTTTCTGTTTGTCCTCTGCTTTAATTCTTTCTATCTGTAGTAGGACTTTCTTTGCTTGATTTCTTATCTGCTTTTGAAATCATGCTTCTTGCATCTGCATTTCTTTTCTTGCTTTCATGCATATGCATCTTTCTTTCATGCATTCATGTTGTTTGTCTGTTTTTGTTTGGTTATTTAGTTTTTTTTTAAAATAAAAAAAAAATGGAAAAATCAGAAAAATACAAAAATAGTGTGTGTTTTGTACATTGATTCATGTGAACTTTTGGAATGGCCATTGAAACAGAGTTTTCCAAACTCTGTATCATCTATAGCTTAGATGAGCACTCTTTTTGCACAACTAAGCGAGTGAGCTTTGTAGCTCTTTGTTTGTGATGAGTAAGGTTAAGTAATCTCTTCTTCTTAACACTCGTATCACTCTTTTTGACGGGTTGAACTAGAAAATCCTAAGAGAAAGGCATAAATAACCATCTCACCACTGTTACTCGCCAATCATAATAAGACACCTGTATGCTTTGGCATAGCAAAAGTGCAGTGTTAAAAGCTTAACATCATTGGGTATTTCTTTTCTTTCTCTTGTATGCCCATGCATGATATGCTTGTTAAAAGAAAATATGCAAAGAAATAAAAAGCAAAAAGATTAAAAATGCTTTAAAATATGGTTGCAAGCGTGTTTTCTAGGAGATGTGGGAGTTATAGGATGTACCTCAAAGGTGATAGTCCCCATCAAACAGTTATGATTGTGTGTGAGTTAAAGTGATTTTCTCATATCTCAAATCGTCATGACAATGAGACACTTATGCAATCTTGCGATGTTTTCACACACAACACGCAATACTCTTTGCAATTCTTGATACATGTGCAGGTACAATGTGATTTGGCCATCACAAGGTTTACATGCGTTAATGTATGATAACTAAACTGTCATAACTTGTTTTTGAAACATAAAATTGTTAGACTTGTTTAGTGTGTGTGTGCGTGTTTTGAGATACATGTGCATCATATTTCTTGTTGAGAGATGTTTTTGAGAGGTTAATGTGTTGCTTGGATCTTTAGTTGAGTTGCATGCTTGATTGCATTCACATCTGTGTTTTTCTCTTCCTGAAAAACTGTTTTTAAGCCATCTCGACACATCCTCGACACCTCTCGATACCTGGCTTATCTGTCGAGATCTTCAGTTGCATGTTATCGCAATCTCGACACCTCTCGATAGCTAGGTGGATCGATCGAGAAAGTTTCTGTCTCCTCGATACCTTCTCGATAGCTGTTCGATCCATCGAGGTTTGCTCGATAGCTCCTCGATACCTCTCGATCTATCGAGAATCTCTGCATGCATTTTTTTTCACATGTTTTGCATGTTTCTCTTATCTTGTCATCCATAGCATACTGTTTCATCACATTCATGCATTTTTATGGATTCTTTGTGCCCCCTTGATCATCTTTATGTTTCTCGGTACACTCTGTCAATCGTGACAAAAAGGGGGAGAAATTGGAGAATTTGTGGTTTCTTTCTTTAAGATTCTACAAGTTAGGGGGAGAAATACATGCCCTTGTAAGGGGGAGTTGTGTTTCATCTTGCTAGGGGGAGTGTTTATCTCCTTGTTCATGTACCTAGGTCTTGTGACCATTTTTACATACAGCATGGTATTTATTAAGTGGTATATATATGATGATGTATGTTTTCTTCACCTATCTTTACATGTGTTGTTTCTTTTCTGTCTTTATACACATGTTTCTTTACTTGTATGCAATCTATTATTTCTGTTTCACACAAAGATGCCTTGATGTGTTTTGTTTATAAGTGTTTCAGAAATACAGGTTGTCAAAGTCTTTCATGCCATGAACTCTCTTCTTGCAAAGTTTTTCAAGAGTTTGTGTTAGGGTAGATTTTATTGTATTCAACAAGTGAGTATGAGTTGAGTGATTTATGACTTCTCTCATATCTTCATTTGACGGATTGCCAAAGGGGGAGATTGTTAGGACATATGTAGTTCAAGTTTGTTAACATATGCCGCTATTTTATGTAGTTGGCTAATCCTTTGACAAAACGCACTTTACTTGTATTTGGATAGATCTAGGATGTGTTTAATACTTCAAAGAACATGTGTTCAAGTTTAGTATTAAAACCATGAAGATTGGACCAAGAAACAAGTGAAGAAAAAGTGTGTACTAAAGCTGGACACCTGGTGGACACCTGGCGGATAGCTGCTGGACACCTGCGGACAGATAGCTATCTATCGAGCTATCTATCGAGGTATCTATCGAGATTTAATGAGGCTCGACAGCTGCCCGATCGATCGAGGTATCTATCGAGGTTACGGCAATTGAGATTTCCAGATCTGATTTTTGGGCCAGGCTTTTGTATTTGTGTAGGGTTTCTTTTCTCACAACCCTAGGCATATATAAAGCATCTTTTTGAGGCCGTCACAAAATACAAGGAGAACACATGCAAAAGGTGACCGAAGCCTAATTCTCTCTGAAGAAGCTACTGCGTCTTTGCGCCTTAGGGTTTTGTAACCAAGTGCTTCTTAATCTTCATCGTGTGTATGAAGTGAAGAACTTTGCAGCCAACATTCTTCTTCCTCAAGTTGGTGAGTGAGTCACGTACTGGGATTCGTGCAAAGGAGTTAGTCACGTATTGGGATTCGTGCATCAAAGGGTGGCGTTCATATATTGAAGAGTTCAGAGGTTCTGAAGCAGTAGAAAGTTTCTGCTGTGAGTTCATCTACGGGGATTGTAGAGTCTAGTGACAAAGGTTTTGTACTAGATCTGAAACTTCTCTTTACTATAGTGGATTGCTTTTCGGGAAGGTTTCCCCCCAGGTTTTTTACTATGAAACTGGTTGGTTTCATTGGTTTTCCTGGGTCATCATATCTTGTCTTATTTATTTTTCCGCTGCACTTAGTTTTGACATGATATTGATATTTGTTGTTTTAACAAGTTTTATGCATAATAAATCTAATTAACAACTTGGGTTTAAAACTTGTTAATTCTATCAACCGGGGTCTAAATTTCCCAACAGACAACATGCACTATGTAAATTTCAAAATTTAAGAACAAGATAGCGTACCTTAGTGTGGAGAAATTCAAAAGTATTATTGCAACAAAAAAAAAATAATGGATGTAATATATATACTATTGTATCTGTAGGTTGAGTTTTGTTGTAATAATAACTTGAATTTATTACAGCAATATGAGATTGTAGCAATAATTATTATGTTACGCTCAAGCCATGCATGAATAAATAAAAAAGGTGCAAACCATCCAAGCAAGAAGTCCAAACCGTGAAAATATAGGCCAAGCGGTGCATTAAATTCAAGCATATCTTGACAGCTATTGAATAAAACTGTAACCCTTAGGCCATAACAATACACGGCTCTTCTTCAAAAACAATAACACAACACCATAACTTGAAGCAGAAAATTGTAATACAAATAACGGTTTTCTTAAATTCTAAAATGCAATCACATATTATACAATCATGAGATGAAAACTTGGCTCTGATACCAATTGTTGGATAAAAATCTGGTTTTGTATCTCATACAAAACACATAGCAGAAGTAACAAACAAAGATCTATTTCATTTATAATTGACAACATGCACTATGTAAATTTCAGAATTTAAGAACAAAATAGCGTACCTTGGTGTGGAGAAATTCAAAACAAAGATTAGAAGCACTTGGGAACACTTTTAATCTTCACTCCAATTCCACTTTACGCCCAAGAAGTGTGGTCTCTCAATCAGTTTTCAAAGGGAGAATGAAAGCGTGTCTCACACTCTCTCTTTTTCTCTACGCTTCTTTTTTTTTTTTTTTTTTTTTCTAATCATAAAAAAGAAAATTTGTATGTTTTGATCAGGTCCATTATTCTCTCAGGATTAATAGCTCATGCAAATAAAAGTCGTGAGATTTATTATTCATTTGACAGTCATTAGGAGAATAATAAATCTCACGGCTAGTCAGTTCAATATGTCTTAACTCTTAAAATATATCAACATATCAACTAGAAGTCTCTATTTCCATGATCAAGACAAATCATCTTAGTTGATACGTTATAGTCTTCGCAGATGAAATATCTAATTTCATCACCGACTACGAACTATAAATTCTGAGTTTATAAAGAACTTGTGATTTATATCTTCTGTGACTAAATCACATAAATCACATACTATGCATCTTATGGACTATATGATAATGTCCAAATATTCATGTTACCATTATTTTAGATAAAAATAAAACAACTTTATTAAACACAACATTAAGTCATACATAATGTCATACATAGTATCATATAATAGGATTTAAGAGCACATATCCTAACATAAATTTCCCAACAACCACCATGAAAAAACCCACTTTACCACCAGGAACAAAACCCATAAAATCCACAACCACCTCCACCTACAAAACCCATAAAGCCACCACTAAAAAGCCTACCAAACACTAGTCACAACCATGGTGAGAATCAAACCAAAATCAAAATCCACCACCCCATATCAAGATGGACACCCACCTGACCAAACACTACAGCCACAACAAGAACCACCAAGAAACCTCCACAACAACTTCAAGAAACTGGCCACCATGCCACCACCAAACCTAGAAACCACACAATAGCCAAACCTAGACACTGGCCACAACAACCACAAAAATAAAACATGTTTCTTATGCTTTGATGGTAAAATATGCCAACATATGGCATATGGTAGTGCGGATACTAATGCTCTTATATGAGATTTGAAAGAGAGGCCGACAAAAAGTATGCAAATTGGATATATAGTTTGTGTTCTAGATTTGTACAAAACCTTATCTGATCTTCATTTATTTGCTTTTTTTTTTTTTTTCCTAATGGTGAGAATTTGAGGGGTTAGGCGGGAGTAAGAGCAACTAAAAGATCTATTTTAATATTTCACTTTACAATATATCCAATATCAAATATTTTATTTTTTTACCACTATATTTAAATATTATTTTTTGAATCTTTCTTTATTTTTACTCTATATCTCTTTCTTTCTCTTCTTCTTTGTCTCTCTCTCTTATCTAAAGGTATGTGTGGTTGGGATAATTTTTGAAAATGATGAAAAATTGAGAGTGGAAAATATGAGAGGAAATGGGTGGAGATGGGAATGGGTAGAGAAATGATAGAGCCCAACTATTTTCTCTCCAAACCCACCAAAACTTGATCTCCCCAAATTGGAGAGAAAATAGAAGTGAAAATGAGAAACTATGATTTTGACAATTTTGCTTCGCCACCAACAAGCAAGGTTTTTTTTTTTTTTTTTTTTTTTTTTATGGGGCTCATTTGACTTTTTGTCTTTTTTGTTAATTTCTTTTTCTTTTATCTGATTCTTCCGTTCTCATTTTTTTTTTCCCATTTTTTTTATTATTTGTTTTGGATCCTTTTGGCTTGTGATAAAAAAAAAAAAAAAAAGCAAAGTGTTTATACACATTTTTTTTAATAACAAATGAGTATAAAAAATGTTTTACTTTTTGTTTTATTTAATATGAACATAATTATAAATTTATACCATCTTTATTTTTCATAATTTTTCATCTATCAACTTTTCTTTCCTCTCAACCAAACACATATGAGAGAAAATTAATCCTCCTACTTTTCTATCTCGTCGAATCTGGTGAGATTTTGCCGAATCTGGTGAGATTTTGCCAAATCTGGCAGAAATCTAGGCAGATCTGATGAATTTTCACCAAATACTAGCCAGAAAATGTTGCAGTTTCCAAATTTTTTTCAGTTTTATGGTTGGGTCCAGTGAGTCGGGTTTAAGAGAGGAGAACCTACCAATCGACCCATCAGAGTTAGTTTTTAAAGTCTGAAACCTACCACCAACTGTCGAAGCTATTGAATTGGTTACAGGTGGGTGGATAGCCTTATACGTAACAACCCATGGCCACAACTGAAACCCATCAATGGCAACAAACAACACAAACAAAACCCACAGATTTGATCAAAGAGAGAGGTAGAGTCAAGAAGAGAGAGAGAGAGAGAGAATCTAAGAGAGAGAGAGGGAGTGAGCATTACAAGAAAAAAGACATAATACAACAAGTATTATTACCAAAAAAAAATAAAAGGATGGAATATGTATACTATTGCATCTCAAGGTCGTTTTTTTTTTTTTTTTTTTTTTTTTTTTTTTTTGTAATAGTAACTTAAATTTATTACATTAATATGAGATTGTAGCAATAATAATTATGTTACATCGAAATATGTTGGTGTAATAGGTAATTCTTATTTTACATTGAGATATGTTGTTACAATAGCTAATCTTTTATGTCACACTGAACTATATTGTTGTAATAGGTTAAATATTTATTTCACAACAAATTTTGTTGATGTAATAGAGGTGAGTAATTGAGTAGCGGGAAAATTTGGGAAACTGATGCTAGTTTTTTTTTCATTAATTTCCCCTCTCACACCCATGTCTATCTCTCTCTCTCTTTTTTTTTTTTTTTTTTCATCTCAATATTTCTCTCTAACCCACACATGTCTTCCTTTTTTTTTTTTTTCCTCATCTCAATTTCCCACTTTCTCTCACCACATCTATCTTCCTATTTTTTTCTCATCTCAAATTTAACTCACACTCACACCCATGCCTAACTCTTTATTTATTTATTTATTTATTTTTCATCTTAGTTTCTCTCTTTTTCTCATTTCAAATTCTCTCTCTCTATCTCACGCCTACCTCTTTTTCTTTACTTATTTGTATTGAAATGACAATTTGGCACTCACGAGCTAGTCACGAAATTCTCATTTTCACAGAATCTTCACCAAACTCTCACACACAACCCTTACATTAAATCCCACAAAAATACAGGGAAATGATTGAATATAATTACAATCAAATTTGACACGGAATTAAAGCCAACAAAAAGCATAGTTGTAAATCACAATTTACAAAGCTCTTGATTATAAGTTGTCAAATATCAAAATCCGTAGTTCAATATTCAAATATTTTAATTTAATTTCTTTATTAATGAGAATGATGGGGATGCTACTTTGATCAAGAAAGAAGAAAATAGCAATTAGAGGAAAGATGATCAAGAAGTAAATAGCGAGCATAGAAAAGCAAGTTAACGGAATTGTTCAGTACCATGCCATGAGCAATAAGGCTTATAAGTCTTAACCTAACGTAGCAGTAAGTCAATAACAAAGAAAAGTCTTTTGCTAGGAAACTTGGAAGGCTAGCTAGCTACAAAATATTTGGTCGTAATTTGCTTTTTACAAGCAAATGACACGGAGTTATGACTGACCAGGAGGGTCATGTATGATAAAAGCACCATTTTTCTACCAAATATTAAAAGCACCTACTCATGTGTGATAAAAGCACAATTTTTATACCAAATACTAAAGCAGTTTAGGATCCGTTTGGATACAGCTGAAAACTAAAAACTGAAAACGTTGTAGTAAAATAATTTTTAAATATGTGAATAGTATCGTGAGACCCATTTTTAATGAAAAAGTTACTAAAAAGGGATATTTTTGGGTCCTGTGAACAGTGCACAGGTGCACTGTTCATGCAAAAAGTCAACATTCATGGCAAAAAAAAAAAAAAAAAAAGCTGAAAACGCAAAACCCTGAATCCAAACCCATCCTTAATAGGGGGACTATAGCAATTTCCCAAATTTTCTTATTGTATGTCCCGTAACAACTAAGCATAAGAAATGTTTGTCCTTCTGGAACGAAGGTCCTTTCACACTCGTGATAGAAAGATCAGAAAACTCGCGTGGTGAGACTTCGACGCAACTCGCGTAATGGATCTGGAATACCCCCAGGCAGATAATTAAGCTAGGTTTGGATCCAGCTTATTGAAAGCTGCGTCCACGTTTTGTTGATTTTTTTTTTTTTTTTTTTTTTTCTGTTCTGCTGGGGGGACAACAGAGGCAGGTGCGCACTGTGCGCATACTGTGCGCGCACTGTTTACGTCCCTTTTTAACAATTTTTTATTAAAAATGGGTCTCGCAGTACTATTCACACATTTAAAAATTATTTTGCTACAGTGTTTTCAGTTTTCAGTTTTCAGCAATAAGCTCTATCCAAACGGACCCTTAATGCACATGTTAGCCGTTTTGACTACCAACAATAATAAGGATTGACATTAAGTTATAATGATGTTTGATTTACATTAAGTTATTTATTTTACATTTTGGAGAAAAAAAAAAAAAAAAAAGTAAAAGTGGTAGACTTATTAGTACGAGGTAACAGAGAGAATAGCATAGAAAAAGGAGCCAAAAGAAAGGAGTATAGTCTATCCATAGATTCATATTTTGCTGCGGAAGGAGACAAAGTTTGACAATCATGTTTTGTCCTGAAGAAAAACTAACACCCTTCCCAGCACGTGGCCTCATGCACGAGTTAACATAGAAAGCATGAGTTTATTTAATGTCATAGAAAGCACGAGTTTGGCCTCATGTACGAGTTTATTATGGCATGAGTTTCCTAGCTGAACTTTGGGCCTTAAGGATGGTCCGATCATGTGTCAAAACCTTCAAATCAATGCTCTAGAAATTAAGTTGGATGCTAAATTATTGCTGAATTGATGACTAATTCTAGTAATTCTAACACTGTAAATTCTGCTATGGTGGCTGAGTGCGGGCTTCTAATTTCCCAAGTTCCGCAAGTTAAAGTGACACATTGCTACCTGGAAACAAACCGCTGTGCTGATGGTCCTGCCAGAGTAGGAAACAAACAGCTTGATGCTGATATAATGTATTACAATACCCCCCTCCCTGTTTGCGTGACTGCTATCTTTCGGATTTGTATGGTCTGTACCATGTTAGGCTACGTCCTAACTCTGATGTTGCTGCGTTTCTTTTTTAGTTGAATGAATTTTCCTTTTAACCAAAAAAAGGAAAAAAGAAAGCTTCATCCCTCATGCAGGCATGCATATATGGAGAAACTTCCTAGCACCAACTCCATTGCAATCCAAGAGCTACGTCATGTCATCATTCCAGGATTATATTTAGCACCTCCAAATCACATATTTAAACATACTTTAAGTTACAAGGCAGTGATAATTGAAAGTTCACTACACCATTGAATCTTTCAATTTGTTTGTAATTTAGTACATTTATCCAATTTATTCTAATTATATTTTACTCCAACAATTATAAACAGTTTTGAATACTACCTAATTTACTGTCTAAATGGGGAAAAAGGTATTTGAAACCGTAGCTAATACAAAATCATTTTCAATTAGCAATTGAATCAGAAGCAATCTAACTAAATAACCAATACTACTATTTTTATTTTATTTTTTATAATTCAATAGTTGTGAGAGGAAGAATTAAAACCTTGAATATCTCCATTGAAAGCACTAAGAAATGCAAGTCAATTGAGCTATAAGACTCTTGGTAATACCACCTACTTTTATTGAATCAAGTAACACTTTTTTCTTCTTTTTTTTCTTCTAATAAACAGATATGTAAATATGTATTATACATGATTTAAAAAATAAATAAATATTTACGTATGGAAAAAGTTTTCTTCCAAGACAACTTGGAGAAATTTTCATTGGCCTACATGATGACTCTTAAAACCATCTATGTACATTATTTAAATAGAGTTACAAAACTCATTAAATAAGTTAAGTAACTACAAATATACATAAATGATCTTATCAATTGTCACATAGTAAGTTTGACAGAATTTCTTCTAGACTAGTTTGAAGGTAAAATTTTTCTTATATATACCTTGTCACCTAAATTAGATTACTCTAGTTCGCTTATAAACAGAAATAAGCATTCCCAAGTGTAGAACCAAAAATATTTGCTCAAAAGGGACACGTACACACACATAAAAATGAATCTACAACATAAGTGAAAACTTCATATTTTGAGATTATCAATTTTCTCCTCTAAACATTTTAGCATAATAAAGTTAAATTTCTAAATTTAATATAGAAAGATTGAATTAAAATTAAACATTAACAAAGTCTTATTTCTATAATATGCTAATAATTATTTTATGAGATAATTTTTTACTTTTTTTAAATATCTAAACTTTTGATTTTATTGTTTTCTTAACCTTTGATTATATTAGAATACAATGGATATAAAATTTCCTTCTTTTCTTTCATGGAAGAGAGAGCGATAGCTCATAATTAGGTACAAGGAAATTAATAATTTATTATTATAATTAGACTTTTCAAAGTAAAAAAAAAAAAAATTAAACTTATTTACTTTTGGAATAAGTAGACTTTTCAAAATTTTGGGTCATATCAATACGGCTACCACCCTCCCCATCTTTTTTACCATGTGAATTATGACATATAGAATATGTGCAATGTCCATTATCTCTATTCAATTGAGACATATGCACGTTCAACATATTTATCTATTAGTCAAAAAGTTGTACTCAAATGGTTATACATTCTAATGACATGTTTCATTATACTTAAGGTTAAGTGTGCATCAAAACATTATACTTAAATGATAATTCTAATGACATATGTTTCATCAGACTTTTTTTTAAGAGGGTTTTAACTTATGTCGTCCGCTCCTGATAATAGCTCTGTCATCCCAAGACAACAGTTTATTTTTGGTATGGGCAGAAATTAAATTTCAGATATCTTATATGTTTCATCAAATTGAAATATGCATAAAAAAATTGTACTTTACTGACTTTCCAATCTATTTCATGAATCTCACTCACCGACCTTTCTCTCCATCTATTTCATAATGCTCACTCACCTACCTTTTTCTCCATTGCTTATAAATACCGTGGCCTTGAAGGCTTTCTACATCGCGCTCAAGAAGTTCACAGAGAACAAATACCATCATACCATTCAAAACTTAGACTCCTTCTTGCACTTAGAAAAAATATGTCTATCCAAGTCTTAGGGGCTCCATCCCAAAATGCCAAATCAGAGGTTGTTCGCAGGACAGCAAATTTCCATCCAAGCATTTGGGGTGACCGTTTCATTAGCAATACTTTTGAGGACAAGGTAACAAGATTATTTGCTACCCTAGTTTATGAAAATTACGTAGTAAAATTTACAATATTTTAAGCATATTTTGTTACAATATAATTATTTGTTCATGCAACTCATGGTGTAGGATATTCATTTCCGTAAAGTACGTGAAATTGAAGAGTTGAAAGATGAGGTGAGAAATGAGCTCTTTGCCACGGGTCATCTTTCACAACAGCTGGGCTTAATTAATGCACTCCAGCGCCTTGGCATTGCTTACCACTTTGAAAGAGAAATCCAAGAAGCCTTAGAACATATATACACGACTTTTAATGACAAAATTGATGATGATGATCTTTATAAAGTTTCCCTCAGTTTTCGACTGCTACGCCAAGAAGGATTTAAGGTTTCATGTGGTAAGACCCTAGTATGATTAATTTCTTCATGTAATAGCAAATTAGAGATTTTTTATTTTATTTTATTTTATTTTTATAAAACAAGTTTGGTTTTTGCTAAACAGATGTTTTCAAAAAGTTCAAAGATGAAGATGGTCAATTCAAGGAAAACTTGACCCGTAACGTTGAAGGCGTGCTAGCCTTCTATGAAGCTACACATCTGAGGATGCATGGAGACGACATTCTCGATGAGGCCCTTGAGTTCACTACCACTCACCTTAAGTCCATAGCATCCCTTATAGGCAATCTGTTGGCAGCACAAATAACTTGTGCCCTAAAGCAGCCCTTACACAAGGGCATACCACGGCTAGAGGCTCGGCGATATATTTCTTTCTATGAACAAGATGCTTCACATAACAAAGTTTTGCTCAAGCTTTCAATATTAGATTTCAATCTAGTGCAATCATTGCACAAAGAGGAACTTAGTTACATCACAAGGTAATTAGTTCTAAAACCATGATCCAAAAAGACAAAGTACGAATATTTTTGAAAATAATGAAGGGAATACTACAAATTTTACTATATCAACCTTGCAAAATAACGTGTTACGAATAATAATAAACTCAAATCACAATTTACCTACTTGTAGTTTGGCTAAAATTTAAATTACCTACCCGTGGTTTAAAATTTGACAGTTTACCCACCAAAGATTTGACCAAAATTTAAGTTGCCTACTTTTGGTTTGAAATCCCAAGATGTAAGTGTTCCACTAGATATTATTATTATTATTATTATTATTATTATTATTATTATTATTATTATTATTATTATTATTATTATTATTATTTGATCTTGTATTTTTATGTTTTTTGTGGTTTTGGAGGAAAGAAACATAAAGTGAAGCAAAATCACATATTTAGCCATTTTTTTTAAAAGAAGTGGTTAAGAAAATCTAATTGAACTAACTCAGGTGGGTAAAGTGTCAAATTTTAAAGTACAAGTAGGCAACTTAAATTTCGGCCAAAACATAGGTCTGTGTGTAAGTTGTAATTTACCCAAAATATTAATTCAAAATTCATTTATTAGATTGTTGAAGTGGTATATAGTAGTAATCATATTCTTGATACAACAATTTATTAGTTTTTTGTAGTAAAATTTATAGCAACCCTAGCATTTTGTTATAAATATTTGGTTACTCACAATCAATTAATATTAATTGTTATATTCAAATTGTAGGTGGTGGAAAGATTTAGATTTTGCAACGAAGCTACCTTTTGCAAGAGATAGGATTGTCGAATGCTACTTTTGGATAGTCTCGGTCTACTTTGAGCCCCAGTATTCACTTGCAAGAAAAATGCTAACCAAAGTTATTTCCATGACATCTATTCTAGACGATATATATGATGCTTATGGAGCACTTGAAGAACTCGAACCCTTCACAGAAGCAATTGAGAGGTTCATAAATTGAATTAATTAATATATATGTTAAGACTATGATGTATAATGTCAATCTAACTTTTGTAATTGGTACATGATATTTTCAGGTGGGATATTAGCTGCATAGATCAACTTCCTGAATACATGCAAATATGTTGTCATGCACTCTTTGATGTATTCGAAGAAATAGAAAATGAGTTGGCTGAGAAAGAAAGATCATATCGTGTTAGCTATGCAAAAGATGCTGTAAGCGTCAAGCAACTTACTTTTCATGTTTTTTTGTCTACTTTTTCATGCTACGTACTTATTTCATTCATGTTGTTTAAACCTTAGATGAAACGTTTGGTTCGGGCCTACTTTGATGAAGCCAAATGGTTCTACCAAAATTACATCCCAACAATGGAGGAGTATATGCATGTTGCACTTAAAAGCTCTGGTTACCCTATGCTCACAGCTATCTCTTTCCTTGGCATGGGTGACATCGTTACAAAAGAGGCATTTGATTGGATCTTCAGCAACCCCAAGATTATTACAGCTTCATCCGTAATTGGTAGACTCATGGATGACATGAAGTCACATAAGGTATGCGATCAAAAAATCTTATCAAGTTTCACAAGCTAGTGTGAGAGGTCTATTTCATATGTGTTTCCAACTTTCTACTTACCCTTTTGAAAAACTTTGTATGTAGTTTGAGCAAGAGAGAGGGCATGCTCCCTCAGCAGTTGAATGCTACATGAAGCAACATAGTGTCTCAGAGCAAGTAGTCCATGATGAATTCAACAAGCAAGTTGCTAATGCATGGAAGGACATTAATGAGGAGTGTATAAGACCTACTGTTGTTCCCATGCCTCTACTTATGCGTGTTCTTAATCTTACACGAGTAGTAGATGTCATTTACAAGGATGGGGATAACTACACGCACGTTGGAAAAGAGATGAAAGATAATATTGCATCAGTGCTTATAGACCCAATACCAATATAAATGGGGTGATAAAATAATTATCTGCATAAAGAATAAAGGACTTGCCCATCAAAAATAAATAAATAAATAAAATAAAATAAAGGACTTGAATAAGATCCAAGTTTGTTGATGTTCTAATATATATAGGGCCCATTATATTGAAGATAAATGGAAAGTCTTTGGTCTTTTTTTTTTTTTTTTTTTTTTTTTTTTTTCTTTGGATAAATTGCTGGTTTCTTATTTAATAATGTAGCACTATGTTTATAATGATGATGGGATTTACTGTTGGTATATTTCCGTGGAAGATTATAATTATTGTGCCATTCTAGTGGGGGCGGGTATGTAAAGTTTATCTTAATAATTATCAAGTTATTATCTTTCGCTTCCCTACACTATCGTTTATTATATACTGTGAGGGAGTGAGGGTAGCTGAGAGATTAAGGAAGCTCTTTGTAAACACAATTAGCACCGACTGGTATAATAGAACCTCTAGTGAAATAACAATAACTATACTTTATGAATAACCAACCCTTGTATAGTTGCGTTTTTATTACAAAGAATCATTTTTTGCTTCTTATAAATAATTATTATTTAAAATAAAAAATAATTATTCCTTATTAAAAAATCCATAACTAATGGTAATTCTTTAATCTACGTAACAACTTCAACAAATAAAATTCAAATAATCCTTTTTTATTTTGGAGTTCAAAAGGTGAAGTTGTTGGTCATGAAAGAAGTCTTAATCTGTCTGTTTTGGTAAAATTTCTTGGGTCACCTTCTCGCATGCTTATGCTGTGTAATTTTTTCAGTTTGGCCCAAGAGATATTGGTGGTGACGTTGTACATAGCGTAAAGAGAAGAGTCAAGGGAGATGAGAAAATTACATACATTATTAACATTTTTTCACATTTCACCTGTCTATATTAAAATGAATGAAATATTTGAGATTTCTAAACTTGAGCTAAGCCGCTTCCTTACATTCACATATGTTAGAAGCACTATTTTAACTAGTAAAACTTACTATGGTTAAATAAAAAATTTAAGTTTCAAATTTTTCTTACATAAAAAATTGATTGAAGTCCTAATCTAATAATAAAAAGTTATTATTAAAAGCTATTAGTCGAAACTCTCTTAAAAAAAAAAAAATAATGATGTTAAGAAAAAAAAAAAAAAACTTTTGGTTGATCCACGTATAATATGTAAAATAAATCTCCTCATCTCCCCATGTGTTGGGTAAATAGGCCCTTTGTTATGTGGCGAGGGAAGAGGCTGCTTGAGGTTTCCTTTTGTATTCCAGTTTCTATTATGCAATATTGCTGGGATTTCTCTATTCCTGAGTTTTCTAAACAACTAAAAATATTAATATCTCCGCTCCAGACGGTCATTCAATACAAGCCTCTCATCTCATCCACTTCCAGCAAACCCTAACGTTGTTTGCGGCGCATGCATGGATATGGCCAACTCAGCTACTCATCAGTCGGACTTAAAACACAAAGGTACAGTGGTTTCAATTTCAATTGACAGGATCAGCGATCTACCGGATTCTCTTATTTGCCACATCCTCTCTTTCCTTCCAACCAAAAAAGCCATCGCCACAAGCATCTTGTCGAGCAGGTGGAGGCCCCCCTGGACTCTCGTCCCTAAAATCGACCTCAGGGATAACCTTCGCATTCGCAAGACACCCGTAACCTTTACACATATTGCGTACAGATTTTTGGCTCTACACACAGCACCGTTGCTCCGAAATTTTAGCCTCACATTGTTTACTCCTTGTGACCCTTTCCATCTCGACACATGGATCCGCACTGTCATAGGGCGTAAAGTCGAACAACTCCATCTCGAGTTTTACTTTTCTGGGAACGTTTTGGAGTTGCCCATTACTGTCTTTACTTGCAAAACAATTGTGAATCTCAAATTAAGATTCGATATTGTGCTCGATCCTCCTTCTAACTTTCAGTTTCCGAGCCTCAAGACTCTGTGTCTGTACAGAACTGTCTATAAATACGACTACTCTTTCTCGAATCTCATATCTGGCTGCCCAGTACTCGAAGATTTGACGGTGGCACTAATAAGAGAAGGTTTAGACGGTGCAACCAATTATAATATAAACGTACCCACCCTTAAACGTTTAGTTATCGATCTTGAATCAGATTACAAATTTGAGATATACGCCCCAGAACTCCACTACTTTCGATTTTTTGGTGATTTGGGCAACCTCGTTTTCCTCGAAAAGCTAACTAACTTAGTTGAAGCACATGTCTGTATTTACGCTCGGCATTGGGTTCCTGAAAATGGATTACTTTATGGCGCCCGGGTATTCAAGCTTGTTCGAGAACTAAATTGCTCTAAATTCCTTTCATTTTATCCTGGCCAAAAAGAGGCAGTAAGACTCCGTTTGCGCACCTTTTAAATTGAAATCATGACTTCAAGTCATGATTTTAGCTAAAAACACTGAAGTCATGATTTCAGTTAAAAACACGTGTGTACACTGTGTGATAATCATTGCTCTTATATCTATTACCACCTTTAAATTTGATGTTATTGTGTATATATTCCTGTGGTGCAGTGTCTCTGTTTTGATTCTATTTATCCTTCCATGTACCAAAACTTGGTCCGATTGAAGTTTCGAGTGAATCAATCTGACTGGCACGTGCTAAAAGCCTTGCTCCTGGTGGCTTCTAATTTAAAAGTTCTTGTTCTTGAGAAGGTTAGTTTAGTTAATCAGAGGCTATTTTTAATTAATCTTCCCTAATTAAGCTTACACTTAGGATCTACTGTGCTGTGTATGTTTTCATCAGAGTGATGATGATGGAAAGTACAATCGATTATGCTGCGTTGGATCACCAGATGGTTCTGGCTGCCTCTCATTGCTTACAGCTTTTAGTTTTGATGGATATGAAGAATTAGAAGATGAGGTTGAATTTGTAAAATATGTTCTTAACGAGGCAAGACTCTTGAACACAATGACAATTAAAATTGAAGCAAAGCATTTGAAGAGAAGTGTTCTCCAGAGACTATCAATGTTCCCCAGGCAATCAACAACATGTCTAATTAATGTTGAATAAGGTATGTTACAAATATATTATGTTTATGAATAGATTCTCGTTAGGTAGCAATGTGACATACCTATTTTCTGGCTGTTAATGATTTTTTCATTTTTTGTTTTGCCCTTGTTTTGATTGTATGAGAGGGAGAGGTTCAATTAGCCAAAGCACTCTAACCTCCTTGTTTGATGAAATTGTTTCAACAGATATGAAGAACGTTCATCTGACCTTCATAAGATACCTATTGGTGGTTTTTGAATCAATCTAAAATTTTGAAAATGGAATGTTCGTAAATATGCTTCTGCTACCTATTGATATGCGTGAAATTTTAGGATCTGGCTCACTCAATAAATTGTATAGCTATGGTAATCGCAATGGTAAAATAATTGATTGTTTCTGTCAAAAAAGTGACCTAAAAAATTATAACAAAGAAACATTTGTAATTTTTGATTTAATACCAATCAGCTCTAGACTCTAGTTCAAATGGCACTTACTCCTTCCTTGATGATGGCATGGAGTGTAAATTCATGGGTTCAAGACTCACAAGGTGTGTGTAACTCAACAAAAAATAAAAACAAAAGAAAAAAGAAAAGGAAAAAGAAATTTTGAATACATTTTTCCTATCAAATTTTAGATTTTAGATTTTTTTTTTTTCTAAATTTATCTTCACTAATATGCTATTTTCTTGCAGATAAGTCTTTGGTGTAATGGAGACTGCTTCATTTGACATGGCATCTTTATTTCTTGTTGTGACCATGTGCCTAGTTTTGCATGCTTTTTGAGTTGTATATAAGGTACATATGCAGGAATTAGAGTAGCTTATGTGCTCCATAGAGGTTTTAATATGGTAATATGCATGTCTTGGTGTATATGATATGTTAGGATCTCAAAGTTAAATTCTTTTGTTAGCTTCTGTCTTATTACTGATTGTATTTAAAAAATTCTTGTAAGCCTTTATTTGTGAACTTCTTGATTATTGGGTGAAAAAATTCTTAGTGATCCATTAACAATTCATGCATTGTTAATTTATGAATTTGTGTACATTGTAGTCAATCCCAAGCAGTGGTGCAATTGGCTGACACCACACCTCATAAAGCGGAGGTCACTGGTTTGAATTTCCCCTTCCCCCTTCTCTTGGGGCCAGAACTCATCCAAAAAAAAAAGATGAAATTTAATGGCCTAAAGGACCCATTTTTGGGCTGTGTTTATACAACTGTTTCTTAAATGTGTTTGTGTATCAACCAGGAAACTTCTAGACTCAAAAGTTCTTCCGATGTGAATGGTTCTGCTATTCTGATATGCTTAGATATTTGATGGAAAATGTATTATATTATGTACTGCGACTGAAACAGAGGCTTCAATCGTGTCTAAATGTGTGGTCCCTACAAAAACCATGAATAGTCAGGTTTTCCATCAATCTAATTCCTATACTTTATTCTTCACTTTGTTGTATTGCTGTTATTAATGCTTTTGCTATTGGTCTCTTCGAATTTCGTCCTCCTTTTGCTCTAGACAGAACCAAAAATAATCACAATTTCTTTGGGTCAGGAACTACCCATATGCGCTAATGCTTCTTCTCAGTTTACATTTCTTCCACCCTAGTTTTTGTAGGCGATTCTCCTAAATGCTCACTGTGCACTCTTGTTTCTTATTATTTCAATCAAGTTTATTACTTATAAAAAAATTAGGAACTTCCTTCTTAGTTCTTCCTCAAACCCACATCATAATAAAGTGTGTGTATTATGTTATTTGCTTTGGCCTTCTGCTGTAGTGCAACCAATTGGTTTGGATCAGGATCCACTTGTATGGTCTAATATTTTTTCTCCAGTGTAGTCAATTTTTTTTTTACCTTTAGATACTGTACTAGAGCCTCTCTGTTTTGAATGTAAATGTTGTCCCAATGATGCATGTTAACCAAATAGAAGTTGGCCTTTTAGAACCAACTTTCTCCATTCTCTTTACTTGCAATTCCATTCTGGTAGTGTCTTTCTTGGTTGTTCTTTTTCTAGCTCTCGTTGAAATCGGATGACCTCTCTTTCAGTGGAACTTCTCTATCAACCAGTCTCCTTTATTTTTGTTGGTATGTTATGGACTTAACTGGGGGCTTTTTACTTGGTACGAACTTATGTCGTCCTTTTTGTTGGTTCTTTTTCTATGATGCTGAAAATTATCCAATCTTTATTTCTTTCCTTGATCTAAATTCCTCAAAATGATATATATGAATGAATGTGAACAGTAAACCCATCCCTGGATTGTGGATACACTTCATTCATGCAAACAAATTGTATTTAATTGTCTTCAGGATCCAAAAGACTTTTGGGTAGTTTAAATACCTATTCGGAAAATGTTTGTGGATTTTGATTAGGAAGTTCTATACCAAGAAAGTTAACAGGTTCTAATGTGAATTTGTCTCACCGTTATATGGCTAAATAGTTGATGGAAAACCTCTGCTAGTTGATCTATATTGCGACTGAAAACAGGAGATGCAAATCCGGTCAGCGACCCCAAACTCGCACCATATAAAGGATTGCATCAAATCAATTGCATTGGATATTTGCTATCTATTTGTTGATCAATACCTGCAAATCCTATCAGTCTTTTTATTAGCTGGTTTACTCCATTTCAACTTTTATCTCCATAGTCATGCCACCAGCTCCCACATTGAACGTTGCAGAATTTTTTGAAGTTACGTTTGAGTAGAAATTATTCTACCCACGTCTGCGTTTCTAGTGTTTTTTTTTTTTCCCCCTCTGGATGCGCACTGGTCACTGTTCATTGGCCATGAACAGTAATTTTAGGCCAATGAACAGTAATTTTAAGCGTGAACAGTATTTTTTACTCACTAAAAAATTATTTTGTTACAGCATTTTTCAGTTTTCAGCTGTATCCAAACGGACCCTAAGTTCCTGTTATTTTGTAAAGCAAACAAATAACATGCATTGAGAAAGAACTTCATTAAACTTTTGGTTCTTGTCTAGCTCCATCCTAGTTACTACTTCTGGTGACACCATTTTGGCAATACTAGCCTTTCCCACATTTGGATCAATATATGTTCTTTAGTACTGAATCATACTTTGGGTCGATCTAAAATGCTAGAATGAGAAATTTTATCACACTTTGGGCCTAAAAACATCTAGCAATGTTGGAAGTCTTGCGTGGTCTTTATTGCTTATTCAACTTCTTTTTAGAAGTTGATGACATTCACATTATTTTCTTCTTTTCGGTGAATTTTCTTGATCAAGTTTGCCAACCTTTCCTTATTGGGTTTCCTTTATTCTCACATTGGTTTAAAGTAGGTTGTTACTAGCTCAGCTTCCCTTCTAGTATCTTTTGGACAGAGAAAGCATTGGACTAGTATTGCTATTCATTATAAATATTCTACTCCCCTCTATATCCCTCCCTCCCCCTCAATCCAAACAAACCATAAATTGCCTTCTAGTATCTTTTGGAGAGTGAAAGCATTTTTTTTTTTTTTTATACAAGATAAAATTTCTACTTTAGCTTAATCTAAGTGTATGAGTGTGAAACTCCATCATGAAGACTTAAACTTCGGCTTTTACCCTCCACAGTCCATAAGTATTTACACTGATGGAAATATGCATATACGCAGCGGAAAATTAACGGATCTACTTTATTCACAATTGATAACATGTACTATGTAAATTTCAGAATTCTAGAATAAGAGAGCATACTTTGGTGCGATGAAATTCAAAACCAAATATTGAAGTACTTGGGAATACTTTTAATCTTCACTCCAATTCCACTTTACGTCCAAGAAGTGTGGTCTCTCAATCATTTTTTCAAGGGAGAATGAAAGTATGTCTCACTCTTATATACACACAATTTCACAATAATTTCTCTCTTTTTCATACATTAAAATTCTGTATGTTTCTCTTCTTATAACTGATTATCTAATTAGGTTAGCCTTTTAGGCCTTTCCAATTGGGCTTTAGTATGTGGCTTGAAGTGAGACCAAAAGAGACCAATAAGACACTAACTCCAATGGGCCTTGGGCTTTTTTGTCAACTCTTGACAAGTCCAGAGTTACCATTAACTATATTTAATACCACTATATAAATATAGTTGCACACTAGGCTTTATTTATAAATTATATCCCAAGACTTTATTATACATGCAACCCCTTATAAAATATTCGTAGTAATACAAAGTCATGAATGTAGACTGCCGCTTTATAAATTACTACATCTTATCCTTGAGTACCCAGTTTAATCCTTTAAAGTTATTCACTATATATTTATGAAATTTTCATAAATATATATTTTAATAACTTCTTATCAAAGTAGTTAGGCCTAATTCTCTGAATAACTGAACTTATTAAACTTATCTCAAAGGAATATTTTATATCTCCGTTAAGAGACTATGAATTCCATCTTGAGAATATATGTTCCATCAACACTAAATGTGGATGCCTAACATACTGAGATTTTGACCGTTACTTTAGATCTCACCCCTAATATATCAAAGTAACTCACATTTTATAATTAGGTCTATTATCCTCTCAAGATTAAGAGTTCATGTAAATAGAAGTCGTGAGATTTATTATTCATTTGACAGTCGTTAGGAGAATAAAAAATCTCACAGCGGTATAGTTCAATATGTCTTAACTCTTAAAACATATCAATATACCAACTAGAAGTCTCCACTTCTATGATCAAGACAAATCATCTCACTTGATATGTTATAGTCTTCGCAGATGAAATGCCTAATTTCATCACCGATTACGAACTACAATTTTGAGTTTGTAAGGAACTTGCGATTTAAATCTTTTGTGACTTTTTACATAAATCACATACTATGCATCTCATGGACTATATGATAATGTTCCATATTCATGTTACCATTATTTTAGATAAAAATAAAACAACTTTATTAATCACAATATTAAGTCATATATCATGTCATACATAATATCATATATAGCATCATACAATAGGATTTAAGGGCACTAATCCTAATATATACTTGTGGAGTGACCATCGCACCAAGAGTACACGGTGGTAAAGCATTGGACTAGTATTGCTATTCATTATTTAC
The DNA here is from genome assembly GCA_032878915.1 of Castanopsis chinensis. Taxonomy (NCBI): domain Eukaryota; kingdom Viridiplantae; phylum Streptophyta; class Magnoliopsida; order Fagales; family Fagaceae; genus Castanopsis; species Castanopsis chinensis. Next base: position 1,823,782 of record JAVQMG010000089.1, read on the forward strand.
GATATATTTGTAAACATCATAAATAGAGATAATTATCTTAATTGAATAGAGATAAATATCCTACTTAAATTGGAATGATAATAATTAATAATTATCTCTATTAAAATAAATAAAAATAAAGATTATTATCTACACTACAAATAATAAGTTCTAGTGGGATTCTTTAACTTTGAGCCAATTAGAATACTTATCCTTAATGAGATCAATTTAAAGTGTGACTCAAACTTTGAAACCACTATAAATAATTAATATTTATCTCTATTAAAATAAATAAAATTAGAGATTATTATCTACAAGTAATAAGTTCTAGTGAGATTCTTTAACTTTGAGCTAATTAGAATATTAATCTTTAATGAGATCAATTTAAAGTGAGACTCATCCTTTGAAACCACTATAAGTTGAGGGCATAACTCCTGAGAACATAATTTTTTCAAGACGTCAAAACTTTGGAGAAATTTTGCCTCAAGAACACATTGAGGTATTATTGGAAATAGCTCAAAAGCCTCTATAAACTTCATAAAAGCCTAAACCATTGAAGTTCAATGGCTCAAGCCTTTAAAGTCTCGAAAAATTTCAATCCAAAATTCTTCAAATTCAAAGAAGGTTCGAACAAAATTGAAGAACATTCTAAAAAATGTGAAGAGCAACAAATCTTTAACAAGCTTAAGGCTAGAGATTCGTTGTGAAGATCATTGGATTCATTTTCCAACCAAAGTGAAGAAGATTTCGTGTTTGAATCAAAATTACAAAGAAGATAGAATCAAAGGATTATTCTTTCTGTAAAAGAATCAAAAACAAAGAATTGTACTCATTACTCAATCAATACAAATTGTATTTGCAAAGCACTTTCAATTGTTTGATTTTTAAACTTGAGAAATTTGTAAAATTGTAAATTTCTCAAGTTTTAAAAGCAAAGAATTGGAGGTGCTTTGCAAATTAAATATAATTTGTTTTGATTAGATAATGAGTACAATTCTCTAATTTTTATTCTCTCACAAAAGAATAATCATCTAATTCTATATTCTTTGTAATCCTGACTTGAACACAAAATCTTCTTCATTTTGGTTAGAAAATGGATCCAATGATCTTCACAACAAACCTCTGGCCTTGAGCTTGTTAGAAATTTGTTGTTCTTCAAGTTCTTTGGATGTTCTTCAAGTTCTTCGAATTTGAAGGATTTTAGGTTGAAAGTCTTTGGGGATTTATAGGCTTGATCCATTGAACTTCAATGATTTAGGGCTTTTTGAAGTTTATGGAGGCTTTTGAGTTTAATTCCAACAAACTTTCAAGTCTTGGAAGAAAGATTCAAAGGAATTTCTTTGAATGTTCTTTGTGTGTTCTTGAGGCAGAATTTCTTAAGAGGAGATATGCCCTCTATTTAAAATGGTTTCAAAGGATGAGTCCTACATTAAATTGATCTCATTGAAGATAAGTAGTAGATTGTAATTGGCTCAGAGTTAAGAGTCCCACTTACTTATAAATAATTATCTCTATTTTTATTATTTTAATAGAGATAATTATTAACTATTATCATTTCAATTTAATTAGGATATTTATCTTTATTTAATTAAGATAATTATCATCTTGAATAACACATGTCAACACTTGATTTATTTAATTTAATGATATATAAATTTAGAATTTATCACTAAATTTTGATGTGGTATTTTATAATTGGCTTAATATTTTAACTCCCGTGGTATTATTATTGATTAAAAAGGAAAAATTATATTTGCCTCTTTGAATGTTCTGCCTTTCCTATCATTATTTCCTGTTGAAATTAAAAAAAAAAAAAAAATCTGTGACAAGGGGTCGGACATATGAAACTAAATTCCCTTCATCATCCTATCGAAAAAAAAAAAAAAAAAATTCCTTTCATTATTTCCTGATTTGAAAAAAAAAAAAAAAAAAAAAAACCTAAAAAAATTCACTATGACAAAGTGGTCGGGCATATTATCTTTTGTGATGTTTTCTTCTTTTCTGTTGATGAATATTGTATGGATTTTGGACTATAGTCAGTTAAAGTGTCACTCACATGCTCAATTAAATTAATGAAAATATTTTATAAAAAAAATTTCAAAAAAATTAGTTGCTTTTATTTTATTTTATTTTTTTTTTCCATAAAAATGTATAAAAGCATTTCCTAAATGAATACACTATTTTTGATGAAAAAAAAAAAAAAAAAGAGTAATCATTTCCTAAACGAATACTCTTAAATCTTAATAACATTTACAGCTTCGTTCTAAAAAAAAGAAAAAGAAAATACTCTTAATACATTGGTCAATAAGATCATTTCTTATTAGGGAAGGAAGTGTCATTTGATCTAGAGTTTATGGGTTTCAACACCTATTATGACCTATTTTGAGTTTGTATATATTTTGACCGGCCTGTCTTTTGGGTGGTCTGGTTCCCCGGGCTGTTTTCAAAGATTTTTTGTACAAAGAAATTAAGTACTTAGTTTTTTTTAATGCCCAAGCTGTATTTCTTTCCTTGATCAAATTAAAAATTACATCTACAAAGAGAAAGGTATGAATGTGAATAGTAAGCCCACTCTTGGATTGTGGACACGCGTACGCTTAATTCATATCAGCAAACAACTGGTATTTACTTGTCTTGTGGACTAATTTTTGGGCTGTTTTTAAATACCATTACAGATAATGTTTGTGGATTTTGCCATAAGGACACACATTATGGCATAAGGGCACACATTAATAAATCCTTATATTGTAATACAAACAAATGATATTTGTTTAGAAAGAACTTTTTTAATGAATTTATAGTCCTTGTCTATCTGCTTTCTAGTTCCTACTTCTGGTAAAACCATTTTGGCAATACTGGCTCTTCCCCCATTTGGATCAATATATGTTTTAATGTACTCAATCAAATTTATGTTGGGTCAAGCTAAAATGATAGAGTGAGCAATTTTATTATCACACTATCGGCCTACAAGTAAAAACACCTAATGAAGTAGCGATGGTGGCAGGCTTGCGTGGTCTTTCTTGGCCCATTCTATTTCTAAATAAATCAGAATCAGTTAGTTTTTTTTAGTAACTGGTGATAATTACCACATTTTTATGTAGTTCTCCCTTATTAGGTAGGGCTACATAAAATATAATTTACCATAAAATTAGAAAACAGTTGAAAGATATTACCTTGATGGTGCGTAAAGTATGTCTCATATGATAAATAATTTACCGTTAATTCATGAGTTTTTAGATGACAGAGTCAAGGCGTGGATCAGGCACTTTCTTGAGATGATACATGTGGTTTACGAAATTTCTAGTATATTAGACAAGTACAATAACTCAACCACCTTGCTGATTATCCTTACAAGCCTACACAACTTGTAAGATCAAAAGCTCTCAAAATAATAAATATCCTTACCCAGAAATATAATGTATAAGATGATAAATTATTTTCATGAAAGTAGAATTTTGACTGATGTAATGAGAGTGATGTACGTATGTGTTTATTAAAGTAGCAAAAAGGGAGTTTTATTTATTTTTGGTTAGTTTAGTAAAATTTTTGTTGAGACTATTGTAAATGTTTTAAGGAATAAGAATACAAGTCAATTTTAAAATATAACACATGATAGGGTAAGATATTTTATAATCCAATATAAAAAACCGATAGGAACATTGAAGAATGAGTAATAAAAAAACGCATGACAATTAATGATTATATTAAGGATGCCCTAAGACCATTGATTTAGGAATTTTTTTTGAACTACCGCACACCCTTGGTGCTATAGTCACTTCACAAATATAAGTACTTGTGAGGTGTGAGGGGAAAGGGCTGGGGTTCAAGTCTCTAGGAGGAAGCTTCATACACATATACACTTAGATTAGGCTAGAGTAGAATTTCTATCTTATATTAAGAAGAAAAAAAATTGAAAACATTATATAGGAAAATGATAAAGTAATTAAATTTTTTGACAATTTTTTTATATTTTCTATGAATGTGATGTCAAAAATTTCCTAAACTTGTTTATTAACAATAAGCCAATTGTTAAATCTGAACCTACCCAATCAGTAACTCGACACCTAGACCTGTTTGAGTGTTTAAATTGACTGCTTATGCATATGATCCAGTCTAACCCGGTGGGTTTGTGGTGACCCAAGTAACCTGGATGGGTTTAAATATTACCCAGTTGTGTTTCTAAAATTTATAAAATTACATCTATAAATCCACTTTATTGATTTTTTTTTTTAATGTTTAATGTGTTATAAAAATGAGGAGAAAATATAAAGATTTAAAAAATAAAAAATAAAGAACTTTTTTGTTTGTTTACTACCTCCAAGACTCACATTATATCAAATGATTACTCTGTTATCGTGAAACCTTGATTTTGAATTACAATTGCAAATTTGACTTAAGTAAATGCCTATTTTTTCAATTTACATATTTATTTTATGATTTCTCAAAATTATTTTTATTTATATTTAATTTTTTAGTTTTTTTTTTTTTATCTGACTCTACAGTATGACTGGTGGCCCACTAGTTACACCAATGACCAAATAACCCAGCTCATAGACCAAGTCAATGTTTAGCCGGGTTTAATAATTATGATTAGAACTATTTTTTTAAATACCATTTAATAAAGAGAAATGATATATTCACAGCATTTTATAAATTTATACAAATACTACCGGTATTTCTTATAACAAAGTCTTGTTAGGTTTTTCTCAACAAAAAAGAAAAGAAAAGAACGTATCGTTAGGTTAGGGTAGATGTATTGTAGCCGAGTCTTCGGCAATCCCTAACCTTGTTTGGTGCTTGAGATGGAGAGTTCAGCTACTCATCAATCGGAGTCCAATGGCAAGAGAGTGAAACTCTCTCTGAACAAAGATACAGTGGTTCACAGTAGTGACGCGATCAGCAATCTATCTGAGTCTCTAATCTGCCATATCCTTTCTTTCCTTTAAACCAAAGAGGTCGTTGCCACAAGCATTCTGTCGAGCAGATGGAAACTCCTCTGGACTCTAGTCCCAACACTCGACGTACTCGAGGATGAATTGGCAGTTGAGCCCAGTTTTAAAAAATTGTGTACAGAGTTTTGGCTTTATGCAAAATATAGATGCTCACAAGTTTGAGCCTCATATAGTTTTCTCCTTGTGACTCTTTTGATCTTGACATATGGATCAACACCGCCATAATCCGTAACTTCCAACATCTATCTCTTGAATAATGGGCAGTACCGTAACGTTCAGCTTTTCGAGTTGCCCCGTATCGTTTTTAGTTGTAAAACAGTTGTGGATTTGGAATTGTGCAGAGGAATTGCACTTGATCCTCCTCATTCCTTTCAGTTCCCTGGCCTCACGATTCTAAGTCTGTACAATATTTCTTATTATTAGAGATATATTAGACATATTAATCCAATGTAATAGGCCCAAACCCAATCCTGCTTGTACTAGTAGTTTAGGATTTATTCGCCTATATATACTCATGTTAGGGTTCATTATAACACAGGTTATTGTACTACACTCTTATACAATAAAGATGTAGCCTTTAAGGGATTCCTCCGTAGATGTAGGCCGACAAGGCTAAACCACGTAACTCTCGTGTTCTCGGTATTCCTATTCTATGCTTTCCCTTTCACATCCACTCAAGCATATACAACATGGTATAACACATTGCGTTGCTAATAATGTTATATTTAACATGGTATCAAAGCTAAACTTCGTTCATGGCATTAAACAAACATCTCTACATAGCAACAAAGATCCCCACATGCGTAACACAGATCCATAACAGTGCCCACGCCTTCTTTCAAACTTGGGTCTACAGCATCATGCAGCTCCCATGGAAACTCTGTTGCTGCCTTGCCGTCTCTGATTTCTCAAGCAAGCCATGCCACTCACCTTTCAGATTTGTGCAAATCAAGCCATTGCCTGAAAAAATCAGCCCCACATACGTGCTCGTCGGTCACCCGTGAGGAAAGCCACGCGCCACAAGCGCCGCTTTGTCAGACTCGTGGCCTGCCGATCTGCAAAACCAGAGAAGTCCAGCCGTTAATCTATCTCACATGTGCCTCCACGCATCGCCACGTTTTTGGTTATCCTCCACCCATCGGTGGATGCTGTCATGCTCCTGCCACGCGCTGAAGAACCATTGATGATTTCATTTGACATCATCTGATGACGTCAGCAGCCACGCAAGCACGTCCATGTCAGTCCTAGCCACGTCAGCGCCATGTCATAAGATGACGTTAGCTTCTCTACAACCCGATCCATGGACCAACTCGGAAACTCAGAAGCGACCCGGACCATGTGCCGTTGACTTTTGGCTGGCGGTTGACTTTGATCTTTTGGGTTTGACTTTGCATTGACCATTGACCAAAAGTCAAAATTTTCGATAGGGCCTATCTTGCTCAATTTTTCAGGTAGATTCCATTTTTGGACTCTGTTTTTTCATTTGAAACTCCAAAATTGGTCAATTGACATATTTTTCATTGCGGTTTCTTCAAATGCATTCTTCAAGGAATCTCCAAAGGATCTTCTTAAGCTTATCCAACCTGAAGCCTTCATCGAGCTTCCTCCTTGAGTTTGAGAGAGGGTGTTAGAAATATATTAGATATATTAGCCCAATGTAACAGGCCCAAGCTCAAGCCCAAGCCCAATCCTGCTTGTACAAGCAGTCTAGGGTTTAGTTGCCTATATATACTCATGCTAGGGTTCATTGTAATACAGGTTATTGTACTACACTCTAATACAATAAAGATCTAGCCCTTAAGGGATTCCTCCGTGGATATAGACCGACAAGGATGAACCACGTAACCGTGTTCTCAGTGTTCCTATTCTATACTTCCCCTTTCACATTTACTCTAGCATATACAACATGGTGTAACACATTGCGTTGCTAATAATGTTATATTTAACACTTATAATTCTGAGAATTCTTTCTCAAGGCTCTTATATGGCTGTCCAGTACTTGAAGATTTGACAGTGGCAAGAGATGGTCTGGATGGTGTGACCGACTTTGAAATTAAAGTACCTAAGTTGAAGCGTTTAACCACCAAGTTTACTTTAGTTGCAGCTGAATCTTCTGATTGCAAACTTGAGATATACACCCCAAACCTCAACTACTTTCGATATGATGGTGATTTGGACATAGTGATTTTCCTGGAAAAGCTAGCCAACTTAGTTGAAGCACATGTCCATCTTTTCGCTGAGGGTCATCAGGTTCGGAATCATGACAACAAGCATTATGGAGCCAGGATATTCAAGCTTTTAAGAGCACTAAATAGTGCTAAATTCCTTGAGTTATCTCTTGCTACAAACGTAAAAAAAATCGCTTTTTATGTTTTGTCATTTCTTTTTTCTGACTATATCCAGTACAAGCCTTTTGACGTTGTTGTTGTACGTGTTTATAACCCTGTGGTGTAGTGCTTTTGTTTTGATTCTGTTTATCCTTCCATATACCAAAATTTGGTCCTATTGAAGTTTGAAGTTAAATCTAACTGGCACGTGCTACAATCCTTGCTCCCTGTGGCTTCTAATTTAGAAGTTCTTGTTGTTTATAGGGTTAGTTAACTTAACCAGAGGATATTTTATAGTTATTGTTTCATAAACTAAAACTTATGATCGGTTGTACTGTGTATACTGTCATTAGGAAGTACAAGATGCTAAAGATAACCGTTTTATTGGGTGGTGATACCAGATGATTCTGTTTGTTCATTTTTCGCGTCTTAGAATTTTTTATGATAATGGATTTGAAGAAGTATACAATGATGTCTTATTTGTAAGATATATTCTAAAGGAGACTAGATTCTTAAACAAAGTGACAATGAAAGTTTTCACTACACATTCGAAGGAACGTCTTCTCTAGAAACTGTCAATGGTCCCAAGGCAATCAACAACATGTATACTCAATGTTGAGTGTGGTATATAAATTTAACTACACTGCAAGAAAAAAGACATAATACAACAAGTATTATTGCAACAAAAAAAAATAATGGATGTAATTTATATACTATTGTATCTCTAGGTTGAGTTTTGTTGTAATAATAACTTGAATTTATTACAGCAATATGAGATTATAGCAATAATTATTATGTTATGTTCAAGCCATGCATGAATACATAAAAAAGGTGCAAACCATCCAAGCAAGAAGTCCAAACCGTGAAAATATAGGCCAAGCGGTGCATTAAATTCAAGCATATCTTGACAGTTATTGAATAAAACTGTAACCTTTAGGCCATAACAATACACGGCTTTTCTTCAAAAACAATAGCACAACACCATAACTTGAAGCAGAAAATTGTAATACAAAAATAACGGTTTTCTTAAATTCTAAAATGCAATCACATATTATAGAATCATGAGATGAAAACTTGGCTCTGATATCAATTGTTGTATAAAAATCTGGTTTTGTATCTCATACAAAACACATAGCGGAAGCAACAAATAAGGATCTATTTCATTCATAATTGACAACATGCACTATGTAAATTTCAAAATTTAAGAACAAGATAGCGTACCTTAGTGTGGAGAAATTCAAAAGTATTATTGCAACAAAAAAAAATAATGGATGTAATATATATACTATTGTATCTCTAGGTTGAGTTTTGTTGTAATAATAACTTGAATTTATTACAGCAATATGAGATTGTAGCAATAATTATTATGTTACGCTCAAGCCATGCATGAATAAATAAAAAAGGTGCAAACCATCCAAGCAAGAAGTCCAAACCGTGAAAATATAGGCCAAGCGGTGCATTAAATTCAAGCATATCTTGACAGTTATTGAATAAAACTGTAACCTTTAGGCCATAACAATACACGGCTCTTCTTCAAAAATAATAACACAACACCATAACTTGAAGCAGAAAATTGTAATACAAAAATAACGGTTTTCTTAAATTCTAAAATGCAATCACATATTATACAATCATGAGATGAAAACTTGGCTCTGATACCAATTGTTGGATAAAAATCTGGTTTTGTATCTCATACAAAACACATAGCGGAAGCAACAAATAAGGATTTATTTCATTTATGATTGACAACATGCACTATGTAAATTTCAGAATTTAAGAACAAAATAGCGTACCTTGGTGTGGAGAAATTTAAAACAAAGATTAGAAGCACTTGGGAACACTTTTAATTTTCACTCCAATTCCACTTTACGCCCAAGAAGTGTGGTCTCTCAATCAGTTTTCAAAGGGAGAATGAAAGCGTGTCTCACACTCTCTCTTTTTCTCTACACTTTTTTTTTTTTTTTTTCTAATCATAAAAAAAAAATTATGTATGTTTTGATCAGGTCCATTATTCTCTCAGGATTAATAGCTCATGCAAATAAAAGTCGTGAGATTTATTATTCATTTGACAGTCGTTAGGAGAATAATAAATCTCACGGCGGTTCAGTTCAATATGTCTTAACTCTTAAAATATATCAACATATCAACTAGAAGTCTCTATTTCCATGATCAAGACAAATCATCTTAGTTGATACGTTATAGTCTTCGCAGATGAAATATCTAATTTCATCACCGACTACGAACTATAAATTCTGAGTTTATAAAGAACTTGTGATTTATATCTTCTATGACTAAATCACATAAATCACATACTATGCATCTTATGGACTATATGATAATGTCCAAATATTCATGTTACCATTATTTTAGATAAAAATAAAACAACTTTATTAAACACAACATTAAGTCATACATAATGTCATACATAGTATCATATAATAGGATATAAGGGCACATATCCTAACATAAATTTCCCAACAAACACCATGAAAAAACCCACTTTACCACCAGGAACAAAACCCATAAAATCCACAACCACCTCCACCTACAAAACCCATAAAGCCACCACTAAAAAACCAACCAAACACTAGTCACAACCATGGTGAGAATCAAACCAAAATCAAAATCCACCACCCCATATCAAGATGGACACCCACCTAACCAAACACTACAACCACAACAAGAACCACCAAGAAACCTCCACAACAACCTCAAGAAACTAGCCACCATGCCACCACCAAACCTAGAAACCACACAATTGCCAAACCCAGACACTGGCCACAACAACCACAAAAATAAAACATGTTTCTTATGCTTTGATGGTAAAATATGCCAACGTATGGCATATGGTAGTGCGGGTACTAATGCTCTTATATGAGATTTGAAAGAGAGGCCGACAAAAAGTATGCAAATTGGATATATAGTTTGTGTTCTAGATTTGTACAAAACCTTATTTGATCTTCATTTATTTGCTTTTTTTTTTTTTTTTCCCCTAATGGTGACAATTTGAGGGGTTAGGCGGGAGTAAGAGCAACTAAAAGATCTATTTTAATATTTCACTTTACAATATATCCAATATCAAATATTTTATTTTTTTTACCACTTTATTTAAATATTATTTTTTGAATCTTTCTTTATTTTTCCTCTATATCTCTTTCTTTCTCTTCTTCTTTGTCTCTCTCTCTTATCTAAAGGTATGTGTGGTTGGGATAATTTTTGAAAATGATGAAAAAATGAGAGTGGAAAATATGAGAGGAAATGGGTGGAGATGGGAATGGGTAGAGAAATGATAGAGCCCAACTATTTTCTCTCCAAACCCACCAAAACTTGATCTCCCCAAATTGGAGAGAAAATAGAAGTGAAAATGAGAAACTATGATTTTGACAATTTTGCTTCGCCACCAACAAGCAAGGTTTTTTTTTTTTTTTTTTTTTTTTGGGGGCTCATTTCACTTTTTGTCTTTTTTGTTAATTTTTGTTTCTTTTATCTGATTCTTCCGTTCTCATTTTTTTCCCATTTTCTCATTTTTTTTATTATTTGTTTTGGATCCTTTTGGCTTGTGATAAAAATAAAAAATAAAAAATAAAAAAAAAGGCGAAGTGCTTATACACATTTTTAATAACAAATAAGTATAAAAAAATGTTTACTTTTTGTTTTATTTAATATGAACAAAATTATAAATTTATACCAACTTTATTTTTCATAATTTGTCATCTCTCTACTTTTCTTTCCTTTCAACCAAACACATATGAGAGAAAATTAATCCTCCTACTTTTCTATCTCATCGAATCTGGTGAGATTTTGCCGAATCTGGTGAGATTTTGCCAAATCTGGTAGAAATCTAGGCAGATCTGATGAATTTTCACCAAATACTAGCCAGAAAATGTTGGAGTTTCCAGATTTTTTTCGGTTTTATGGTTGGGTCCAGTGAATCGGGTTTAAGAGAGGAGAACCTACCAATCGACCCATCAGAGTTAGTTTTTAAAGTCTGAAACCTGCCACTAACTGTCGAAGCTATTGAATTGGTTACGGGTGGGTGGATAGCCCTATACGTAACAACCCATGGCCACAACTAAAACCCATCAATGGCAACAAACAACACAAACAAAACCCACAGATTTGATCAAAGAGAGAGAGAGAGAGAGAGAATCTAAGAGAGAGAGATGGAGTGAGCATTACAAGAAAAAAGACATAATACAACAAGTATTATTACCAAAAAAAAAAAAAAAAATGGATGGAATATATATACTATTGCATCTCAAGGTCGTATTTTTTTTTTTTTTTTGTAATAGTAACTTAAATTTATAACATTAATATGAGATTGTAGCAATAATTATTATGTTACATCGAAATATGTTGGTGTAATAGGTAATTCTTATTTTACATTGAGATATGTTGTTGCAATAGCTAATCTTTTATTTCACCCATGTCTATCTCTCTCTCTCTCTTTTTTTTTTTTTTTTTTTTTTTTTTCATCTCAATATTTCTCTCTAACCCACACATGTCTTCCTTTTTTTTTTTTTTTTTTTTTTCCTCATCTCAATTTCCCACTTTCTCTCACCACATCTATCTTCCTATTTTTTTCTCATCTCAAATTTAACTCACACTCACACCCATGCCTAACTCTTTATTTATTTATTTATTTATTTATTTTTTCATCTTAGTTTCTCTCTTTTCTCATCTCAAATTCTCTCTCTATCTCACGCCTACCTCTTTTTCTTTACTTATTTGTATTGAAATGACAATTTGGCACTCACGAACTAGTCACGAAATTCTCATTTTCACAGAATCTTCACCAAACTCTCACACACAACCCTTACATTAAATCCCACAAAAATACAAGGAAATGATTGAATATAATTACAATCAAATTTGACACGGAATTAAAGCCAACAAAAAGCATAGTTGTAAATCACAATTTACAAAGCTCTTGATTATAAATTGTCAAATATCAAAATCCGTAGTTCAATATTCAAATATTGTAATTTAATTTCTTTATTAATGAGAATGATGGGGATGTTACTTTGATCAAGAAAGAAGAAAATAGCAATTAGAGGAAAGCTGATCAAGAAGTAAATAGCGAGCATAGAAAAGCAAGTTAACGGAATTGTTCCGTACCATGCCATGAGCAATAAGGCTTATAAGTCTTAACCTAACGTAGCAGTAAGTCAATAACAAAGAAAAGTCTTTTGCTAGGAAACTTGGGAGGCTAGCTAGCTACAAAATATTTGGTCGTAATTTGCTTTTTACAAGCAAATGACGCGGAGTTATGACTGACCGGGAGGGTCATGTACGATAAAAGCACCATTTTTCTACCAAATAATAAAAGCACCTACTCATGTGTGATAAAAGCACAATTTTTATACCAAATACTAAAGCAGTTTAGGGTCCGTTTGGATACAGCTGAAAACTAAAAACTAAAAATGCTGTAGCAAAATAATTTTTAAATATGTGAATAGTACCGTGAGACCCATTTTTAATGAAAAAGTTACTAAAAAGGGATATTTTTGGGTCTTGTGAACAGTGCACAGGTGCACTGTTCATGCAAAAAGTCAACATTCACGGCAAAAAAAAAAAAAAAAAGCTGAAAACGCAAAACCCTAAATCCAAACCCATCCTTAATAAGGGGACTATAGCAATTTCCCAAATTTTCTTATTGTATGTCCCGTAACAACTAAGCATAAGAAATGTTTGTCCTTCTGGAACGAAGGTCCTTTCACACTCGTGATAGAAAGATCAGAAAACTCGCGTGGTGAGACTTCGACGCAACTCACGTAATGGAACTGGAATACCCCCAGGCAGATAATTAAGCTGGGTTTGGATCCAGCTTATTAAAAGCTACGTCCATGTTTTGCTGATTTTTTTTTTTTTTTTCGGTTCTGTTGGGGGGACAACAGAGGCAGGCGCGTACTGTGCGCTCACTGTTCACGTCCTTTTTTAACAATTTTTTATTAAAAATAGGTCCCGCAGTACTATTCACACATTTAAAAATTATTTTGCTACAGTGTTTTCAGTTTTCATCCATAAGCTCTATCCAAACGGATCCTTAATGCACATGTTAGCAGTTTTGACTACCAACAATAATAACGATTGACATTAAGTTATAATGATGTTTGATTTACATTAAGTTATTTATTTTACATTTTGGAGAAAGAAAAAAAAGAAAAAGAAAAAGTAAAAGTGGTTGACTTATTAGTACGAGGTAACAGAGAGAATAGCATAGAAAAAGGAGCCAAAAGAAAGGAGTATAGTCTATCCATAGATTCATATTTTGCTGCGGAAGGAGACAAAGTTTGACAATCATGTTTTGTCCTGAAGAAAAACTAACACCCTTCCCAACACGTGGCCTCATGCACGAGTTAACATAGAAAGCACGAGTTTATTTAATGTCATGGAAAGCACGAGTTTGGCCTCATGTACGAGTTTATTATGGCATGAGTTTCCTAGCTGAACATTGGGCCTTAAGGATGGTCCGATCATGTGTCAAAACCTTCAAATCAATGCTCTAGAAATTAAGTTGGATGCTAAATTATTGCTGAATTGATGACTAATTCTAGTAATTCTAACACTGTAAATTCTGCTATGGTGGCTGAGTGCGGGCTTCTAATTTCCCAAGTTCCGCTAGTTAAAGTGACACATTGCTACCTGGAAACAAACCGCTGTGCTGATGGTCCTGCTAGAGTAGGAAACAAACAGCTTGATGCTGATATAATGTATTACAATATCCCCCTCCCTGTTTGCGTGACTGCTACCTTTTGGATTTGTATGGTCTGTACCATGTTAGGCTATGTCCTAACTCTGATGTTGCTGCGTTTCTTTTTTAGTTGAATGAATTTTCCTTTTAACCAAAAAAAGAAAAAAAGAAAGCTTCATCCCTCATGCAGGCATGCACATATGGAGAAACTTCCTAGCACCAACTCCATTGCAATCCAAGAGCTACGTCATGTCATCATTCCAGGATTATATTTAGCACCTCCAAATCACATATTTAAACATACTTTAAGTTACAAGGCAGTGATAATTGAAAGTTCACTACACCATTGAATCTTTCAATTTGTTTGTAATTTAGTACATTTATCCAATTTATTCTAATTATATTTTACTCCAACAATTATAAACAGTTTTGAATACTACCTAATTTACTGTCTAAATGGAGAAAAAGGTATTTGAAACCGTAGCTAATACAAAATCATTTTCAATTAGCAATTGAATCAGAAGCAATCTAACTAAATAACCAATACTACTATTTTTATTTTATTTTTTATAATTCAATAATTGTGAGAGGAAGAATTAAAACCTTGAATATCTCCATTGAAAGCACTAAGAAATGCAAGTCAATTTAGCTATAAGACTCTTGGTAATACCACCTACTTTTATTGAATCAAGTAACACTTTTTTCTTCTTTTTTTTCTTCTAATAAACAGATATGTAAATATGTATTATACACGATTTAAAAAATAAATAAATATTTACGTATGGAAAAAGTTTTCTTCCAAGACAACTTGGAGAAATTTTCATTGGCCTACACGATGACTCTTAAAACCATCAATGTACATTATTTAAATAGAGTTACAAAACTCATTAAATAAGTTAAGTAACTACAAATATACATAAATGATCTTATCAATTGTCACATAGTAAGTTTGACAAAATTTCTTCTAGACCAGTTTGAAGGTAAAATTTTTCTTATATATACCTTGTCACCTAAATTAGATTACTCTAGTTCGCTTATAAACATAAATAAGCATTCCCAAGTGTAGAACCAAAAAAATTTGCTCAAAAGGGACACGTACACACACATAAAAATGAATCTACAACATAAGTGAAAACTTCATATTTTGAGATTATCAATTTTCTCCTCTAAACTTTTTAGCATAATAAAGTTAAATTTCTAAATTTAATATAGAAAGATTGAATTAAAATTAAACATTAACAAAGTCTTATTTCTTTAATATGCTAATAATTATTTTATGAGATAATTTTTTACTTTTTTTAAATATCTAAATTTTTGATTTTATTGTTTTCTTAACCTTTGATTATATTTGAATACAAGGGATATACAGTTTCCTTCTTTTCTTTCATGGAAGAGAGAGGGCTAGCTCGTAATTAGGTAGAAGGAAATTAATAATTTACTATTATAATTAGACTTTTCAAAGTAAAAATAAAAAATAAAAATTAAACTTATTTATTTTTGGAATAAGTAGACTTTTCAAAATTTTGGGTCATATCAATACGGCTACCACCCTCCCCATCTTTTCAACCAAGTGAATTATGACATATAGAATATGTGCAATATCCATTATCTCTATTCAATTGAGACATATGCGCGTTCAACATATTTAGCTGTTAGTCAAAAAGTTGTACTCAAATGGTTATACATTCTAATGACATGTTTCATTATACTTAAGGTTAAGTGTGCATCAAAACATTATACTTAAATGATAATTCTAATGACATATGTTTCATCAGACTTTTTTTTAAGAGGGTTTTAACTTATGTCGTCCGCTCCTGATAATAGCTCTGTCATCCCAAGACATCAGTTTATTTTTGGTATGGGCAGAAATTAAATTTCAGATATCTTATATGTTTCATCAAATTGAAATATGCATAAAAAAATTGTACTTTACTGACTTTCCAATCTATTTCATGAATCTCACTCACCTACCTTTCTCTCCATCTATTTCATAATGCTCACTCACCTACCTTTTCCTCCATTGCTTAAAATTACCGTGGCCTTGATGATGGGATTTACTGTTGGTATATTTCCATGGAAGATTGTAATTATTGTGCCATTCTAGTGGGGGTGGGTATGTAAAGTTTATCTTAATAATTATCAAGTTATTATCTTTTGCTTCCCTACACTATCGTTTATTATATATTGTGAGGGAGTGAGGGTAGTTGAGAGATTAAGGAAGCTCTTTGTAAACACAATTAGCACCGACTGGTATAATAGAACCTCTAGTGAAATAACAATAACTATACTTTATGAATAACCAACCCTTGTATAGTTGCGTTTTTATTACAAAGAATCATTTTTTGCTTCTTATAAATAATTATTATTTAAAATAAAAAATAATTATTCCTTATTAAAAAATCCTTAACTAATGGTAATTCTTTAATCTACGTAACAACTTCAACAAATAAAATTCAAATAATCCTTTTTAAATAGTGTGCTACAACATATCAAAAATAATAATAAAAATAAAAAAAATAAAACAAAATTGCGCACAACCATTATCCTTCTAGGTTTCGTTTATGCCATCAAGGCATCTATGAATGGAACCATCATCTTTTCTTTAGAATCATCAACAAATGGAACTTGACAATGAAAACCTTGATTTCTTTTTTTCCAGGGCTTTGTCATTAACAATTACTCTCTCTTCAACATTGAATTTTTTCTCCTTCTTTTTTCCTTGTGTTGTGTTTGTGCCATACAGGTTACCTTACATACATAGCCAAGGAAATCACGGTAATCTTGACTTTTATTTTTTGCTAAATATCATTGGATTGATTTTGTTTACATTTAAATATATTTTTTTAAATACTTTATAGAAATTATAGTAAACTATAAACCCATTTGTGGCTAGGTTTATTTTGACTTTATCACTTTATTATCTAACAACGTGAAATACCCTTTTTAGGCCTCTTTAAACCATTATCAAAAAAAAAAAAAAAAACTTTCTAAACCACCTTAAAACAAAAAATACATTGAAAAGAAGATCGAAACTTTAGAATTTTGTAAAAATCACACAAACTATGTCTCTATGCCATCTCCTCTCTTGTCTCTCTTCAAATCTCTTATATCTATAACTCATCTTCAAACACATCATGCTAAAAAATTAGCTATTTCTCAAGCTTGCATCATTCAACCACAACTCGAGACATCAATGGGTAGAGGTGGAGAATGAGCTCAGTTAACAAAAAAGAGCAATAGTAAACATAAACAATCAAAGACACACATGAAAAAGACCTCAATCCAAAGTCCAAACACAAGGAAAATCCAATATCAAATTTACCTTTAGAGTAAAAAATGCTAGAAAGAGCAATCAATATCTCCTTCCACGCCATACGGGGCCCATAACCAATCTCTGAACAGGGTTTGGTTGTAAGACTCATAGTTTCTTTTTCTGTTATGCTGAGACTGTTTCCTTTTCATTCTTTCGAGTTCAAGCTTTACCGAGTAATGATGCTTGAACCACTGAGTGATCATCTTTGACAGAAATAGATGCATCTGTATTTCTCTCTTTGTGTTACCTACCCAAATGGAAGTTCAATTTGTTACCCAAAGTCCTATTCTGGAAAGTATCAGCAATTACAGATTGGTTCTATCATAGGAGGATGAAAGACTAGAAATTTTGTTGGGGGAGTGGCAGTCGAAGGACTCTTCTACTGGAGAGGAAACGGTGGTGGCAGAGGTGAGGAATAAGCTTGGTCAACAAAAACAATCATGAGAGAAGAAAAATCAAGAGAGAAGCAAAAGGTGAAAGCATCCAAATTTGCTGATCAAAAAGAGTGTTGGGATACAAGGTCAAAGCATACATGTGTCGATTTCTTTTTCCATGTTTAGAGCATTCACAACTAGTTTCTTCATTTTACCTTCTTAAAAGTTACTTTATCTATTATATCATACCATTTTACAACACACCTAACATCCTAACTTTTATTTTCCTATTCTATCCATTAAAATAATATATACTACCTAATAAAATAATATAATCTAATCTCTCTCTCTCTCATCTCCCCATCACTCTAACTATCTTTTCCTCACTAACTCTCTTTTTCAAGCACCCATCACCACCACATCTGCCACAAGAAATCCATCACCACCACTGTTAAGGACATATCTTATGTAGTTGGCTAATCTTTTGACGAAACGCACTTTACTTGTATTTGGGTAGATCTAGGATGTGTTTAATACTTCAAAGAACATGTTGTTCAAGTCTAGTATTAAAGCCACGGAGATTGGACCAAGAAACAAATGAAGAAAAAGTGTTCACTAAAGCTGGACAGATAGCTAGACACCTTCTAGACACTGTGGATAGTTGCTCGACAGATAGTTATCTATCGAGGTTTAATGAGGCTCGACACCTGCTATCTATCGAGGTTACGGAAATCAGAATTTTCAAATTTGATTTTTGGCCCATGTTTTTGTATTTGTGTAGGGTTTCTTTTCTCACAACCCTAGACATCTATAAGGCTTATTTTAGAGGCCGTCACATAAGAGAATACAAGGAGAACATGTGCAAAAGGTGACTGAAGCCTTATTCTCTCTGAAAGAAGCTACTGCGTCTTTTGTGCCTTAGGGTTTTGTAATCAAGTGCTTCTTGATCTTCATCGTGTGGATGAATTGAAGAACTTTGCATCCGACATTCTTTTTTCTCAAGTTGGTGAGTGAGTCACGTTCTAGAATTCGTGCAATTGGTGAGTCACGTACTGGGATCCGTGCATCAAAGGGTGACGTTCATATATTGAAGAGTTCAGAGGTTCTGAAGCAGTAGAAGGTTTCTGCTATGAGTTTATCTACGGGAATTGTAGAGTCTAGGGACAAAGGTTTTGTACTAGATCTGAAACTTCTCTTTACTATAGTGAATTGCTTTTCGGGAAGGTTTCCCCCCAAGTTTTTTATTGTGAAATTGGTTGGTTTCATTGGATTTCTTAGGTCATCATATCTTGTCTTATTTACTTTTCCGCTGCACTTATATTTGACATGATATTGATGTTTGTTTGTTTTAACAAGTTTTATGCATAATAAATCTAATTAACAACTTGGGTTTAAAACTTATTAATTCTATCAATCGGTGTCTAAATTTCCTAACAAGTGGTATTAGAGGGGGTACACCCTGATTGGATTAATTTCTTGAGTGTGATCCTTGACCCCCGTTGTCATGGATCATGGACAATCTCTTTTGATTCCTCCTTTATTTGATGGCACTAATTATGCGTACTGGAAAGTTCATATGAAAGTTTTCTTGCAACCTCTAGGTGAATAGGTATGATAAGCTGTTGAAGTTGGCTGGATTAAGCCAAAGGAATCGCCAGTGGATTGGAATGGTGCAACAATCATAGCAGCAAATTTCAACAGTAAGGCCTTGAATGCTTTGTTTTGTGGGGTGACCAATGAAGAATTCAAGAAAATATCATCCATAGAAGTTGCCAAGGAAGCATGAACCATTCTTGAGACCACCTATGAAGCTACCAAGGCAGTAAATACCATGAAGCTTCAACAACTCACTAGTAGTTTTGAAGAAATAAGGATTGAGGAGGATGAGACCTTTGATGAGTTCTATGCTAAACTCAAGGATGTTGTGAATTCTGCTTTCAACTTTGGAGAATCTATAGCAGAATCCAAAATTGTTAGGAAAATCCTTAGGTCATTACCTGAAAGATTCCATCCCAAGATCATTATCATTGAAGAAGTAAAAGACATTGATCAAATTCCTTTGACTAAGCTTGTAGGGAACCTTTAAACCTATAAGATGGAATTAGGCTCAATGGGAAAAGGTGGAAAGAGTAAAAATTTGGCTCTTAAGGGTATAGAGGAAGAGATTGAGGACTCTGAAGATGAAAATGAAGATGAAGATGATGATGAGGATGAGGATCTAACCTTCATAACTGATGAGATTATTAAGCTTGTTCATTTTAGGAAAAAGGATAAGGGAAAACCTCCTAGGAAATCTAAATCCTCTAGGAAGGGTAAGAATGAGAAGCCCCTCATCCAATGCCATGAGTGTAAGGGTTTTGGTCATGTGAGGATAGAGTGCCCAAATTACCTTATAAGGGAAAGGCCAAGAAGTTAGAAGATAAAGGGTTGGTTGCTACTTGAAGTGACACTGAAAATGACTCTCCTGATGAGTATGTGAATGAATGTAGTCATGTTATGGCCTTTGCTGCCTCAACCGATAAGGTGATTGTGGAGAGTGCTAGTGTTAGTGAGGATTCTTTTGATGATGAAGTATCCAAGAAGATGACTCTTCAGGAAGCCTATGGTAAGATATGCACTGAATTCATAAAATCTGAAAAGACTTCTCATCTTTGTAGGAAAGGGCTTAATGGGGTAAAAACTGAAAAAGCTGATTTGTTGGTCAAGCTAGATGAGACTACAAGGTAGTTGAGACTCTTGCTATGGAGAACACCTTATTAGAAGAGAAGTTCAAGAATCTTGAGGTAGAGCTTAGTCTAGCTAGCACTCAAATAGAGAGGATGTCTAGTGCAAAGCTTGATGAGGTCTTAAGTGCTCAAAAGCCTAGTTCAGAAATGACTGGCTTAGGATATGCTGTCTTCTCCGGCCACTCCTCTTCCATTGCTTCTGGATCAAAGACTGTCTATGTGCCTCAATTTAAGAAAGGTAATAAAGGTATGAAATCCAAAACTGATTTGAAAACTGATTTGAAAAATCAGAAAAATACAAAAACAGTGTGTGTTTGTGTATATTGGTTCTTGTGAACTTTAAAATGGTCATTGAAATAGAGTTTTCTAAACTTTGTATCTCTTGTAGCTTAGATGAACATTCTTATGCACAAACTAAGCAAGTGAGCTTTGTGGCTCTTTATTTGTAATGAGTAAGATTAAATAATCTCTTGTACTTAACACTCGTATCACTCTTTTTGACGGGTAGGACTAGAAAATCCTAAGAGAAAGGCATAAATAACCATCTTACCACTATTACCCGCCAATCATGAAATGACATCTGTATGCTTCAGCATAGCAAAAGTGCAATGTCAATGGCATCTGTATGCTTCGGCATAGCAAAAGTGCAATGTCAAAAAGTTTAACATAATTGGGTATTTCTTTTCTCTCTTTTATATACCCATGCATGGTTTGCTAAATAAAAAGAAAATATGCAAAGAAATAAAAGCAAAAAGAACAAACTGCTTTAAAATATGATTGCAAACGTGTTTTTTAGGAGATGTGGGAGTTATAAGATGTACCATGAAGGTGATAGTTCTCATCAAACAGTTATGATTATGTGTGAGTTAAAAGTGATTTTCTCATATCTCAAGTCATCATAATTTTGAGAAACTTATGCAATCTTGCAATGTTTTTCATACACAACACACAATATGTTTTGCTACTCTTAATATATGTGTAGCTACAATGTGATTTGGCCATCATAAGGTTTACATGCGTTAATGTATACTTACTAAACTGTCTCAATTTGTTTTTGAAATATAAAATTGGTTAGACTTATTTAGTGTGTGTGTGTGTGTTTTGGCATCTCATTGCATGAAATTTTTCTTTGTTGAAAGATGTTTTTGAGAGGTTGAAATGTTGTTTGGATCTTAAGTTGAGTTGCATTCTTGATTGCATTCATGTCTGTGTTTTTCTCTTCTCAAAAAACTGCTTTTAAAAGCTGGCTCGACACCTCCTCAACACCTCCTCGACACTTGGCTGTCTGTTGAGCTTCTTAGCTTTTTCTTATCGCAATCTCTACATCTTCTCGACACCTTGTGGATCGATCGAGCTATCTCCTGTCTACTCGATAGATCCTCGACACCTCTCGATCCATCAGGATTCTCTTGCATGCATTTTTTCCATGTGTTTTGCATGTTTCTTTTATCTTGTCATCCATAGCATCTTGTTTCATTACATTCATGCATTTATATGGATTTTTTGTGCCCCCTTGATCATTCTTGATCGTCTTTATTTTTCTCGGATAAAGCTTTATAGTTTCTTGTACCCTTTGTCAATCATGACAAAAAGGGGGAGAAATTATGGTTTCTTTTTAAGATTTTACAAGTTAAGGGGAGAAATACATGCCCTTGTAAGGGGGAGTTATGTTTCATTTTGTTAGGGGGAGCGTTTATCTCCTTGTTGTTGTAGAAGCTTTTTTTAGCTTCTTCTTCTTCTCGTACCTTAGGTCTTGTGACCATGTTTACATACATTGTGCTCATCTTTGATATATATATGATGATGTGTGTTTTTTTCACCTATCTCTACATGTGTTGTTTCTTTTCTATCTTTATACACATGATTCTTATTACTTGTATGCAATCTATTATTTCTGTTTCACACAAAGATGCCTTGATATGTTTTGTTTAAAGTGTTTCAGAAATACAGGTTGTCAAAGTCTTCCATGCCATGAACTCTCTCCTTGCCATGAACTCTCTCCTTGCAAAGTTTTTCAAGAGTTTATGTTAGAGTAGATTTTATTGTATTCTGGCAGGCCACAAACGCGTTGATCCCTTGTGATAAATTAGATTGATTAATTACCCTAATTATTAATTAATCAAATCAATATGTAATATCACGTGGCAGCACAAAAAAATCACCAAAACTAACTTATGCAGTGGAAAATAAATGGTACGGTGATTTGTTTACGAATGGAGAAAACAACACGGCAAAAACCCCACTGGGTGATTTAAGGTCACCACTCCCGAAACTCCACTATTATCACAACAAGCGGTTACAAGCAAGGAATCCCAAGTACCTTACCAACCTACAGTTGAAACCTTACCCCAATACCCAATTGGACTTGTTCTGTAGTGACAGTTTCTCCTTTCAATGCACGGCTCCCAAGTACGTGACTAACCAGATGCGCGGATCCCAGTACGCGACTTCAAACACCAACTAGAGAGAGAGTTGTTGGCTGCAAAGTTCTTCAAATCATCTGCACGATGAAGATCAAAAAGATGCTCGGTCACAAAACCTTACGGTGCACAATACACAGCAATCTTCTTCACAAGAGATGAACTAGGGCACGAACTTTGTCTTTGATCACAAATTGCATGAACAAGGATTGCTCAATACTTGTGCAACTTGCATCTCTATTTGACGGCCCTTAAAACAATCCTTTTATATGTCTAGGGTTAGGAGAAAAGAAGTCCCAAAGACACATTCACGGATTAGACTTAAAATAGAACTAAAAATCTGTTTTCTTTAATTCTCGACAGATAGAGGTGTCGAGGATCTGTCAAAAAGCTGTCGAGGCTTGGGCTAAAATAGCTTCTTAAAGCTCGATAGATGCATGTGTCGAGCCAGGTGTCGAGCTTTAGTAATTTGCACTTCCTTGCTTGTTTCTTGGACAGACTTGATGACTTCAACACTGAATCTTGAAACATTGTTTCTTAAAGTGTTAAATACATCCTAAATCTACCCAATTACAAGTAAAGTGCGTTTTGTCTAAGGATAAGCCAATTACATAAAATAGCGACATATGTCAACAAACTTGAACTACATATTTCCTAAAAATCTCCCCCTTTGGCAATCCGTGACAAAACCATAACAAACAAATGAAGATATGAGAGAAGTCATAAAACACTTTAACTCTTATTCACTTGTTATATACAATAAAATCTATCCTAACATAAACTCTTGAAAAACTTTGCAAGAAGAGAGTTTATGGCAAGAAGACTTTGACAACCTGTATTTCTGAAACACTTATAAACAAAACACATCAAGGCATCTTTGTGTGAAGTAGAAATAATAGATTGCATACAAGTAAAAGAAACATGTGTATAAAGACAGAAAAGAAACAACACATGGAAAGGTAGGTGAAAGAAACATACATCATCATATATATCAAGAAAATAAATACAATGTATGTCAATACATGATCAATGTATTTTTAAAAAGATAGAAAAGAAAAAAATACATATGATCCTCACTACATCCCTCAATCCACACTCCCTCTATAAAAAATGTCCTATGCTAACTCACTCCCTAAGTATGACTACTCTCATACAAAACCACTCCCCTTTTTGTCACGAGTGACAAAGGGTAGAGTGTCATGTAGACATCTCGTCAGAAGAGCTCGCATCTCCATCATCATCATCATCATCATCGGAAGCATCATCGTCATCACCGTCATCATCAACCTCAGTCTCAGTCGAAACATGAAGTGGCGAAGGAGAAGCCTCTAGAGCAAAGCCGCCCAAGGTCGCCTGTTGCCTGGCGATGCGACCAACACGAACGTTCACTTGATACAACTCCGTGGAGAGTGTATCGAGGCGAGCATCCATGTGCTGAAGCTGCGCCATGATGTCTCCTAGAGAAACGTCGCTCGAAGAAGAAGCAGATGTCGCTCGAGTAGATCTAGAGGTAGTCAGATGGGAGGAAGGAGTAGCACCATCTGACTGTCTCGATCTAAACTGTGCCTCGCTACGTTTTACGGTAGCGGCGTCTATGGCAGACATGACATGGTAAGGATCGAACAAAGGGAATGGGATGGAAAAACGGTGAAGAATCCTCGTGATAGCGGAAGGGAAAATAAGCTTATCACGGGTGGCCGTATCTCTATAGGCATCTATGATGGAAAAAATAAAGTGTGAAGGAAAGTCTATAGAGAGATCCTCTAGGAGGGACAACAAAAACCGAGCACGAGGCTCTGTGATAGAGTTATAGTGAGAAAATGGGTGCAAAACAAAAGTCATCACCATGTTAAGGAAACGAGGACCTTTAGCAAAAGGTCGACATGGTGTATACTGATGATCTCCCCAAGAGGAAGGGCCCTCACAGAACGCCGAGATCATCTCGTCTTTGGACACAGTCCATAGATGCTCACAACTAGGGTAATCAAGATGATCCACCCTAGGAACATGAAGCACCTCAAAAACTAACTCTGGAGTGACAGCAAAGCGCGTACCTTGAACGCTAGCGTAGAAGAGAGGTACTGAAGAATCGATCCTGTGGATGTTGGAGTAAAACTCCTGTATCAACACGAGAGGACATGTGACCGGGACGTCACACAGTGACTCTCAAGCCCGACTGTGAATGACATCGGGTAGGTCAGTATCGGCAAAGTCTGCCAGGACAACGTGCCGTTCCGAATGAACACCTCGTTTAGAGAAGTTCTCCGAGAAGTCCTTATGGGCTTTCTCATCACGGAACCGGAGAGATAATGGAGTAGAATCCGAAGAGGAAGATCCCTTCAAACGTAGAGGGTTCTGGGATGGAATAGACTTACGTTTCGGTGCCAGAGACACTACTAACGCAAACATAGAGAGGGGAGAAGAAGAAGACAAACAGAAAAGTCCCAAGCAATTCAATATAGGAAGAAAAATTTTGAAAAGAAAGAACGTATGCATGGGAAATGCATGAACATGTGACATGCAACATAAAAACATCATGGGTTCAACCCAATCCAAACATAACAGCACACAATAGGTTTGCACACATCTAAATGCATGAAAATACAATTAGAATGCTAATGTGATGCAATACATGTAGTTTTAAAGATCAAATCTATAAAACCAACCCAAAAATTTCATGAAAACCTCAACAATTTTGAAAAATCCCAAAAATTTTCAAAAACACAAAACCTAGGGTTTCAAAACATGAAATGCATGAATAATGAGGGAAAAGATGCTTACTAAGTGAGGAAGATCAAGAAATCACTTGAAAACGCCTTAGGAAGAGGTTTGGAGTGAGTGAGAAATGTTTTGGAGAGAAGAACACGTTCTATCGAGTGAGAGAGGTCGAGCGAAATGAGAGAAAAAAAAATCACGAGGAAACCTTATATAGACCTTCAGTAATTCTCGACAGCTGAAGGTATCGAGAGGTATCGAGACAGCTATCGAGATAGGTGTCGAGAAAATGCACTTTGACAAATGCAGCTATCGAGGTCATGTATCGAGAAAGAAGGATCAAGCATGAAGGAACCTCGATCGATCTAGAAGCTGTCGAGAAGCTATCGAGCAGAAAGAAAGTTTCTCGATCGATCCACCAGGTGTCGAGGATGTGTCGAGACTGCGTTTAGAAAAAGTCTAAGAAGCTCGACAGACAACTAGGTGTCGAGAGGTGTCGAGGAGGTGTCGAGATGCCCTTAAAAACAGTTTTTCAAAAGAGGAAAAACACAGACATGAATGCAATCATGCATGCAACTCAACCAAAGATCCAAGCAACACATTAAGCTCTCAAAATCATCTCTCAACAAGAAATTTAAAGCACATGTATCCCAAAACACGCACACATGCACTAAACAAGTCTAACCAATTTTATATTTAAAAAATAAGTTAAGACAGTTTAGTGAGCATACATTAATGCATGTAAACCTTGTGAAGGCCAAATCACATTGTACCTGCACATGTATCAAAAATAGCAAAGAGTATTGCGTGTTGTGTGTGAAAACATCGCAAGATTGCATAAGTGTCTCAAAGTTATGACGATTTGAGATATGAGAAAATCACTTTAACTCACACACAATCATAACTGTTTGATGGGGACTATCACCTTTGAGGTACATCCTATGACTCCCACATCTCCTAGAAAACACGCTTGCAACCATATTTTAAAGCATTTTGATCTTTTTGCTTTTTATTTCTTTGCATATTTTCTTTTATTAAGCATATCATGCATGGGCATACAAGAGAGAGAGAAAAGAATACCCAATTATGTTAAGCTTTTGACATTGCACTTTTGCTATGCCGAAGCATACAGATGTCATTGGTATTGCACTTTGCTATGCCGAATCATATAGATGTCATATCATGATTGGCGAGTAACAGTGGTGAGATGGTTATTTATGCCTTTCTTTTAAGATTTTCTAGTCCTACCCGTCAAAAAGAGTGATACGAGTGTTAAGTAGAAGAGATCACTTAACCTTACTCATCACAAACAAAGAGCTACAAAACTCACTTGCTTAGTTGTGTAGAAGAATGCTCATCTAAGCTACAAGAGATACAAAGTTTAGAAAACTCTGTTTCAATGGCCATTTTAAAAGTTCACATGAACCAATGCACACAAACATACACTGTTTTTGTATTTTTCAATTTTTTTTTTACTTTTATCAGAAAAGCAAAAATAAAACACAAAACTAAAAACACACAAACAAAAACAAGCTAAAGAAAGCAAAACAATGCATAAAACTAGATGCAAATGCATGAGGTAGAAGGAAGATAGAAGGAGATCAGTTCATGGAGATGACACTGATGTTTTGACGAAGGCATTTAAAACGTTTGCTATCTAGAGGTTTGGTGAACAAATCAGCTTTTTAGTCATCAGTATGAATAAACTCAAGGGTGAGAACACCATCTTCTACAAGCTCCCTAATGAAGTGATGTCGAATCTCTATGTGCTTAGTTCGAGAATGTTGAACCGGATTCTTAGAGATATTGATGGCACTGGAATTGTCACAGTAGATGGTGAGATGTTCTTGACAAATACCATAATCATGAAGGAGTTTTTGCATCCATAGGAGTTGGGTGCAACAGCTACCAACAGCAATGTACTCAGCTTCAGCAGTGGATAACGAGATGGAGTTTTGCTTTTTGCTCATCCAAGAGACCAGATTATTACCCACATAAAAACAACCCCCTGAAGTACTTTTTCTATCATCAGCATTCCCAGCCCAATCAGCGTTAGAATATCCAACTAAGACATTATTTGTGTCTTTGCTATACCACACACCAAAGTTGGCAGTAGTCTTGACATACTTTATGATTCTTTTTAAAGCAGTCATATGTGACTCTTTGGGGTTAGCCTGATATCTAGCACACACTCCTACACTGTAACTAATGTCAGGTCTATTAGCAGTAAGGTAAAGAAGACTACCTATCATGCTTTTATAAAGTGAAGAGTCTATACTTTTACCTAACATGTCAACAGTGAGTTTAACATTTGGGTTCATGGGGGTTCTAACAGAACTAACAGATTCCAATCCAAACTTTTTCACAAGATTCTTAGCATAATTAGATTGAGAGATGAATATACTTGAATCTTGTTGACGAATCTGTAGTCCAAGGAAGTGAGACAACTTTCCAATCATGCTCATCTCGAACTCTGCTTGCATGAGTTTTGAGAAGTCTTGAGCAAGTTCATCCTTAGTTGATCCAAAGATGATATCATCAACATAGACTTGAGCAACCACCAGCTCACCAGCTTTTCTTTTGATGAAGAAAGTCTGATCAGCCTTTCCTCTTGTGAACCCATGGGATATCAAGTACTGAGTCAATTGATCATACCAAGCTCTGGGTGATTGCTTTAATCCATAGATGGCCTTTTTGAGGTACAACACATGATCCAGAAAGTGTGGATCAATGAATCATTTAGGTTGAGCTACATAGACATCCTCTTTAAGCAATCCATTGAAGAAAGCTGTTTTCACATCCATCTAGTAAAGCTTGAACTTCAAGTGACAAGCTAAGGCAAGAAGGATTCTAATGGACTCCATGCGAGCAACTGGGGAAAATATTTCATCATAGTCTATTCCCTCCATTTGAGTGTATCCTTGAGCTACAAGTCGAGCCTTGTTGCGAATTACATTGCCCTCCTTATCAGTCTTATTTTGGAATATCCACTTTGTGCCGATGACATGCTCGCCCTTCGGTCTAGGAACTAAAGTCCACACATCATTCCTTTGAAAATGAAGCAGTTTATCATGCATTGCTTCAACCCAACTTTCATCCTGAAGAGCTTCTTCAACTTTAGTGGGTTCAACCTACAACAAATAATAAGAATATGACACAAAGTTAGCAACACACTTATCAACTGTGCGTTTCCGCAATGTGAGTTCATTCATATTTCCCACAATAGTTTCTGGAGGATGATTTAATTTGATTCTAGAGGAGGGTCCTTTGTCATGACATTCAGAATCTGGTGATGTAGGCATGTCTAGTGGCTCTTCTACAACACTTGGAGTACCAGGAGTACTTGGGGATGTGGGCTCTTGTTCCATGAATTCTAGAGCTCTCCTAGGTTCAGGAGGAAGGATTTCTTTAGGGAGTTCCTCATCTATTTTCTCAGAATTAACATTTGAAGACTCATCAATAACAACATTCACCGTTTCCATGACCTTCATGTTTCTTTTGTTATATACCAGATAAGCTTTGCTAGTAGAAGAGTATCCCAGAAATATCCCTTCATCACTGCACGGCTCCTAAGTACGTGACTAGCCAGATGCGCGGATCCCAGTACGCGACTTCAAACACCAACTAGAGAGAGAGTTGTTGGCTGCAAAGTTCTTTAAATCATCTGAACGATGAAGATAAAGAAGAAGCTCGGTCACAAAACCCTACGGTGCACAATACACAGCAATCTTCTTCACAAGAGATGAACTAGGGCACGAACTTTGTCTTTGATCACAAATTGCATGAACAAGGATTGCTCAATACTTGTGCAACTTGCATCTCTATTTGACGGCCCTTAAAACAATCCTTTTATATGTCTAGGGTTAGGAGAAAAGAAGTCCCAAAGACACATTCACGGATTAGACTTAAAATAGAACTGAAAATCTGTTTTCTTTAATTCTCGACAGATAGAGGTGTCGAGGATCTGTCGAGAAGCTATCGTGACTCGAGCTAAAATAGTTTCTTAAAGCTCGAGCTAAAATAGCTTCTTAAAGCTCGATAGATGCATGTGTCGAGCCAGGTGTCGAGCTTTAGTAACTTGCACTTCCTTACTTGTTTCTTGGACAGACTTGATGACTTCAACACTAAATCTTGAAATACTGTTTCTTGAAGTGTTAAACACATCCTAAATCTACCCAATTACAAGTAAAGTACGTTTTGTCTAAGGATAAGCCAATTACATAAAATAGCAACATATGTCAACAAACTTGAACTGCATATGTCCTAACATATTCAACAAGTGAGTATGAGTTGAGTGATTTATGACTTCTCTCATATATTTATTTGTTTGTTATGGTTTTGTCATGGATTGCCAAAGGGGGAGATTGTTAAGGACATGTTTTATGTAGTTAGCTAATCCTTTGACAAAATGTACTTTACTTGTATTTGAATTTTGGGTAGATCTAGGATGTGTTTAATACTTTAAAGAATATGTTGTTCAAGTCTAGTATTAAAGTCATGAAGATTGGACTAAGAAATAAGTGAAGAAAAAGTATTCACTAAAGCTGGACCAATAACTGGACACCTGCAGACAGCTGCTCGATAGCTGCTTGATAGATAGCTATATATCAAGGTTTAATGAGGCTCGACACATGCTATTTATCGAGGTATCTATCGAGGTTATGAAAATTAGAATTTTTAGATCTAATTTTTGGCCCATGTTTTTGTATTTGTGTAGGGTTTCTTTTCTCACAACCCTAGACATATATAAGACTTATTTTAGAGGCCGTCACATAAGAGAATACAAGAAGAACATATACAAAAGGTGACCGAAACCTTATTCTCTCTGAAAGAAGCTGCTGCGTCTTTCGCACCTTAGGGTTTTGTAACCAAATGCTTCTTGATCTTCATCGTGTGTATGAATTGAAGAACTTTACAGCCAAAATTCTTCTTCCTCGAGTTGGTGAGTGAGTCACGTACTGGATTCGTGCAATTGGTGAGTCATGTACTAGGATCCGTGCATCACAGGGTAACGTTCATATATTGAAGAGTTCAGAGTTTCTGAAATAGTAGAAGGTTTCTGCTGTGAGTTCATCTACAGGGATTGTAGAGTTTAGGGACAAAGGTTTTGTACTAGATCTAAAACTTCTTTTTACTATAGTGAATTGCTTTTCGGGAAGGTTTCCCTCCAAGTTTTTTACTGTGAAACTGGTTGGTTTCATTGGTTTTCCTAGGTCATCATATCTTGTCTTATTTACTTTTCCCCTACACTTATATTTGACATGATAATTGATGTTTGTTTGTTTTAACAAGTTTTATGCATAATAAATCTAATTAACAATTTGGGTTTAGAACTTGTTAATTTTATCAACCGGGGTCTAAATTGTTAGATAAAAATCTGGTTGTATCTCACACAAAACACATAGAGGAAGTAACAAATAAGGATTTATTTCATTCACAATTGATAACATGCACTATGTAAATTTCAGAATTTAAGAACAAGATAGCGTACCTTAGTGTGGAGAAATTCAAAATAAAGATTAGAAGCAATTGGGAACACTTTAAATCTTCATTCCAATTCCACTTTACGCCCAAGATGTGTGGTCTCTTAATTAGTTTTCAAAGGGAGAATGAAAGTGTGTTTCACACTCTTTCTTTTTCTCTACGCTTTTTTTTTTTTCTAATCATAAAAAAAAAAAAAAATTTTGTATGTTTCTCCCTTTATAACTAACTGATTATCTAATTAGGCTTTTCCAATTGGGTTTTAGTGTGTGGCTTGGAGTGGGACCAAAAGGAACCAATAAGACACTAGTTCCAATGGGCCTTGGGCTTTTCCGTCAACTCTTGACAAGTCCAAAGTTACCATTAATTATATTTAATACCACTATATAAATATAATTGCACTTTAGGCCTTATTAATAAATTATATCCCAAGATTTTATTATACACGAAACCCCTTTATAAAATATTCGTAGTAATATAAAGTCATGAATATAGACTGCCACTTTGAAAATTACTACATCTTATCCTTGAGTACCCGGTTTAATCCTTTAAAGTTATTCATCATATATTTATGAAATCCAATTTCATAAATATATACTTTAGTAATTTTTTACCAAAGTGGTTAGGCCTAACTATTTGAATAACTGAACCCATTAAACTTATCTTAAGGGAATATTTTATATCTCTATCAAGAGACTATAAATTCCATCTTGAGAATATATGTTCCATCAACACTATATGTAGCTGCCCAACATACGGAGGTTTTGACTGTTATTTTAAATCTCACTCCTGATATATCAAAGCAACCTACACGTCATGATCAGGTCCATTATTCTCTCAGGATTAAGAGTTTATGCAAATAAAAGTCGTGAGATTTATTATTCATTTGGCAGTCGTTAGGAGAATAATAAATCTCACGACGGTTCAGTTCAATATGTCTTAACTCTTAAAACATATCAACATATCAACTAGAAATCTCTACTTCCATGATCAAGACAAATTATCTTAGTTGATACGTTACAGTCTTCGTAGATGAAATACCTAATTTCATCACCGACTTCGAACCATAAATTCTGAATTTACAAAGAACTTGTGATTTATATCTTCTGTGACTAAATCACATAAATCACATACTATGCATCTTATGGACTATATGATAATGTCCAAATATTCATGTTACCATTATTTTAGATAAAAATTAAACAACTTTATTAAACACAACATTAAGTCATACATAATGTCATACATAGTATCATACAATAGGATTTAAGGGCACATATCCTAACATAAATTTCCCAACAACCACCATGAAAAAACCCACTCTACCACCGGGAACAAAACCCATAAAATCCACAACCACCTCCACCTACAAAACCCATTGGAGAAAGTCATCTTGGTCGTAGTGCGTACTACACGGAAGCTCCCTCATTACTTCCAAACTCACACGGTTGTGGTCCTAACCCAACCCCCTTTCCAATCAGTATTTTGGAAAGCTGACTACATAAGGAGAATTGCAAAATGGGGAACAATCTTAGGAGTTTTTGATTTCAAGTATATGTCTCGCACCACCATCAAGAGACAAATCCTCACAGATTTAGTGGCTGAGTTTACAGAGTCTCCACTAGAAGAAGATAGAGAAAGGTAGAACCTTCATCTTGGAAGGTATACGTTGACAATGCAACTAATCACAGAGGATTTGGGATAGGGCTAGTTGTGGTGTCTCTTGAAGGGATTATTATTAAGAAATCCTTAAGGTTAGGCTTCTCAGCCACGAACAATGAGGCTGAATATGAGGCTTTGTTGGTAGGAATGGCTATGGTTTAGAAAATGGGAGGAAAAACAGTAGATGTATTTCCAGATCTAAGATTGGTTGTGGGCAAAGTAAAAGGAGAATTGGAGGCTAGAGATTTGAGAATGCAAGAGTATTTGAATCAAGTTAGGCACTTGTAATTAAGGTTTATGTCTTTCACCTTACAGCAAATCCCTAGAAGCAGAAATATGCACTCAGATTCTCTTGCCACTCTCACAACCTTCTCGGCTTAGAGTTTATCTCGAGTTATCCTTGTTAAGGACTTATGTAAGCCTACTGAGATAAAGAGGGGGAAAGTCTAGATTCATCAAATTAGGGTAGGACCTAGTTGGATGGATTCTATTGTGCTATTCCTTAAGGATGACATCTTGCTAGAGGAAAAGAGGGAGACCGACAAAGTGCGAAGAAAGGCTCCTCGTTTTTGGCTATCCGAGAATCAAAAATTATACAAGCACTTTTTTTCTAGGCCATATTTGCTATGTGTCCATCCTGAGGCAGTAGAGCCACTCCTAGAAGAGTTACATGAAGGGATTTGTGGAAGTCATACTCGGGGTAGATCATTTTCTTACAGGACCTTCACTTAAGGGTATTGGTGACCAAATATGCAAAATGAAGCACAAGAATACGTGAAGAAGTATAACCAATGTCAGAGATTTTCTCCAAACATTCATCAGTCAGGGGGTGTTCTTAATCATCTGTCTGGTCACTAGCCTTTTTCTCAATGGGGCTTGGACATTGTAAGGCTCTTCCCTAAAGCAGCAGGAAATAGGAGATGGCTTTTGGTTAGCATTGATTACTTCACCAAGTGGGTTGAAACTGAATCACTAGCAAATATTAGGGATATGGATGCCAAGAGGTTTGTGTGAAAGAATATTGTCACTCTATTTAGGATTCCTCATACCCTCATCTCAAACAATGGACTTTAGTTTGACAGCAAAGCTTTTAGAAGGTACTGTTGTGAATTAGGTATCAAGAATACGTATTCGACTCCGGCTTATCCACAAGGAAATGGATAGGCCGAGGCTGATAAATAAGGTCATAGTAAATGGACTCAAGAAAAGGTTGGACGATGTAAAAGGTAAATGGGTGAAAGAGTTACTACATGTTCTCTGGACATATCGGACTACCCCTCGTAGGTCAACAGGGGAGACATAATTTTCAATGACTTATGGGGCCGAGGCAGTGATTTCTCTGGAGATTAGATTCGCAATGCTGAGGACAAGCTTGTTCACTACGAACAACAATAACAGCTCAAGCTTGTTCACTACGAACAACAATAACAGCTTATTAAAGAGAAGCCTAGATTTGATTGAAGAGCAGAGAGAAAATGCCAAGGTTCAGTTAGCATATTATTAGCAGAAGCTCAGGCAGGGGTATGACTTAAGTGTGAGGTTAAGACCATTAGCACTTGGAGACTTAGTATTAAGAAAAGTTGTTGGTACTGCAAAAAACCCAGTATAGAGAAAGTTGGGGTCCAATTGGGAAGAGCCATACCGTATCACCTCGGTAGCTAGTATAGGGGCCTATTTCCTAAAACATTTAGATGAAAATGTCATACCACATCCTTGGAATGTAAATAACCTACAAATGTATTGTTATTAATGAAAGACAACTCATCCATGTTGTTACTTGTGGCATTATGTGTTAAATTTATTACTTGTTTGAATATTAAACAAAACCTTGATCATGCCTGACTCCTTAAACCACATACTTTGGGTAAATTAATATTCTCTATTACTTGTTTGAAAATTAAACAGAACCCTGGTCATGTCTAGCTCCTCGGACCACATACCTTGGGTAAATTAATATTCCTTATTACTTGTTTGAATATTAAACAGAATCTCGGTCGTGTCTAGCTCCTCGGACCACATACCTTGGGTAAATTAATATTACCTATTACTTGTTTGGATATTAAACGGAATCTTGGTCATGCCTGGCTCCTTGGACCACACACCCTGGGTAAATTAATATTCCCTATTACTTGTTTGAATATTAAGTAGAACTTTGGTCATACCTGGCTCCTCAGACCACATACCCCGGGTAAATTAATATTCCCTATTACTTGTTTACATATTAAATAGAACCTTGGTCATGCCTGACTCCTCAGACCACATATCTTGGGTAAATTAATATTTCCTATTACTTGTTTGAATATTAAACAGAACCTTGGTAAATTAATATTCCCTATTACTTGTTTGAATATTAGAAAAAGTGATTATAACTTTAAGTGAAAGAAAGCCATGTGAAAGACTTACTAGGGCAAGTCCTTCTTTAGACTAAGAAACACCTTGTGTTTCTTCATGGACCTGAAATCAGCCACATCTCAGGGCAGTAGAAGAGCCCGCTCCACAGCATTGGCCACATACCCGACCTTCTCATGCTAGAACTCTCTTATGGAGGTCCAGCATCAAAGGGGGGTTCCAAGTTGCTACCTTGACTTGGTAGTCAGGCCCCTTCTCCACCATGGACCCTTCACTTGAGGATCGGGTATGGGTAGCTTTGGCCGCTTTGGCTCCCCTTTGGGGCTCAACCTCCTTAGAAGGAAGGCCTTTTCCTTCTTCCACCATCTCCTTTCCCTTTTGGTCCCTCTTCCTCTTCTTATTAGCAGGATCAGGTTCGGAAGCCTAAGTACAGGGTGGGGTAGGGGGCTTGGTTTGAATGGCCTTTTCGAGCACATTCCCTCCAGCATGGGACTCCAGCAGGTCTAGGAGGCCTGATTAGCTTCGTTGTATCACCATGGTGTCAAGGATAATGGAATCTGCCTAAGTATGGCTTACTTAAGCTAGAGGGAGTTGGCTGAAGTCAGCAACTAGAGGTTTCGAAGGCAGAGGTTAGTGAAAAACCTTAAAATCATCCTCAAGTTCTGAGATTTCAACTACTTTTTCTTCTTCTTCCTTAACAGTTGCTTGAGAATGAGCTGTTTCTTCCTCGGCTGCACACGAAAAAGGCAACTCTGCTTGCTATACGCCCTTTGGAATGAGATAGGTGATGAGAAAACCAAGGATTGCAATATTGATTTGATGCAAGTGCAGGTCTCTCGCTTCGATCACACACTTGGGTGCTTGGAAACTAGACGAGAGTGGGTTGTAGCCAAGGACGAGGTGGGCCGCTCTTAATTTCCCACCGATGTGGACAAAGATTTCAGCTTTAAGTCTCTTCGTCAAATCAGGCTTGTTAACGAGGCTCAAGTTTGGAATAGTAGAGTGTTTATCTGCAAACTCACCAAAAACCAAAAACGTTGTTTGGAAACGGCGTGGATAAAATAAAGAGATAAGTGGCAAATAAAAATAAGGGGTTATTGTTAATATCCTACAAAGGTGTTATTATTAATGATAGGCAACTCAGCCATGTTTTTACTTGTGGCATTAGGTGTTATATTTATTATTTGTTTGAATATTAAACAGAACCTTGGTCATGCTTGGCTCCTTAAACCACATACTTTGAGTAAATTAATATTCTCTTTTACTTGTTTGAATATTAAACAAAATCATGGTCATGTCTAGCTCCTCGGACCACATACCTTGGGTAAATTAATATTCCCTATTACTTATTTGAATATTAAACAGAACCTTGGTAGTGCCTAGCTCCTCGGACCACATACCTTAGATAAATTAATATTGCCTATTACTTGTTTGGATATTAAACAGAACCTTAGTCATGTCTGGCTCCTCGGACCACATACCCTGAATAAATTAATATTCCCTATTACTTGTTTGAATATGAAATAGAACCTTAGTCATGCTTGGCTCCTCAAACCACATACCTTGGGTAAATTAATATTCCCTATTACTTGTTTGAATATTAAACAAAACCTTAGTCATACATAGCTCCTCGAACCACATACCTTGAGTAAATTAATATTCCCTATTACTTGTTTGAATATCAAATAGAACCTTGGTCATGCCTGGCTCCTCGGACCACATACCTTGGGTAGATTAATACTTTCTAAACAAGTATTCATGTGTTAAATAGAACCTAGGTCAACTTTGGTTCCTAGGACCATATATCTTGGGTAAATTAACACCTATCCTTGTTTTGGTGTGCTGTCAGGTGGATGAACAAGTAAAACTATAAGTAGATAGAAGGTTTACCATTATTTAATGTTAAAAAGAAGAGCCTAAAAGCACACATAGTCAAGTGAATAATTTGTTTCATATGTATAAGTCATGTTTTTGAGGTTAAGAGTACATTCTGACAAAGGTTAAGGGCCTGAAAGACTTAACTTATTAGGTTATTGATAGCATAAGCTGTGCTAGTTACGTTATCACTTGAATAAGAAATTTTTAAAGTCCATAATGAGAGTATATCATGAATTGAAAGGGATTATAGATCGTACTTATATTGATTCAGTGCAGAGTACGATAGTAATTATATTTGGCTTTGCATAATTGTAATAAAGCATAAAAGAAAGTTAACACTTGTCATTATATAAAGCCTTGAAAAAGGGGCAAAATAAAAACAACTCTAAAGATAACAACTACATTTACATAAAAACAAAAATCTATAAACTTTAACCTAAGCCCTATTTGATCTTCAATGGAAGGTTGTCTTTTCCTAGGGCCTTGATGAATCTGGCAGTTTCAATTGCTGTGGAGGCTGGACCTTTACCCTTGGGGTCCTCCTTAGCAAGTATGGGAAGAGTAGCTAGAACAATCTCAAGGTTTTGAGGGGCTTCTTTACCTTTAGAAGGGTCCCTGGGTGTAGTTGGAGGCTTGGTAGCTTTATGGACCGCTCCTTTGGTTGCATCTTTTTCCTTCTCAATGACCTTAGCTTGCTCTGCTTCCTTTAGAGGGCTGTTGGAAAAGGGGAGGACCTTGGCGGAGTTGTCCTTATCATCATCTGCCTCTTTGGAGGCCATGTCTGCCTTGGGGTCTAAGGAGCTTGAGGCACAGATCGCTGGAGGATAGTAGACATTCTCTGCTCTCTTAAGGTTAGAAGAAGCCTCAACCCTAGCCTGGTTGAGGGCCTCATTCTACACTTGGAGGCAATATGTTTTACACACCCCCGAGACCTCAACCCTGAGTGCTTCCTCGGTCTCTGTGACCCCTACTTCATAGCCATTCTGTTCAGCTTGGTCCCTAGCCTTCTCAGCCTCTTCCAGTTTATTCTTTAGGACCCTAATTTGCTCCCTAGCTACAGACAGCTGGTCCTCGGTCTGGCGGAGTTGTTTGCGTTAATTCTTTGCCTACCTCTTAGCTCCTTCCAAGGCAGCCTCGACACTCTTTTTGTCTCGGTCCACCTCTGTTAGGTTGTTGTTCAACTCTTGAATTCTTTTTTCTGCTACATTGAAAGTGTCCATAGCAACGATGCACCTGCCCTCCTCCTCCTTCATTTGCCTGTGGGAGCTGTTCACCGGCTCTTCGGCCCTATATGCAACTTGGACAGCCTTTCAAGGACAAAATACAATGTTTAGAAAAAGCAATTATAACTTTAAGTGAAAGAAAGCCATGTGAAAGACTTACCAAGGCAAGGTCCCTCTTTAGACTAAGAAACACATTGTGTTTCTTCATGGACCTAAGATCAGCCATGTCTACAGGCAGCAGAAGGGCCTGCTCCATAGCATTGGTCACATACCCAACCTTCCCGTGCTAGAACTCTCTTATGGAGGTCCAGCACCAAAGAGGGGTTCTAAGCTGGTACCTTGACTTGGCAGTCAAGCCTCCTCTCCACCATGGACCCTTCACTTAAGGATCGGGTATGGGTAGTTTTGGCCGCTTTGGCTCCCCTTTGGGGCTCAACCTCCTTGGAGGGAAGGCCCTTTCCTTCCTCTACCACCTTTTTTCCCTTTTTGGTCCCTCTTCTTCTTCTTCTTCTTATTAGTAGGATCAGGTTATGACGCTTGAGTAGAGGGAAGGGCAAGGGGCTTGGTCTAAATGGCCTTTTCGAGCACATTCCCTCCAGCGTGGGACTCTAGCAGGTCTAGGAGGCTTGATTAGCTTCGTTGTATCACCATGGCATCAAGGACAATAGAATCTGCTTGAGTATGGCTTACTTAAGCTAGAGGGAGTTGATTGAAGTCAACAACTAGAGGTTCCGAAGGTGGAGGTTTCGAAGGTGGAGGTTTTGAAGGTAGAGGTTAGTTAAAAACCTCAAAATCATCCTTGGATTATGAGATTTCAACTACTTCTTCTTCTTTTTCTTCCTTAACAGTTTCTTGAGCATGAGCTGTTTTTCCTCGGCTGCACACAGAAAAGGCAACTCTACTTGTTGTACGCCCTTTGAAAAGAGATAGGTGATAAGAAAACCAGGGACTGTAATGTTGATTTGATGCAAGCGCGAGTCTCTCACCTTGATCACACATTTGGGTGCTTGGAAACTAGACAAGAGTGGGTTGTAGCCAAGGATGAGGTGGGCCGCTCTTAATTTCCCATCGCTGTGGACAGATTTCAACTTTGAGTCTCTTCATCAGATTAGGCTCGTTGACAAGGCTCAGGTTTGGAATAGTAGAGTGTTAATCTGTAAACTCACCAAAAACAAAAAACGTTGTTAGGAAATGGTGCATATAAAATAAATAGATAACTTGCAAATAAAAATAAAGGGTCATTGCCCAACACTCTGTTATCCCATGAACCTTTTTGTACCCTCTCGTGTTGGACAATGAAGTTCATCATGTCATTCCCCTAAAATGATTAAGTAATCCTTGTCCATACCCTTATTGAACTCTAGGAGACACGATATAAGCCTGACCTTGGTGACTCTGGTTTTTAGATAGTACACCTGCCCTGTTAGTTTGTGAAGATTGTAAACCCAGTTGACATCATAATGGGATAGGTTCACATTCATCCTTTCATTAAGGGCTTCTACACTACCTAAAATTCTAAACATATTGGGGCGCATTAGGTGGGGGAAAGCTTATGAGCTATTAGATAACCCCTAGTAACTCTACCCATAGGGATTCTCATCCCTTCTTCTATAAAGGCAATCATGGGGATTACTATCTCTCCATCCTACCTCCTGGTATGACATTCCCCCTGTTTGCAATACCTGATGGAAACCCATGGTGGGATTCAATATTGAGCTTTAAAGCTCTCTATACCCTTTGGAGTGTCTACTAGGTAAGCGAATCTACCCATGTTTAAGAAAGGTTGAAGGTGGAAGGAAGGTGAGGAGAAATTAGGGGAGCCGAGGAAGAAAGGGCTCTAAATAAAGAAAAATAGAAGATAAAATAAGTGAAAATACTGAAAAGACTTACGGAAGGGGAGAGGGCTCCTCGAACTAGCTCTTAAGATTTAAGAGTGCAAAACGTGAAGCAAATGAAGTCTTCATGCAGTATATGTATCAGAGGGAAAAGCGAGTGGGAGAATTCCTGCCTAAGCCCCTATAAAATCCTTGGTCATTGGGTCTTCATCGTACCATAGATCGTGGAGAACATGGAGCCGCAGAAATTAAATGCAGGTGCGTCTCGGATGCTGAAACGTCATGAGCGTGCTTCAAACAGTTGAAAAGACACCTATACAGATAGAAGTGATGTATGAGAAGAGCAGAATAATTGTTGTAATATCGAAATCCTCCTTTCTAAAGAGCAAAAGAGGCAAATTTTGAGGGGGGCATTGTAGGGATGAGGGCTCAGAAGTGTATATTGGGCTGTGAGCCTTGTTTGAGAACATTTAGCAGTCTGAGGACAGGTAGGCTTTAACACAAAGGTTTGGTAAGGTTGTCCGAGGAGAAAGGCCTCCTAGGCTAAGCAGAGTAGAGATCAGAAGGTTTGGTTTGCCATCAGGAGCTACACTCTGGACGATTCTACTAGTAAGGATAAACATCAGAAGGGAATAGGATAGAGGGAAGCTAAGAAATATCTAAGAGAAATCTGTTACCGTCGCATTAAAGGCTTTGCAGCTAACTCTCTAGCCGCATTAATGTAGAGGTGATACCTGAATAGTGATATTCAGCCTTACAACTATTCCCAAAGACTTCAGGAAGGTATTGATGGGACGAAGATAAAAGCCAGCAACTTGACCTACACATGAAGGGTTGAGATGAAGCAAATAGGGCAATATAAAGAAGAAAGACCTCAATTACATGGGGGGTATCTGAGAATCTATAAAAAAAAGACTTTAGCACTAAGAATTAGAATTGTAATCAAGCTTAAGAGGAATATATTCAAGAACTACTCTCCTCAGACTTTGCCGAGGAAGAATTTCCTTGCACAAAACTTGTTTTTCTATGTTTTCTTATCATCTTTAATCCATTGTGAGTGTTATCCAAGCCATTGAAGCCTAGTTTTTAGCCCACTCTCTACAATATTGGGCTCTTTGGGCCTTAATCCTTTTCTATTTTGGGCTTAAGATCCAAAACCCGCCCCTACAGAAGCAATTCTATGGCCTAATGAAGGAGAGACAATATATATAAAACACAAAATCTTGGCTGTGGACATGGTTGGTTGTCTTGAGGAGAAGAGAGGGAGATGAGTTATGACGTGGTAAGTGTAGAGGATGAATGAATTCTCTAGTGGCTGCTAGTTAATTTGTGTTGTAACTTTCATCTATGCAATCAAGACACCAAAAAATACTTGGCTGGT
Source organism: Castanopsis chinensis (assembly GCA_032878915.1). Classification (NCBI taxonomy): domain Eukaryota; kingdom Viridiplantae; phylum Streptophyta; class Magnoliopsida; order Fagales; family Fagaceae; genus Castanopsis; species Castanopsis chinensis. The sequence goes on from JAVQMG010000089.1 coordinate 1,865,091, forward strand.
TCCTTTTGCCAATGCCAATAGCAACCCTTTGGTCCACCAACATTTACAAAAAAATTGCATAAATCTATTTGATTTGAACCATAGAATATATTTTCGTTTCATAGGATGGTTGCCATTGCCAATAATCCAAAAGCAAATTTTGATTGGATGGTTGCTCAGGGCAAGAATATTGGAGAGGTATTTTGGGATCATTCTTCGTCAATTTGTTGAAATCTTGGAAAGTTCTTGTGGTAACTTCTAGGGAAATGCAAACATTGATAGAAGGGGCCTAGGTATATTCAGATCCTTAATTAAATCCTTCAGGACTTAAGAGTGTTATAATTTATCCAATTTATAAATACAAATTAATTTTGAAGGTACCGACTAAAATCAAATTTATTAATGATTTATTGATTTTTTTTATAAATGATTTATGGATTAAATTTTCTGCCAATGTCTTCAGAAATTTTAATTATAAAATTTTCATTGCTATTATTATTTTTTTCTTTTTGATAAGATTTTAATTGCCATTACAGGTTTAACAACAATTCTATCACAAAGTTAAGTTAAAGCTAAATTAGCATGCAATACATATTACATAGTAGATGAATCTAATATTTATGAACTGTATAAACTAAAAATTGTATCTTGCATCCTTAAAAACGTTATTCTGTAATGAATATTATATCTATATTTATGTACATATAAAAAGTTACTACATCCGTAAGAGTGATATGAATTTTTCATAGTAAAAAAAAAAATGCGTAACATATTGTATATTATATATATGTATGTGTGGGGGGGGGGGGGGGACAAGGATCCAAATAATTGACAAAGTTCATATGGAGGTAAACCTCTAGAAAGGTAAATGGGTTATCCTCGAAAAGTATTCTTTTAACTTGTACTTGGGCTGAACTGTCATAATGGGCGAGAACTCGGAGGGCACCTACCTAACTTCGGAAGGTTGAGGGATAGAGTCATAGGGAGCACGGCGAAGTCCGAGGAGAGACAAAGGTAACTTGGTGTTGAGCATGGAAAAGAAGAAAAAGAAATGACAAAGTGGCCATCTCCTCCAGATTAAATGCATTGCAACCACTTAACTGACTACATTAATGGATAAATGACCTTGAATAGTGTCCTCACAACTAATACCCTAGTGTAAAAACCTTCTAGCAAGGTCTTGATGAGACAAATATCAAGGAAGTCTGATCATGACCCTTCAAATGTAAGATCCAGATGCACCTTAGCTAAGATATATAAAGCCAAGAAGCATCTAGATCATGTGGAGAGAGAGAGAGAGAAAGAGATGTTGGGGACATATTTTTATGTAATTGGCATATCCTTTGAAAAAACGCACTTTACTGGTATTTGGATAATTCTAATTAGGTTCGAGATGATTATTACAAGTGGTTAAATTGAAGCATGAAGATTACTCAACAACTACTCAAGAAAAGTGCAAACTGTAGGTCTCGATACCTCCTCGACAGAATCTCGATCTGTCGAGATTCATTAAATCTTGACAAATGTCTCAATCGATCAAGCTTACGGGAGTCAGATTATAGCCAGCAACGTTTTTACTTTAAATGGCTAGTTGTTTATGGGTTTGTATAATTCTTATTGGACTAGGAAAACCTAAGGTTTGTGTAAACCTATTTGGAATAGGAGAGCCCATTAAGCTCCTATTTAAAGCAGGTGGAAAAAGAAAAACCTAACCTTAGAGAGCTTCATAAGGCTTTCTTTTTGAAACCTTAGCCTCCTCTTATAGAACAAAGAGTTCTTGCTGTGTTTCTTGTACGCCTTTGGGTTTTGTAACCAAGCAAAGTCTCTTGCACCAACATTGAAGATCTTATTGTGTTTCTATGTGAAGCTGCTGCAAATCAACTACAACAATCAAAGGGTTGCTGTGGAGTTAGTCATTACTGGGATTTGTGCAAAGGAATAAGCCACGTACTGGGATCTGCGCATTAAATTGGTTAGTCATGTATTGGGAGCCGTGCATCGAAACGAGAAACCGTCACTACAAAACAAGTCTAATTGGGTATTGGGGTAAGGGTTCAACTGTAAGTTGGTAAGATACTGGATTCCTTTACTTCTAACCGCTTGTTGTGATAATAATAGAGTTTTGGGAGTGGTGATCTTAAATCACTCGGTGGAATTTTTGCCATGTAGGTTTTCTCCATTCGTCAACAAATCACTGTGTCATTTATTTTCCGCTGCATACTTTAGATTATTGATGATTTGTTTGTGCTACCACGCTATTTGCATGCTAATTTGATTAATTAATAACTTGGCTAATTAATCAATTTAATTCATCATAAGGGTTCATCACATTTGTGTCCTATCAAGTGGTATCAGAGCAGGCACATTTTGATTAGGGTTTAATCTTTGATGTGTGATCCATTGACCCCTGTTGTCATCGAAACTCTTGATTGTTTTGATCTGCATGATCGTGTGTTGAATGATGATGATGATTTTCAAGATGCCTATTGCAAGCTTTATAATATTTGTATGAAATCTATTGAGTGTTCTACAAAATTAAAAGCTAATTTTAAAAAGGTCAAACTTGAAAGAGATGATTTGATTGCAAAATTGGATGAAGAAATTATTTGAATGAGAAATTTAAAAATCAAATTTCATCTCAGGTGGACAAAATTAAGAGTTTGGAAGAGCAACTAGTTGAATTTAAAACTAAAGTTGAAAATTTAACTAGTGCCAAACTTGTTGTTGAGCCTAACTCAAAAGAAAAAGTTTTTTATATTCCTTCATTTAAAAAGAATGATCAAAAGTTGAAGGCTAATATTGCTAGGACAGACAAAGGTAAACAATCTGATGTTAACGCTGAAGTTTCTAAACCTATGTCTAAAACTCCTTCAAAGATGAAAGAAAAATCTGTTTTTGTCCTTACTTGTCATCATTGTCACATTGTTGGTCATATTAGGCCAAATTGTCCTAAGTTGAGGACTCTGTCAACCTCTAAGGTTAGACCTCCTTCTAGGAAGCTGAGTATCTCTAAAACTGCTCATGTTTGTCACCATTGTGGTGTTTCTGGACATATTCATCCTAATTGCTTTAAGTTGTATCCTCATAAGCAATTGTCCAAACAGTCACAGGTTTCCTCTCGAGGACCTGCACCTTTGTTTGGAGAGTCATTAAAAGCTTTGAGCTTTTTACCTCAATTTCAAGAGAATTTTAATTCTTCTATGTCCTTTAATAGACATACTAGGACACGTGCCTTTTCATTTTCACGGCCAAAGACTCATGCTGTGTGGGGTGAGAAAGGAGTCTAAGACTTAATTTTCTTTTCTGTTTGTCCTCTGCTTTAATTCTTTCTATCTAAAGTAGGATTCTCTTTACTTGATTTCTTATCTACTTTTGGAATCATGCTATCATGCATCTGCATCATTCTATCATGTTTTCATGCATTTGCATCTTTCTGTCATGTTTTCATGTTGTTTGTTTGTTTTTGTTTAGTTGTTTAGTTTTTATTTTGTTTTGTTTTCAAAATAAAAATAAAAAAGGGAAAAAAATCAAAAAAATATAAAAATAGTGTGTGTTTGTGTACATTGGTTCTTGTGAACCTTAAAATGACCATTGAAACAGAATTTTCTAAACTTTGTATCTCTTATAGCTTAGATGAGCATCCTTATGCACAATTAAGCCAGTGAGCTTTGTGGCACTTTGTTTGTGATGAGTAAGGTTAAGTAATCTCTTATACTTAACACTCGTATCACTCTTTTTGATAGGTAAGACTAGAAATTCCTAAGAGAAAGGCATAAATAACTATCTCATCATTGTTACCCGCCAATCATGAAATGACATCTGTATATTTCGGCATAGCAAAAGTGCAATGTCAAAAACTGAACATAATTGGGTATTTGTTTTCTCTCTTATATGCCCATGCATGATATACTTAATAAAAGAAAATATGCAAAGAAATAAAAAACAAAAAGAACCAAATGTTTTAAAAATATGATTGCAAGCGTGTATTCTAGGAGATGTGGGAGTTATAGGATGTACCTCGAAGGTGATAGTCCCCATCAAACAGTTATGATTGTGTGTAAGTTAAAGTGATTTTCTCATATCTCAAATCATCATAACTTTGAGACATTTATGCAATCTTGTGATATTTTTTACACACAACACGCAATATTCTTTACTATTCTTGATACATGTGCAGGTACATTGTGATTTGGTCATCACAAGGTTTACATGCATTAATGTATGCTCACTAAACTGTCTTAACTTATTTTTGAAATATAAAATTGGTTAGACTTGTTTAGTGTGTGTGTGTGTTTTGGATCAAAATACATGACATTTTTCTTGTTGAGAGATATTTTTGAGAGGTTAATATGTTGTTTGGATCTTTGTTTGAGTTGCATGCTTGATTGCATTCACATCTGTGTTTTTCTCTTCTTGAAAAATTGCTTTTAAGCCATCTCGACACCTTCTCGATCCATCGAGGTTGGCTCGATAGCTTCTCGACACTTCCCGATCTATCGAGATACCCTTGCATGCATTTTATCTTTCTTTGTTTTGCATGTTTTCCGTTTGTGTCCATGGCATCTTGTTTTTCTTTTTCTTGTAGGTCTATGGCTCCCTGTTCTCCTCATTCCCTCTATATCTGTTTTCTGTCTTTCTTTGGTCAAGTCTTTTGGCTTTTCATACCTTTTGACAATCGTGTCAAAAAGGGGGAGAAATTTGAGTATTGTATGTCATTCCTTAGGGGGAGTAATAGACTTAGGGGGAGAACTTCATGTTAAAAGGAGAGTTAGTTTAATACACATTGATATTGATATATTTTTATGTTGTGTATCTTTTGGTTTTGTAACCATTTTTACATACATGATGCTTATCAAGTGGTATAAGTGATGATGTATGTGTTTCACTCTTTATCTCACATGTATTGTTTCTTTTCTCTATTTATACACATGTTTCTTGTTTATTCAACTTGTCATTTTTTTCCACATAGTACCTTGATGTGTTTTGTTTAGTACCTTTCAGGAAAGACAAGTTAAATCCAAGTCAAGATTCCGAACTTTCTTCTTGCAGCAACTTCCAAGGTTCAAATCTTTTAGACTAGGCTTATTTATTCTTGAGTAGAATGTATTCTAGGACATTCAATGTACTCTTATGGTTTTGTCACGGATTGCCAAAGGGGGAGATTGTTGGGGACATATTTTTATGTAATTGGCATATCCCTTGACAAAATGCACTTTACTTGTGTTTGGATAAATCTAAGTAGGTTCAAGATGATTCTTACAAGTGGTTAAATTGAAAACATGAAGATTACTCAACCACTACTCAAGAAAAGTGCAAACTGCAGGTCTCGATACCTTCTCGACAGAATCTCGATCGGTCGAGATTCATTAAAGCTCAATAGATATCTCGATCGATCGAGCTTATGGCAGTCAGATTATAGCCAGCAATGTTTTTACTCTAAATGGCTAGTTGTTTATGGGTTTGTATAATTCTTATTGGATTAGGAAATCCCAAGGTTTGTGTAAACCTATTTGGAATAGGAGAGCCCATTAAGCTCCTATTTAAAGGAGGTGGAAAAAGAAAAACCTAACCCTAGAAAGCTTCATAAGGTTTTCTTTTTGAAACCCTAGCCTCCTCCTATAGAAGAAATAGTTCTTGTTGTGTTTCTTGTACGCCTTTAGGTTTTGTAACTAAGCAAAGTCTCTTGCACCAACATTGAAGATCTTATTAGTGTTTCTATTTGAAGCTGTTGCAAATCAACTACAACCATCAAAGGGTTGCTGTGGAGTTAGTCACTACTGGGATTCGTGCAAAGAAGTAAGTTGCGTACTAGGATCCGCGCATCAAATTGGTTAGTCACGTACTGGGAGCCGTGCATCGAAAGGAGAAACTGTCACTACAGAACAAGTCCAATTGGGTATTGGGGTAAAGGTTTAACTGTAGGTTGGTAAAGTACTGGGATTCCTTTACTTCTAACTGCTTGTTGTGATAATAGTGGAGTTTCGGGAGTGGTGACCTTAAATCACCCGGTGGGATTTTTGCCGTGTAGGTTTTCCCCATTCGTCAACAAATCACCGTGTCATTTATTTTCCGCTGCATACTTTAGATTATTGGTTATTTGTTTGTGCTACCATGCTATTTGCATGTTAATTTGATTAATTAACAACTTGGCTAATTAATCAATTTAATTTATCACAAGGTTTCGTTGCATTTGTGGCCTATCAAGTAATATCAGAGCAGACACACTCTGATTAGGGTTTAATCTTTGATGTGTGATCCATTGACCCTTGTTGTGATGGAAACTCTTGATTGTTTTGATTTGCATGATCTTGTGTTGAATGATGATGATGATTTTCAAGATGCCTATTGCAAACTTTATAATATTTGTATGAAATCTCGTGAGTGTTCTACAAAATTGAAGGCTAATTTTAAAACGGTCAAACTTGAAAGAGATTATTTGATTGCAAAATTGGATGAAGCAAATAATTTGAATGAGAAATTTAAAAGTCAAATTTCATTTCAGGTGGACAAAATTAAGAGTTTGGAAGAGCAACTAGTTGAATTTAAAATTGAAGTTGAAAATTTAACTAGTGCCAAACTTGTTGTTGAGCCTAACTCAAAAGAAAAAGACTTTTATATTCCTTCATTTAAAAGGAATGATCAAGAGTTGCAGGCTAATATTGTTAGGATAGACAAAGGTAAACAATCTGATGTTCACGCTAAAGTCTCTAAACTTATGTCTAAAACTCCTCCTAGGACGAAAGAAAAATCTGTTTTTGTCCCCACTTGTCATCATTGTCACATTGTTGGTCATATTAGACCAAATTGTCCTAAGTTGAGGACTCTGTCAGCCTCTAAGGTCAGACCTCTTTCTAGGAAGCTGAGTATCTCTAAAACTACTCATGTTTGTCACCATTGCGGTGTTTTTGGACACATTCATCCTAATTGCTTTAAGTTGTATCCTCACAAGCAATTGTCCAAACAGTCACAGGTTTTCTCTCAAGGACGTACACCTTTGTTTGGGGAGTTATTAAAAGCTTTGAGCTTTTAAACTCAATTTCAGGAGAATTTTAATTCTTCTATGTCCTTTAGTAGACATACTAGGACATGTGTCTTTTCATCTTCACGGCCAAAGACTCGTGCTGTGTGGGTGAGAAAGGAGCATAAGACTTAATTGTCTTTTCTATTTATCCTCTACTTTAATTCTTTCTATCTAAAGTAGGACTCTCTTTGCTTGATTTCTTATTTGCTTGTAAAATCATGCTATCATGCATCTGCATCCTTCTATCATATTTTCATGCATTTGCATCTTTCTGTCATGTTTTCATGTTGTTCGTCTGTTTTTGTTTAGTTGTTTAGTTTTTATTTTGTTTTGTTTTCAAAATAAAAATAAAAAAGGGAAAAATAATCAGAAAAATATAAAAATAGTGTGTGTTTGTGTACATTGGTTCTAATGAACCTTAAAATGGCCATTGAAACAGAGTTTTCTAAACTTTGTATCTCTTGTAGCTTAGATGAGCATCCTTATGCATAACTAAGCAAGTGAGTTTTGTGCCTCTTTATTTGTGATGAGTAAGGTTAAGTAATCTCTTATACTTAACACTCGTATCACTCTTTTGACTAGAAAATCCTAAGAGAAAGGCATAAATAAGTATCTCACCACTGTTACCCTCCAATCATGAAATGACATCTGTATGCTTCGGCATAGCAAAAGTGAAATGTCAAAAGCTTAACATAATTGGGTATTTCTTTTCTCTTTTATATGTCCATACATGATATGCTTAATAAAAGAAAATATGCAAAGAAAAAAAAAGCAAAAAGAACAAAATACTTTAAAAATATGATTGCAAGCATGTATTCTAGGATATGTGGGAGTTATAGGATATATCTCAAATGTGATAGTCTCCATCAAACAATTATGATTGTGTGTGAGTTAAAGTGATTTTCTCATATCTCAAATCGTCATAACTTTAAGACACTTATGCAATCTTGCGATATTTTTCACACAAAACATGCAATATTCTTTGCTATTCTTGATACATGTGCAAGTACAATGTGATTTGGCCATCACAAGATTTGCATGCGTTAATGTATGTTCACTAAACTGTCTTAATTTATTTTTAAGATATGAATTTGGTTAGACTTGTTTAGTGTGTGTGTGTGTGTGTTTTGGATCAAAATACATGACATTTTTCTTGTTGAGAGATATTTTTGAGAGGTTAATATGTTGTTTGGATCTTTTGTTGAGTTGCATGCTTGATTGCATTCACATTTGTGTTTTTCTCTTCTTGAAAAATTGCTTTTAAGCCATCTCGACACCTTCTCGATCCATCGAGGTTGGCTCGATAGCTTCTTGAAACCTCTCGATTGATCAAGATACCCTTGCATGCATTTCATCTTTCTTTGTTTTGCATGTTTTCCGTTTATGTCCATGGCATCTTGTTTTTCTTTCTCTTGTAGGTCTATGGTTCCTTGTTCTTCTCGTTCCCTCTATATCTGTTTTCTGTCTTTCTTCAGTCAAGTCTTTTGACTTTTTATACCCTTTGACAATCGTGTCAAAAAGGGGGAGAAATTTGAGTATTGTATGTCATTCCTTAGGGGGAGTAATAGACTTAGGGGGAGAACTTCATGTTAAAGAGAGAGTTACTTTGATACACATTGATATTGATATATTTTTTGTGGTGTGTATCTTTTGGTTTTGTAACCATTTTTACATACATGATGCTTATCAAGTGGTATAAGTGATGATGTATGTGTTTCGCTCTTTAACTCACATGTGTTGTTTCTTTTCTCTATTTATACACATGTTTCTTGTTTATTCAACTTGTCATTGTTTTCCACATGGTACCTTGATATGTTTTGTTTACTGCCTTTCAGGAAAGACAAGTTAAAGTCAAGTCAAGATTCCAAACCTTCTTCTTGCAGCAACTTCCAAGGTTTAAATCTTTTAGACTAGGCTTATTTATTCTAGAGTAGAATGTATTCTAGGACATTCAATGTACTGTTGTGCCACTCACCTTTCAGATTTGTGCAAATCAAGCCATTGCCTAAAAAAATCAGCCCCACATACGTGCTCGTCGGTCACCCGTGAGGAAAGCCACGCGCCACAAGGGCGCTCTGTCAGACTCGTGGCCTGCCGATCTGCAAAACCAGAGAAGTCCGGCCGTTAATCTATCTCACACGTGCCTCCACGCATCGCCACGTTTCTGGTTATCCTCCACCCATCGGTGGATGCTGTCATGCTCCTGCCACGCGCTGAAGAACCATTGATGATTTCATTTGACATCATCTGATGACGTTAGCAACCACGTAAGCACGTCCATTTCAGTCCTAGCCACGTTAGCACCATGTCATAAGATGACATTAGCTTCTCTACAACCCGATCCATGGACCAACTCGGAAACTCAGAAGCGACCCGGACCATGTGCCGTTGACTTTTGGCTGACGGTTGACTTTGATCTTTTGGGTTTGACTTTGCATTGACCATTGACCAAAAGTCAAAATTTTCGATAGGGCCTATCTTGCTCAATTTTTACGGTAGATTTCATTTTTGGACTCTGTTTTTTCATTTGAAACTCTAAAATTGGTCAATTGACATATTTTTCATTGTGGTTTCTTCAAATGCATTCTTCAAGGAATCTCCAAAGGATCTTCTTAAGCTTATCCAACCTGAAGCCTTCATCGAGCTTCCTCCTTGAGTTTGAGAGAGGGTGTTAGAAATATATTAGACATATTAGCCCAATGTAACAGGCCCAAGCCCAAGCCCAAGCCCAAGCCCAAGCCCAATCCTGCTTGTACAAGTAGTCTAGGGTTTAGTCCCATATATATACTCATGTTAGGGTTCATTGTAACACAGGTTATTGTACTACACTCTTATACAATAAAGATCTAGCCCTTAAGGGATTCCTCCGTGGATATAGACCGACAAGGTTGAACCACGTAACCGTGTTCTCAGTGTTCCTATTCTATACTTCCCCTCTCACATCTACTCTAGCATATACAACATGGTATAACACATTGCGTTGCTAATAATGTTGTATTTAACACTTATAATTCTGAGAATTCTTTCTCAAGGCTCTTATATGGCTGTCCAGTACTTGAAGATTTGACAATGGCAAGAGATGGTCCAGATGGTGTGACTGACTTTGAAATTAAAGTACCTAAGCTGAAGCGTTTAACCACCAAGTTTACTTCAGTTGCAGCTGAATCTTCTGATTGCAAACTTGAGATATACACCCCAAACCTTAACTACTTTCGATATGATGGTGATTTGGACATAGTGATTTTCCTGGAAAAGCTAGCCAACTTAGTTGAAGCACATGTCCATCTTTTCGCTGAGGGTCATCAGGTTCGGAATCATGACAACAAGCATTATGGAGCCAGGATATTCAAGCTTTTAAGAGCACTAAATAGCGCTAAATTCCTTGAGTTATCTCTTGCTACAAACGTAAAAAGAAATCGCTTTTTATGTTTTGTCATTTCTTTTTTCTGACTATATCCAGTACAAGCCTTTTGACGTTGTTGTTGTACGTGTTTATAACCCTGTGGTGTAGTGCTTTTGTTTTGATTCTGTTTATCCTTCCATATACCAAAATTTGGTCCTATTAAAGTTTGAAGTTAAATCTAACTAGCACGTGCTACAATCCTTGCTCCTTGTGGCTTCTAATTTAGAAGTTCTTGTTGTTTATAGGGTTAGTTAACTTAACCAGAGGATATTTTATAGTTATTGTTTCATAAACTAAAACTTATGATCTGTTGTACTGTGTATACTGTCATTAGGAAGTACAAGATGCTAAAGATAACCGTTTTATTGGATGGTGATACCAGATGATTCTGTTTGTTCATTTTTCGCGTCTTAGAATTTTTTATGATAATGGATTTGAAGAAGTATACAATGATGTCATATTTGTAAGATATATTCTAAAGGAGACGAGATTCTTAAACAAAGTGACAATGAAAGTTTTCACTACACATTCGAAGGAACGTCTTCTCTAGAAGCTATCAATGGTCCCAAGGCAATCAACAACATGTATACTCAATGTTGAGTGTGGTATATAAATTTAATTGCACTGCAAGAAAAAAGATATAATACAACAAGTATTATTGCAACAAAAAGAAATAATGGATGTAATATATATACTATTGTATCTCTAGGTTGAGTTTTGTTGTAATAATAACTTGAATTTATTACAGCAATATGAGATTGTAGCAATAATTATTATGTTACGTTCGAGCCATGCATGAATACATAAAAAAGGTGCAAACCATCCAAGCAAGAAGTCCAAACTGTGAAAATATAGGCCAAGCGGTGCATTAAATTCAAGCCTATCTTGACAGTTATTGAATAAAACTGTAACCTTTAGGCCATAACAATACACGGCTTTTCTTAAAAAACAATAACACAACACCATAACTTGAAGCAGAAAATTGTAATACAAAAATAACGGTTTTCTTAAATTCTAAAATGCAATCACATATTATACAATCATGAGATGAAAACTTGGCTCTGATACCAATTGTTGTATAAAAATCTGGTTTTGTATCTCATACAAAACACATAGCGGAAGCAACAAATAAGGATCTATTTCATTCATGATTGACAACATGCACTATGTAAATTTCAAAATTTAAGAACAAGATAGCGCACCTTAGTGTGGAGAAATTCAAAAGTATTATTGCAACAAAAAAAAAATAATGGATGTAACATATATACTATTGTATCTCTAGGTTGAGTTTTGTTGTAATAATAACTTGAATTTATTACAGCAATATGAGATTGTAGCAATAATTATTATGTTACGCTCAAGCCATGCATGAATAAATAAAAAAGGTGCAAACCATCCAAGCAAGAAGTCCAAACCGTGAAAATATAGGCCAAGCGGTGCATTAAATTCAAGCATATCTTGACAGCTATTGAATAAAACTGTAACCCTTAGGCCATAACAATACACGGCTCTTCTTCAAAAACAATAACACAACACCATAACTTGAAGTAGAAAATTGTAATACAAAAATAACGGTTTTCTTAAATTCTAAAATGCAATCACATATTATACAATCATGAGATGAAAACTTGGCTCTGATACCAATTGTTGGATAAAAATCTGGTTTTGTATCTCATACAAAACACATAGCAGAAGTAACAAACAAAGATCTATTTCATTTATAATTGACAACATGCACTATGTAAATTTCAGAATTTAAGAACAAAATAGCGTACCTTGGTGTGGAGAAATTCAAAACAAAGATTAGAAGCACTTGGGAACACTTTTAATCTTCACTCCAATTCCACTTTACGCCCAAGAAGTGTGGTCTCTCAATCAGTTTTCAAAGGGAGAATGAAAGCGTGTCTCACACTCTCTCTTTTTCTCTACGCTTCTTTTTTTTTTTTTTTTTTTTCTAATCATAAAAAAGAAATTTTGTATGTTTTGATCAGGTCCATTATTCTCTCAGGATTAATAGCTCATGCAAATAAAAGTCGTGAGATTTATTATTCATTTGACAGTCATTAGGAGAATAATAAATCTCACGGCTAGTCAGTTCAATATGTCTTAACTCTTAAAATATATCAACATATCAACTAGAAGTCTCTATTTCCATGATCAAGACAAATCATCTTAGTTGATACGTTATAGTCTTCGCAGATGAAATATCTAATTTCATCACCGACTACGAACTATAAATTCTGAGTTTATAAAGAACTTGTGATTTATATCTTCTGTGACTAAATCACATAAATCACATACTATGCATCTTATGGACTATATGATAATGTCCAAATATTCATGTTACCATTATTTTAGATAAAAATAAAACAACTTTATTAAACACAACATTAAGTCATACATAATGTCATACATAGTATCATATAATAGGATTTAAGAGCACGTATCCTAACATAAATTTCCCAACAACCACCATGAAAAAACCCACTTTACCACCAGGAACAAAACCCATAAAATCCACAACCACCTCCACCTACAAAACCCATAAAGCCACCACTAAAAAACCTACCAAACACTAGTCACAACCATGGTGAGAATCAAACCAAAATCAAAATCCACCACCCCATATCAAGATGGACACCCACCTGACCAAACACTACAGCCACAACAAGAACCACCAAGAAACCTCCACAACAACTTCAAGAAACTGGCCACCATGCCACCACCAAACCTAGAAACCACACAATAGCCAAACCTAGACACTGGCCACAACAACCACAAAAATAAAACATGTTTCTTATGCTTTGATGGTAAAATATGCCAACATATGGCATATGGTAGTGCGGATACTAATGCTCTTATATGAGATTTGAAAGAGAGGCCGACAAAAAGTATGCAAATTGGATATATAGTTTGTGTTCTAGATTTGTACAAAACCTTATCTGATCTTCATTTATTTGCTTTTTTTTTTTTTTTTTTTTTTCCTAATGGTGAGAATTTGAGGGGTTAGGCGGGAGTAAGAGCAACTAAAAGATCTATTTTAATATTTCACTTTACAATATATCCAATATCAAATATTTTATTTTTTTACCACTTTATTTAAATATTATTTTTTGAATCTTTCTTTATTTTTACTCTATATCTCTTTCTTTCTCTTCTTCTTTGTCTCTCTCTCTTATCTAAAGGTATGTGTGGTTGGGATAATTTTTGAAAATGATGAAAAATTGAGAGTGGAAAATATGAGAGGAAATGGGTGGAGATGGGAATGGGTAGAGAAATGATAGAGCCCAACTATTTTCTCTCCAAACCCACCAAAACTTGATCTCCCCAAATTGGAGAGAAAATAGAAGTGAAAATGAGAAACTATGATTTTGACAATTTTGCTTCGCCACCAACAAGCAAGGTTTTTTTTTTTTTTTTTTTTTTTTTTTTATGGGGCTCATTTGACTTTTTGTCTTTTTTGTTAATTTCTTTTTCTTTTATCTGATTCTTCCGTTCTCATTTTTTTTTCCCATTTTTCTCATTTTTTTTATTATTTGTTTTGGATCCTTTTGGCTTGTGATAAAAAAAAAAAAAAAAAAAAAAAAAGCAAAGTGTTTATACACATTTTTTTTAATAACAAATGAGTATAAAAAATGTTTTACTTTTTGTTTTATTTAATATGAACATAATTATAAATTTATACCATCTTTATTTTTCATAATTTTTCATCTATCAACTTTTCTTTCCTCTCAACCAAACACATATGAGAGAAAATTAATCCTCCTACTTTTCTATCTCGTCGAATCTGGTGAGATTTTGCCGAATCTGGTGAGATTTTGCCAAATCTGGCAGAAATCTAGGCAGATCTGATGAATTTTCACCAAATACTAGCCAGAAAATGTTGCAGTTTCCAAATTTTTTTCAGTTTTATGGTTGGGTCCAGTGAGTCGGGTTTAAGAGAGGAGAACCTACCAATCGACCCATCAGAGTTAGTTTTTAAAGTCTGAAACCTACCACCAACTGTCGAAGCTATTGAATTGGTTATAGGTGGGTGGATAGCCTTATACGTAACAACCCATGGCCACAACTGAAACCCATCAATGGCAACAAACAACACAAACAAAACCCACAGATTTGATCAAAGAGAGAGGTAGAGTCAAGAAGAGAGAGAGAGAGAGAGAATCTAAGAGAGAGAGAGGGAGTGAGCATTACAAGAAAAAAGACATAATACAACAAGTATTATTACCAAAAAAAAAAAAAAGGATGGAATATGTATACTATTGCATCTCAAGGTCGTTTTTTTTTTTTTTTTTTTTTTTGGTAATAGTAACTTAAATTTATTACATTAATATGAGATTGTAGCAATAATAATTATGTTACATCGAAATATGTTGGTGTAATAGGTAATTCTTATTTTACATTGAGATATGTTGTTACAATAGCTAATCTTTTATGTCACACTGAACTATATTGTTGTAATAGGTTAAATATTTATTTCACAACAAATTTTGTTGATGTAATAGAGGTGAGTAATTGAGTAGCGGGAAAATTTGGGAAACTGATGCTAGTTTTTTTTTCATTAATTTCCCCTCTCACACCCATGTCTATCTCTCTCTCTCTTTTTTTTTTTTTTTTTCATCTCAATATTTCTCTCTAACCCACACATGTCTTCCTTTTTTCTTTTTTTTCCTCATCTCAATTTCTCACTTTCTCTCACCACATCTATCTTCCTATTTTTTTCTCATCTCAAATTTAACTCACACTCACACCCATGCCTAACTCTTTATTTATTTATTTATTTATTTTTCATCTTAGTTTCTCTCTTTTTCTCATTTCAAATTCTCTCTCTCTATCTCACGCCTACCTCTTTTTCTTTACTTATTTGTATTGAAATGACAATTTGGCACTCACGAGCTAGTCACGAAATTCTCATTTTCACAGAATCTTCACCAAACTCTCACACACAACCCTTACATTAAATCCCACAAAAATACAGGGAAATGATTGAATATAATTACAATCAAATTTGACACGGAATTAAAGCCAACAAAAAGCATAGTTGTAAATCACAATTTACAAAGCTCTTGATTATAAGTTGTCAAATATCAAAATCCGTAGTTCAATATTCAAATATTTTAATTTAATTTCTTTATTAATGAGAATGATGGGGATGCTACTTTGATCAAGATAGAAGAAAATAGCAATTAGAGGAAAGATGATCAAGAAGTAAATAGCGAGCATAGAAAAGCAAGTTAACGGAATTGTTCCGTACCATGCCATGAGCAATAAGGCTTATAAGTCTTAACCTAACGTAGCAGTAAGTCAATAACAAAGAAAAGTCTTTTGCTAGGAAACTTGGAAGGCTAGCTAGCTACAAAATATTTGGTCGTAATTTGCTTTTTACAAGCAAATGACACGGAGTTATGACTGACCAGGAGGGTCATGTATGATAAAAGCACCATTTTTCTACCAAATATTAAAAGCACCTACTCATGTGTGATAAAAGCACAATTTTTATACCAAATACTAAAGCAGTTTAGGATCCGTTTGGATACAGCTGAAAACTAAAAACTGAAAACGTTGTAGTAAAATAATTTTTAAATATGTGAATAGTACCGTGAGACCCATTTTTAATGAAAAAGTTACTAAAAAGGGATATTTTTGGGTCCTGTGAACAGTGCACAGGTGCACTGTTCATGCAAAAAGTCAACATTCATGGCAAAAAAAAAAAAAAAAAAGCTGAAAACGCAAAACCCTGAATCCAAACCCATCCTTAATAGGGGGACTATAGCAATTTCCCAAATTTTCTTATTGTATGTCCCGTAACAACTAAGCATAAGAAATGTTTGTCCTTCTGGAACGAAGGTCCTTTCACACTCGTGATAGAAAGATCAGAAAACTCGCGTGGTGAGACTTCGACGCAACTCGCGTAATGGATCTGGAATACCCCCAGGCAGATAATTAAGCTAGGTTTGGATCCAGCTTATTGAAAGCTGCGTCCACGTTTTGTTGATTTTTTTTTTTTTTTTTTCTGTTCTGCTGGGGGGACAACAGAGGCAGGTGCGCACTGTGCGCATACTGTGCGCGCACTGTTTACGTCCCTTTTTAACAATTTTTTATTAAAAATGGGTCTCGCAGTACTATTCACACATTTAAAAATTATTTTGCTACAGTGTTTTCAGTTTTTAGTTTTCAGCAATAAGCTCTATCCAAACGGACCCTTAATGCACATGTTAGCCGTTTTGACTACCAACAATAATAAGGATTGACATTAAGTTATAATGATGTTTGATTTACATTAAGTTATTTATTTTACATTTTGGAGAAAAAAAAAAAAAAAGAAGTAAAAGTGGTAGACTTATTAGTACGAGGTAACAGAGAGAATAGCATAGAAAAAGGAGCCAAAAGAAAGGTGTATAGTCTATCCATAGATTCATATTTTGCTGCGGAAGGAGACAAAGTTTGACAATCATGTTTTGTCCTGAAGAAAAACTAACACCCTTCCCAGCACGTGGCCTCATGCACGAGTTAACATAGAAAGCATGAGTTTATTTAATGTCATAGAAAGCACGAGTTTGGCCTCATGTACGAGTTTATTATGGCATGAGTTTCCTAGCTGAACTTTGGGCCTTAAGGATGGTCTGATCATGTGTCAAAACCTTCAAATCAATGCTCTAGAAATTAAGTTGGATGCTAAATTATTGCTGAATTGATGACTAATTCTAGTAATTCTAACACTGTAAATTCTGCTATGGTGGCTGAGTGCGGGCTTCTAATTTCCCAAGTTCCGCAAGTTAAAGTGACACATTGCTACCTGGAAACAAACCGCTATTTTTATTTTATTTTTTATAATTCAATGTGATGGTCCTGCCAGAGTAGGAAACAAACAGCTTGATGCTGATATAATGTATTACAATACCCCCTCCCTGTTTGCGTGACTGCTATCTTTCGGATTTGTATGGTCTGTACCATGTTAGGCTACGTCCTAACTCTGATGTTGCTGCGTTTCTTTTTTAGTTGAATGAATTTTCCTTTTAACCAAAAAAAGGAAAAAAGAAAGCTTCATCCCTCATGCAGGCATGCATATATGGAGAAACTTCCTAGCACCAACTCCATTGCAATCCAAGAGCTACGTCATGTCATCATTCCAGGATTATATTTAGCACCTCCAAATCACATATTTAAACATACTTTAAGTTACAAGGCAGTGATAATTGAAAGTTCACTACACCATTGAATCTTTCAATTTGTTTGTAATTTAGTACATTTATCCAATTTATTCTAATTATATTTTACTCCAACAATTATAAACAGTTTTGAATACTACCTAATTTACTGTCTAAATGGGGAAAAAGGTATTTGAAACCGTAGCTAATACAAAATCATTTTCAATTAGCAATTGAATCAGAAGCAATCTAACTAAATAACCAATACTACTATTTTTATTTTATTTTTTATAATTCAATAGTTGTGAGAGGAAGAATTAAAACCTTGAATATCTCCATTGAAAGCACTAAGAAATGCAAGTCAATTGAGCTATAAGACTCTTGGTAATACCACCTACTTTTATTGAATCAAGTAACACTTTTTTCTTCTTTTTTTTCTTCTAATAAACAGATATGTAAATATGTATTATACATGATTTAAAAAATAAATAAATATTTACGTATGGAAAAAGTTTTCTTCCAAGACAACTTGGAGAAATTTTCATTGGCCTACATGATGACTCTTAAAACCATCTATGTACATTATTTAAATAGAGTTACAAAACTCATTAAATAAGTTAAGTAACTACAAATATACATAAATGATCTTATCAATTGTCACATAGTAAGTTTGACAGAATTTCTTCTAGACTAGTTTGAAGGTAAAATTTTTCTTATATATACCTTGTCACCTAAATTAGATTACTCTAGTTCGCTTATAAACAGAAATAAGCATTCCCAAGTGTAGAACCAAAAATATTTGCTCAAAAGGGACACGTACACACACATAAAAATGAATCTACAACATAAGTGAAAACTTCATATTTTGAGATTATCAATTTTCTCCTCTAAACATTTTAGCATAATAAAGTTAAATTTCTAAATTTAATATAGAAAGATTGAATTAAAATTAAACATTAACAAAGTCTTATTTCTATAATATGCTAATAATTATTTTATGAGATAATTTTTTACTTTTTTTAAATATCTAAACTTTTGATTTTATTGTTTTCTTAACCTTTGATTATATTAGAATACAATGGATATAAAATTTCCTTCTTTTCTTTCATGGAAGAGAGAGCGATAGCTCATAATTAGGTACAAGGAAATTAATAATTTATTATTATAATTAGACTTTTCAAAGTAAAAAAAAAAAAATTAAACTTATTTATTTTTGGAATAAGTAGACTTTTCAAAATTTTGGGTCATATCAATACGGCTACCACCCTCCCCATCTTTTTTACCATGTGAATTATGACATATAGAATATGTGCAATGTCCATTATCTCTATTCAATTGAGACATATGCACGTTCAACATATTTATCTATTAGTCAAAAAGTTGTACTCAAATGGTTATACATTCTAATGACATGTTTCATTATACTTAAGGTTAAGTGTGCATCAAAACATTATACTTAAATGATAATTCTAATGACATATGTTTCATCAGACTTTTTTTTAAGAGGGTTTTAACTTATGTCGTCCGCTCCTGATAATAGCTCTGTCATCCCAAGACATTAGTTTATTTTTGGTATGGGCAGAAATTAAATTTCAGATATCTTATATGTTTCATCAAATTGAAATATGCATAAAAATTGTACTTTACTGACTTTCCAATCTATTTCATGAATCCCACTCACCTACCTTTCTCTCCATCTATTTCATAATGCTCACTCACCTACCTTTTTCTCCATTGCTTATAAATACCGTGGCCTTGAAGGCTTTCTACATCGCGCTCAAGAAGTTCACAGAGAACAAATACCATCATACCATTCAAAACTTAGACTCCTTCTTGCACTTAGAAAAAATATGTCTATCCAAGTCTCAGGGGCTCCATCCCAAAATGCCAAATCTGAGGTTGTTCGCAGGACAGCAAATTTCCATCCAAGCATTTGGGGTGACCGTTTCATTAGCAATACTTTTGAGGACAAGGTAACAAGATTATTTGCTACCCTAGTTTATGAAAATTACGTAGTAAAATTTACAATATTTTAAGCATATTTTGTTACAATATAATTATTTGTTCATGCAACTCATGGTGTAGGATATTCATTTCCGTAAAGTACGTGAAATTGAAGAGTTGAAAGATGAGGTGAGAAATGAGCTCTTTGCCACGGGTCATCTTTCACAACAGCTGGGCTTAATTAATGCACTCCAGCGCCTTGGCATTGCTTACCACTTTGAAAGAGAAATCCAAGAAGCCTTAGAACATATATACACGACTTTTAATGACAAAATTGATGATGATGATCTTTATAAAGTTTCCCTCAGTTTTCGACTGCTACGCCAAGAAGGATTTAAGGTTTCATGTGGTAAGACCCTAGTATGATTAATTTCTTCATGTAATAGCAAATTAGAGATTTTTTATTTTATTTTATTTTATTTTTATAAAACAAGTTTGGTTTTTGCTAAACAGATGTTTTCAAAAAGTTCAAAGATGAAGATGGTCAATTCAAGGAAAGCTTGACCCGTAACGTTGAAGGCGTGCTAGCCTTCTATGAAGCTACACATCTGAGGATGCATGGAGAAGACATTCTCGATGAGGCCCTTGAGTTCACTACCACTCACCTTAAGTCCATAGCATCCCTTATAGGCAATCTGTTGGCAGCACAAATAACTTGTGCCCTAAAGCAGCCCTTACACAAGGGCATACCACGGCTAGAGGCTCGACGATATATTTCTTTCTATGAACAAGATGCTTCACATAACAAAGTTTTGCTCAAGCTTTCAATATTAGATTTCAATCTAGTGCAATCATTGCACAAAGAGGAACTTAGTTACATCACAAGGTAATTAGTTCTAAAACCATGATCCAAAAAGGCAAAGTACGAATATTTTTGAAAATAATGAAGGGAATACTACAAATTTTACTATATCAACCTTGCAAAATAACGTGTTACGAATAATAATAAACTCAAATCACAATTTACCTACTTGTAGTTTGGCTAAAATTTAAATTACCTACCCGTGGTTTAAAATTTGACAGTTTACCCACCAAAGATTTGACCAAAATTTAAGTTGCCTACTTTTGGTTTGAAATCCCAAGATGTAAGTGTTCCACTAGATATTATTATTATTATTATTATTATTATTATTATTTGATCTTGTATTTTTATGTTTTTTGTGGTTTTGGAGGAAAGAAACATAAAGTGAAGCAAAATCACATATTTAGCCATTTTTTTTAAAAGAAGTGGTTAAGAAAATCTAATTGAACTAACTCAGGTGGGTAAAGTGTCAAATTTTAAAGTACAAGTAGGCAACTTAAATTTCGGCCAAAACATAGGTGTGCGTGTAAGTTGTAATTTACCCAAAATATTAATTCAAAATTCATTTATTAGATTGTTGAAGTGGTATATAGTAGTAATCATATTCTTGATACAACAATTTATTAGTTTTTTGTAGTAAAATTTATAGCAACCCTAGCATTTTGTTATAAATATTTGGTTACTTACAATCAATTAATATTAATTGTTATATTCAAATTGTAGGTGGTGGAAAGATTTAGATTTTGCAACGAAGCTACCTTTTGCAAGAGATAGGATTGTCGAATGCTACTTTTGGATAGTCTCGGTCTACTTTGAGCCCCAGTATTCACTTGCAAGAAAAATGCTAACCAAAGTTATTTCCATGACATCTATTCTAGACGATATATATGATGCTTATGGAGCACTTGAAGAACTCGAACCCTTCACAGAAGCAATTGAGAGGTTCATAAATTGAATTAATTAATATATATGTTAAGACTATGATGTATAATGTCAATCTAACTTTTGTAATTGGTACATGATATTTTCAGGTGGGATATTAGCTGCATAGATCAACTTCCTGAATACATGCAAATATGTTGTCATGCACTCTTTGATGTATTCGAAGAAATAGAAAATGAGTTGGCTGAGAAAGAAAGATCATATCGTGTTAGCTATGCAAAAGATGCTGTAAGCGTCAAGCAACTTACTTTTCATGTTTTTTTGTCTACTTTTTCATGCTACGTACTTATTTCATTCATGTTGTTTAAACCTTAGATGAAACGTTTGGTTCGGGCCTACTTTGATGAAGCCAAATGGTTCTACCAAAATTACATCCCAACAATGGAGGAGTATATGCATGTTGCACTTAAAAGCTCTGGTTACCCTATGCTCACAGCTATCTCTTTCCTTGGCATGGGTGACATCGTTACAAAAGAGGCATTTGATTGGATCTTCAGCAACCCCAAGATTATTACAGCTTCATCTGTAATTGGTAGACTCATGGATGACATGAAGTCACATAAGGTATGCGATCAAAAAATCTTATCAAGTTTCACAAGCTAGTGTGAGAGGTCTATTTCATATGTGTTTCCAACTTTCTACTTACCCTTTTGAAAAACTTTGTATGTAGTTTGAGCAAGAGAGAGGGCATGCTCCCTCAGCAGTTGAATGCTACATGAAGCAACATAGTGTCTCAGAGCAAGTAGTCCATGATGAATTCAACAAGCAAGTTGCTAATGCATGGAAGGACATTAATGAGGAGTGTATAAGACCTACTGTTGTTCCCATGCCTCTACTTATGCGTGTTCTTAATCTTACACGAGTAGTAGATGTCATTTACAAGGATGGGGATAACTACACGCACGTTGGAAAAGAGATGAAAGATAATATTGCATCAGTGCTTATAGACCCAATACCAATATAAATGGGGTGATAAAATAATTATCTGCATAAAGAATAAAGGACTTGCCCATCAAAAATAAATAAATAAATAAAATAAAATAAAGGACTTGAATAAGATCCAAGTTTGTTGATGTTCTAATATATATAGGGCCCATTATATTGAAGATAAATGGAAAGTCTTTGGTCTTTTTTTTTTTTTTTTTTTTCTTTGGATAAATTGCTGGTTTCTTATTTAATAATGTAGCACTATGTTTATAATGATGATGGGATTTACTGTTGGTATATTTCCGTGGAAGATTATAATTATTGTGCCATTCTAGTGGGGGCGGGTATGTAAAGTTTATCTTAATAATTATCAAGTTATTATCTTTCGCTTCCCTACACTATCGTTTATTATATACTGTGAGGGAGTGAGGGTAGCTGAGAGATTAAGGAAGCTCTTTGTAAACACAATTAGCACCGACTGGTATAATAGAACCTCTAGTGAAATAACAATAACTATACTTTATGAATAACCAACCCTTGTATAGTTGCGTTTTTATTACAAAGAATCATTTTTTGCTTCTTATAAATAATTATTATTTAAAATAAAAAATAATTATTCCTTATTAAAAAATCCATAACTAATGGTAATTCTTTAATCTACGTAACAACTTCAACAAATAAAATTCAAATAATCCTTTTTTATTTTGGAGTTCAAAAGGTGAAGTTGTTGGTCATGAAAGAAGTCTTAATCTGTCTGTTTTGGTAAAATTTCTTGGGTCACCTTCTCGCATGCTTATGCTGTGTAATTTTTTCAGTTTGGCCCAAGAGATATTGGTGGTGACGTTGTACATAGCGTAAAGAGAAGAGTCAAGGGAGATGAGAAAATTACATACATTATTAACATTTTTTCACATTTCACCTGTCTATATTAAAATGAATGAAATATTTGAGATTTCTAAACTTGAGCTAAGCCGCTTCCTTACATTCACATATGTTAGAAGCACTATTTTAACTAGTAAAACTTACTATGGTTAAATAAAAAATTTAAGTTTCAATTTTTTCTTATATAAAAAATTGATTGAAGTCCTGATCTAATAATAAAAAGTTATTATTAAAAGCTATTAGTCGAAACTCTCTTAAAAAAAAAAAAATAATGATGTTAAGAAAAAAAAAAAAAAACTTTTGGTTGATCCACGTATAATATGTAAAATAAATCTCCTCATCTCCCCATGTGTTGGGTAAATAGGCCCTTTGTTATGTGGCGAGGGAAGAGGCTGCTTGAGGTTTCCTTTTGTATTCCAGTTTCTATTATGCAATATTGCTGGGATTTCTCTATTCCTGAGTTTTCTAAACAACTAAAAATATTAATATCTCCGCTCCAGACGGTCATTCAATACAAGCCTCTCATCTCATCCACTTCCAGCAAACCCTAACGTTGTTTGCGGCGCATGCATGGATATGGCCAACTCAGCTACTCATCAGTCGGACTTAAAACACAAAGGTACAGTGGTTTCAATTTCAATTGACAGGATCAGCGATCTACCGGATTCTCTTATTTGCCACATCCTCTCTTTCCTTCCAACCAAAAAAGCCATCGCCACAAGCATCTTGTCGAGCAGGTGGAGGCCCCCCTGGACTCTCGTCCCTAAAATCGACCTCAGGGATAACCTTCGCATTCGCAAGACACCCGTAACCTTTACACATATTGCGTACAGATTTTTGGCTCTACACACAGCACCGTTGCTCCGAAATTTTAGCCTCACATTGTTTACTCCTTGTGACCCTTTCCATCTCGACACATGGATCCGCACTGTCATAGGGCGTAAAGTCGAACAACTCCATCTCGAGTTTTACTTTTCTGGGAACGTTTTGGAGTTGCCCATTACTGTCTTTACTTGCAAAACAATTGTGAATCTCAAATTAAGATTCGATATTGTGCTCGATCCTCCTTCTAACTTTCAGTTTCCGAGCCTCAAGACTCTGTGTCTGTACAGAACTGTTTATAAATACGACTACTCTTTCTCGAATCTCATATCTGGCTGCCCAGTACTCGAAGATTTGACGGTGGCACTAATAAGAGAAGGTTTAGACGGTGCAACCAATTATAATATAAACGTACCCACCCTTAAACGTTTAGTTATCGATCTTGAATCAGATTACAAATTTGAGATATACGCCCCAGAACTCCACTACTTTCGATTTTTTGGTGATTTGGGCAACCTCGTTTTCCTCGAAAAGCTAACTAACTTAGTTGAAGCACATGTCTGTATTTACGCTCGGCATTGGGTTCCTGAAAATGGATTACTTTATGGCGCCCGGGTATTCAAGCTTGTTCGAGAACTAAATTGCTCTAAATTCCTTTCATTTTATCCTGGCCAAAAAGAGGCAGTAAGACTCCGTTTGCGCACCTTTTAAATTGAAATCATGACTTCAAGTCATGATTTTAGCTAAAAACACTGAAGTCATGATTTCAGTTAAAAACACGTGTGTACACTGTGTGATAATCATTGCTCTTATATCTATTACCACCTTTAAATTTGATGTTATTGTGTATATATTCCTGTGGTGCAGTGTCTCTGTTTTGATTCTATTTATCCTTCCATGTACCAAAACTTGGTCCGATTGAAGTTTCGAGTGAATCAATCTGACTGGCACGTGCTAAAAGCCTTGCTCCTGGTGGCTTCTAATTTAAAAGTTCTTGTTCTTGAGAAGGTTAGTTTAGTTAATCAGAGGCTATTTTTAATTAATCTTCCCTAATTAAGCTTACACTTAGGATCTACTGTGCTGTGTATGTTTTCATCAGAGTGATGATGATGGAAAGTACAATCGATTATGCTGCGTTGGATCACCAGATGGTTCTGGCTGCCTCTCATTGCTTACAGCTTTTAGTTTTGATGGATATGAAGAATTAGAAGATGAGGTTGAATTTGTAAAATATGTTCTTAACGAGGCAAGACTCTTGAACACAATGACAATTAAAATTGAAGCAAAGCATTTGAAGAGAAGTGTTCTCCAGAGACTATCAATGTTCCCCAGGCAATCAACAACATGTCTAATTAATGTTGAATAAGGTATGTTACAAATATATTATGTTTATGAATAGATTCTCGTTAGGTAGCAATGTGACATACCTATTTTCTGGCTGTTAATGATTTTTTCATTTTTTGTTTTGCCCTTGTTTTGATTGTATGAGAGGGAGAGGTTCAATTAGCCAAAGCACTCTAACCTCCTTGTTTGATGAAATTGTTTCAACAGATATGAAGAACGTTCATCTGACCTTCATAAGATACCTATTGGTGGTTTTTGAATCAATCTAAAATTTTGAAAATGGAATGTTCGTAAATATGCTTCTGCTACCTATTGATATGCGTGAAATTTTAGGATCTGGCTCACTCAATAAATTGTATAGCTATGGTAATCGCAATGGTAAAATAATTGATTGTTTCTGTCAAAAAAGTGACCTAAAAAATTATAACAAAGAAACATTTGTAATTTTGATTTAATACCAATCAGCTCTAGACTCTAGTTCAAATGGCACTTACTCCTTCCTTGATGATGGCATGGAGTGTAAATTCATGGGTTCAAGACTCACAAGGTGTGTGTAACTCAACAAAAAATAAAAACAAAAGAAAAAAGAAAAGGAAAAAGAAATTTTGAATACATTTTTCCTATCAAATTTTAGATTTTTTTTTTTTCTAAATTTATCTTCACTAATAAGCTATTTTCTTGCAGATAAGTCTTTGGTGTAATGGAGACTGCTTCATTTGACATGGCATCTTTATTTCTTGTTGTGACCATGTGCCTAGTTTTGCATGCTTTTTGAGTTGTATATAAGGTACATATGCAGGAATTAGAGTAGCTTATGTGCTCCATAGAGGTTTTAATATGGTAATATGCATGTCTTGGTGTATATGATATGTTAGGATCTCAAAGTTAAATTCTTTTGTTAGCTTCTGTCTTATTACTGATTGTATTTAAAAAATTCTTGTAAGCCTTTATTTGTGAACTTCTTGATTATTGGGTGAAAAAATTCTTAGTGATCCATTAACAATTCATGCATTGTTAATTTATGAATTTGTGTACATTGTAGTCAATCCCAAGCAGTGGTGCAATTGGCTGACACCACACCTCATAAAGCGGAGGTCACTGGTTTGAATTTCCCCTTCCCCCTTCTCTTGGGGCCAGAACTCATCCAAAAAAAAAAGATGAAATTTAATGGCCTAAAGGACCCATTTTTGGGCTGTGTTTATACAACTGTTTCTTAAATGTGTTTGTGTATCAACCAGGAAACTTCTAGACTCAAAAGTTCTTCCGATGTGAATGGTTCTGCTATTCTGATATGCTTAGATATTTGATGGAAAATGTATTATATTATGTACTGCGACTGAAACAGAGGCTTCAATCGTGTCTAAATGTGTGGTCCCTACAAAAACCATGAATAGTCAGGTTTTCCATCAATCTAATTCGTATACTTTATTCTTCACTTTGTTGTATTGCTGTTATTAATGCTTTTGCTATTGGTCTCTTCGAATTTCGTCCTCCTTTTGCTCTAGACAGAACCAAAAATAATCACAATTTCTTTGGGTCAGGAACTACCCATATGCGCTAATGCTTCTTCTCAGTTTACATTTCTTCCACCCTAGTTTTTGTAGGCGATTCTCCTAAATGCTCACTGTGCACTCTTGTTTCTTATTATTTCAATCAAGTTTATTACTTATAAAAAAATATTAGGAACTTCCTTCTTAGTTCTTCCTCAAACCCACATCATAATAAAGTGTGTGTATTATGTTATTTGCTTTGGCCTTCTGCTGTAGTGCAACCAATTGGTTTGGATCAGGATCCACTTGTATGGTCTAATATTTTTTCTCCAGTGTAGTCAATTTTTTTTTACCTTTAGATACTGTACTAGAGCCTCTCTGTTTTGAATGTAAATGTTGTCCCAATGATGCATGTTAACCAAATAGAAGTTGGCCTTTTAGAACCAATTTTCTCCATTCTCTTTAGTTTCAATTCCATTCTGGTAGTGTCTTTCTTGGTTGTTCTTTTTCTAGCTGTCGTTGAAATCGGATGACCTCTCTTTCAGTGGAACTTCTCTATCAACCAGTCTCCTTTATTTTTGTTGGTATGTTATGGACTTAACTGGGGGCTTTTTACTCGGTACGAACTTATGTCGTCATTTTTGTTGGTTCTTTTTCTATGATGCTGAAAATTATCCAAGCTTTATTTCTTTCCTTGATCTAAATTCCTCAAAATGATATATATGAATGAATGTGAACAGTAAACCCATCCCTGGATTGTGGATACACTTCATTCATGCAAACAAATTGTATTTAATTGTCTTCAGGATCCAAAAGACTTTTGGGTAGTTTAAATACCTATTGGGAAAATGTTTGTGGATTTTGATTAGGAAGTTCTATACCAAGAAAGTTAACAGGTTCTAATGTGAATTTGTCTCACCGTTATATGGCTAAATAGTTGATGGAAAACCTCTGCTAGTTGATCTATATTGCGACTGAAAACAGGAGATGCAAATCCGGTCAGCTACCCCAAACTCGCACCATATAAAGGATTGCATCAAATCAATTGCATTGGATATTTGCTATCTATTTGTTGATCAATACCTGCAAATCCTATCAGTCTTTTTATTGGCTGGTTTACTCCATTTCAACTTTTATCTCCATAGTCATGCCACCAGCTCCCACATTGAACGTTGCAGAATTTTTTGAAGTTACGTTTGAGTAGAAATTAATCTACCCACGTCTGTGTTTCTAGTGTTTTTTTTTTTTTGTTTCCTCTGGATGCGCACTGGTCACTGTTCATTGGCCATGAACAGTAATTTTAGGCCAATGAACAGTAATTTTAGGCGTGAACAATAGTTTTTACCCACTAAAAAATTATTTTGTTACAGCATTTTTCAGTTTTCAGCTGTATTCAAATGGACCCTAAGTTCCTGTTATTTTGTAAAGCAAACAAATAACATGCATTGAGAAAGAACTTCATTAAACTTCTGGTTCTTGTCTAGCTCCATCCTAGCTACTACTTCTGGTGACACCATTTTGGCAATACTAGCCTTTCCCACATTTGGATCAATATATGTTCTTTAGTACCGAATCATACTTTGGGTCGATCTAAAATGCTAGAATGAGAAATTTTATCACACTTTGGGCCTAAAAACATCTAGCAATGTTGGAAGTCTTGCGTGGTCTTTATTGCTCATTCAACTTCTTTTTAGAAGTTGATGACATTCACATTATTTTCTTCTTTTTGGTGAATTTTCTTGATCAAGTTTGCCAACCTTTCCTTATTGGGTTTCCTTTATTCTCACATTGGTTTAAAGTAGGTTGTTACTAGCTCGGCTTCCCTTCTAGTATCTTTTGGACAGAGAAAGCATTGGACTAGTATTGCTATTCATTATAAATATTCTACTCCCCTCTACCTTTCTCCCCCTCAATCCAAACAAATCATAAATTGCCTTCTAGTATCTTTTGGAGAGTGAAAGCATTTTTCTTTTATACAAGATAAAATTTCTACTCTAGCTTAATCTAAGTGTATGTGTGTGAAACTCCATCATGAAGACTTAAACTCCGGCTTTTACCCTCCACACTCCATAAGTATTTACACTGATGGAAATATGCATGTACGCAGCGGAAAATTAACGGATCTACTTCATTCACAATTGATAACATATACTATGTAAATTTCAGAATTCTAGAATAAGAGAGCATACTTTGGTGCGATGAAATTCAAAACCAAATATTGAAGTACTCAGGAATACTTTTAATCTTCACTCCAATTCCACTTTACGTCCAAGAAGTGTGGTCTCTCAATCATTTTTTCAGGGGAGAATGAAAGTATGTCTCACTCTTATATACACACCATTTCACAATAATTTCTCTCTTTTTCATACATTAAAATTCTGTATGTTTCTCTTCTTATAACTGATTATCTGATTAGGTCAGTCTTTTGGGCCTTTCCAATTGGGCTTTAGTATGTGGCTTGAAGTGAGACCAAAAGAGACTAATAAGATATTAACTCCAATAGGTCTTGGGCTTTTTTGTCAACTCTTGACAAGTCCAGAGTTACCATTAACTATATTTAATACCACTATATAAATATAGTTGCACACTAGGCCTTATTTATAAATTATATCCCAAGACTTTATTATACATGCAACCCCTTTATAAAATATTCGTAGTAATACAAAGTTATGAATGTAGACTGCCGCTTTATAAATTACTACATCTTATCCTTGAGTACCCAGTTTAATCCTTTAAAGTTATTCACCATATATTTATGAAATTCAATTTCATAAATATATATTTTGATAACTTCTTACCAAAGTAGTTAGGCCTAATTCTTTGAATAACTGAACTCATTAAACTTATCTCAAAGGAATATTTTATATCTCCGTTAAGAGACTATGAATTTCATTTTGAGAATATATGTTCCATCAACACTAAATGTGGATGTCTAACATACTGAGATTTTAACCGTTACTTTAGATCTCACCTCTGATATATCAAAGTAACCCACATTTTATAATTAGGTCCATTATCCTCTTAAGATTAAGAGTTCATGTAAATAGAAGTCATGAGATTTATTATTCATTTGACAGTTGTTAGGAGAATAATAAATCTCACAGCGGTATAGTTCAATATGTCTTAACTCTTAAAACATATCAATATACCAACTAAAAGTCTCCACTTCTATGATCAAGACAAATCATCTCAGTTGATATGTTATAGTCTTCGCAGATGAAATGCCTAATTTCATCACCGATTACGAACTACAATTTTGAGTTTGTAAGGAACTTGCAATTTAAATCTTCTGTGACTTTTTATATAAATCACATACTATGCATCTCATGGACTATATGATAATGTTCCATATTCATGTTACCATTATTTTAGATAAAAATAAAACAACTTTATTAATCACAATATTAAGTTATACATCATGTCATACATAATATCATATATAGCATCATACAATAGGATTTAAGGGCACTAATCCTAACATATACTTGTAGAGTGACCATCGCACCAAGGGTGCACGGTGGTAAAGCATTGGACTAGTATTGCTATTCATTATTTACGATATATTTGTAAACCTCATAAATAGAGATAATTATCTTAATTGAATAGAGATAAATATCCTACTTAAATTGGAATGATAATAATTAATAATTATCTCTATTAAAATAAATAAAAATAAAGATTATTATCTACACTACAAATAATAAGTTCTAGTGGGATTCTTTAACTTTGAGCCAATTAGAATACTTATCCTTAATGAGATCAATTTAAAGTGTGACTCAAACTTTGAAACCACTATAAATAATTAATATTTATCTCTATTAAAACAAATAAAATTAGAGATTATTATCTACAAGTAATAAGTTCTAGTGAGATTCTTTAACTTTGAGCTAGTTAGAATATTAATCTTTAATGAGATCAATTTAAAGTGAGACTCATCCTTTGAAACCACTATAAGTTGAGGGCATAACTCCTGAGAATATAATTTTTTCAAGACGTCAAAACTTTGGAGAAATTTTGCCTCAAGAACACATTGAGGTATTATTGGAAATAGCTCAAAAGCCTCCATAAACTTTATAAAAGCCTAAACCATTGAAGTTCAATGGCTCAAGCCTTTAAAGTCTCGAAAAATTTCAATCCAAAATTCTTCAAATTCAAAGAAGGTTCGAACAAAATTGAAGAACATTCAAAAAAATTTGAAGAGCAACAAATCTTTAACAAGCTTAAGGCTACAGATTCGTTGTGAAGATCATTGGATTCATTTTCCAACCAAAGTGAAGAAGATTTCGTGTTTGAATCAAAATTACAAAGAAGATAGAATCAAAGGATTATTCTTTCTGTAAAAGAATCAAAAACAAAGAATTGTACTCATTACTCAATCAATACAAATTGTATTTGCAAAGCACTTTCAATTGTTTGATTTTTAAACTTGAGAAATTTGTAAAATTGTAAATTTCTCAAGTTTTAAAAGCAAAGAATTGGAGGTGCTTTGCAAATTAAATATAATTTGTTTTGATTAGATAATGAGTACAATTCTCTAATTTTTATTCTCTCACAAAAGAATAATCATCTAATTCTATATTCTTTGTAATCCTGACTTGAACACAAAATCTTCTTCATTTTGGCTAGAAAATGGATCCAATGATCTTCACAACAAACCTCTGGCCTTGAGCTTGTTAGAAATTTGTTGTTCTTCAAGTTCTTTGGATGTTCTTCAAGTTCTTCGAATTTGAAGGATTTTAGGTTGAAATTCTTTGGGGATTTATAGGCTTGATCCATTGAACTTCAATGATTTAGGGCTTTTTGAAGTTGATGGAGGCTTTTGAGTTTAATTCCAACAAACTTTCAAGTCTTGGAAGAAAGATTCAAAGGAATTTCTTTGAATGTTCTTTGTGTGTTCTTGAGGCAGAATTTCTTAAGAGGAGATATGCCCTCTATTTAAAATGGTTTCAAAGGATGAGTCCCACATTAAATTGATCTCATTGAAGATAAGTAGTAGATTGTAATTGGCTCAGAGTTAAGAGTCCCACTTACTTGTAAATAATTATCTCTATTTTTATTATTTTAATAGAGATAATTATTAACTATTATCATTTCAATTTAATTAGGATATTTATCTTTATTTAATTAAGATAATTATCATCTTGAATAGCACATGTCAACACTTGATTTATTTAATTTAATGATATATAAATTTATAATTTATCACTAAATTTTGATGTGGCATTTTATAATTGGCTTAATATTTTAACTCCCGTGGTATTATTATTGATTAAAAAGGAAAAATTATATTTGCCTCTTTGAATGTTCTGCCTTTCCTATCATTATTTCCTGTTGAAATTAAAAAAAAAAAAAAAAATCTGTTACAAGGGGTCGGACATATGAAACTAAATTCCCTTCATCATCCTATCGAAAAAAAAAAAAAAATTCCTTTCATTATTTCCTGATTTGAAAAAACTAAAAAAAACTAAAAAAATTCACTATGACAAAGTGGTCGGGCATATTATCTTTTGTGATGTTTTCTTCTTTTTTGTTGATGAATATTGTATGGATTTTGGACTATAGTCAGTTAAAGTGTCACTCACATGCTCAATTAAATTAATGAAAATATTTTATAAAAAAAATTTCAAAAAAATCAGTTGCTTTTATTTATTTATTTATTTTTTCCATAAAAATGTATAAAAGCATTTCCTAAATGAATACACTATTTTTGATGAAAAAAAAAAAAAGAGTAATCATTTCCTAAACGAATACTCTTAAATCTTAATAACATTTACAGCTTCGTTCTAAAAAAAAAAAAAAAAATACTCTTAATACATTGGTCAATAAGATCATTTCTTATTAGGGAAGGAAGTATCATTTGATCTAGAGTTTATGGGTTTCAACACCTATTATGACCTATTTTGAGTTTGTATATATTTTGACCGGCCTGTCTTTTGTGTGGTCTGGTTCCCCAGGCTGTTTTCAAATATTTTTTGTACAAAGAAATTAAGTACTTAGTTTTTTTTAATGCCCAAGCTGTATTTCTTTCCTTGATCAAATTAAAAATTACATCTGCAAAGAGAATGGTATGAATGTGAATAGTAAGCCCACTCTTGGATTGTGGACACGCGTACGCTTAATTCATATCAGCAAACAACTGGTATTTACTTGTCTTGTGGACTAATTTTTGGGCTGTTTTTAAATACCATTACAGATAATGTTTGTGGATTTTGCCATAAGGACACACATTATGGCATAAGGGCACACATTAATAAATCCTTATATTGTAATACAAACAAATGATATTTGTTTAGAAAGAACTTTTTTAATGAATTTATAGTCCTTGCCTATCTGCTTTCTAGTTCCTACTTCTGGTAAAACCATTTTGGCAATACTGGCTCTTCCCCCATTTGGATCAATATATGTTTTACTGTACTCAATCAAATTTATGTTGGGTCAAGCTAAAATGATAGAGTGAGCAATTTTATTATCACACTGTCGGCCTACAAGTAAAAACACCTAATGAAGTAGCGATGATGGCAGGCTTGCGTGGTCTTTCTTGGCCCATTCTATTTCTAAATAAATCAGAATCAGTTAGTTTTTTTTAGTAACTGGTGATAATTACCACATTTTTATGTAGTTCTCCCTTATTAGGTAGGGCTACATAAAATATAATTTACCATAAAATTAGAAAACAGTTGAAAGATATTACCTTGATGGTGCGTAAAGTATGTCTCATATGATAAATAATTTACCATTAATTCATGAGTTTTAGATGACAGAGTTAAGGCGTGGATCAGGCACTTTCTTGAGATGATACATGTGGTTTACGAAATTTCTAGTATATTAGACAAGTACAATAACTCAACCACCTTGCTGATTATCCTTACAAGCCTACCCAACTTGTAAGATCAGAAGCTCTCAAAATAGTAATATCCTTACCCAGAAATATAATGTATAAGATGATAAATTATTTTCATGAAAGTAGAATTTTGATTGATGTAATGAGAGTGATGTATGTATGTGTTTATTAAAGTAGCAAAAAGGGAGTTTTATTTATTTTTGGTTAGTTTAGTAAAATTTTTGTTGAGACTATTGTAAATGTTTTAAGGAATAAGAATACAAGTCAATTTTAAAATATAACACTTGATAGGGTAAGATATTTTATAATCCAATATAAAAAACCGATAGGAACATTGAAGAATGAGTAATAAAAAAACGCATGACAATTAATGATTATATTAAGGATGCCCTAAGACCATTGATTTAGGAATTTTTTTTGAACTACCGCACACCCTTGGTGCTATAGTCGCTTCACTAATATAAGTACTTGTGAGGTGTGAGGGGAAAGGGCTGGGGTTCAAGTCTCTAGGAGGAAGCTTCATACACATATACACTTAGATTAGGCTAGAGTAGAATTTATATCTTGTATTAAGAAGAAAAAAAATTGAAACATTATATACGAAAATGATAAAGTAATTAAATTTTTTGACAATTTTTTATATTTTCTATGAATGTGATGTCAAAAATTTTCTAAACTTGTTTATTAACAATAAGCCAATTGTTAAATCTGAACCTACCCAATCAGTAACTCGACACCTAGACTTGTTTGAGTGTTTAAATTGACTGCTTATGCATATGATCCAGTCTAACCCGGTGGGTTTGTGGTGACCCAAGTAACTTGGATGGGTTTAAATATTACCCAATTGTGTTTCTAAAATTTATAAAATTACATCTATAAATCCACTTTATTGATTTTTTTTTTTTTAATGTTTAATGTGTTATAATAATGAGGAGAAAACATAAAGATTTAAAAAAAAAAAAAATAAAGAACTTTTTTGTTTGTTTACTACCTCCAAGACTCACATTATATCAAAAGATTACTCTGTTATCGTGAAACCTTGATTTTGAATTACAATTGCAAATTTGACTTAAGTAAATGCCTATTTTTTCAATTTACATATTTATTTTATGATTTCTCAAAATTATTTTTATTTATATTTAATTTTTTAGTTTTTTTTTTTTTTATCTGACTCTACAGTATGACTGGTGGCCCACTAGTTAAATCG
Source organism: Castanopsis chinensis (assembly GCA_032878915.1). Classification (NCBI taxonomy): domain Eukaryota; kingdom Viridiplantae; phylum Streptophyta; class Magnoliopsida; order Fagales; family Fagaceae; genus Castanopsis; species Castanopsis chinensis. The sequence continues at coordinate 1,899,903 of JAVQMG010000089.1, forward strand.
ATGTCCAAATAACCCAACTCATAGACCAAGTCAATGTTTAGCCAGGTTTAATAATTATGTTTAGAACTATTTTTTTAAATACCATTTAATAAAGAGAAATGATATATTCACAGCATTTTATAAATTTATACAAATACTACCGGTATTTCTTATAACAAAGTCTTGTTAGGTTTTTCTCAACAAAAAAGAAAAGAAAAGAACGTATCGTTAAGTTAGGGTAGATGTATTGTAGCCGAGTCTTCAGCAATCCCTAACCTTGTTTGGTGCTTGAGATGGAGAGTTCAGCTACTCATCAATCGGGGTCCAATGGCAAGAGAGTGAAACTCTCTCTGAACAAAGATACAGTGGTTCACAGTAGTGACGCGATCAGCAATCTATCTGAGTCTCTAATCTGCCATATCCTTTCTTTCCTTCAAACCAAAGAGGTCGTTGCCACAAGCATTCTGTCGAGTAGATGGAAACTCCTCTGGACTCTAGTCCCAACACTCGACGTACTGGAGGATGAATTGGCAGTTGAGCCCAGTTTTAAAAAATTGTGTACAGAGTTTTGGCTTTATGCAAAACACAGATGCTCACAAGTTTGAGCCTCATATGGTTTTCTCCTTGTGACTCTTTTGATCTTGACACATGGATCCACACCGCCATAATCCGTAACTTCCAACATCTATCTCTTGAATAATGGGCAGTACCGTAACATTCAGCTTTTCGAGTTGCCCCGTATCGTTTTTAGTTGCAAAACAGTTGTGGATTTGGAATTGTGCAGAGGAATTGCACTTGATCCGCCTCATTCCTTTCAGTTCCCTAGCCTCACGATTCTAAGTCTGTACAATATTTCTTATTATTAGAGATATATTAGACATATTAATCCAATGTAATAGGCCCAAACCCAATCCTTCTTGTACTAGTAGTTTAGGGTTTATTCGCCTATATATACTCATGTTAGGGTTCATTATAACACAGGTTATTGTACTACACTCTTATACAATAAAGATGTAGCCTTTAAGGGATTCCTCCGTGGATGTAGGCCGACAAGGCTAAACCACGTAACCCCCGTGTTCTTAGTATTCCTATTCTATGCTTTCCCTTTCACATCCACTCTAACATATACAACATGGTATAACACATTGCGTTGCTAATAATGTTATATTTAACATGGTATCAAAGCTAAACTTCGTTCATGGCATTAAACAAACATCTCTACATAGCAACAAAGATCCCCACACGCGTAACACAGATCCATAACAGTGCCCACGCCTTCTTTCAAACTTGGGTCTACAGCATCACACAGCTCCCACGGAAACTCCGTTGCTGCTTTGCCGTCTATGATTTCTCAAGCAAGCCATGCCACTCACCTTTCAGATTTGTGCAAATCAAGCCATTGCCTGAAAAAATCAGCCCCACATATGTGCTCGTCAGTCACCCGTGAGGAAAGCCACGCGCCACAAGCACCGCTCTGTCAGACTCGTGGCCTACCGATCTGCAAAACCAGAGAAGTCCGGCCGTTAATCTATCTCACACGTGCCTCCACGCATCGCCACGTTTCTAGTTATCCTCCACCCATCGGTGGATGCTGTCATGCTCCTGCCACGCGCTGAAGAACCATTGATGATTTCATTTGACATCATCTGATGACGTCAGCAGCCACGCAAGCACGTCCATGTCAGTCCTAGCCATGTCAGCGCCATGTCATAAGATGACGTTAGCTTCTCTACAACCTGATCCATGGACCAACTCGGAAACTCAGAAGCGACCTGGACCATGTGCCGTTGACTTTTGGCTGACGGTTGACTTTGATCTTTTGGGTTTGACTTTGCATTGACCGTTGACCAAAAGTCAAAATTTTCGATAGGGCCTATCTTGCTCAATTTTTCCGGTAGATTCCATTTTTGGACTCTATTTTTTCATTTGAAACTCCAAAATTGGTCAATTGACATATTTTTCATTGTGGTTTCTTCAAATGCATTCTTCAAGGAATCTCCAAAGGATCTTCTTAAGCTTATCCAACCTGAAGCCTTCATTGAGCTTCCTCCTTGAGTTTGAGGTAGGGTGTTAGAAATATATTAGACATATTAGCCCAATGTAACAGGCCCAAGCCCAAGCCCAAGCCCAAGCCCAAGCCCAATCCTGCTTGTACAAGTAGTCTAGGGTTTAGTTTCCTATATATACTCATGTTCGGGTTCATTGTAACACAGGTTATTGTACTACACTCTTATACAATAAAGATCTAGCCCTTAAGGGATTCCTCTGTGGATATAGACCGACAAGGCTGAACCACGTAACCGTGTTCTCAGTGTTCCTATTCTATACTTCCCCTTTCACATCTACTCTAGCATATACAACATGGTATAACACATTGCGTTGTCAATAATGTTATATTTAACACTTATAATTCTGAGAATTCTTTCTCAAGGCTCTTATATGGCTGTCCAGTACTTGAAGATTTGACAGTGGCAAGAGATGGTCCGGATGGTGTGACCGACTTTGAAATTAAAGTACCTAAGCTGAAGCGTTTAACCACCAAGTTTACTTCAGTTGCAGCTGAATCTTCTGATTGCAAACTTGAGATATACATCCCAAACCTCAACTACTTTCGATATGATGGTGATTTGGACATAGTGATTTTCCTAGAAAAGCTAGCCAACTTAGTTGAAGCACATGTCCATCTTTTCGTTGAGGGTCATCAGGTTCGGAATCATGACAACAAGCATTATGGAGCCAGGATATTCAAGCTTTTAAGAGCACTAAATAGCGCTAAATTCCTTGAGTTATCTCTTGCTACAAACGTAAAAAAAATCGCTTTTTATGTTTTGTCATTTCTTTTTTCTGACTATATCCAGTACAAGCCTTTTGACGTTGTTGTTGTACGTGTTTATAACCCTGTGGTGTAGTGCTTTTGTTTTGATTCTGTTTATCCTTCCATATACCAAAATTTGGTCCTATTGAAGTGTGAAGTTAAATCTAACTGGCACGTGCTACAATCCTTGCTCCTTGTGGCTTCTAATTTAGAAGTTCTTGTTGTTTATAGGGTTAGTTAACTTAACCAGAGGATATTTTATAGTTATTGTTTCATAAACTAAAACTTATGATCTGTTGTACTGTGTATACTATCATCAAGAAGTACAAGATGCTAAAGATAACCGTTTTATTGGGTGGTGATACCAGATGATTCTATTTGTTCATTTTTCGCGTCTTAGAATTTTTTATGATAATGGATTTGAAGAAGTATACAATGATGTCGTATTTGTAAGATATATTCTAAAGGAGACGAGATTCTTAAACAAAGTGACAATGAAAGTTTTCACTACACATTCGAAGGAACGTCTTCTCTAGAAACTATCAATGGTCCCAAGGCAATCAACAACATGTATACTCAATGTTGAGTGTGGTATATAAATTTAACTGCACTGCAAGAAAAAAGACATAATACAACAAGTATTATTGCAACAAAAAAAAATAATGGATGTAATATATATACTATTGTATCTCTAGGTTGAGTTTTGTTGTAATAATAACTTGAATTTATTACAGCAATATGAGATTGTAGCAATAATTATTATGTTACGTTCAAGCCATGCATGAATACATAAAAAGGTGCAAACCATCCAAGCAAGAAGTCCAAACCGTGAAAATATAGGCCAAGCGGTGCATTAAATTGAAGCATATCTTGACAGTTATTGAATAAAACTGTAACCTTTAGGCCATAACAATACACGGCTTTTCTTCAAAAACAATAACACAACACCATAACTTGAAGCAGAAAATTGTAATACAAAAATAACGGTTTTCTTAAATTCTAAAATGCAATCACATATTATACAATCATGAGATGAAAACTTGGCTCTGATACCAATTGTTGTATAAAAATCTGGTTTTGTATCTCATACAAAACACATAGCGGAAGCAACAAATAATGATCTATTTCATTCATGATTGACAACATGCACTATGTAAATTTCAAAATTTAAGAACAAGATAGCGTATCTTAGTGCGGAGAAATTCAAAAGTATTATTGCAACAAAAAAAAATAATGGATGTAATATATATACTATTGTATCTCTAGGTTGAGTTTTGTTGTAATAATAACTTGAATTTATTACAGCAATATGAGATTGTAGAAATAATTATTATGTTACGCTCAAGCCATGCATGAATAAATAAAAAAGGTGCAAACCATCCAAGCAAGAAGTCCAAACCGTGAAAATATAGGCCAAGCGGTGCATTAAATTCAAGCATATCTTGACAGTTATTGAATAAAACTGTAACCTTTAGGCCATAACAATACTCGGCTCTTCTTCAAAAACAATAACACAACACCATAACTTGAAGCAGAAAATTGTAATACAAAAATAACGGTTTTCTTAAATTCTAAAATGCAATCACATATTATACAATCATGAGATGAAAACTTGGCTCTGATACCAATTGTTGGATAAAAATCTAGTTTTGTATTTCATACAAAACACATAGCGGAAGTAACAAACAAGGATCTATTTCATTTATGATTGACAACATGCACTATGTAAATTTCATAATTTAAGAACAAAATAGCGTACCTTGGTGTGGAGAAATTCAAAACAAAGATTAGAAGCATTTGGGAACACTTTTAATCTTCACTCCAATTCCACTTTACGCCCAAGAAGTGTGCTCTCTCAATCAGTTTTCAAAGGGAGAATGAAAGCGTGTCTCACACTCTCTCTTTTTCTCTACGCTTTTTTTTTTTTTTTTCTAATCATAAAAAAAAAAAATTTTGTATGTTTTGATCAGGTCCATTATTCTCTCAGGATTAATAGCTCATGCAAATAAAAGTCGTGAGATTTATTATTCATTTGACAGTCGTTAGGAGAATAATAAATCTCACGGTGGTTCAGTTCAATATGTCTTAACTCTTAAAATATATCAACATATCAACTAGAAGTCTCTATTTCCATGATCAAGACAAATCATCTTAGTTGATACGTTATAGTCTTCGCAAATGAAATATCCAATTTCATCACCAACTACGAACTATAAATTCTGAGTTTATAAAGAACTTGTGATTTATATCTTCTGTGACTAAATCACATAAATCACATACTATGCATCTTATGGACTATATGATAATGTTCAAATATTCATGTTACCATTATTTTAGATAAAAATAAAACAACTTTATTAAACACAACATTAAGTCATATATAATGTCATACATAGTATCATATAATAGGATTTAAGGACACATATCTTAACATAAATTTCCCAACAACCACCATGAAAAAACCCACTTGACCACCAAGAACAAAACCCATAAAATCCACAACCACCTCCACCTACAAAACCCATAAAGCCACCACTAAAGAACCCACCAAACACTAGTCACAACCATGGTGAGAATCAAACCAAAATCAAAATCCACCACCCCATATCAAGATGGACACCCACTTGACCAAACACTACAACCACAACAAGAACCACCAAGAAACCTCCAGAACAACCTCAAGAAACTGGCCACCATGCCACCACCAAACCTAGAAACCACACAATAGCCAAACCCAGACACTGGCCACAACAACCACAAAAATAAAACATGTTTCTTATGCTTTGATGGTAAAATATGCCAACATATGGCATATGGTAGTGTGGGTACTAATGCTCTTATATGAGATTTGAAAGAGAGGCCAACAAAAAGTATGCAAATTGGATATATAGTTTGTGTTCTAGATTTGTACAAAACCTTATCTGATCTTCATTTATTTGCTTCTTTTTTTTTTTTTTTTTTTTTTTTTTTTTTTTTTTTTTTTTTCCTAATGGTGAGAATTTGAGGGGTTAGGCGGGAGTAAGAGCAACTAAAAGATCTATTTTAATATTTCACTTTACAATATATCCAATATCAAATATTTTATTTTTTTTACCACTTTATTTAAATATTATTTTTTGAATCTTTCTTTATTTTTCCTCTATATCTCTTTCTTTCTCTTATTCTTTGTCTCTCTCTCTTATCTAAAGGTATGTGTGGTTGGGATAATTTTTGAAAATGATGAAAAAATGAGAGTGGAAAATATGAGAGGAAATGGGTGGAGATGGGAATGGGTAGAGAAATGATAGAGCCCAACTATTTTCTCTCCAAACCCACCAAAACTTGATCTCCCCAAATTAGAGAGAAAATAGAAGTGAAAATGAGAAACTATGATTTTGACAATTTTGCTTCGCCACCAACAAGCAAGGGTTTTTTTTTTTTTTTTTTTTTTTTTTTTTTGTGGTTCTCATTTCACTTTTTGTCTTTTTTGTTAATTTCTTTTTCTTTTATCTGATTCTTCCGTTCTCATTTTTTTTTTCCCATTTTTCTCATTTTTTTTATTATTTGTTTTGGATCCTTTTGGCTTGTGATAAAAAAAAAAAAAAAAAAGAAGCAAAGTGTTTATACACATTTTTTAATAACAAAAGAGTATAAAAAATGTTTTACTTTTTTTTTTTTACTTAATATGAACATAATTATAAATTTATACCATCTTTATTTTTCATAATTTTTCATCTATCAACTTTTCTTTCCTCTCAACCAAACACATATGAGAGAAAATTAATCCTCCTACTTTTCTATCTCGTCGAATCTGGTGAGATTTTGCCAAATCTGGCAGAAATCTAGGCGGATCTAATGAATTTTCACCAAATACTAGCCAAAAAATGTTGGAGTTTCTAGATTTTTTTGGGTTTTATGGTTGGGTCCAGTGAGTTGGGTTTAAGAGAGGAGAACCTACCAATCGACCCATCAGAGTTAGTTTTTAAAGTCTGAAACCTGCCACCAACTGTCAAAGCTATTGAATTGGTTATAGGTGGGTGGATAGCCCTGTACGTAACAACCTATGGCCACAACTGAAACCCATCAATGGCAACAAACAACACAAACAAAACCCACAGATTTGATCAAAGAGAGAGGTAGAGTCAAGAAGAGAGAGAGAGAGAGAGAGAGAATATCTAAGAGAGAGAGAGGGAGTGAGCATTACAAGAAAAAAGACATACTACAACAAGTATTATTACCAAAAAAAAAAAAAAAAAAAAGGATGGAATATATATACTATTGCATCTCTAGGTCGTTTTTTTTTTTTTTTTTTTTTTTTGTAATAGTAACTTAAATTTATTACATTAATATGAGATTGTAGCAATAATTATTACGTTACATCGAAATATGTTGGTGTAATAGGTAATTCTTATTTTACATTGAGATATGTTGTTACAATAGGTAATCTTTTATTTCACACTGAACTATATTGTTGTAATAGGTTAAATATTTATTTCACAACAAATTTTGTTGATGTAATAGAGGTGAGTAATTGAGTAGCGGGAAAATTTGGGAAACTGACGCTAGTTTTTTTTTCATTAATTTCCCCTCTCACACCCATGTCTATCTCTCTCTCTCTCTTTTTTTTTTTTTTTCATCTCAATATTTCTCTCTAACCCACACATGTCTTCCTTTTCTTTTTTTCTCCTCATCTCAATTTCCCACTTTCTCTCACCACATCTATCTTCCTATTTTTTTCTCATCTCAAATTTAACTCACACTCACACCCATGCCTAACTCTTTATTTATTTATTTATTTTTTCATCTTAGTTTCTCTCTTTTTCTCATCTCAAATTCTCTCTCTCTATCTCACGCCTACCTCTTTTTCTTTACTTATTTGTATTGAAATGACAATTTGGCACTCACAAGCTAGTCACGAAATTCTCATTTTCACAGAATCTTCACCAAACTCTCACACACAACCCTTACATTAAATTCCACAAAAATACAGGGAAATGATTGAATATAATTACAATCAAATTTAACACGGAATTAAAGCCAACAAAAAGCATGGTTGTAAATCACAATTTACAAAGCTCTTGATTATAAATTGTCAAATATCAAAATCCGTAGTTCAATATTCAAATATTGTAATTTAATTTCTTTATTAATGAGAATGATGGGGATGCTACTTTGATCAAGAAAGAAGAAAATAGCAATTAGAGGAAAGCTGATCAAGAAGTAAATAGCGAGCATAGAAAAGCAAGTTAACGAAATTGTTCCGTACCATGCCATGAGCAATAAGGCTTATAAGTCTTAACCTAACGTAGCAGTAAGTCAATAACAAAGAAAAGTCTTTTGCTAGGAAACTTGGGAGGCTAGCTAGCTACAAAATATTTGGTCGTAATTTGCTTTTTACAAGCAAATGACGCGGAGTTATGACTAACCGGGAGGGTCATGTACGATAAAAGCACCATTTTTCTACGAAATATTAAAAGCACCTACTCATATGTGATAAAAGCACAATTTTTATACCAAATACTAAAGCAGTTTAGGGTCCGTTTGGATACAGCTGAAAACTAAAAACTGAAAACGCTGTAGCAAAATAATTTTTAAATATGTGAATAGTACCGTGAGACCCATTTTTAATGAAAAAGTTACTAAAAAGGGATATTTTTGGGTCCTGTGAACAGTGCACAGGTGCACTATTCATGCAAAAAGTCAACATTCACGGCAAAAAAAAAAAAAAAAAGCTGAAAACGCAAAACCCTGAATCCAAACCCATCCTTAATAGGGGGACTATAGCAATTTCCCAAATTTTCTTATTGTATGTCCCGTAACAACTGAGCATAAGAAATGTTTGTCCTTCTGGAACGAAGGTCCTTTCACACTCGTGATAGAAAGATCAGAAAACTCGCGTGGTGAGACTTCAACGTAACTCACGTAATGGAACTGGAATACCCCTAGGCAAATAATTAAGCTGGGTTTGGATCCAGCTTATTGAAAGCTACGTCCACGTTTTGCTGAATTTTTTTTTTTTTTTTCGGTTCTGCTGGGGGGACAACAGAGGCAGGTGCGCACTGTGCGCGTACTGTGCGCGCACTATTCACATCCTTTTAACAATTTTTTATTAAAAAAGAGTCCCGCAGTACTATTCACACATTTAAAAATTATTTTGCTACAGTGTTTTCAGTTTTCAGCAATACGCTCTATCCAAACAGACCCTTAATGCACATGTTAGCAGTTTTGACTACCAACAATAATAAGGATTGACATTAAGTTATAATGATGTTTGATTTACATTAAGTTATTTATTTTACATTTTGGAGAAAAAAAAAAGAAAAAGAAAAAGTAAAAGTGGTAGACTTATTAGTGCGAGGTAACAGAGAGAATAGCATAGAAAAAGGAGCCAAAAGAAAGGAGTATAGTCTATCCATAGATTCATATTTTGCTGCGGAAGGAGACAAAGTTTGACAATCATGTTTTGTCCTGAAGAAAAACTAACACCCTTCCCAGCACGTGGCCTCATGCACGAGTTAACATAGAAAGCACGAGTTTATTTAATGTCATAGAAAGCACGAGTTTGGCCTCATGTACGAGTTTATTATGGCATGAGTTTCCTAGCTGAACTTTGGGCCTTAAGGGATGGTCCGATCATGTGTCAAAACCTTCAAATCAATGCTCTAGAAATTAAGTTGGATGCTAAATTATTGCTGAATTGATGACTAATTCTAGTAATTCTAACACTGTAAATTCTGCTATGGTGGCTGAGTGCGGGCTTCTAATTTCCCAAGTTCCGCAAGTTAAAGTGACACATTGCTACCTGGAAACAAACCGCTGTGCTGATGGTCCTGCTAGAGTAGGAAACAAACAGCTTGATGCTGATATAATGTATTACAATACCCCCCTCCCTGTTTGCGTGACTGCTATCTTTCGGATTTGTATGGTCTGTACCATGTTAGGCTACGTCCTAACTCTGATGTTGCTGCGTTTCTTTTTTAGTTGAATGAATTTTCCTTTTAACCAAAAAAAGGAAAAAAGAAAGCTTCATCCCTCATGCAGGCATGCATATATGGAGAAACTTCCTAGCACCAACTCCATTGCAATCCAAGAGCTACGTCATGTCATTATTCCAGGATTATATTTAGCACCTCCAAATCACATATTTAAACATACTTTAAGTTACAAGGCAGTGATAATTGAAAGTTCACTACACCATTGAATCTTTCAATTTGTTTGTAATTTAGTACATTTATCCAATTTATTCTAATTATATTTTACTCCAACAATTATAAACAGTTTTGAATACTACCTAATTTACTGTCTAAATGGGGAAAAAGGTATTTGAAACCGTAGCTAATACAAAATCATTTTCAATTAGCAATTGAATCAGAAGCAATCTAACTAAATAACCAATACTACTATTTTTATTTTATTTTTTATAATTCAATAGTTGTGAGAGGAAGAATTAAAACCTTGAATATCTCCATTGAAAGCACTAAGAAATGCAAGTCAATTGAGCTATAAGACTCTTGGTAATACCACCTACTTTTATTGAATCAAGTAACACTTTTTTCTTCTTTTTTTTCTTCTAATAAATAGATATGTAAATATGTATTATACATGATTTAAAAAATAAATAAATATTTACGTATGGAAAAAGTTTTCTTCCAAGACAACTTGGAGAAATTTTCATTGGCCTACATGATGACTCTTAAAACCATCTATGTACATTATTTAAATAGAGTTACAAAACTCATTAAATAAGTTAAGTAACTACAAATATACATAAATGATCTTATCAATTGTCACATAGTAAGTTTGACAGAATTTCTTCTAGACCAGTTTGAAGGTAAAATTTTTCTTATATATACCTTATCACCTAAATTAGATTACTCTAGTTCGCTTATAAACAGAAATAAGCATTCCCAAGTGTAGAACCAAAAATATTTGCTCAAAAGGGACACGTACACACACATAAAAATGAATCTACAACATAAGTGAAAACTTCATATTTTGAGATTATCAATTTTCTCCTCTAAACATTTTAGCATAATAAAGTTAAATTTCTAAATTTAATATAGAAAGATTGAATTAAAATTAAACATTAACAAAGTCTTATTTCTATAATATGCTAATAATTATTTTATGAGATAATTTTTTACTTTTTTTAAATATCTAAACTTTTGATTTTATTGTTTTCTTAACCTTTGATTATATTTGAATACAATGGATATAAAATTTCCTTCTTTTCTTTCATGGAAGAGAGAGCGATAGCTCATAATTAGGTACAAGGAAATTAATAATTTATTATTATAATTAGACTTTTCAAAGTAAAAAAAAAAAAAAAATTAAACTTATTTACTTTTGGAATAAGTAGACTTTTCAAAATTTTGGGTCATATCAATACGGCTACCACCCTCCCCATCTTTTTTACCATGTGAATTATGACATATAGAATATGTGCAATGTCCATTATCTCTATTCAATTGAGACATATGCACGTTCAACATATTTATCTATTAGTCAAAAAGTTGTACTCAAATGGTTATACATTCTAATGACATGTTTCATTATACTTAAGGTTAAGTGTGCATCAAAGCATTATACTTAAATGATAATTCTAATGACATATGTTTCATCAGACTTTTTTTTTAAAAAGGTTTTAACTTATGTCGTCCGCTTCTGATAATAGCTCTATCATCCCAAGACATCAGTTTATTTTTGGTATGGGCAGAAATTAAATTTCAGATCTCTTATATGTTTCATCAAATTGAAATATGCATAAAAAAATTGTACTTTACTGACTTTTCCAATCTATTTCATGAATCTCACTCACCTACCTTTCTCTCCATCTATTTCATAATGCTCACTCACCTACCTTTTTCTCCATTGCTTATAAATACCATGGCCTTGAAGGCTTTCTACATCGCGCTCAAGAAGTTCAAAGGGAACAAATACCATCATACCATTCAAAACTTAGACTCCTTCTTGCACTTAGAAAAAATATGTCTATCCAAGTCTCAGGGGCTCCATCCCAAAATGCCAAATCAGAGGTTGTTCGCAGGACAGCAAATTTCCATCCAAGCATTTGGGGTGACCGTTTCATTAGCAATACTTTTGAGGACAAGGTAACAAGATTATTTGCTACCCTAGTTTATGAAAATTACGTAGTAAAATTTACAATATTTTAAGCATATTTTGTTACAATATAATTATTTGTTCATGCAACTCATGGTGTAGGATATTCATTTCTGTAAAGTACGTGAAATTGAAGAGTTGAAAGATGAGGTGAGAAATGAGCTCTTTGCCACGGGTCATCTTTCACAACAGCTGGGCTTAATTAATGCACTCCAGCGCCTTGGCATTGCTTACCACTTTGAAAGAGAAATCCAAGAAGCCTTAGAACATATATACACGACTTTTAATGACAAAATTGATGATGATGATCTCTATAAAGTTTCCCTCAGTTTTCGACTGCTACGCCAAGAAGGATTTAAGGTTTCATGTGGTAAGACCCTAGTATGATTAATTTCTTCATGTAATAGCAAATTAGAGATTTTTTATTTTATTTTATTTTATTTTTATAAAACAAGTTTGGTTTTTGCTAAACAGATGTTTTCAAAAAGTTCAAAGATGAAGATGGTCAATTCAAGGAAAGCTTGACCCGTAACGTTGAAGGCGTGCTAGCCTTCTATGAAGCTACACATCTGAGGATGCATGGAGAAGACATTCTCGATGAGGCCCTTGAGTTCACTACCACTCACCTTAAGTCCATAGCATCCCTTATAGGCAATCTGTTGGCAGCACAAATAACTTGTGCCCTAAAGCAGCCCTTACACAAGGGCATACCACGGCTAGAGGGTCAGCGATATATTTCTTTCTATGAACAAGATGCTTCACATAACAAAGTTTTGCTCAAGCTTTCAATATTAGATTTCAATCTAGTGCAATCATTGCACAAAGAGGAACTTAGTTACATCACAAGGTAATTAGTTGTAAAACCATGATCCAAAAAGACAAAGTACGAATATTTTTGAAAATAATGAAGGGAATACTACAAATTTTACTATATCAACCTTGCAAAATAACGTGTTACGAATAATAATAAACTCAAATCACAATTTACCTACTTGTAGTTTGGCTAAAATTTAAATTACCTACCCGTGGTTTAAAATTTGACAGTTTACCCACCAAAGATTTGACCAAAATTTAAGTTGCCTACTTTTGGTTTGAAATCCCAAGATGTAAGTGTTCCACTAGATATTATTATTATTATTATTATTATTATTATTATTATTATTATTATTATTATTATTATTATTATTATTTGATCTTGTATTTTTATGTTTTTTATGGTTTTGGAGGAAAGAAACATAAAGTGAAGCAAAATCACATATTTAGCCATTTTTTTTAAAAGAAGTGGTTAAGAAAATCTAATTGAACTAACTCAGGTGGGTAAAATGTCAAATTTTAAAGTACAAGTAGGCAACTTAAATTTCGGCCAAAACATAGGTGTGTGTGTAAGTTGTAATTTACCCAAAATATTAATTCAAAATTCATTTATTAGATTGTTGAAGTGGTATATAGTAGTAATCATATTCTTGATACAACAATTTATTAGTTTTTTGTAGTAAAATTTATAGCAACCCTAGCATTTTGTTATAAATATTTGGTTACTTACAATCAATTAATATTAATTGTTATATTCAAATTGTAGGTGGTGGAAAGATTTAGATTTTGCAACGAAGCTACCTTTTGCAAGAGATAGGATTGTCGAATGCTACTTTTGGATAGTCTCGGTCTACTTTGAGCCCCAGTATTCACTTGCAAGAAAAATGCTAACCAAAGTTATTTCCATGACATCTATTCTAGACGATATATATGATGCTTATGGAGCACTTGAAGAACTCGAACCCTTCACAGAAGCAATTGAGAGGTTCATAAATTGAATTAATTAATATATATGTTAAGACTATGATGTATAATGTCAATCTAACTTTTGTAATTGGTACATGATATTTTCAGGTGGGATATTAGCTGCATAGATCAACTTCCTGAATACATGCAAATATGTTGTCATGCACTCTTTGATGTATTCGAAGAAATAGAAAATGAGTTGGCTGAGAAAGAAAGATCATATCGTGTTAGCTATGCAAAAGATGCTGTAAGCGTCAAGCAACTTACTTTTCATGTTTTTTTGTCTACTTTTTCATGCTACGTACTTATTTCATTCATGTTGTTTAAACCTTAGATGAAACGTTTGGTTCGGGCCTACTTTGATGAAGCCAAATGGTTCTACCAAAATTACATCCCAACAATGGAGGAGTATATGCATGTTGCACTTAAAAGCTCTGGTTACCCTATGCTCACAGCTATCTCTTTCCTTGGCATGGGTGACATCGTTACAAAAGAGGCATTTGATTGGATCTTCAGCAACCCCAAGATTATTACAGCTTCATCCGTAATTGGTAGACTCATGGATGACATGAAGTCACATAAGGTATGCGATCAAAAAATCTTATCAAGTTTCACAAGCTAGTGTGAGAGGTCTATTTCATATGTGTTTCCAACTTTCTACTTACCCTTTTGAAAAACTTTTGTATGTAGTTTGAGCAAGAGAGAGGGCATGCTCCCTCAGCAGTTGAATGCTACATGAAGCAACATAGTGTCTCAGAGCAAGTAGTCCATGATGAATTCAACAAGCAAGTTGCTAATGCATGGAAGGACATTAATGAGGAGTGTATAAGACCTACTGTTGTTCCCATGCCTCTACTTATGCGTGTTCTTAATCTTACACGAGTAGTAGATGTCATTTACAAGGATGGGGATAACTACACGCACGTTGGAAAAGAGATGAAAGATAATATTGCATCAGTGCTTATAGACCCAATACCAATATAAATGGGGTGATAAAATAATTATCTGCATAAAGAATAAAGGACTTGCCCATCAAAAATAAATAAATAAATAAAATAAAATAAAGGACTTGAATAAGATCCAAGTCTGTTGATGTTCTAATATATATAGGGCCCATTATATTGAAGATAAATGGAAAGTCTTTGGTCTTTTTTTTTTTTTTTTTTTTTTTTTCTTTGGATAAATTGTTGGTTTCTTATTTAATAATGTAGCACTATGTTTATAATGATGATGGGATTTACTGTTGGTATATTTCCGTGGAACATTATAATTATTGTGCCATTCTAGTGGGGGCGGGTATGTAAAGTTTATCTTAATAATTATCAAGTTATTATCTTTTGCTTCCCTACACTATCGTTTATTATATACTGTGAGGGAGTGAGGGTAGCTGAGAGATTAAGGAAGCTCTTTGTAAACACAATTAGCACCGACTGGTATAATAGAACCTCTAGTGAAATAACAATAACTATACTTTATGAATAACCAACCCTTGTATAGTTGCGTTTTTATTACAAAGAATCATTTTTTGCTTCTTATAAATAATTATTATTTAAAATAAAAAATAATTATTCCTTATTAAAAAATCCATAACTAATGGTAATTCTTTAATCTACGTAACAACTTCAACAAATAAAATTCAAATAATCCTTTTTTATTTTGGAGTTCAAAAGGTGAAGTTGTTGGTCATGAAAGAAGTCTTAATCTGTATGTTTTGGTAAAATTTCTTGGGTCACCTTCTCGCATGCTTATGCTGTGTAATTTTTTCAGTTTGGCCCAAGAGATATTGGTGGTGATGTTGTACATAGTGTAAAGAGAAGAGTCAAGGGAGATGAGAAAATTACATACATTATTAACATTTTTTCACATTTCACCTGTCTATATTAAAATGAATGAAATATTTGAGATTTCTAAACTTGAGCTAAGCCGCTTCCTTACATTCACATATGTTAGAAGCACTATTTTAACTAGTACAACTTACTATGGTTAAATAAAAAATTTAAGTTTCAATTTTTTCTTACATAAAAAATTGATTGAAGTCCTAATCTAATAATAAAAAGTTATTATTAAAAGCTATTAGTCGAAACTCTCTTAAAAAAAAAAAATAATGATGTTAAGAAAAAAAAAAAAAAAAAAAAAAAACTTTTGGATGATCCTCGTATAATATGTAAAATAAATCTCCTCATCTCCCCATGTGTTGGGTAAATAGGCCCTTTGTTATGTGGCGAGGGAAGAGGCTGCTTGAGGTTTCCTTTTGTATTCCAGTTTCTATTATGCAATATTGCTGGGATTTCTCTATTCCTGAGTTTTCTAAACAACTAAAAATATTAATATCTCCGCTCCAGACGGTCATTCAATACAAGCCTCTCATCTCATCCACTTCCAGCAAACCCTAACGTTGTTTGCGGCGCATGCATGGATATGGCCAACTCAGCTACTCATCAGTCGGACTTAAAACACAAAGGTACAGTGGTTTCAATTTCAATTGACAGGATCAGCGATCTACCGGATTCTCTTATTTGCCACATCCTCTCTTTCCTTCCAACCAAAAAAGCCATCGCCACAAGCATCTTGTCGAGCAGGTGGAGGCCCCCCTGGACTCTCGTCCCTAAAATCGACCTCAGGGATAACCTTCGCATTCGCAAGACACCCGTAACCTTTACACATATTGCGTACAGATTTTTGGCTCTACACACAGCACCGTTGCTCCGAAATTTTAGCCTCACATTGTTTACTCCTTGTGACCCTTTCCATCTCGACACATGGATCCGCACTGTCATAGGGCGTAAAGTCGAACAACTCCATCTCGAGTTTTACTTTTCTGGGAACGTTTTGGAGTTGCCCATTACTGTCTTTACTTGCAAAACAATTGTGAATCTCAAATTAAGATTCGATATTGTGCTCGATCCTCCTTCTAACTTTCAGTTTCCGAGCCTCAAGACTCTGTGTCTGTACAGAACTGTCTATAAATACGACTACTCTTTCTCGAATCTCATATCTGGCTGCCCAGTACTCGAAGATTTGACGGTGGCACTAATAAGAGAAGGTTTAGACGGTGCAACCAATTATAATATAAACGTACCCACCCTTAAACGTTTAGTTATCGATCTTGAATCAGATTACAAATTTGAGATATACGCCCCAGAACTCCACTACTTTCGATTTTTTGGTGATTTGGGCAACCTCGTTTTCCTCGAAAAGCTAACTAACTTAGTTGAAGCACATGTCTGTATTTACGCTCGGCATTGGGTTCCTGAAAATGGATTACTTTATGGCGCCCGGGTATTCAAGCTTGTTCGAGAACTAAATTGCTCTAAATTCCTTTCATTTTATCCTGGCCAAAAAGAGGCAGTAAGACTCCGTTTGCGCACCTTTTAAATTGAAATCATGACTTCAAGTCATGATTTTAGCTAAAAACACTGAAGTCATGATTTCAGTTAAAAACACGTGTGTACACTGTGTGATAATCATTGCTCTTATATCTATTACCACCTTTAAATTTGATGTTATTGTGTATATATTCCTGTGGTGCAGTGTCTCTGTTTTGATTCTATTTATCCTTCCACGTACCAAAACTTGGTCCGATTGGAGTTTCGAGTGAATCAATCTAACTGGCACGTGCTAAAAGCCTTGTTCTTAGTGGCTCCTAATTTAGAAGTTCTATTTCTTGAAAAGGTTAGTTTAGTTAATCGGAGGCTATTTTTAATTAGGCGTAAATGCACTTTTAATCCCTACATTTTGACGTTTTTCCATTTTAGTCCCTACATTTTATTTTTACCACTTTTAGTCCCTAAACCAATTAACGCGTGCTATTTTCGTCCTTTCCGTCAGTCAACCGACGAAAATTGCTGAGGTGGCAGCCGGAAATATTAAAATATTATTAAATATGCCACGTCACCATTACACATCAGCATATAAATTTTAAAAAATTAATTTATTAATTTTAACAAAATAATAAAAATAAAATTAAAATTAAAAACTAAAATTCAGAGTGTTCTTTGTGTTCTTCATTCTTCATTTTACAACTTATTTTTCATATTCTTCCCAACATCCAAGAACTCAAAAGTATCACAAGAATAGAAATCAAACCCAGATCACTAGGAAAAACAACAAGAAAAAACCCAACCACCACCAGCACCAGCCAGCCAGCCACCCCAGAAATAATCTATCAACACACGAACATAAACCCAGAAAATCAAAGAACACAAGCCCAGCCAGCCAGCCACCCCACCCCGATCTGAACCCCAGCCACCCACCCCACCCCGATCCCACCCCGATCTCAACACCCAGCCACACACCCCGCCCCGATCTCAACACCCAGCCACCCACCCCACCCCGATATCAACCACCCCACTTCGATCTGAACCCCAGCCACCCACCCCGCCCCGATCTGAACCCCAGCCACCCACCCCGCCCCGATATCAACCACCCCACCCCGATCTGAACCCCAGCCACCCACCCCGCCCCGATCTCAACACCCAGCCACCCACCCGCCCCGATCTCAAAACAAAAATTAATAAAATTGAAGATCTACGATTGGAGTTAACAGTGAGAGAGAGAGAGAGAGAGAGAGAGAGAGAGAGAGAGAGAGAGAGAGAGAGAGAGAGAGAGAGAGAGAGAGAGTACGGCGGCGAAGGCTGGTGAGCGGAGTGGAGATTTCGGGGCGAGAAGCGAGATTGAGGTTATTGGAAAAGTATATGAGTATTAGTCTCAATGCTACTGACCCTATCAACCAATTCCAATACCATGGCTCCTTCTTCTTGCTTTGCTCTTTGGCTTCCATTTCCTTTTGCCTTTCTCTTCTCGGACCCTGACCTGACCTCACTACCGGCAAGAGGGAGCAAGTCCCAACTCCTAACTTTTACTTTTTCAGCTTTAACTTCAAAGGGCAAAGGGATCTATTTGTATGAAATGGTGTCGTAGACCAATTGTTTTTCTCTTCCATTTTTGTTTGTTTTTGTGTTCTGTGATTTTAAATTTGAGTTTTTGTTTGGTTTGGTTGATTTCTGGGTTTGTTTTTTGTGTTATTTGTGTTCTTACGGGTCTTAATTCTGTTTTTTATTTTTTTATTTAGTTAAAATTGAAAAATTATTTTTTTTTTAAATTAGATGCTGATGTGGCATTTTTAATATTATTTTAATGCCTCCGGCTGCCACATCAGCTATTTCCGTCGGTTGACCGACGGAAAGGACGAAAATAGCACGCGTTAATTGGTTTAGGGACTAAAAGTGGTAAAAATAAAATGTAGGGACTAAAATGAAAAAACGTCAAAATGTAGGGACTAAAAGTGCATTTACGCCTTTTAATTAATCTTCCCTAATTAAACTTACACTTATGATCTACTGTGCCGTGTATGTTTTCATCAGAGTGATGATGATGAAAAGTACGATCGATTATGCTGTGTTGGATCATCGGATGGTTCTGGCTGCCTCTCATTGCTTACAGCTTTTAGTTTTGATGGATATGAAGAATTAGAAGATGAGGTTGAATTTGTAAAATATGTTCTTAACGAGGCAAGACTCTTGAACACAATGACAACTAAAATTGAAGCAAAGCATTTGAAGAGAAGTGTTCTCCAGAGACTATCAATGTTCCCCAGGCAATCAACAATATGTCTAATTAATGTTGAATAAGGTATGTTACAAATATATTATGTTTATGAATAGATTCTCGTTAGTTAGCAATGTGACATACCTATTTTCTGGCTGTTAATGATTTTTTCTTTTTTTGTTTTGCCCTTGTTTTGATTGTATGAGAGAGAGAGGTTCAATCAGCCAAAGCACTCTAACCTCCTTGTTTGATGAAAGTGTTTCAACAGATACGAAGAACGTTCATCTGACCTTCATAAGATACCTATTGGTGGTTTTTGAATCAATCTAAAATTTTGAAAATGGAATGTTCGTAAATATGCTTCTGCTACCTATTGATATGCGTGAAATTTTAGGATCTGGCTCACTCAATAAATTGTATAGCTATGGTAATCGCAATGGTAAAATAATTGATTGTTTCTATCAAAAAAGTGACCTAAAAAATTATAACAAAGAAACACTTGTACTTTTTGATTTAATACCAATTAGCTCTAGACCCTAGTTCAAATGGCACTTACTCCTTCCTTGATAATGGCATGGAGTGTAAATTCATGGGTTCAAGACTCACAAGGTGTGTGTGTAACTTAACAAAAAATAAAAACAAAAGAAAAAGAAAAAGAAATTTTGAATACATTTTTCCTATCAAATTTAAGATTTTTTTTTTTTTTTTCTAAATTTATCTTCTCTAATGTGCTATTTTCTTGCAGATAAGTCTTTGGTGTAATGGAGACTGCGTTATTTGACATGGCATCTTCATTTCTTGTTGTGACCATGTGCCTAGTTTTGCATGCTTTTTGAGTTGTATATAGGGTACATATGCAGGAATTAGAGTAGCTTATGTACTCCATAGAGGTTTTAATATAGTAATATGCATGTCTTGGTGTATATGATATGTTAGGATCTCAAAGTTAAATTGTTTTGTTAGCTTCTGTCTTATTACTGGTTGTATTTATAAAATTCTTGTAAGCCTTTGTATATTTGTGAACTCCTAGATTATTTGGTGAAAAAATTCTTAGTGATCCATTAACAATTCATGCATTGTTAATTTATGAATTCGTGTACATTGTAGTCAATCCCAAGCAGTAGTGCCATTGGCTGACACCACACCTCATAAAGCGGAGGTCACTGGTTTGAATTTCCCCTTCCCCCTTCTCTTGGGGCCAGAACTCATCCAAAAAAAAAAGATGAAATTTAATGGTCTAAAGGACCCATTTTTGGGCTGTGTTTATACAACTGTTTCTTAAATGTGTTTGTGTATCAACCAGGAAACTTCTAGACTCAAAAGTTCTTCTGATGTGAATGGTTCTGCTATTCTGATATGCTTAGATATTTGATGGAAAATGTATTATATTATGTACTGCGACTGAAACAGAGGCTTCAATCGTGTCTAAATGTGTGGTCTCTACAAAAACCATGAATAGTCAGGTTTTCCATCAATCTAATTCCTATACTTTATTCTTCACTTTGTTATATTAGTTTTTGTAGGCGATTCTCCTAATTGCTCATTGTGCACTCTTGTTTCTTATTATTTCAATCAAGTTTATTACTTATAAAAAAATATTAGGAACTTCCTTCTTAGTTCTTCCTCAAACCCACATCATAATAAAGTGTGTGTATTATGTTGTTCGCTTTGGCCTTCTGCTGTAGTGCAACCAATTGGTTTGGATCAAGATCCACTTGTATGGTCTAATATTTTTTCTCCAGTGTAGTCATTTTTTTTTTTTACCTTTAGATACTGTACTAGAGCCTCTCTGTTTTGAATGTAAATGTTGTCCCAATGATGCATGTTAACCAAATAGAAGTTGGCCTTTTAGAACCAACCGTCTCCATTCTCTTTACTTGCAATTCCATTCTGGTAGTGTCTTTCTTGGTTGTTCTTTTTCTAGCTATCGTTGAAATGGGATGACCTCTCTTTCAGTGGAACTTCTCTATCAACCAGTCTCCTTTATTTTTGTTGGTATGTTATGGACTTAACTGGGGGCTTTTTACTCGGTATGAGCTTATGTCGTCATTTTTGTTGGTTCTTTTTCTATGATGCTGAAAATTATCCAACTTTATTACTTTCCTTGATCTAAATTCCTCAAAATGATATATATGAATGAATGTGAACAGTAAACCCATCCTTGGGTTGTGGATACACTCCATTTATGTCTGCAAACAAATTGTATTTAATTGTCTTCAGGATCCAAAAGACTTTTGGGTAGTTTAAACACCTATTCGGAAAATGTTTGTGGATTTTGATTAGGAAGTTCTATACCAAGAAAGTTAACAGGTTCTAATGTGAATTTGTCTCACCGTTGTATGGCTAAATAGTTGATGGAAAACCTCTGCTAGTTGATCTTATATTGCGACTGAAAACAGGAGATGCAAATCCGGTCAGCTACCCCAAACTCGCACCATATAAAGGATTGCATCAAATCAATTGCATTGGATATTTGCTATCTATTTGTTGATCAATACCTGCAAATCCTATCAGTCATTTTATTAGCTGGTTTACTCTATTTCAACTTTTATCTCCATAGTCATGCTACCAGCTCCCACATTGAACGTTGCAGAATTTTTTGAAGTTGAGTTCCTGTTATTTTGTAAAACAAACAAATAACATGCATTGAGAAAGAACTTCATTGAACTTCTGGTTCTTGTCTAGCTCCATCCTAGTTACTACTTCTGGTGACACCATTTTGGCAATACTAGCCCTTCCCACATTTGGATCAATATATGTTCTTTAGTACTGAATCATACTTTGGGTCGATCTAAAATGCTAGATTGAGAAATTTTATCACACTTTGGGCCTAAAAACATCTAGCAATGTTGGAAGTCTTGCGTGGTCTTTATTGCTCATTCAACTTCTTTTTAGAAGTTGATGACATTCACATTATTTTCTTCTTTTGGTGACTTTTCTTGATCAAGTTTGCCAACCTTTCTCTTATTGGGTTTCCTTTATTCTCACATTGGTTTAAAGTAGGTTGTTACTAGCTCGGCTTCCCTTCTAGTATCTTTTGGACAGAGAAAGCATTGGACTAGTATTGCTACTCATCATAAATATTCTACTCCCCTCTACCTCCCTCCCCCTCAATTCAAACAAACCATAAATTGCCTTCTAGTATCTTTTGGACAAAGAAAGCATTTTTTTTATACTAGATAGAATTTCTACCCTAGCTTAATCTAAGTGTATATATGTGTGAAGCTCCCTCCTAGAAACTTGAACCCTG
Organism: Castanopsis chinensis; assembly: GCA_032878915.1. Classification (NCBI taxonomy): domain Eukaryota; kingdom Viridiplantae; phylum Streptophyta; class Magnoliopsida; order Fagales; family Fagaceae; genus Castanopsis; species Castanopsis chinensis. Next base: position 1,922,372 of record JAVQMG010000089.1, read on the forward strand.
GCCCTTACCCTCCACACTCCATAAGTATCTATATTGATGGAAATATGCATATACGCAACGGAAAATTAACGGATCTACTTCATTCACAATTGATAACATATACTATATAAATTACAGAATTCTAGAACAAGAGAGCATGCTTTGGTGTGATAAAATTCAAAATCAAAGATTGAAGTACTCGGAAACACTTTTAATCTTTACTCCAATTTCACTTTACGCCCAAAAAGTGTGGTCTCTCAATCAGTTTTTCAAGGGAGAATGAAAGTGTGTCTCACTCTCATATACACACCATTTCACAATGATGTCTCTCTTTTTCATACATTAAAATTTAGTATGTTTATCTCCTAATAACTGATTATCTAATTGGGTTAGCATTTTGGGCTTTTCAATTGGGTTTTAATATGTGGTTTGGAGTGGGACTAAAAGGGACCAATAAGATACTAGCTGGGTCTTGGTCTTTTTTGTCAACTCTTGACAAATTCAATGTCACCATTAATTATTTTTAATACCACTATATAAATATAGTTGCACTCTAGGCCTTATTTATAAATTATATCCCAAGACATTATTATACGTGTAACCCCTTCATAAAATATTTGTAGTAATACAAAGTCATGAATGTAGACTGCCACTTTGTAAATTACTGCATTTTATCATTGAGTACCTGGTTTAATCCTTTAAATTTATTCATCATATATTTATGAAATCCAATTTCATAAATATATATTTTAGTTATTTCTTATCAAAGTAGTTAGGCCTAACTCTCTGAATAACTGAACCCATTAAACTTATATTAATGGAATATTTTATATCTCCGTTAAAAGACTATGAATTTCATCTTGAGAATATATGTTCCATCAACACTAAATGTGGTTACCCAACATACTGAGGTTTTGACCGTTACTTTAGATCTCACTCTTGATATATCAAAGTAACCTACATTTCATGATCAGGTTCATTATTCTCTCAGGATTAAGAGTTCATGTAAATAGAAGTTGTGAGATTTATTATTCATTTGACAGTCGTTAGGAGAATAATAGATCTCACAACAGTCCAGTTCAATATATCTTAACTCTTAAAACATATCAACATACCAACTAGAACTCTCCACTTCCATGATCAAGACAAATCATCTTAGTTGATATGTTATTATCTTTACAGATGAAATGCCCAATTTCATCACCGATGAAATGCTCAATTTCATCACTGACTACGAACTACAATTCTAATTTTACAAAGAACCTGTGATTTATATCTTCTGTGACTTTTCACATAAATCACATACTATGTATCTTATGGACTATATGATAATGTCCCATATTCATGTTACTATTATTTTAGATAAAAATAAAACAACTTTATTAATCACAATATTAAGTCATACATCATGTCATACATGGTGTTATACATAATATCATACATCGCATCATACAATAGGATTTAAGAGCACTAATCCTAACATATACTTGTGGAGTAACTACCGCACCAAGGGTGCGCGGTGCTAAATCATTGAACTAGTATTGCTATTCATTATTTACAATATATATGTAAACTTCATAAATAGAGATAATTATCTTAATTGAATTGAGATAAATATCCTACTTAAATTGGAATGATAATAATTAATAATTATCTCTATTAAAATAAATAAAAATAGAGATTATTATCTACAAATAATAAGTTCTAGCGGGATTCTTTAACTTTGAGCCAATTAGAATACTTATCCTTAATGAGATCAATTTAAAGTGAGACTCAAACTTTGAAACCACTATGAATAATTAATATTTATCTTTATTAAAATAAATAAAATTAGAGATTATTATCTACAAGTAATAAGTTCTAGTGAGATTCTTTAACTTTGAGCCAATTAGAATATTTATCTTTAATGAGATCAATTTAAAGTGAGACTCATCCTTTGAAACCACTATAAGTTGAGGGCATAACTCCTGAGAACATAATTTTTTCAAGACGTCAAAACTTTGGAGAAATTCTGCCTCAAGAACACATTGAGGTATTATTGGAAATAAGCTCAAAAGCCTCCATAAACTTCATAAAAGCCTAAACCATTGAAGTTCAATGGCTCAAGCCTTTAAAATCTCGAAAAATTTCAATCCAAAATTCTTCAAATTCAAAGAAGGTTTGAAAAAATTGAAGAACATTCAAAAAAAAAAAAATTGTAGAACAACAAATCTTTAACAAGCTTAAGGCTAGAGATTCGGTGTGAAGATCATTGGATTCATTTTCCAACCAAAGTGAAGAAGATTTCGTGTTTGAATCAAAATTACAAAGATAGAATCATAGGATTATTCTTTTTGTAAAAGAATCAAAAACAAAGAATTGTACTCATTACTCAATCAATACAAATTGTATTTGCAAAGCACTTTCAATTGTTTGATTTTCAAACTTGAGAAATTTGTAAAATTGTAAATTTCTCAAGTTTGAAAAGGAAAGAATTGGAGGTGCTTTGCAAATTAAATATAATTTGTTTTGATTAAACAATGAGTACAATTCTCTGTTTTTAATTCTCTTACAAAAGAATAATCATCTAATTCTATATTCTTTGTAATCCTGACTTGAACACAAAATCTTTTTCATTTGGTTAGAAAATGGATCCAACGATCTTCACAACAAACCCTTGGCCTTGAGCTTGTTAGAAATTTGTTGTTCTTCAAGTTCTTTGAATGTTCTTTAAGTTCTTCGAATTTGAAGGATTGTAGGTTGAAATTCTTTGGGGATTTATAGGCGTGATCCATTGAACTTCAATGATTTAGGGCCTTTTGAAGTTTATGGAGGCTTTTGAGCTTAATTCCAACAAACTTTCAAGTCTTGGAAGAAAGATTCAAAGGAATTTCTTTGAATGTTCATTGTGTGTTCTTAAGGCAGAATTTCTTAAGAGGAGATATGCCCTCCATTTAAAATGGTTTCAAAGGATGAGTCCCACATTAAATTGATCTCATTGAAGATAAGTAGTAGATTGTAATTGGCTCAGAGTTAAGACTCCCACTTACTTGTAAATAATTATCTCTATTTTTATTATTTTAATAGAGATAATTATTAACTATTATCATTTCAATTTAATTAAGATATTTATCTCTATTTAATTAAGATAATTATCATCTTGAATAACACATGCTTGATTTATTTAATTTAGAGAAATGATATGTCCACAACATTTTCACAACATTTTTACAACAAATCCTAAGTGGTAAGTTGTTACTGGATGTTATTATTAGGGCAAAAAAGTAATCTTAGTGTTAGGTTCAAATTTGAATCAATAACAACTAACCACTTGTGATTTGTTGTAAAAATGTTGTGGACGTAGCATCTCTCTTTAATTTAATGATATATAAATTTGGAATTTGTCACTAAATTTTGATGTGGCATTTTATAATTGGCTTAATATTTTAACTCCCGTGGTATTATTATTGATTAAAAAGGAAAAATTATATTTTCCTCTTTGAATGTTCTGCCTTTCCTATCATTATTTCCTGTTGAAATTAAAAAAAAAAAAAAAAAAAAAAAAAAAAAAAAAAAAACCTAAAAATATTCACTATGACAAAGTGGTCGGGCATATTATCTTTTGTGATGTTTTCTTCTTTTTGGTTGATGAATATTGTATGGATTTTGGACTATAGTCAGTTAAAGTGTCAGTCACGTGCTCAATTAAATTAATGAAAATCTTTTATAAAAAAAATTTTTAAAAAATCAGTTGCTTTTATTTTTTTTTTCCATAAAAAATGTATAAAAGCATTTCCTAAATGAATACACTATTTTTGATGAAAATAAAAATAAAAAAGAGTATTCATTTCTTAAATGAATGCTCTTAAATCTTAATATCATTTACAGCTTCGTTCTGAAAAAAAAAAAATGCTCTTAATACATTGGTCAATAAGATCATTTCTTATTAGGGAAGGAAGTGTCATTTAATCTAGAACTTATGGGTTTCAACACCTATTATGACCTATTTTGAGTTTGTATATATTTTGACCGGCCTGTCTTTTGTGTGATCTGGTTCCCCGGGCTGTTTTCAAAGATTTTTTGTACAAAGAAATTAAGTACTTAGTCTTTTTTAATGCCCAAGCTGTATTTCTTTCTTTGATCAAATTAAAAATTACATCTGCAAAGAGAATGGTATGAATGTGAATAGTAAGCCCTTTCTTGGATTGTGGACACGCGTACGCTTAATTCATGTCTGCAAACAACTGGTATTTACTTGTCTTGTGGACTAATTTTTGGGCTGTTTTTAAATACCATTACGGATAATGTTTGTGGATTTTGATTTTGCAGTTTCTATACCAAGAAAGTTAACTGGGTCTAATGTGAAAATTTTCTTACCCTTATGATATGCTTAAATATATAGTTGATGTAGAACCAGTACCAGTTAATCTATTGCAACTGAAAAGAGGAGGTGCAATTCCTGTCAACTAGTTTGTTCCTACAAATTATGTGTCTCCTCCCAAAATCGCACTATATAAAGGACTTATCAAATCAATTGCATTGGATATTGGCTAATCATCTGTTTATCATGACTCACAAATCCTATCAGTTTTTTTATCAGCTGGTCTGCTTACAATCATTTGAAGTTGATTTCCTTTTATTTTGTAGGTCCGGTTAATACGTACTTTTAGGACACACATTAATCATCTATATTTGAAAAAAATTTACGAAAAAATTGAAAAACTATAAAAAAGGTTAATTTTTTTATTTTTCTATAAAAAGTTTCCTAAAATAGTTTATTAATATATGCCATAAGAGCACACATTAATAAATCCTTATATTGTAATACAAACAAATGATATTTGTTTAGAAAGAACTTTTTTAATGAATTTATAGTCCTTGTCTAGCTGCTTTCTAGTTCCTACTTCTGCTAAAACCATTTTGGCAATACTGGCTCTTCCCCCATTTGGATCAAAATATGTTTTAATGTACTCAATCAAATTTATGTTGGGTCAAGCTAAAATGATAAAGTGAGCAATTTTATTATCACACTGTCGGCCTAAAAAGTAAAAACACCTAATGAAGTAGCGATGATGGCAGGCTTGCGTGGTCTTTCTTGGCCCATTCTATTTCTAAATTAATCAGAATCAGTTAATGTTTTTTAGTAACTGGTGATAATTACCACATTTTTATGTAGTTCTCCCTTATTAGGTAGGCCTACATAAATTATAATTTACCATAAAATTAGAGAATAGTTGAAAGATATTATCTTGATGGTGCGTAAAGTACGTCTCATATGATAAATAATTTACCGTTAATTCATGAGTTTTTCGATGACAAAGTTGAGGTGTGGATCAGGCACTTTCTTGAAATGATACATGTGGTTACGAAATTTCTAGTGTAGTAGACAAGTACAATAACTCAACCACCTTGCTGATTATCCTTACAAGCCTACACAACTTGTAAGATCAGAAGCTTTCAAAATAGTAATATCCTTAACCAAAAATATAATGTATAAGATGATAAATTATTTTCATGAAGTAGTAGAATTTTAACTGGTGTATTGAGAGTGATATATGTATGTGTTTATTAAAGTACCAAAAAGGGAGTTTTTTTTTTTGGTTAGTTTAGTAAAATTATTGTTGACACTAATGTAAATGTTTTAAGGAATAAGAATACAAGTCAATTTTAAAACATAACACTTGATAAGGTAAGATATTTTATAATCCAATATAAAAAACCGATAGGAACATTGAAGAATGAGTAATAAAAAAACTCATGACAATTAATGATTATATTAAGGATGCCCTAAGACCATTGATTTAGGAATTTTTTTTGAATCACCGCACATCCTTGGTGCGATGGTCACTTTACAAATATAAGTACTTGTGAGATGTGAGGGGTAAAAGCCGGGGTTCAACTTTCTAAGAGGAAGCTTCATACACATATATATTTAGATTAGGCTAGAGTAGAATTTCTATCTTGTATAAAAAAAAATAATAAATTTTTTTTTAAAGTAATTAATTTTTTTTGACAATTTTTTTTTATATTTTCTATGAATGTGATGTCAAAGATTTTCTAAAATTGTTTATTAACAATAAACCAATTGTTAAATCTGAACTGAAATAGTCAGTAACCCGACACCTAAACCGGTTTGAGTGTTTAAATTGACTGTTTGTGCATATGATCTTCTAACTCGGCGGGTTTGTGGTGACCCAAGTAACCTGGATGGGTTTAAATATTACCCAGTTGTGTTTCTAAAATTTATAAAATTGTATCTATAAATCCACTTTATTGATTTTTCTTAATGTTTAATGTGTTATAATAATGAGGAGAAAATATAAAGAATCTTTTTTGAAAAAAGAACTTTTTTGTTTGTTTACTACCTCCAAGACTCACATTATATCAAAAAATTACTATGTTATTGTGAAACCTTGTTTTTGAATTATAATTGCAAATTTAACTTAAGTAAATGCCTATTTTTTTAATTTACATATTTATTTTATAATTTCTCAAAATTATTTTTATTAATATTTAATTTTTTAGTTTTTTTTTTATCTGACTCTACAGTTCAACTGGTAGCCCACTAGTTAAACTGATGACCAAATAACTCGGCTCATAAACCAAGTCAATGTTCAGCTGGGTTTAATAATTATGTTTAGAACTATTTTTGTAAATACTATTTAATAAAGAAAAATGATATATTCACAGCATTTTATAAATTTATAAAAATACTACCGGTATTTCTTATAACAAAGTCTCGTTAGGTTTTTCTCAACAAAAAAGAAAAGAAAAGAAAGTATCATTAGGTTAGGGTAGATTTATCGTAGCCGAGTCTTCGGCAATCCCTAACCCTGTTTGGTGCTTGAGATGGAGAATTCAGCTACTCATCAATCGAAGTCCAATGGCAAGAGAGTGAAACTCTTTCTGAACAAAGACACAGTGGTTCACAGTAGTGACAGGATCAGCAATCTATCGGAGTCTCTAATCTGCCATATTCTTTCTCTCCTTCAAACCAAAGAGGTCGTTGCCACAAGCATTCTGTCGAGCAGATGGAAACTCCTCTGGACTCTAGTCCCAACACTCGACGTACTCGAGGATGAATTGACAGTCGAGCCCAGTTTTAAAAAATTGTGTATAGAGTTTTGGCTCTACGCAAAACACAAATGCTCACAAGTTTGAGCCTCATATGGTTTCCTCCTTGTGACTCTTTTAATCTTGACACATGGATCCACACCACCATAATCCATAACGTCCAACAACTATCTCTTGAATAATGCACTATATCCGTAACGTTCAGCTTTTCGAGTTGCCCCGTATCGTTTTCAGTTGCAAAACAGTTATGGATTTGGAATTATGCAGAGGAATTGCACTCGATCCTCCTCCTTCCTTTCAGTTCCCTAGCCTCACGATTCTAAGTTTGTATAATATTTCTTATTATTAGAGATATATTAGATATATTAACCCAATGTAATAGGCCCAAGTCCTAGCCCAATTCTACTTGTACTAGTAGTCTAGGGTTTATTCTCCTATATATACTCATATTAGGGTTCATTGTAATACAGATTATTATACTACACTCTTATATAATAAATATGTAGCCTTTAAGGGATTCCTCCCTAGATGTAGGCCGACAAGGCTGAACCACGTAACCCTCGTGTTCTCAGTGTTCTTATTCTAGGCTTCCTCTTTCATATCCACTCTAGCATATACAATATGGTATAATACATTGCGTTGCTAATAATGTTATATTTAACATGGTATCAGAACCAAACTTCGGTCTTGACATTAAACAAACATCTCTACACAGCAACAAAGATTCCCACACGTGTAACACTGATCCATAATAATGCCCACGTCTTCTTTTAGAGCTGGGTCTACAGCATCACGCAACTCCCACAAAAACTTTGTTGTTGCCTCGTCGTCTCTGATCTCTCAAGCAAGCCATGCCACTTACCTTTCAGATCTGTGCAAATCAAGCCATCGCTTGACGAAATCAACCTCACATACGTGCTTCTCGGCCTCCCGTGAGGAAAACCCAGAAATCTGATCACCCGAAGAAGAGCCACGCGCCACCATGCACCGCAGTTGGCTCCGGCAATCTCCCACGCGCCGCCACAAATCTTAAATCTCAAATAGGATTTATGCCACAAGCACCGCTCTGTCGGACTCGTGGCCTGCCGATCTGCAAAACCCGAGAAATTCGGCCGTTAATCTATCTCACACGCACCTCCATGCGCTGCCAAGTTTCTAGTTATCCTCCACCCGCCGGTGGATGCCGTCACACTCCTGCCACGCGCTGAAGAACCATTGATGATGTCCTCTGACGCCACTCGATGACGTTAGCAGCAACGCAAGCACGTCCACATCAACCTTAGCCACGTCAATGCCAGGTCATAGGATGACATCAGCTTCTCTGCAACCCGATCTGTGGACCAACCCAAAAACCCGAAAGCAACTCGGACCATGTGCTGTTGACTTTTGGCTGAAGGTTGACTTTGACCTTTTGGGTTTGACTTTGCATTGACCATTGACTAAAAGTCAAAATTTTCGATAGGGCCTATCTTACTCAGTTTGGCGCGTAAATTCCATTTTTGGACTCTGTTTTTTCATTTGAAACTCCAAAATTGGTCAATTGGCATATTCTTCATTGTGGTTTCTTCAAATGCATTCTTCAAGGCATCTCCAAAGGATCTTCTTAAGCTTATCCAACCTCAAGCCTTTATCGAGCTTCCATCTTGAGTTTGAGGGGGGGGGGGGGGGGAGTGTTAAAGATATATTAGACATATTAGCCCAATGTAATAGACCCAAGCCCAATCCTGTTTGTATTAGTAGTCTAGGGTTTAGTCGCCTATATATACTCATGTTAAAGTTCATTGTAATATAGGTTATTGTATTACACTCTTATACAATAAAGATGTAGACCTTAAGGGATTCCTCTGTGGATGTAGGCCAACAAGGCTGAATAACGTAACCTTCGTGTTCTCAGTGTTCCTATTCTATGCTTCCCCTTTCACATCCACTCTAGCATACACAACACGGTATAACACATTGCGTTGCTAATAATGTTATATTTAACACTTATAATTCCGACAATTCTTTCTCGAGGCTCTTATATGGCTGCCTAGTACTCGAAGATTTGACAGTGGCAAGAGATGGTCCGGATGGTGTGACCGACTTTGAAATTAAAGTACCTAAGATGAAGTGTTTAACCATCAAGTTTACTTCAGTTGCAGACGAATCTTCTGATTGCAAACTTGAGATATATGCCCCAAACCTCAACTACTTTCGATATGATGGTGATTTGGACATGGTGCTTTTCCTGGAAAAGCTAACCAACTTAGTTGAAGCACATGTCCATCTTTTCGCTGAGGGTCATCGGGTTCGGAATCATGACAACATGCATTATGGAGCTAGGATATTCAAGCTTTTAAGAGCACTAAACAACGCTAAATTCCTCGAGTTATCTCCTGCTAAAAAGGTAAAAAAAAAAAAAATCTCTTTTTATGTTTTATCATTTATTTATTTTTTGACTATATCCAGTACAAGCCTTTTGACGTTGTTGTTGTACGTGTTTATAAACCTGTGGTGTAGTGCTTATGTTTTGATTTTGTTTAGCCTTCCATATACCAAAAATTGGTCCAATTGAAGTTTGAAGTTAAATCTAACTGGCACGTGCTACAATCCTTGCTCCTTGTGGCTCCTAATCTAGAAGTTCTTGTTATTTATAGGGTTAGTTAACTTAACCAGAGGATATTTTATAGTTATTGTTTCATAAACTAAAACTTATGATCTGCTGTACTGTGTATACTGTCATCAAGAAGTACAAGATGCTAAAGGGAACCGTTTTATTAGGTGGTGATACCAAATGATTCCGTTTGTTCATTTTTCGCGTCTTAGAGTTTTTTATTATAATGGATTTGAAGAAGTAGACATTGATGTTGTATTTGTAAGATATATTCTAAAGGAGACAAGATTCTTAAACAAAGTGACAATGAAAGTTTTCGCTACACATTCGTAGGAACGTCTTCTCCAGAAACTATCAATGGTCCTAAGGCAGTCAACAACATGTATACTCAATGTTGAGTGAGGTATATAACTTTAACTGCACTGCAAGAAAAAGACATAATACAACAAGTATTATTGCAACAAAAAAAATAATGGATGTAATATATATACTATTGTATCTCTAAGTTGTGTTTTGTTGTAATAATAACTTAAATTTATTACATCAATATGAGATTGTAGCAATAATTATTGTAGGGACACGATTTTCAGACCAAGCCAAAAAATGTAAGGGATCTTAGCCCAGTGAACCCAGTATAATAAATTTATAGAGAGTGGGTCAAAGAGCTAGGCTTTAGTGCATGAATAACAGTTAATATGGTTTTGGATGATGAGCCAACAAGAATTGAACCTGGTTTGTACGAGAAAGTTTGTCCTCGGCACAGTTCGAGAAGCTCTGTTCCAGTATATATTGGATGACAATGGTTGCGGGAGTTGTTGAGAATGCTACTGTGCTTTCTCTTCCCCTCTTTCCATTCCCTTTTCATGAAGGGTCTCTTCCATTATATAGTTCCTTTTGGATGATCTTAATCCTATACTTGTTGATCTTTTGAGACACCACTTGAGTGCTTGTCCCATCCAACACCCTTTCTGGCCTTCTGTGAATTGCAATTGCCAAGGTAGCACTGTTCAGGAGTCTTTTCCACATAAATGTGGTCAGGAAGTTAGCTGCAGGGTATTCAATACGGGGTAGCAGCTTTCCCTTAGGTATTTTTGAGTCCTTATCCCTCTTGTACGTTCATGATGTTCATCCTTATCATTAGAACTTCTTGGAAGGTCACTTTGATCATTAGGATCCATACTCGACCTGCGTTTAGCTTATTCGAGGAGATATTCCTCCTTGGACTCAGACTACTCACGATTTCGGCCAAAGCCCCACGATTTCGGCCGAAGCCCAAGACCCCACAATTATTATGTTACATCGAAATATGTTGTTGTAATAAGTAATTTTTATTTTACATTGAGATATGTTGTTGCAATAGGTAATATTTTATTTCACATTGAACCATATTGTTGTAATAGGTTAAATCTTTATTTCACAACAAATATTGTTGATGTAATAGAGGTGAGTAATTGAGTAACGGGAAAAATTTGAGAAATTGACACTAATTTTTTTTTTTTCATTAATTTCCTCTCTCCCACTCATGTCTATCCCCCCCTTTTTTTTCTCATCTCAATATTTCTCTCTCAACCACACGTCTTTTTTTTTTTTTTTTTCTCATCTCAATTTCCCACTTTCTCTCACTACATCTATCTTCCAATTTTTGTTCTCATCTCTTAATTTTTTTTTCATTTTTTTCATCTTAGTTTCCCTCTTTATCTCACCCACCTCTATCTCCTATTTTTTTGCTTTTTAAAAAAAAAAAAAATCTCAAATTCTCTCTCTATCTCACACCTACCACTTTTTTTTTTCCAATTTAGTTTCCCTCTTTCTCTCACCCACATTTATCTCCATGTTTTTCTTATCTATCTCTCTCTCTCTCTCTCTCTCTCTCTCTCTCTCTCTCTCTCTCTCTCCTAAGCGTATCTCAAAATTCAAATTTATCTCCTAACTACAAAACTTATCTCTCAAATTTCCATCTCACTCTCATATCTACTAGCTTTAAATTTTCCCTCTCAAATTTCAGTTCCTCTTAAGTCATATTCTCTTTGAAGAGACTCTTTCTCAGTTAAAAGATTTTCCCTCTAACTTTCAGGTAATATTTTGGTTCTCTTTAAATTTTAATTTGAGTTTTCTTTGTTTAATTGCACAATCTTCAAGTAGTATTGTTTTATATGTTTTTTTTTAGAATCAATGATGGTGTATATTGTGTCATTGTGTTGTATATATGATGTTTTTCAACTTTATACTTTTTTTTTTCCCCAAAATAGGTAGTAAGTCAATGAAATGGTCATGAAGTATGCTTGGATAACACCATCGAGAAGAAACTTTTCTTTCATGTTGTATTGACTTTTGCATACTTTTTGAAACTATGTGATTGAATGTGAATTCAACAAGTTGTGTATATATTTGAGTTTTTTGACATACATATTGAAATAGAGTATTTCAAAATTTTCATCTTTTATGCATATCTTTATTTGTTAGTATAGTTCTTAGATAAGGTTTTTGAATTGTAAAAACAGTTTAATAAAAAAATTATTATTTTAAAAAAATGATTTATTTATTTTTAAATTAAAAAAAATTAATTAAAAAATAAACCTATTGCAACGAGATTTTCAAAGTAAATCGTTGCAATATGTGGAATTTATTGCAACAAAAATTTAGTATTGCATAAACCTATTGCCTTGGAGTTTATTATAACGACTTGCATCGACTTTTTGTCGTTGCAATAACACCTATTATAATGACATTAGTTGTTATTGCGACGATTTTTTTCGTTGTTTTAAGTTTTTTTTTCTTGTAGTGGAGACTGAGTCTGAGAGATGAGAGAGACAATAAAAACAAATAAGAATTGCTACAGTGAACTCTTATTTATAAGAGTTTATTGTAGATTAATGTCAAAGGTTTTTAGATATAGCATCACCAGTGTGGTATAATTTTTATGATTGGAGATGCTAAAATAGCTTAGTGGTTTTAGCATCTCCAATATGAATGTTCTAATTGGGGGAGGGGGAAGGGGCAACTAATGAGGTGGGTAAAGTGATAAAGTCCAAACCATATGTAGGCACTATTAAAATAAGCATAGGTGAGTTTAATATCAGTTCCCTTATTTTTAATATATATACTTCTTCTCTTTTAAGTAATATACAGTTCTTAATATCTAATAATTCAATGGTTTTGTTCAAGTTAGCTCTATTAGTAATGTCTCTAATGATTGAATAAGAGATCTAAGGTTCAATCTCCGCCTACACCAAAAATATCTTGGTGTCTTGTTCTGATGATAAAAAGTAGAATCATAAAAAACGAATGCCATAGGTTGAAACTTTATAATAATAATAAAGGTTTTTTAGGCCTAATATGGACCCATTGGTATGATATCACCATAGTATTAAATTAATGAGACTTAAAAAAAATGTAAATATATGATTACCCATAAGGGTATTTTACAAATTTTGACAAAAATATAATGTCATTCTACTATCTTATCATGTCATATCACCAAATAGATGTAAAAGAATAATAATTTCATTACAGTTTTTTATATTACAATGTAAATTATGTAATCATCATTACAACGTACTAGACATGCCCTAGGTTTTATTGTTGTAATGAATCATAATTTTAATTTGAAAATATTAACTTGTGGCAATATTATCAATGAGAATTTAAGATCTAACATGTGATTATTCATGAACTTCATAAGAACAAATGGATTATTGCAAGAACATTATGTAATAAACATGTGAACATCATTTGATTTATTTCTAAAATCTAGTATGCTTCAATCCTAATTATCCCATATCATCACAACAAAACATGTTCATTTAACTAGCAAATCAATATAACTAAACAATCATACAAAGAATGACACTAACAATTTTACTTGCAGAAAAAGGGAAGAAATTTCACTAGAGTTCTAGAGAATAGGCAATGAAAGACTTGGTTGTAAACTAAATTAAGGATCACTAGTTGCACAATAATTGTACTTAGTTCCTTCCTCTTGTACTTTAGAAGAATGAGGTTCTTTGAACTGTGGATCCCCCCTCTCTTTATAGAGGGAGTAAAGGGTATTGTAATGAGATTTGACATACCATTAGTTATAATTAATAGTACCAATCATAATTAATTAACCATAATTGAACATGTCTAGTTCTAATTGTAACTAAAGATATAAATTAATCGTTAAAACTTGATTCAGGTATAACTTTTTATTTGATGGTCCAATTGAACAACATGACACATTGTTTTGATCGTTACATTTTCTAGATTGTTTTATGTGAAGTTTTAGGAAATCCAATGGTCAAATTTCAATTTTAGCCTCGAGTTGGGAAATGACAATTTTTCCCTTGATTATGTTAATCGGAGGTTGGTAAATGGGGTGTAAACACATGATCAGAACATTGCAAACTACCTATTACACATTGTCATCATTATAAATAATATCACCTTCTATAAATAATATCACCTTTATTGATTACCTCAACAAATCCTTAAGCTTTGAATTTGAAGTCAAAAGCCTAGGCTCATTAAGCTTTTTTTTTTTTTTTTGGAACGGTGATTTTATTTCCTTAATAAACATTGTTCATACATCAATAGCTGAAGTCAGCCATCGAGCACACCGCCTATTACTCCCTAGGCCGAGCATGTCTTTTATATAACATGGATACAAAAAAGTATGACAGTTGTCATATATAGTTAAAACTTGCTGTTGGTGGTTTCCCCGTTTCGCGAGTCCATCGAGGCACTCAAATAACACATTTTGATTCGAGTTTCTACCTTACCCAAATGCACTATAGATCTACTCATCAAATACAATAAGTTCAATACAAAGCCATGCTCTACTCCCTACCTTAATTACTACCTCTTATGGTGAACCACTTTTAAACCCTTCTACCTATTGCAGTCTTTTTAGAGTTTTGCAATACCTCATTTTATAGGTTTAGTTTATTGGTCCATGATGTGTGGACCATCTCTCAAAAAAAAAAAAAAACTTTTTAATTTTTTTTAAATTATTATTATTTATACAGTTTTGGTGTTTTATGCTATTAGTCCTTTGGCAAACAAAACATTATTTCCTAATCAGGATAAATTAAGGGCAAACCATGAAATATAAGAAGCTAATAACTTTCAACTTTCAAGCAATGTTATTCTTTTATTTATTTATATGTTAAGGTAATTTCTTGCTGTTGTATATGCATATGTGCACTTCCTCTTTTTTTTTTTTTTATCAATATATTCCATATTAGGTTTTTTGTTCAAAATTTTAATGGAGATGGCAGTGAATTTAAAGCACATATATGTTTTCTATTTATCATATTTTCCCCTAAATTGTACCAACTTTTCTTTCCTAAATTGTACCAGGGGTTGGTAAGGAGTAGAATAATTTATATTTAAGGTAATTTCTTGCTTGTAAATAGTGCGCTTCCCCTCTTTTTTTATCAATAAATTTCAAATTTAAATTTCCTTTTATCAATATATTCCATATTAGTTTTTATCTTCAAATTAATGGAGATGGTAGTGGACTCCAAGCACATATATGTCTTTCGTATTTATCTTTCTTTTTTTTTTTTTTTTTTTTTTAAAAAAAAAATTGTACCAAAGGGTTAGTAAGGAGTAGAATATTAGCATCTTACCAAATTATTTGCAAAGTGATTGTACTTGAGCTTACTTTTACAATGTTTGTACTGCAACTATGAAACAAAATTTTCAATCGTGAATATTGATAAAATTAAAATTCACAATAAAAGTAAAATTATTTTCTAAATGTCTCTTTCATTCATGTATATTGAAAGAGAAGTTCTTAGAAGAAATTTAACTCAAATGTAAATTGCACCCTTTAAGTTTGGTTGAAATTCATTTCAGTCCTTTAAATTTACTTTAATTTAATTGAGTCCTCTATGTTTCAAATTTAATTAATTAAAATCTTCTAACTAGTTTATTTTTTAAAATTGCCATTAAAAAAATATTATTTTTGCAAGAAAAAAAATCTATAAATTAATAAAAAATTTTATATATTTTTTTATGTGAGATTTTTTTTTTCAAACTATCTTTTTTCATTAGTTAACTGCATACTTAACAGAAGGTTTTTTTTTTTTTTTTAAGGGATTGGACAGAAGGCCTGAATTAAATAAATTTGAAATTTAGAGGACTCAATTGAATAAAAACAAAATTAGAGTACTAAAATAAATTTTAATCAAACTTAAAGGGTTAATTTATATTTTAGCCAAAAATTTTAGTTCAAAATCAATCATAATCGATTTTCAAGATTTAAAATAATGTCAAGTTTTATTTTAATAGGTAATTTATAAGAAATTATTAAGAAAAAATTATTTTGTATCGTTTCTTTGCTTTATATATTATTAACATTAAATGCATGCTAATTTTATTTTATACGTATTAATTTAGTTTTAAATCTTAAATGTACCTTAAAATATTTTTAAAATCTTAATATATTAATTATCCTTGAATTTCAAGAAATTTTTAATTCATACTTTGACCCCTCAAGCTAAAATTCTGGTTACCCAAAGTCCATGAACAAATACACCTTCGAAACTATTTGAAACTACAACCACAACTCAAGACATCTATGGGTAGAAGCCCCTACAAACTTCCTCTTAGAGCATTCACATCTGGTATTTACAAAAAAATCCATTTTACCATCTTAAAAGCTATATTATTATTTATACTATACCATTTTACATCATACTTAACATCCCAACTCTTATTTTACCGTATCACACATTAAAATAATAAAAAATAATATAATAAAAAATAATGTAAGAATATTTCTCTCTCTCATCTCAATTTCTCTTACTCTCTCTCAAGCACCCACCACCACTGTCCAGCTTCCCGGTCACAACCCACCTCCGAATTGCAACATTCACACCACCCACCACCAAGAATCATTTTATATCAACCACCACCCCACCACCATGCTAAACCAAACCAAACCATCCAATTCGTGCTAAACCCAAACCTAATTGGAATCCAAAGTCCAGACAACAAGAATATATAGCAAAAAAAATCCAACCATCCAAATCCAAAAGGCAAAATCCATAGCAAACAATCAAAATCCAAACACCATTAGAGTCAGAATCCACCTTAAACCCCATTGGAACCCACCCAAAATCAAAACCCACTCACCTTTACCGTGAGTTTGTGACCCACCTCGTCAGAATCCACGCCGTGAGGTTGCGACCCAGCTTGCCACGCTCGACTCGCCACGACCCACCTTGCCATGACCCACCTTCACGCTACTAAACCCACGACCCAGCTCAGGTCGCCATACCCATGACCCACACCGTCACTTGACCCACGCCGGAGCCCATGCTAGAAAATACCCACCACCATGAGCTAAAGAGAGATGTGATGAGAGAGAGGAGTTTGGATTGGATTGTTGTGGAGAGAGGCAGAGTAGAAGACTGAGAAGAGACACCGAAGAGAGAGAAAAAGCAGAGATTTGGAATAAAAAATAATATTTGGGATTTGGGATTGTGCTACTGTACACTCATATATTTGGGACGGTATTGTTGTGGATTTGTAAATTTTTTTGGGTTTACAAGTCTGGGTAATGGGGACTTTTGATATGGCAACATATGGCATTTGCAAGTTTGGGTGTGAATGCTCTTAGATCTATTGTTGAAGGCATGAAAAGAAGGGATATGAGATTAAAATTAAAAATAAAGAAAAATTTAATGGATTCTTTAAGAGCATTCTTTTAGGAAATAGTTTTAGAAAATTTTTGTGAGAAAAGAAAAAAGATTTGATTTTTTTGAACTCTTACAACTTTTTATATTTTTCATAAAAGTGATATCAATTTGTTTTTTTTTAAATTTCCATTGATAAATTCTCTTCCGTTAACTAGACCAAAAAAAAATAAAATAAAATGGGGCTGGAACTAAGAATTAGAAAGGAAAAAATGGATGGTAGATTCGGCAATGAAGATCAGAGTGTGAGCAATAACAAAAGAAAATGAAACCCCGTTTGACTGACTCTAAGACCCCAAGCCCACTTGACCCGTATGTCCCCTCGCTTATAACTAAGAGCATAGCGACCCCAATATATCTAAAACATAGCCCAAACCTAAACCCACTTAAATGGAGCCCAACCTTTTGTTTTTAAATGCCTAAATCCACCTTCTAAGAGCATCCACAATGGGGCTTGCATATGCCAAATGCAAGCCCCATTTGGCATTTAGGCCCACAAAATACCCAGCAGTGGAAGAGGCCAAATGCCAAAGGCCAAATTTTTTTTGGCATAATGCTACAGTACCATCTTATTTGTGAGATGGTACTGTAGCTGAATGTTATAAAAAAAAATGTTTTTTTAATTCTCTCTCTCTCCCTTTTTTACCCGAAATTTCCTCTCCTCTGTCATTATTTCTCTTTCTTTTCTCTCTCTTCCGTCTCTCTTTCTCACCTGCCCTCTTCTCTTCAGACCCGCCCTCTCTTCTCTTGAGACCCGAACGCCATGCTCACTGTGGATTTACTCACTGTGGGTTTTTTTTTTTTTTTTTTTTTTTTTTGTGGTGGTGTCTGTGTGGGTCACGGCGGATCATGGTGTGGGTCACGGCGGATCATGGTGTGGGTCACGGTGGTTGTGGGTTGTGTCGTTTTGGTGGTGCTGGGTGGCGGTGGGTTCCGAATCTTCCGATGGAGTTTTGATCGGCGTGGGATCTATGGAGAGGCGAGGTGGGTTTTGATTTTGGGTGGGTTCAGATGGGGTTTTGATCGGCGGAAGGAGATCGGGTGGGTTCCGAATCTTCCGATGGAGTTTTGATCTGCGTGGGTTCTGTGGAGATCGGAGTTTTGATCGGCGTTTATGGAGATCGGGTTTTGATTGCGTGGGTTTCGTTCCGATCGGCGCATATGGAGATTTGGTTTTTCCGGTGGGCGTGTGGCGTGGTGGTGGTGATTGGTGGTTTGTTGGGTTTCGGCGGCAGTGGCAGTCCGATCACTTTAAAGATCGGATGGATTGTTGATGGTGGGTTTTCTTTCCGGTGGGTTTTTGTTTCTGATATGGGTTTTTGTTCCGGTGGGTTTTTGTTTCTGAGATGGGTTTTTGTTCCGGTGGCGTGGTGGGCATGGTGGAGGCGTGGTGGTGGTGACTGGGCAGTGGAGGCGCGGTGGGCAGTGGAGGCGCGGTGAGGTCTGGGTTTTTTTTTTTTTTTTCTGATATGGGTTGTTCCGGTGGGATTTTTGGTGGGCAGTGGGCAGTGGTGGCGTGGTGGCATGGTGGAGGCGTGGTGGTAGTGACTGGGCAGTGGAGGTGCAGTGATGGAGGATGACGGAATGTGGAGAGAAAAATTGGAAAAAAATAAAAAATAAAAAATATATTTTATTACGAAAATATATTATTTTAATGAGTAAGATAGGAAAATAGAAGTTGGGTTGTTGGAAGTATTGTAAAATGGTATGGTATTAATAATAAAATGACTTTTTGAGATGGTAAAATAGGATGGAATTGGCATTCCAGCTGTGGATGCTCTAACAATCCATTTTGGCCCAAGTATAAACTCAAACCCAAATCCAAAGCCGAACCACTGACCTTTCAGAATTACAAAATGGTCCTTACATCTTTAATTTATTACGAAAACACCCCTTCTTAATGAAAATTGCACAAACACCTCAAACTTTATTAAAATCACACTAAAATCCTAAGTTTTTCAAAATTTTACTTAAGCCTCTATTGTTCAAAGAAATTACACTTAAGCCCCTACACTTCCTAAAATCACACTTAGGTCATTACACTTTAGGATGATTACACAAATTTCTCTACAATTAATAAAATTACCAAAAAGCCACTAAATTTAAGGAAATAACCAAATACCTCTAATTACCCCTGAAACATAGAAAATACCAAACCACCCCCCCCTCCCTCAAAAAAGAGGAAATTACCAAAATTACCCCAATTTGATGGAAATTACGAAATATCCTTAAACCTTAGGAAATTACCAAAACTCCCTTTAGGTATTCAAAATCACCTAATTAAGCCTAAATTACCAGACTACCTTCAAAACCTCAAAATTTGCTTAATTAACCTTGAATTCCATTAAAATTACCAAAATATCCTAAAGATAACCCAAATGACCAAATTAACTCTAAATCACACTAATATAACCCTAATACCACCAGAAATGCTAGATAAACCTATCTCCATTGAAACTATGAAAAAAAAATCTTACACTCACCAAAATTACTAGAGAAATGGCAAAACACTTGAAATCTAGTAGATTGCACCTATTTCACGATAAAAATTACATAAGCCACAAATCTGACCCTTGATTCAAATTAAACAGTATAAGATGCTAACTCAATTACTTTAATGTCTTTTTTTTTTATGTGTTTTTGAACCTAAAATTAGGGTTTCACATGGTAGATCACTAATTATTCATGTATAATCCATAGAGCAATTGCATCACATCTCTTGAGTTGGTGCATTCAAGTGGCCTTACCTAACTTTTCAAATCTGTTAAGCAATGATCTAAGGAATTCCTTTTTCAAGGTTTTACACTTAAATATGTTTGTTTCCAGGGGCGGAGCCACGTAGTGGCTTTGGGGGGGGGGGGGGGGGGCATGGCCCCTGCAAAAAAAAAGAAAAAAGAAAATATCCATTACAGTAGCTATAAAAACTAATTGGGCCCCCCCAATATTTGTCATTTGCCCCCCCCCCCCACCATACCCATAATATCTCTTCTATTCTAAGGCCTAGCTTTAGTTTTAGCCTTATGTACTCTAAATAAAACAAAAAAAATGACCTACAGCCCACTTAATACTTAAGTCCAAACACTAACAATACAACTACACTCTTTCAATCTCAAAAAACCCACCCGGCACCCCACTTCTATCATTTCGGTCAAAAAGAAAAAAAAAAAAAAAAACCCACCCCACCGAATCCCATTCCCTTGAATTCTTATTCTTTTTTTTTTCTTTTTTTTTTTTTTTTGATACACTTCCCACTTTGCTGTCTACCAGAGTTTCAGCCCCCAAAACTCAGCATCAGTCCTCATCCTCACAGTCTTTTAAAAAAAAAAAAAAAAATCTTGACAATTTTTTCTTTCTTCTTGCTTTCTAAAACAAATCACCCAACATATTTCATTGTCAAATTTTAGGATTTGGAACTTAGTGACTGTTTAGTGAGTTTTCTTCTTTTTCTTAAGCATTAGACATTCATCTGTTTTTAGTGTCATTTTTTAATTTTCTCAATTATCTACACCTAAATATTCACATGTTCTTTATATTTTCATAGATTTTTAGAGAAATACATGATTGAAGGCATGGGGAGATTGTTTATGATGAGTCTTGAAGGGATGATCTAAAGTTGTAGGCAAAGGCAGTAAGCATTGCCACACAGCCCACACCCACCTTTGCACTTTGTGAAGACAAAGTTTCTAAGGTAGAATTGTTTTGATTCATTACCTATTTTTGATTAGTTAGATATCATGTGATGTGGCTGTGGGTGTTGCTAAATTATTTTGTTTATGTTGTGTAACAATACTTGTGTGTTTAATTTTTGTTTTTGTTTAAGGGTTATTATTAATTAAAATCATATTAAAAATGGGTTGATTGTTTAAATTATAGTGGAAATTTTGTTTTTCTTGAGTATGAATATAAAAATTTCTAATTAAAATTTTATTTTTTAAAGTTCTTTTCAGGTTAATTTTTGAGTCATATTCTTAAAGCTAAAAGAATTATGAGCAAACGAAAAACAATTGATGCATTCTTTAAAAAAAAAGATGTTAGCAATTTAGAAATTAGGACACTTGTGGCTGTAGAAACAAATGTTGATATTTCAATGCCTGATGAACACCCGTCCAAATGTTCAAGAATTCAATCTAAAGAGATAGATTGTGATCCAGGATCAGTAAACAAATATGTGAATTCCATATCAACAAATAAAATAAAATCCGACGAGCTTATCTTAAAAAATGTCCATATCAACCTAAAAATATAGACTATATACAACGATGATACTCATCGTCGTTGATTTCAACCTTCATGGTTTGAATCACATTCACATTGGGATTGATTGGAATACTCACCTTCAATGGATGTGATATATTGTCTACCTTATTACCTTTTTAGTAAGAAACCAATAGGTCGTCTCGAATTAGATGCATTCATTTCAACAGGTTTTAATAATTGGAAAAAGGTGAATAATGGAACGAATTGTCCTTTATTTCGTCATGTAGGGAATGATGGACTCCCCACATAAAATTGTTGTGAAATGTTGCGAGGATTTAAAGAATTATTCATGACATATTAACAAGCTAATTGAGAAACAATCGTCAAAAGAATTAGAGAATAATCAGTTGCGACTCAAAACCTCAATAGAGGATGCTCGATGGCTAGCATTCCAAGCTTGTGCTTTACATCGGCCCCCCATGTAAAAATTCCTGGCTACGCCCTTGTTTGTTTCATTTGATGTTTATGAGGCTTGGACAACGTATGACATGCACCACATAGGAAGCTATCGATGCAGTGCACTATGGCAGAGTTTCTTATCACAATGCACCTAAAGCTTGATTCTATCAAATTTTTGCCGTGAAGATAAGACAAAATGTTATCAAATCATCACCATTAAAGCATGGTAAGATCACGTTGCATGTCTCGTGACACACTATTGGTATGGAACTCTACTAGATTTTTACGAAAAAAATATAACAAAACGTTACTGAATATTTAACAAGCTAGAAATACTAGTAGAGCCCATGAAATGCCACCATTTGTTTATTAAAACGATTTCAAAAACTGCAAAAGCCTATTTCCCTTAAAGTATTGAACACCCACTCTAGGAATACCATCAATGCCGCCTATTTGTATCATTTTTTATGCAGATACGTAACACTGGACATTGCTCCCCAAAGAACAAGAGCCAATATCTTAATTTACCTTTCATTTGTTAATCACCAAGAGTTATTCAAAATGAGGTAGTATCGCAAGAAAAATGTTTTGCAGTGCCGATTACCTTCCTCACGCTCAATTGAATATTTGTACTCATATTTCTAGTTCGAGATATGATTTTGACCTAGGGGTGTCAATGCTCAACCCAACCCGTGAACACTACACCAACCTGACATGAATTTTTTCGGGTTAAGGTTGGGACTTAATAGGTTTGGGTCATAAACGGATCGACCCGAAAGTGACACGATAAGAAACGTGTCATAAGCGAGTCAACCCGAGTAGCCCATAATAAATACATTTGACATGCCAATTTATTTGTGTCAACTCGAAATGACCCACTTAACACAACCCGTTTAACTTGTATAATAAATAAACTTTTATTTTATTTTAGATTTGTTAAATACCTTTTATATCTAACATATATTTTAAATTAAAAAAGAAAAGTGAGTAATTATAAAAACTTACAAGAAGTATAATTGGGAATTGAAACTTTACAAACCTTAGATCTTTAAACTCTAAAAACCTTAAATTTCTAAACCTTCTTATAAATATCTATATATATATATATATATATATATATATATATATATATTAATTTCAGCCATACTACTCACTCTACTATCTTATTGTTTCACGCCTAATTCTCAAACTCAAAATCTCAAATCGGTTATTGCTCTCTCTCTCTCTCTCTCTCTCTCTCTCTCATGTGTTTATTTTTTCTGCGTAATGCTTTTGTTCTATAAACTTTGAACCCATCTGCCGTTATTAATATATGAGATATATTAATTGTTAAGGCCATGGTTGTAGCTTTTGTCTTGTGCCATGTGCTTTTTTTTGGTGTTTATATTAATATAGGACACCGTCTGCATATCTTGTAACTGGGTTTATTGAGATAGTTTATGAACTAGATTTGATGGGTATTGCTTTTAAAGATTACAAATATGTGGGTTGAAGACTTGAAGTGTATGCATTGCTTTTGGGATGAAAAAAATGTATTTCTAAATGGATGTTATATCTAATATTATGCAGGTTAAAATTAGTTGTGTTACATTGGTGCCAACCCAACACAACTCGTTTATCAATTGCATCAAATGGGTTGGGTCAGGTCAACCCACCTTATTAACAGGTCAGGTTAGGGTTGAAGGACCATGACACGATAATTAATGGGTCGGGTTAGGGTTGAGTCATTTAGTTGAATACCCCTGTCTTGACACGACACGAACCCGACACGCTAATCCGAATTAACACCCCTATAATTTGACCTATACATAGGTGAAGAGAATTTGTGAATTTAGGTATATTTCAGTTCATTTTGGCCTACTTTGGTCCACTTTAGTCCATTCGGCTCATTTAGCCCACTTCGGTCCTATATTCATGCTCGGTGTTATACAATAACAATTATCAGCTGTTCTTATTCCAACACATATGCAATCACCTCCATCATCAAGTATCTCACATTCATACTTAGTAAACAACATATTCAGCCCATTGTCACAGATTTGACTGATACTCAGCATGTTCACCTTTAACCCATCCACGAACCACACATCAAACATAGGCAGCCTTAGAATGTCTATTATTCCAATACCTCGGATGATTGACTTGCTTCCATCTCCAAGGGTGACAGTACCAATCTTTCCTTCAAAAAGAGTCTTGAACAAAGTTTTTTTACTTGTCATGCCTGGAACAACCACTATCAAAATATCACATGCCTTTAAAGCAATTAAAGTAGTATAACAAACATAATTATTGAAAGAAGTAGTGATACGTTAATATTCAAGGATAGGATCAGCACATTTAAAAAGCCATGTAGTCCAAGATGAAATAGATTCAATTCTCATCCTAGTTGCTTTCAAGAAGTGGGATACAAAATCCATGACAGCAGGGGTCAAGGATCAACTCTAGGTTCTAGCTCTTGTACCAGTTGTTTGTTCGTTTAGACCCCTTAAACCGAATTGTTTAACCTAATATATTACCTAAGAGATTGTTTAGGTTTATTATTCAGATCTAGGTTAAACAAGCATATATCATATCATGCATAAATGCGGAAAAGTAAAAAACACCACAATATGACGACCTAGGAAAACCAATAAATAATTGTTTTAAGGTAAAAACTTGAGGAAGATTTAACCTAACTATCCTCAAGGTAAAGTAAATCCACTATAAGAGAATTGAAGTATTTACAATTAGATTTAACCATAAATTTATTGCTACCTCATGTAGTAACTTACTGACACAGCCACATGCAAGCTACAAATCCACGGACTCTTCTTCTTGGATTTACGCCAACATAAGCCGCCTTGCTTATGACTTTGAGATCCCACTCAAAAGTTTAGCAACACAAACTCTCCAGTTTTTGACTCCAAGACCATCTTTGAAGGTTTAGATCATCAACAATTATTGATCTTGTAGCGGCAACTTCAAATCTACTGGATCTAATAATATGAGAATAATTTCCGGCAATGACATTGAAAGAGGAAGGCACAGTACCTTTTAAATCTCACAAGAGCACCTCCAAAATCTCTCAAAAGTCTTCAAAATGTGGCTAGGGTTTCCCTTTTATATGTGGAGAAGTTTAGATGAAACCCTAAACGTTTTCACAAGCTTGCGCCTGTTTAAAATTATGCAAAAAAAACTAAACCTACGATTTTCAATCGGTTGAGCCTAATTCTTGATCGATCGAGCAAAGTAGAGCCACACTCTCTTTTTCTGCAATTAGCTAGACTTAAACCTTGAAACAAACAATCACTTTTAAGCATTGGCTAAAAATTGGTCTAGACATGTTTTGTTCTCGGTTTGTCAACATAATACAAATGTGATTTTAAATATTTAAATCTAAATCTTTAGAACTTAACAAAATATATAAATATAAATATATATATATATATATATATATATATATATATATAAAAGTGAAGCTTCCTCGCATGCATGGCTGCTGTCTTATGTACACTGATGCAGATGCACTGACCATTCAATAAAGTTTGAAATAATGTGTAGGATTGATGAGTTTTAGATATAGCGTTTAATATTCTTCGATCAGGTGCAGAGAATCATTATGTTGAATGGGTCAAGAATCATCAAGATGGATAGGGACGGAATCAGGATTCAAACTTAGGGGGGGGGTCGAAGTTCTTTGTTCAAATATTTTAAAAAATTGAAATATCAATACTGGAGGTTGACAACAATACATTATTAGCATTAATTTTTTAATTATTTGTATTGAAATGACAATTTGGCACTCACGAGCTGGTCACAAAATTCTCATTTTCACAGAATCTTCACCAAACTCTCACACACAACCCTTACATTAAATCCCACAACAATACAGGGAAATGATTGAATATAATTACAATCAAATTTGACACGGAATTAAAGCTAACAAAAAGCATAGTTGTAAATCACAATTTACAAAACTCTTGATTATAAATTGTAAAATATCAAAATCTGTAGTTCAATATTCAAATATTGTAATTTAATTTCTTTATTAATGAAAATGATGGGAATGTCACTTTGATCAATAAAGAAGAAAATAGCAATTAGAGGAAAGCTGATCAAGAAGTAAATAGCGAGCATAGAAAAGCAAGTTAACAAAATTGTTCCGTACCATGCCATGAGCAATAAGGCTTATAAGTCTTAACCTAACGTAACAGTAAGTCAATAACAAAGAAAAAGTCTTTTGCTAGGAAACTTGGGAGGCTAGCTAGCCACAAAATATTTGGTTGCAATTTACTATTCACAAGCAAATGACGCGGAGTTATGATTGAGCGGGAGGCTCATGTACGATAAAAGCACCATTTTTCTACCAAATATTAAAAGCACCTGCTCATGTGGGATAAAAATTTTTCTACCAAATATTAAAAGCAGTTCAAGATCCGTTTGGATACAACTGAAAACTGAAAACTAAAAACTAAAAACTGAAAACACTATAGCAAAATAATTTTTAAATGTATGAATAGTACCGTGAGACTCAATTTTAAAGAAAAAATTGCTGAAAAATGATATTTGTGGGTCCCGTAAATAGTGCAGAAGTACACAGTTAATACAGAAAGTCAATGTTCATGGCTAAAAAAAAAAAAAAAAAAAAACTGAAAACGCAAAACACCATACACCCAAAACGTTGAATCCAAACCCATCCTTAATAGGTGGACTATAGCAATTTCCCAAATTTTCTTATTGTATGTTCTGGAAGAACTAAGCACAAGAAATATTTGTCCTTCTAGAACGAAGGTCCTTTTACACTCGTGATAGAAAGATCAGAAAACTCGCGTGGTGAGACTTCAACACAGCTCACGTAATGGAACGGGCATACCCCCAGACAGATAATTAATGCACATGTTAGCAGTTTTGACTACCAACAATAATAAGGATTTACATTAAGTTATAATGATGTTTGATTTACATTAAGTTATTTATTTGTCATTTTGGAGAAAAAAAAAAAAAGAAAAGAAATAGTGGTAGACTTATTAGTATGAGGTAACAGAGAGAATAGTATAGAAAAGGAGTATAGTCTATCCAAAGATTCGTATGTTGCAGCGGAAGGAGACAAAGTTTGACAATCATGTCTTGTCCTGAAGAAAAACTAACACCCTTCCCAGCACGTGACCTCATGCATGAGTTAATTTAATTTCATAGAATAGTAAAGAAAGGAGTATAGTCTATCCATAGATTCATATGTTGCAGTGGAAGCAGACAAAGTTTGACAATCATGTCTTGTCCTGACGAAAAACTAACACCCTTCCCAGCACGTGGCCTCATGCACAAGTTAATTTAAAGAAAGGAGTATAGTCTATCCATAGATTCATATGTTGTAGCGGAAGGAGACAAAGTTTGACAATCATGTCTTGTCCTGAAGAAAAACTAACACCCTTCCCAGCACGTGGCCTCATGCACGAGTTAATTTAATTTCATAGAATAGTAAAGAAAGGAGTATAGTCTATCCATAGATTCATATGTTGCAGTGGAAGCAGACAAAGTTTGACAATCATGTCTTGTCCTGACGAAAAACTAACACCCTTCCCAGCATGTGGCCTCATGCACGAGTTAATTTAAAGAAAGGAGTATAGTCTATCCATAGATTCATATGTTGTAGCGGAAGGAGACAAAGTTTGACAATCATGTCTTGTCCTGAAGAAAAAGTAACACCCTTCCCAGCACGTGGCCTCATGCGCGAGTTAATTTAATTTCATAGAATAGTAAAGAAAGGAGTATAGTCTATCCATAGATTCATATGTTGCAGTGGAAGCAGACAAAGTTTGACAATCATGTCTTGTCCTGACGAAAAACTAACACCCTTCCCAGCACGTGGCCTCATGCACGAGTTAATTTAAAGAAAGGAGTATAGTCTATCCATAGATTCATATGTTGTAGCGGAAGGAGACAAATTTTGACAATCATGTCTTGTCCTGAAGAAAAACTAACACCCTTCCCAGCACGTGGCCTCATGCACGAGTTAATTTAATTTCATAGAATAGTAAAGAAAGGAGTATAGTCTATCCATAGATTCATATGTTGTAGCGGAAGGAGACAAAGTTTGACAATCATGTCTTGTCCTGAAGAAAAACTAACACCCTTCCCAGCACGTGGCCTCATGCACGAGTTAATTTAATTTCATAGAATAGTAAAGAAAGGAGTATAGTCTATCCATAGATTCATATGTTGCAGTGGAAGCAGACAGAGTTTGACAATCATGTCTTGTCCTGACGAAAAACTAACACCCTTCCCAGCACGTGGCCTCATGCACGAGTTAATTTAAAGAAAGGAGTATAGGGATTGAGATCCCGTGCAATACCTAAGGTATTGCACGGGGTGCAATAGCTCTAATTTCAGCCCTTGATATAATCTAATGGCTAGAATGAAAGGACACGTCAGCGATCTTTGTCACATTATTTTTCTCTTTTTTTTTTTCCTTTCTTCTTCTCTTCAGATTTACCAAATTCAAAAAATATTTCTCTTTCTTCAACTAGAAAAATTTGTGGCTGAATCCTTTTTCTCTTTGTCGCCGAATCTCCATGGTTGCAACCAACAACCAACGGCACCGAGTCCACCACACACTCGGTCGGTGCTATTTGGTTTGGCTTTCTCCTCGCTTCTCTCTCTTTTCTCGTCCTCTCAAGTCTTCTGTTTGTACCGACTCCACCGCCGCTGTTGGCGCTTCTCACCGGCATCACCACCACTAATGTTCATTGTTTATGTTTGGCAGAACTTCATTGTCTTATTTTATTTTAATGTTTGATTTTGGAAATGCACAAAAGATGTTTGTGAAAATATCTGTTTGAAACTTTGGAGTGATGTTAAGACTCACTAATTAGGAAAATAGGTGTGGTTTTTTTGTTGATGCATTGTTGTTTTGGTATGTGTTTTTTTCCCTCCTCTGTTTGGATTCATTTTGAAATTATTAAAACGGTGAAATTATTAAAACGGGTGCTTTATTACAAGCTCACTGATTTTTTGGTAGAAGGGATGAGAGTTACTCTTCCAATAATGTAAATTCAGTTGTTACTAGATTTTCATATACATGTTGGCTATGTGCATATTTGGTTGTTTTCTTTTCCATGGTTCTATCATCTTCTATTGCTTTTTCTCTTTGGGATTTTCCTTGTTAGTTATTAATATATTTTTGGAAGTGTTCACTTGCTCAAATATTTTGTCTTTTCATTCCTACATCTGGCTTGGGTTTCCTTTAGTTGCTGAGAAAAGGTAAATATAGCATTGTTTATGAGAAGCACCTTATCCATGGTCAAATATTAGACACTCTTCCATCTCTTGTTGATTCAGTAGCTCATAAAATTTTTTGTAGTTTATCTTTCCTTGTATTTGAGGTTTTGCCTATTTTTTCTCTATTGTGAGGCAATGTGGGCAACAAGAGCATTTGACTAATGCATCTATCTTGTTCCTATTTCCTTCCTTTTCTTAATAATTTTTTGGGTTATCTATGTTTCATCTTTATGATGTATAGGGGAAAAGGAATTAGAGAAAAGAATGCTTTGGACTTTAGACTTTCATGAATGCAGAGCTTAGGAATCAAAAACTTCCTTTTGTGTGAAAGGATCATCCAATTGTTAAAAATAAAGCTGGCCACATTTTTACTTACCTTTTGCATAGGGGAAAAAAGAGTTGTTGGTCACATTCTGATTTTTGTTTCCCAGATCCTTGTATATGTTCATGCTTGTTTGTATGTCTTTTACTTTACTTATATGGACTTGAATTTTCATTTTGACTACACAGATGGAGGAAAAAGAGCTTTTTATCAAGAGAATAACTGCAGACCTACTTAAGAACTTGAAATTTCAATGTTGGCGAAACCTTTGGAGGGGGAGGAAATTGTAATTCTCAAATTTGTTATATAAGTTTGTTTAGAAAATATTACATTTATAGATTGGAACTCTATAGCCAAAGCAGGTTACGAGCTAGGATTTTTTTAAATTTAAAAGGTTTACTCTGCCTATGTGCATATAAACTTGTACTTCAAAGTTTTTGTGAGAATTTTATGTATGATGGTGGGAAAAGTTGTTTCTTATCAATAAAGTGTATATTCATTAATATTCTTGTTATTATGGCCTTGTGCTCAAAGTGCATTTTAACAAAATTTTGTTCATTTTTTAATCAAATTCCTTCCTTTCTTGGCTATTCTCTTGAGGTCAAGTATGCATTGGAAGACTTTTGATATGTAATCCTTGTTTTCAGAAAAATAAAATCCATGTGAAGTGTGAACACCTGGATGTAATTCGTGTTCTTAAGTTACCCAAGATTTTAGTACTTAGCCATGTATATTCATACACAAAGAAAGCTAACAACAAAAACAAAATTGTATTCATCCATTCATCAACACAAAATTAGCTGTAACATGAAGATGCAACTTGCTCAGTGATTCAAGTACATAGCAACAACAAAAGGCACAGCACAATGGCTGGGACAAGTCCATTACATACTTCATTTTTTCTTCTTTTACACAAGATATATGGTGATATATACAAAAACTTGTCTGTCTGTCCTCATTATTGTTGAAAAAGCCATCAACTAATTCTTGCATTCCCCGTAGCCAAAATTGGAATTGGAATGGCCAATTGAAATTGAAAATGCAAGAACTTGACCGTCTTCCTGCACTCTATTCCTCACCTTAGCTACATCCCTCTCCTCCAGCTTCTCTTATGTGAGTAGGAAGTGAAGGGAATCAGCCCAATTGGAGAATATCTTGGTGCATTTCTCAATTTGATGAATCATCCTCAAGACTACATAGTATGCATATAAAATAAATTAACCTCACATCAAAAGTTTTGAATAGAAAATTTCACAAACATCTTATGTGCATTTCCAAAATCAATATTAAAATAAGACAATGAACTAATGTGAAACCCAAACCACAATAGCAACAAACTAAGAAATATTATTAAGCTAAGAAGCATAGCAGTATTTCAATGAAAGAAACTAAAGTGATAATATTTAGTGTTATAAAACATAAAGAAAGGAAGGAATGAATCTTTATAACGAAATAAGGGAAAGAAAAATAAAATTCTTGCATCTGATATCAAAATTTCCTTAATGCCAAAGCCAAGAGATCCATACACACAACTACAAGCATGCAATTTTTCATTCAATCACAGTACATTCTTCCATACCCATTTTTCAAACCCAAGCAAAATCAAGCTTTTTGTCATGTTTAAAAGGCAAACAAAATGAGAAACAAAAAGAAAAATAAGATAGAGAATACATTAGGGGGAAAGAGAGAGGGAACTCGGCAACTACGAGTGGTGGTGACTCGTGGTGATGCCAGTGAGAAGCGCCGCCAGTAGTGGTGGCGTAGGTGCAAGCAGAAGCTTGACTGGGCTTGAGAGAGGAGCTTAAGAGAGGAAAACGCTAGACCAAATAGCACCGAAGGTGGTGGTGTGGTGGACTCAATGGTTGCTAGCTGCAACCATGGAGATTCGGCGACAAAGACAAAAGATTCAGTCAGAAATTTTTCTAGTTGAAGAGAGATATTTTTTGAATTTGGTAAATCTGAAGAGAGGAAGAAAGGGGAAAAATGAAGAGAAAAATAATGTGACAAGGATCGCTGACGTGTCCTTTCATTCTAGCCATTAGATTATATCAAGGGTTGAGATTAGAGCTATTGCACCCCATGCAATACCCTAGGTATTGCACGGGATCTCAATCCGGAGTATAGTCTATCCATAGATTCATTTCTTGTAGCGGAAGGAGACAAAGTTTGACAATCATGTCTTGTCCTGAAGAAAAACTAACACCCTTCCCAGCACGTGGCCTCATGCACGAGTTAATTTAATTTCATAGAATAGTAAAGAAAGGAGTATAGTCTATCCATAGATTCATGTGTTGCAAGCGGAAGGAGACAAAGTTTGACAATCATGTCTTGTCCTGAAGAAAAACTAACACCCTTCCCAGCACGTGGCCTCATGCACGAGTTAATTTAATTTCATAGAAAGCACGAGTTTGGCCCAGGGGTTTGATGCATTTGGGAGCTTAATGCAAAAATTAATTATATTGTTTTAGATATAAAATTACTACTAATTAGCATAAATTACATAGAATATTTTTTTTAAGAAATTTTATAGACAAAAAAAATTTGAACAAAATTCTCTATATTTGTTGATGTGGTAGATTGATAGTGGTAAGTAAAAGAATGGTGTTAATAGTAGACTTAGATGAGAACTAGTAAAAGTTTACTAACTAAACTCTTATTATTTTTCTTATGTTTTTTAGAAGTGCAACATTCATAATATTTTTTTACAACAAATCCTAAGTTTTAAGTTGCTTTTTGCTTTCTATTCGAAAATATCACTATAATTATTTTTTGCCATCAATAATAGGTTGTAACAACCTACTACCTAACATTAGTTGTAAAAGTGTTATGAAAAATATTATAGACGTTGCATTTTTCTCTATTTTTTATTTATTTTTCATCTAGTAAAAAAGTACTATTTTATTTATTGATTATAAATAACCTTATTGGTTAAAATTTGAGGGTCTTTTTTTATTTGAGGCATTTGGTTAAAATTTTGAGGTCTTTTTTTAACCTGGATTGGCCTCATGTACGAGTTTACTATGGCATGAGTTTCCTCGCTAAACTTTGGGCCTTAAGGGATGGTCTGATCATGTGTCAAAACCTTCAGATCAATGCCCTAGAAATTAAGTTGGATGCTAAATTATTGCTGAATTGATGACTAATTCTAGTAATTATAATGCTTGAAATTCTGCTATGGTGGCTGAGTGCAGGCTTCTAATTTCCCAAGTTCCGCAAGTTAAAGTGACACATTGCTACCTGGAAACAAACCGCTGTGCTGATGGTCTTGCTAGAGTAGGAAACAAGCAGCTTGATGCTGATATAATGTATTACAATACCCCCCTCCCTGTTTGCGTGACTGCTATCTTTCGGATTTGTATGGTCTGTACCATGTTAGGCAATGTCCTAACTCTGATGTTGCTAAGTTTCTTTTTAGTTGAATGAATTTTCCTTTTAACCAAAAAAAGAAAAAAAGAAAAAAAGAAAGCTTCATCCCTCATCCAGGAATGCATATATGGAGAAACTTCCTAGCACCAACTCCATTGCAATCCAAGAGCTACGTCATGTCATCATTCCAGGATTATATTTAGCACCTCCAAATCACATATTTAAACATACTTTAAGTTACAAGGCAGTGATAATTGAAAGTTCACTACACCATTGAATCTTTCAATTTGTTTGTAATTTAGTACATTTATCCAATTTATTCTAATTATATTTTACTCCAAAAATTATAAACAGTTTTGAATACTACCTAATTTACTGTCTAAATGGGGAAAAAGGTATTTGAAACCGTAGCTAACACAAAATCATTTTCAATTAGCAATTGAATCAGAAGCAATCTAACTAAATAACCAATACTACTATTTTTATTTTATTTTTTATAATTCAATAGTTGTGAGAGGAAGAATTAAAATCTTGAATATCTCCATTGAAACCACTAAGAAATGCAAGTCAATTGAGCTATAAGACTCTTGGTAATACCACCTACTTTTATTGAATCAAGTAACACTTTTTTCTTCTAATAAACAGATATGTAAATATGTATTAACATGATTTAAAAAATAAATAAATATCTACGTATGGAAAAAGTTTTCTTCCAAGACAACTTGGAGAAATTTTCACTGGCCTACATGATGACTCATAAAACCATCTGTGTACATTATTTAAATAGAGTCACAAAACTAATTAAATAAGTTAAGTAACTACAAATATACATGAATGATCTTATCAATTGTCACATAGTAAGTTTGACAAAATTTCTTCTAGACCAGTTTGAAGGTAAAATTTTTCTTATATATACCTTGTCACCTAAATTAGATTACACCAGTTCGCTTATATAAACAAAAATAAGCATTGCCAAGTATAGAACCAAAAAAATTTGCTCAAAAGGGACACGTACACACACATAAAAATGAATCTACAACATAAGTGAAAACTTCATATTTTGAGATTATCAATTTTCTCCTCTAAACTTTTTAGCATAATAAAGTAAAATTTCTAAATTTAATATAGAAAGATTGAATTAAAATTAAAAATTAACAAGTCTTATTTCTATAATATGCTAATAATTATTTTATGAGATAATTTTTTACTTTTTTTTTAAATATCTAAACTTTTGATTATATTGTTTTCTTAACCTTTGATTATATTTGAATACAATGGATATAAAATTTCCTTCTTTTCTTTCATGGAAGAGAGAGGGATAGCTCGTAATTAGGTACAAGGAAATTAATAATTTATTATTATAATTAGACTTTTCAAAGTAAAAAAAATTAAACTTATTTATTTTTGGAATAAGTAGACTTTTCAAAATTTTGGGTCATATTGATACGGCTACCACCCTACTTATCTTTTTTACCATGTGAATTATGGCATATAGAATATGAGCAATGTCCATTATCTCTAATCAATTGAGACATATGCACGTTCAACATATTTAGCTATTAGTCAAAAAGTTGTACTCAAATGGTTATACATTCTAATGACATGTTTCATTATACTTAAGGTTAAGTGTGCATCTAAACATTATACTTAAATGATAATTCTAATGACATATGTTTCATCAAACTTTTTTTTAAAGGAGTTTTAACTTATGTCGTCCGCTCCTGATAATAGCTCTATCATCCCAAGACATTAGTTGATTTTTGGTGTAGGTAGAAATTGAATTTCAGATCTCTTATATGTTTCATCAAATTGAAATATGCATAAAAAAATTGTACATTACTAACTTTTCCAATCTATTTCATAAAGCTCACTCACCTACCTTTCTCTCCATTGCTTATAAATACCGTGGCCTTGAAGGCTTTCTACATCGTGCTCAAGAAGTTCACAGAGAACAAATCCCATCATACCATTCAAAACTTAGACTCGTCCTTGAACTTAGAAAAAATATGTCTATCCAAGTCTTAGGGGCTCCATCCCAAAATGCCAAATCAGAGGTTGTTCGCCGAACAGCAAATTTCCATCCAAGCATTTGGGGTGACCATTTCATTAGCAATACTTTTGAGGACAAGGTAACAAGATTATTTGCTACCCTAGTTTATGAAAATTACGTAATAAAATTTATAATATTCTTAGCATTTTCTGTTACAATATAATTATTTGGTCATGCAACTCATGGTGTAGGATATTCATTTCCGTAAAGTACGTGAAATTGAAGAGTTGAAAGATGAGGTGAGAAATGAGCTCTTTGCCACGGGTCATCTTTCACAACAGCTAGGCTTAATTGATGCACTCCAGCACCTCGGCGTTGCTTACCACTTTGAAAGAGAAATCAAAGAAGCCCTAGAACATATATACACGACTTTTAATGACAAAATTGATGATGATGATCTCTACAAAGTTTCCCTCAGTTTTCGACTACTACGCCAAGAAGGATTTAAGGTTTCATGTGGTAAGACCCTAGTATGATTAATTTCTTCATGTAATAGCAAATTAGAGTTTTTTTTTTTTTTTTTTATAAAACAAGTTTGGATTTTTCCAAACAGATGTTTTCAAAAAGTTCAAAGATGAAGATGGTCAATTCAAGGAAAGCTTGACCAGTAACGTTGAAGGCATGCTAGCCTTCTATGAAGCTACACATCTGAGGATGCATGGAGAAGACATTCTTGATGAGGCCCTTGAGTTCACTACCACTCACCTTAAGTCCATAGCATCCCTTATAGGCAATCTGTTGGCAACACAAATAACTTGTGCCCTAAAGCAGCCCTTGCACAAGGGCATACCACGACTAGAGGCTCGGCGATATATTTCTTTCTATGAACAAGATGCTTCACATAACAAAGTTTTGCTCAAGCTTTTAATATTAGATTTCAATCTAATGCTGTCATTGCACAAAGAGGAACTTAGTTATATCACAAGGTAATTAGTTCTAAAACCACGATCCAAAAAGACAAAGTACGAATATTTTTGAAAATAATTAAGGGAATACTACAAATTTTACTATATTAACCTTGCAAAATAACATGTTACAAATAATAATAATAAATAGGTCAAATCACAATTTACCTACTTGTAGTTTGGTTGAAATTTAAATTACCTATCTGTGTTTTAAAATTTGACAGTTTACCCATCTGAGGTTTGACCAAAATTTAAATTGCCTACTTTTGGTTTGAAATCTCATGTTGTAAGTGTTCCACTAGATTTTATTATTATTATTTTTTTTTGATCTTGTATTTTTATGTTTGTTTTGTGGTTTTGGAGGAAAGAAACATAAAAGTGAAGCAAAATCACATATTTAGCCATGTTTTTAAAAGAAGTGGTTAAGAAAATCTAACTAAACTAACTCAGGTGGGTAAAGTGTCAAATTTCAAAGTACAAGTAGGCAACTTAAATTTCGGCCAAAACATAGGTATGTGTGTAAGTTGTAATTTACCCAAAATATTAATTCAAAATTCATTTATTAGATTGTTGAAGTGGTAAATAGTAGTAATCATATTCTTGATACAACAATTTATTAGTTTTTTGTAGTAAAATTTATAGCAACCCTAGCATTTTGCTATAAATATTTGGTTACTTACAATCAATTAATATTAATTGTTATATTCAAATTGTAGGTGGTGGAAAGATTTAGATTTTGCAACGAAGCTACCTTTTGCAAGAGATAGGATTGTTGAGTGCTACTTTTGGATAGTCTCGGTCTACTTTGAGCCCCAATATTCACTTGCAAGAAAAATGTTAACCAAAGTTATTTCCATGACATCTATTCTAGACGATATATATGATGCATATGGCACACTTGAAGAACTTGAACCCTTCACAGAAGCAATTGAGAGGTTCATAAATTGAATTAATTAATAAATATGTTAAGACTATGATGTATAATGTCAATCTAACTTTTGTAATTGGTACATGATATTTTCAGGTGGGATATTAGCTGTATGGATCAACTTCCAGAATACATGCAAATATGTTGTCGTGCACTCTTTGATGTATTCGAAGAAATTGAAAATGAGTTGGCTACGAAAGAAAGATCATACCGTGTTAGCTATGCAAAAGATGCTGTACGTGTCAAGCAACTTAACTTTTCATGTTTTTTTGTCTACTTTTTCATGCTATGTACTTATTTCATTCATGTTGTTTAAACCTTAGATGAAACGTTTGGTTCGGGCCTACTTTGATGAAGCCAAATGGTTCTACCAAAATTACATCCCAACAATGGAGGAGTATATGCATGTTGCACTTAAAAGCTCTGGTTACCCTATGCTCACAGCTATCTCTTTCCTTGGCATGGGTGACATCGTTACAAAAGAGGCATTTGATTGGATCTTCAGCAACCCCAAGATTATTACAGCTTCATCTGTAATTGGTAGACTCATGGATGACATGAAGTCACATAAGGTATGCGATCAAAAAATCTTATCAAGTTTCACAAGCTAGTGTGAGAGGTCTATTTCATATGTGTTTCCAACTTTCTACTTACCCTTTTGAAAAACTTTGTATGTAGTTTGAGCAAGAGAGAGGGCATGCTCCCTCAGCAGTCGAATGCTACATGAAGCAACATGGTGTCTCAGAGCAAGTAGTCCATGATGAATTCAACAGGCAAGTTGCTAATGCATGGAAGGACATTAATGAGGAGTGTATAAGACCTACTGTTGTTCCCATGCCTCTACTTATGCGTGTTCTTAATCTTACACGAGTAGTAGATGTCATTTACAAGGATGAGGATAGCTACACGCACGTTGGAAAAGAGATGAAAGATAATATTGCATCAGTGCTTATAGACCCAATACCAATATAAATGGGGTGACAAAATTATTATCTGCATAAAGAATAAAGGACTTGTCCATCAAAAATAAATAAATAAAATAAAAGACTTGAATAAGATCCAAGTCTGTTGATGTTCTAATATATATAGGGCCCATTATATTGAAGATAAAGGGAAAATCTTTGGGTTTTTTTTTTTTTTGGGATAAATTGCTGGTTTCTTATTTAATAATGTAGGATTATGTTTATAATGATGATGGGATTTACTGTTAGTATATTTTTGTCGACGATTGTAATTATTGTTTCATTCTAGTAAGGGTGGGTATGTAAAGTTTATCTTAATAATTATCAAGTTATTATCTTTTGCTTCCCTACACTACCGTTTATTATATACTGTGAGGGAGTGAGGGTAGCTGAGAGGTTAAGAAAGCTCTTTGTAAACACAATTAGCGCCGTTTGGTATAATAGAACCTCTAGTGAAATAACAATAACTATACTTTATGAATATTTAACCCTTGTATAATTGTGTTTTTATTACAAAGAATCATTTTTTTCTTCTTATAAATAATTATTATTTAAAATAAAAAATAATTATTCCTTATTAAAAAATCCTTAACTAATAGTAATTCTTTAATCTACATAACAACTTCAACAAATAAAATTCAAATAATCCTTTTTAAGTAGTGTGCTACAACATATCAAAGATAATAATAAATAAATAAATAAAAATTGCATACAACCATTATCCTCCTAGGTTTCGTTTATGCCATCAAGGCATCTACGAATGTAACCATCATCTTTTCTTTAGAATCATCAACGAATGGAACTTGACAATGAAAACCTTGATTTCTTTTTTTTTTTTTCCGGGGCTTTATCATTAACAATTACTCTCTCTTCAACATTGAATTTTCCCCCCTTTTTTTCCTTGTGTTGTGTTTAAGCCATACAGGTTACCTTATATACATAGTCAAGGAAATCACGGTAATCTTGACTTTTATTTTCTGCTAAATATCATTGGATTGATTTTTTTTACATTTAAATATTTTGTTTTAAATACTTTATAGAAATTATAGTAAACTATAAACCCATTTGTGGCTAGGTTTATTTTGACTTTATCACTTTATTATCTAATAGCGTGAAATACCCTTGGTTAGGCCTCTTTAAACCATTATCCAAACAAAATAAAAAAATAAAACTTTTTAAACCACCTTAAAACAAAAAATACATTGAAAAAAAGATCGAAACTTTAGAGTTTTGTAAAAATCACACAAACTATATCTCTATGCCATCCCCTTTCTTGTCTCTCTTCAAATCTCATACATCTATAACTCATCTTCAAACACATCATGCTAAAAAATTAGCTATTTCTCAAGCTTTCATCATTCAACCACAACTCGAGACATCAATGGGTAGAGGTGGAGAATGAGCTCAGTTAACAAAAAAGAGCAACAGTAAACATAAACAATCAAAGACACACATGAAAAAAACCTCAATCCAAAGTCCAAACACAAGGAAAATCCAATATCAAATTTACCTTTAAAGCAAAAAATGCTAAAGAGAGCAATCAATCTCTCCTTCCACACCATACGAGGCCCACAACCAATCTTTGAATAGGGTTTGGTTGTAAGACTCATAGTTTCTTTTTCTGTTATGCTGAGACTGTTTCCTTTTCATTCTTTCGAGTTCAAGCTTTACTGAGTAATGACGCTTGAACCACTGAGTGATCATCTTTGATAGAAATAGATGCATCTTTCTTTCTCTCTCTGTGTTACCTACCCAAATGGAAGTTCATTTTGTTACCCAAAGTCTTATTCTGGAAAGCATCAGCAATTACAGATTGCTTTTATCATAGGAAGATGAAAGACTAGAAATGTTGTTGGGGAAATGGCAGTCGGAGGACTCTTCTTTTGGAGAGGAAACGATGGTGGCAGAGGTGAGGAATAAGCTTGGTCAACAAAAATAAGCATGAGAGAAGAAAACTCAAGAGAGAAGAAGAAGGTGAAAGCGTCCAAATTTGCTGATCAAAAAGCGTGTTGGGGTACAAGGTCAAAGCATACATGTGTCGATTTCTTTTTCAGTGTTTAGAGCATTCACATCCAGTTTCTTCAAAAAACTTCATTTTACCATCTTAAAAGTTACTTTATCTATTATAACATACCATTTTACAACACACCTAACATCCTAACTTTTATTTTCCTATTCAGTCCATTAAAATAATATATACTACCTAATAAAATAATATAATCTAATCTCTCTCTCTCATCTCCCCATCACTCTAATTATCTTTTCCTCACTAACTCTCTCTTTCAACCACCCATCACCACCACCATGAAAAAACCCACCCTACCACCGAGAACAAAACCCATAAAATCCACAACCACCATCACCCACAAAACCCACAAAGCCACCACTAAAAAACCCACCAAACACCAATCACAACCATGGTAAGAATCAAAGGACAAAATCAAACTCAAATCAAAACTCACCACCCAATATCTAGATGGACACCTGCCAAACATTACAGCCACAGTAAGAACCCCCAAGAAACCTCCACAACAACCACAAGAAACCGGCCACCATGCTACCACCAAACCTAGAAACCACACAACAGCCAAACCCAGACACTGGCCATACCAACCACAAAAAAAAAAAAAACACTCTCGACACCGGTCTTTATGTCGATCTCCACTGCGCTAACCACCATGCCACCACACCGATTGCAACAGCGCCACCCGCCTCACCACCACGCCGATCTCAAGCACAAGAGTGAGGACTGAGGCTACACTACTACAAAGAGAGAACTAGAGAAATGAGAGAGAGATAGACATGAGGGAGACGGAGAGACAAAGTGGGACTGAGGCTACACTGCTACAGAGAGAGAACCAGAGAAATGAGAGAGAGAAATGTGGGAAACGGAGAGACAAAGTGGGAGACAGCTAATGAAGGAGAGAGAATAAATTAGTAAAAAATTTATACAAGCCTGCTACAGTACTATCTTACTTATAAGATGGTATTGTAGTATTATTGTAAAAAAATTTATAATTAGAAGCCTGGATAAAACATGTTTCTTGATGGTAAAATATGCCAACATATGGCATATGGCAGTGCAGGTACTAATGCTCTTATATGAGATTTGAAAGAGAGACCGAAAAAAAGGATGGAAATTGGATATATAGTTTGTGTTCTAGATTTGTACAAAACCTTATCTGATCTTCATTTATTTGCTTTTTTTTTTTTTTTTTTTTTTTTTTTTCTAATGGTGAGAATTTGAGGGGATATAGAGCGACTTAAAGATCTATTTTAATATTTCACTTTACAATATATCTAATATCAAATATTTTATTTTTTTACCACTTTATTTAAGTATTATTTTTATAATGTTTCTTTATTTTTCCTCTATATCTCTTTCTTTCTCTTCTTCTTTGTCTCTCTCTTATCTAAAGGTATGTGTGGTTGGGATAATTTTGAAAATGATGAAAAAATGAGAGGAAATGGGTGAGCTGGGAGGGGGTAGAGAAATGATAGGGCTTAACTATTTTCTCTCCAAGCCCATCAAAACTTGATCTCCCCAAATTAGAGAGAAAATGGAAGTGAAAATGAGAAACTATGATTTTGACAAAAAAAAAAAATTCTACTTTTTCTTTTTTCTTATTCCATTAGTTGGTTTTAGGTTTTTTTTTTTTTTCTTTTTTTTTGTGGGGCTCATTTCACTTTCTGTCTTTTTTGTTAATTTCTTTTACTTTTATCTGATTCTTCCGTTCTCATTTTTTTCCCATTTTTCTCATTTTTTTATTATTATTTGTTTTGGATCCTTTTGGCTTGTGATAAAAAAAAAAAAAAAAAAAAAAAAGCGCGAAGTGTTTATACACATTTTTTTTAATAACAAATGAGTATAAAAAATGTTTTACTTTTTGTTTTATTTAATATGAACATAATTATAAATTTATACCATCTTTATTTTTCATAATTTTTCATCTATCAACTTTTCTTTCCTTTCAACCAAACACATATGAGAGAAAATTAATCCTCCTACTTTTCTATCTCGTCGAATCTGGTGAGATCTTGCCAAATTTGGCAGAAATCTAGGCGGATCTAATGAATTTTCACCAAATACTTGCCAAAAAATGCTTGGAGTTTCCATGGTTGGTTCCAGTGAGTCGGGTTTAAGAGAGGAGAACCTACCAATCGACCCATCGGAGTTAGTTTTTAAAGTCTGAAACCCGCCACCAACTGTCGAAGCTCTTGAATTGGTTACGGGTGGGTGGATAGCCCTATACACAACAACCCATGGCCACAATTGAAACCCATCAACGACAACAAACAACATACACGAAACCCACAGATTTGATCAAAGAGAGGGGTAGAGTCAAGAAGAGAGAGTGAGAGAGAGAGAGAGAGAGAGAGAGAGAGAGCATTGCAAGAAAAAAGACATAATACAACAAGTATTATTGCCAAAAAAAAAAATGGATGTAATATATATACTATTGCATCTCTAGGGTTTTTTTTATTGTAATAGTAACTTAAATTTATTACATCAATATGAGATTGTAGCAATAATTATTATGTTACATCGAAATATGTTGTTGTAATAGGTAATTCTTATTTTACATTGAGATATGTTGTTGCAATAGGTAATCTTTTATTTCACGTCGAACTATATTATTGTAATAGATTAAATCTTTATTTCACAACAAATTTTGTTGATGTAATAGAGGTGAGTAATTGAGTAGCGGGAAAATTTGGAAAATTGACGCTATTTTTTTCTTTCATTAATTTCCTCTCTCCCACCCATGTCTATCTCTTATTATTTTTTTTTTTCTCATCTCAATATTTCTCTCTAACCCACACGTCTTCCTTTTTTTTTTCTCATCTCAATTTCCCACTTTCTCTCACCACATCTATCTTCCTATTTTTTTCTCATCTCAAATTTAACTCACACTCACACCCATGCCTAGCTCTTTATTTTTTTTACTTTTCTTTTTTTCATCTTAGTTTCTCTCTTTATCTCACCCACCTCTATCTCCTTTTTTTTTTTTTCAATTGTAAAAAATATCAAATTCTCTCTCTCTCTCTCTCTCTATCTCATGCCTACTTCTTTTTCTTTCCTTTTTTTTTCATCTTATTTTCCCTCTTTCTCTCACCCACATTTATCTCCATGTTTTTCTTATCTTAATCTCTCTCTCTCTCTCTCTATCTCTCTCTCTCTCCCCACGTCTGTCTCTTTTTTTTCTCATTTCACATTCCCTCTTTCTCTTAAGCGTATCTCAAAATTCAAATTTATCTACTAACTACAAAACTTATCTCTCAAATTTCCATCTCACTCTCATATCTACTAACTCTAAATTTTCTCTCTCAAATTTCAGTTTCCCTTAATTCATAGTCTCTTTGGAGA
The DNA here is from genome assembly GCA_032878915.1 of Castanopsis chinensis. Taxonomy (NCBI): domain Eukaryota; kingdom Viridiplantae; phylum Streptophyta; class Magnoliopsida; order Fagales; family Fagaceae; genus Castanopsis; species Castanopsis chinensis. The sequence continues at coordinate 1,965,496 of JAVQMG010000089.1, forward strand.
GATTCTTTCTCAGTTAAAAGATTTTCTCTCTAACTTTCAGGTAATCTTTTGGTTCTCTTTAAATTTTAATTTGATTTTTCTTTGTTTAATTGCATAATCTTCAAGTAATATTGTTTTATATATATTTTTTTAGAATTAATGATGGTGTATATTGGTGTCATTGTGTTGTATATATGATGTTTTTCAACTTTAAACTTTGTTTTTTCCAAAATAGGTGGTAAGTCAATGAAATGGTTGTGAAGTATGCTTGGATAACACCTTTGAGAAGAAACTTTTCTTTTATGTTGTATTGATTTTTGCATACTTTTTGAAACTATGTGATTGAATGTAAACTCAACAAGTTGAGTATATATTTGTTTTTTTTTTTTGACATACATATTGAAATAGAGTATTTCAATTTTTTCATCTTTTATGCATATCTTTAATTTGTTAGTATAGTTCCTAGATATGGTTTTTGAATGAAAAAAATTATTATTTAAAAAAATGATTTATTTATTTTTAAATGAAAAAAAATTAATTAAAAAATCAACTTATTGCAACGAAATTTTCAAAGTAAATCGTTGCAATATGTGGAATTTATTGCAACAAAAATTTAATGCTGCATAAATCCATTGCCTCGGAGTTTATTACAACGGCTTGCATCAACTTTTTTGTTGTTGCAATAACACATATTATAATGACATTAGTTGTTATTGCAACGACTTTTTTCCGTTGTAATAAGTCTTTTTTCTTGTAGTGCTGGAATTAGCAACTAATTTTTGAAGGTATGTTACACATAATTTATGTTTATGAAAAGACTCGGTAACGTGACATACATATTTTATGGTTAATGATTTTTTTTTTTTTTGAAGATTTGTTTTGCAATTTTTTTGATTGTATGATATTGAGAGAGTGAAAGCGGGGTGGATCAATTAGCCAAAGTACATGTACCACCTTGTTTGATAGAAATTGTTTCAACCATTATTCAGAAGCCTTCATTTGACCTTCATAAAATAACTATAGCTGGTTTTTTAATTAAGCTAAAATTTTGGACTGTTCATAAATATGCTTCATCTATGGCTTGATTTGCCTGAAATTTTAAGATATGTCTCACTCATGTCAATATACTATCCAACTTTGGTAAATAATTGATTGTTTCTAATTCTATCAAAAGTGTGGCCTCAAAAATTTTTTCTTGAAAGAAACACTTGTAAATTATGAAACACTTCCAATTAGCTCTAACTCAAATGGCGAATAATTATTCCTCAATAATGGAATGGAGCGTAAGCTCGCAAGTTTAAGACTCACAAGGTGCGTGAGAGTGTACTTTACCAATAAAAAAAGAACAAAGAAAAAGAGATTTTGAAATAGTTTTTTACTATCAAATTTAGTTTTTCTAAATCCATCTTCACTAACATGCCCTTCTCCTGCAGATAACCCTTTGCTGCAATCGGTAACAACTTTGGTTGACCTGGTATCTTCATACTTGTCTTGTCCATGTGCCTAGTTTTGCCTGCTTTTTGTGTTGTTTATAAGATACATATGCTGCTTTTAAGTTCAGTTGGGTCCCGAGAAACTGCAATTCTGCAGCTCATATAGTTGCTAAATTTGCTATAAGCTCCTATCAGTCTTTCTGTTGCAATAAAGGCCACCTCCTATCTAGTATGTTTGTAGGGAGGATTACCTTGCAATTGTACTTCGGTCTTAGTTAAATGTTATTGAAGATTAGCAACATAATAATAATAATAATAATAATAATAATAATAATAATAATAATAATAATAATGCAGAAACTAGAGTGCCTTATGTGCTCCAGAGGAGTTAGATATAGTAGTTGTTGTTGTTGTTGTTGGTTTTTTTTTTTCAAAGGAAAAGGTTAGATATAGTTAGATTGTCTTGGTGTAGATGAAATGGTAAAGGCAGACTTCAAAGTTAAATCTTGAGGACCCACTTTTGGACCGTTTAAATACAAGTATGTAAGATGGTATTGGATTTTAATTAGGAAGCCCCTATACCAAAAAATTTAACTGGCTCTAATGTGAAATTGTCATGCCATTAGATCGTATGCCTAAATGGTTGAATAAGAACTTGTTATTTTATCTATTGCGACCAAGAGGGGGAAGCAAATGCTATAGACAAGTTGTTTGCTACAAGGATGAGTCTGCCCCCAAACTCGCATTATATAATGGACAGCATCAGATTAATTCCAGTAGATATTGGCTAATCTATTTGTTGATCAAGACCTACAAATCCTATCAGTCTTTATCAACTGGTCCACTCATATGCATTGGCCGCTTCTTATTCATCCCCTTCTCGATTTCATCCTTGTTCATGAAATCAAACAAGCTCCGAACATAGAAGGTTGCCCAATTTCAAGATGAGTTCATGTTCTTTTGTAAAATACAAACAAATGATATCTTTTGAAAAATAACTTTTTAATGAATTTATGGTACTTGTCTAGCTCCTTCCTAGTGTCTACTTCCAGTTACACCATTTTGGCGATATATTTCCTCCATTTGGATCAACATATGTCCTTAATGTTGAATCAAATTTATGTTATTGGTCAATCTAAAATGCCAGAGTGAGCAACTTTATCAAACTGTTGGCCTTAAAACAGGAAGCGATGTTGGCAGGTTAGCATGGTGTTTCTAGGCCCACTCTATCAAACTGTTGGCCTAATTAACAATGGGACGGTTAGGAGTTATGTGACCAGGGTTGGTGTCATATTGAGCCGTCGTTCAATGACTAAGTGGACATGGTGCTTGGAACTTAAAAAGGTATTTATGTTGAGCTAAGATTTACATTGGAAAAGTTTTCAAAATAGAAGTCGTAGGGATGAAGGACTCAGGAGTGTATATTGGGCCGTGGGCCTTGTTCGAGGATATTTAGCAGTCCGAGGATAGGTAGGCTTTAATGGAAAGGTATCAATTGGTGAGTTATGGAAGGATTCTAGCCCTAAAGGTTTGGTAAGGTTGTCCGAGGAGAAAGGCCTCATCGGCTAAGCAAAGCAGAGGTCAGAAGGTTTGGTCTGTCATCAGGAGCTACTCTCTAGACGATTCTACTGGTAAGGATAAATATTAGAAGGGAGTAGAACAGAGAGAAGCTAAAAAAATATATAAGAGAAAGATGCTACCACCGCATTAAAGACTCTGCAGCTAACTCTCTAGCTTCATTAATGTAAAGGTGATATCTGAACAGTGATATTCAGTCTTACAATTATTCCCAAAGACTTTAGAAAAGTGTTGATGGGACAAGGATAAAAGCCAGCAGCTTGATCTACACATGGAGGGTTGAGATGAAGTAAACAGGGCAATATAAAGAAAAAAGACCCCAATTACATTGGGGGGGGGGGGGTATCTAAGAATCTGTTGAAAGAGACTTTAGCATTGAGAATTAGAATTGTAATCAAGCTTAAGAGGAATATATTCAAGAACTAATCTCCTCATATTTTGCCGAGGAAGAATTCCCTTGCACAAAACTTTTTTGTCTTTGTTTTCTTATCATCTTTAATCCATTGTGTGTGTTGTCCAAGCCATCTTTGGACCTTAATCATTTTCTTTTTTGGGCTTAGGATTCAAAACTCGCCCCTGCAATTGGCCCCACGTATGGGGAATACTTGAGCTTTAGTGTGATAAACGTTCAGCTGTGGTAGGTTTGGGGCCAAACCGAAAGGAGTCTATTGGTTCTTAACGTGAAGACCAGTTTCTCAATTTGGAATGAAGGAGGGATTAGGAGATTAGTGTGCATACCACGCAAGCTAGTAGGAGCTAGTCTCAAGGCGGGAGTCACATATCTCATGAGGGGAATACTAGAAGCATGCAATTAGAGATTGACCGTCTGCGGAGGAGGCTGCGCCGCGAGCAACGGAGAAAGACTCCTTCAAGATCTGATCCTTCTTCTGATAGCGATAGGGATGGCAGCTACAGGCCTAGGTCAAGGACTCCTTCCAGTGAGTCTTTTTCATATGATGAGGATCACCATTATAAGCGTAGAAGTAAGAGCCTATCTCGCAAAGGTTTGGGTAATGATGCTATGAGTAGGGAGTTGTATTTAATTTCTAAGTCACATTTTACACGTAGAATTGAAGGAGGAAAGCTTCCTTGGCAGTTTACTCAGCCAACGTTCACCATGTATAATGGCAGAATGAACCCTATGGAGCATGTTAGCCACATCAACCAGAGAATGGCTGTTCACTCAAAGAATTGGACTTTGATGTGCAAGGTGTTCCCATTCAGTTTAGGGCCCGTGGCAACAAGATGGTTCGATGGTCTGTAGCGAGGTTCTATTAACTCCTTTAAGGAACTTACCAGAGCATTTAAGGCTCATTTTGTTACTTGCAGTAGAATTCCACGACCTTTAGACTCCTTGTTGTCTATGACTATGCAAGAAGGGGAAACCCTGAAAACATATTCTAACAGATACTGGAAAATTTTTAATGAGATAGATGGAAACTTTGATGACATGGCTATAAGGACTTTCAAGGTTGGCCTACTCGCCGAGCATGATTTGAGAAAATCTTTGACAAGGAAGCTTGTTAGATGTGTGTGTCAGCTCATAGACCGTAATGACGAGTATAAGCAGGTCGAGGAGGACTAGCAACAAGGGAAAAGGAAAGCTAAGGTGGTCCCACAAGATAGAAGGGATTTTAGATCGGATAGATACAAAAGAACCGACCTCGGAGAGATTTTGCTAGGCAATCTAGATCTCCTACTACTCAGGTGCTTAGCACTATGTTCCGAGAGCCTATGCACCAAATCATGGAAAAAATAAAGAGTAAGCCATACTTTAAATGGCCAAATAAGATGGGGAGAGACCCCACAAGGCGTAACCAAAGCCTTCACTGCCAATACCATCAAGAGCAGGGGCACTCTACAAAAGATTGTAGGATGTTGTGGAATCATTTGGAGTAATTGGTTAGCTTTAGGAAGTTAAAGAAATTTTGGTATCAACCCAATGGACAGGGTAGTTAGGCAAGGTCGAGGGCTCAAAGAAATGCTACTACAAGACCACCTCTAGGTACAATTAGTGTCATTCTTGCTGCTCAGGAAGGACTGGTTCCCAACCATCTAGGGTGATGTCTATAGCTTGGCCATCTGTAGAGGACTCGTCACCTAATCCGAAGAGGGCTAGAATGGAGGTCTGGCTGGCATTGAGCTTCTTAGATGAAGATAAAGTTGGAATCTTGCAGCCACATGATGATGCCATAATGGTCACCCTCAGGATAGGTGGATATGATGTGAAGAAGGTGTTGGTAGATCAAGGCAAAGTCATAGAGATCATGTACCTTAAACTATTTAAGGGGCTAAAACTGAAGACTGAGGACCTGGCTTGCTATGATTCCCCTCTAATAGGGTTTGATGGGAAGATTGCCTTTCTAAAAGGCCAAATCTGACTACTTGTTTAGGTAGGGTCAGAAGTTGTGGAGGTGAACTTTATCATGGTAGATGCCTACTCCCCCTATACTGCTATTGTGGCAAGACCTTGACTTCACGCCATAGGGGCTATATCTTTCACCCTACACTTGAAGGTGAAGTATCCTTCTGGGGACTTGGTTGAGGAGCTGGTTAGGAGCCAATCTATGGCTAGGCAGTGCTTGGTGGCTACAATCAGACATTAGACAGGGTTTATAGCAATCAACGATGCTAGTGTTTTCTACGGATGTGGTGATAGAAAGGGCAAAGTGTGAGGATTTGGAAAAAGTTATTATTGGTGATGACGAGAAGAAGTTTTTCCAGGTCGGAGTTCGATTGCCTCCTTATGAGAAGGAAGAGCTGATGGTATTTCTTAGGAAAAATGCTTACGTGTTTACATGGAGTGCCTATGAAGCTCCTAGGGTAGATCCAAATTTTGTTTGCCATCATTTAAACGTCAATCCATCTATCATCCCCAAAAAGCATCCACCTTGGCACTCGTATAAGGAACATTCTGATGCCGTCAAGGAGGAGGTGATCAAGCTTAAGCGGGTCGGGGCCATTAAAGATTTGTTTTACCTAAGTGGTTGGCCAATACAGTGGTGGTGAAGAAGTAGAGTGGGAAATGACGAGTATGTGTAGACTTCACAGATTTAAACAAAGCTTGCCCAAAGGATCCCTTCCCCATGCCCCGAATAGATCAATTAGTGGATGCAATTGTAGGCCATCCTCGAATGAGTTTCTTGGATGCTTTTCAAGGATATCATCAGATACCATTAGCTCTGGATGATCAAGAGAAAACTGCTTTCATTACACCTACTAGGAATTATCATTACAAAGTGATGCCCTTTGGATTGAAAAATGTAGGGTCTACTTATTAGAGGATGATGACCAGGATGTTTGAACCTCAACTAGACAAAAATATTAAGGTCTACATAGATGATATGGTGGTAAAGAGTAAAGTAGAGTCCGAGCATGTGAATGACCTTGAGAATATTTTTGAAATATTGAGGAAACATAAATTGCGCCTTAATGCTTTTAAGTGTTCTTTTGGCGTTGGCTTTGGCACTGGCAAGTTTTTGGGTTATATGGATACTCATCGTGGAATTGAGGTCGACCCTAATTAGATTGGAGAAATTAATAATCTACAGCCTCTTTGGAACCCCGAAGAAGTCCAGAAGTTGATAGGAATGATGGCTACTTTGAATTGATTCATCTCGCGGTCAACAGACCGGTGTAGGACTTTCTTCCAGTTATTGCATAAGTAGAAGGGATTTGAGTGGACTGAAGAGTGTGCTTTGGCCTTCCAGCAGTTGAAGGAATATCTTTCTCAGCCACCCATTATGTCTAGGCCCAAGGAAGAGGAGGTTCTATTTGCTTACATTGCTGTAGCTTCTCATGCGGTGAGCTTAGTTCTGATACGAGTTTATAATGGAGTGTAGAGACCGGTATATTATGTGAGCAAATCGTTTCATGAAGCAGAAGTTCATTATCTACCATTGGAGAAAGCCATCTCGATTGTAGTGCAAACTACACGGAAGCTCCCTCACTATTTCTAAACTCACACGGTTATGGTCCTAACCCAACTCCCTTTCCAACCACTACTTCGGAAAGCTGATTACACAAGGAGAATTGTAAAATGGGGAACGATCCTAGGAGCTTTTGATCTCAAGTATATGTCTCGCACTTCCATCAAGAGACAGATCCTCACAGATTTAGTGGCTGAGTTTATAGATTCTCCATTGGAAGAAGACAGAGAAAAGTAGAAGATGGATAAAAAATCAATTAGGATGGTTTCCTTATAAGAGCCTCCATCTTGGAAGGTATACGTTGACAGTGTAACTAATCATAGAGGATCTAGGGTAGGGCTAGTTGTGGTGTCTCTTGAGGGGATTATTATTGAGAAATCCTTAAGGTTAGGCTTCTCGGCCACGAACAATGAGGCTGATTATGAGGCTTTGTTGGTAGGAATGGCTATGGTTCAGAAAATGGGAGGAAAAACAGTAGAGGTATTTTCAGATCTAAGATTGGTTGTGGGCCAAGTAAAAGGAGAATTAGAGGCCAGAGATTTGAGAATGCAAGACTATTTGAATCAAGTTAGGCACTTGCAATCAGGGTTTGCGTCTTTCACCTTGCAGCAAATCCCTAGAAGCAGAAATACACACTTAGATTCTCTTGCCACTTTCGCAACCTCCTCGGCTTAGAGTTTACCTCGAGTTATCCTTGTTGAGGACTTATGTAAGCCTACTGAGATAAAGAGGGGGAAGGTCCAGATTCATCTAATTAGGGTAGAACTTAGTTGGATGGATTCTATTGTGCTATTCCTTAAGGATGACATCTTGCTAGAGGAAAAGAGGGAGGCCGACAAAGTGCAAAGAAAGGCTCTTCATTTTTTGCTGTCTGAGAATCAAAAATTAGACAAGCACTCTTTTTCTAGGCCATATTTGCTATGTGTCCATCCTGAGGCAGTAGAGCCACTCCTAGAAGAGTTACATGAACGGATTTGTGGAAGTCATACTTGGGGCAGATCATTTTCTTACAGGGCCCTCACTCAAGGGTATTGGTGACCAAATATGCAAAATGAAGCACAAGAATACGTGAAGAAGTGTGATCAATGTCAGAGATTTTCTCCAAACATTCATTAGCCAGGAGGGGTCCTTAATCATCTATCTAGTCCCTGGTCTTTTGCTCAATAGGGCTTGGACATTGTAGGACCCTTCCCTAAAGCAATAGGAAATAGGAGATGACTTTTGGTTGGCATTGATTACTTCACCAAGTGAATTGAAACTAAACCACTGGCAAATATTAGGGATATTGATGCCAAGAGGTTTGTGTGGAAGAATATTGTTACTCGATTTGAGTTTCCTCATACCCTTATCTCAAATAATGGACTTTAGTTTGATAGCAAAGCTTTCAAAAGGTACTGTTGTGAATTGGGTATCAAGAATACGTATTCGACTTCGGCTTATCCACAAGGAAATGGATAGGTCGAGGCTGTCAATAAGGTCATAGTAAATGCACTCAAGAAAAGGTTGGACAATGTAAAAGGTAAACGGGTGAAAGAGCTGCCACATGTTCTCTGGACATATCGAACTACCCCTTGTAGGTCAACAGGGGAGACACCATTTTCAATGACTTATGGGGCCAAGACAATGATTTCTCTAGAGATTGGATTTGCAATGTTGAGGACAAGCTTGTTCACTACGAACAACAATAACAACTTATTAGAGAGGAGCCTAGATTTGATTGAAGAGCGGAGAGAAAATGCTAGGGTTCAGTTAGCATATTATTAGCAGAAGCTCAGGCAGGGGTATGACTCAAGTGTGAGGTTAAGACCATTAGCACCTGGAGACTTAGTATTAAGAAAAGTTGTTGGTATTGCAAAAAACCCAAAATGGAGAAAGTTGGGGCCCAATTGGGAAGAGTCATACCGTATCACCTCGGTAGCTAGTATAGGGGCCTATTTCCTAAAAAATTTAGATGAAAATGTCATACCACATCCTTGGAATGTAAATAACCTACAAAGGTATTGTTATTAATGAAAGGCAACTTAACCATGTTTTCACTTGTGGCATTAGGTGTTAAATTTATTTCTTGTTTGAATATTAAATAGAACCTTCATCATGCCTGGCTCCTCAAACCACATACTTTGGGTAAATTAATATTCCCTATTACTTTTTTGAATATAAAACAGAACACTGGTCATGTCTAGCTCCTTGAACCACATACCTTGGGTAAATTAATATTCCCTATTACTTGTTTGAATATTAAACAGAACCATCTTCGTGCTTAGCTCCTCGGACCACACGCCCTAGGTAAATTAATATTCCCTATTACTTGTTTAAATATTAAATAGAACATTGGTCATACCTGGCTCCTCAGACCACATACCCTGGGTAAATTAATATTCCCTATTACTTGTTTGGATATTAAATAGAACCTTGGTCAAGCCTAGTTCCTCGGACCACATACATTGGGTAAATTAATATTCCCTATTACTTGTTTGAATATTAAATAGAACCTTGGTAAATTAATATTCCCTATTACTTGTTTGAATATTAGAAAAAGCGATTATAACTTTAAGTGAAAGAAAGCCATGTGAAAGACTTTCTAGGGCAAGGTCCCTCTTTAGACTAAGAAACACCTCGTGTTTCTTCATGGACCTGAAATCAGCCACGTATCTAGGCAGCAGAAGGTCCTGCTTTACAGCATTGGCCACATACCTGACTTTCCCGTGCTGGAAATCTCTTAAAGAGGTCCAGCACCAAAAGGGGGTTCCAAGTTGGTAACTTGACTTGGCGGTCAAGCCCCCTCTCCACCATAGACCCTTCATTTAAGGATCGGGTATAGGAAGCTTTGGACGCTTTGGCTCCTCTGGCTTCTCAAATCACATACTTTGGGTAAATTAATATTCCCTATTACTTGTTTGAATATTAAACAGAACCCTGGTCATTTCTAGCTCCTCGGACCACATACCTTAGGTAAATTAATATTCCTTATTACTTGTTTGAATATTAAACAGAACCTTAATCGTGCCTAGCTCCTCGGACTACATGCCCTAGGTAAATTAATATTCCCTATTACTTGTTTGAATATTAAATAGAATATTGGTCATACCTGACTCTTCAGACCATATACCCTGAGTAAATTAATATTCCATATTACTTGTTTGGATATTAAATAGAACCTTGGTCATGCCTGGCACCTCGAACCACATACCTTGGATAAATTAATATTCTCTATTATTTGTTTGAATATTAAACAAAACCTTGGTAAATTAATATTCCCTATTACTTGTTTGAATATTAGAAAAAGCGATTATAACTTTAAGTGAAAGAAAGCCATTTGGAAGACTTACCAAGGCAAGGTCCCTCTTTAGACTAAGAAACACCTCGTGTTCTTCATGGACTTGAAATCAGCCATGTCTCTGGACAGTAGAAGGGCCTGCTCCAAAGCATTGGCCATATACCCGACCTTCCCGTGCTGGAACTCTCTTATGGAGGTAAAGCACCAAAGGGGGGGAGGGGGTTCCAAGTTGGTACCTTGACTTGGGGGTCAGGCCCCCTCTCCACCATAGACCTTTCACTTGAGGATCGGGTATGGGCAGCTTTGGCCACTTTAGCTCCTTTTTGGGGCTCAACCTCCTTAGAGGGAAGGCCCTTTCCTTCCTCTACCACCTAATTTCCCTTTTGGTCCCTCTTTCTCTTCTTATTAGCAAGATCAGGTTAGGAAGCCTGAGTAGAGGGAGGGGTAGAGGGCTTGGTCTGAATGGCCTTTTTAGGCACATTCTCTCCAGCGTGGGACTCCAACAGGTCCAGGAGGCTTGATTAGCTTCATTGTATGGCTTACTTAAGCTAGAGGGAGTTGGCTGAAGTCAGCAACTGGAGGTTCCGAAGGCAGAGGTTAGTTAAAAACCTTAAAATCATCCTCAAATTCTAAGATTTCAACTACTTCTTCTTCTTCCTTAATAGTTGCTTGAGAATGAGCTGCTTCTTCCTCGGTTGCACATGAAAAAGGTAACTCTACTTGCTATATGCCCTTTGGAACGAGATAGGTGACGAGAAAACTGGGGACTACAATGTTGATTTGATGCAAGCGCAGGACTCTTACCTTGATCACACACTTGGGTGCTTGGAAACTAGACGAGAGTGGGTTGTAGCCAAGGATGAGGTGGGCTGCTCTTAATTTCCCATCGGTGTGGACAAAGATTTCAGCTTTGAGTCTCTTCATTAGATCAGGCTTATTAACAAGGCTCAAGTTTGGAATAGCAGAGTGTTTATCTGCAACTCACCAAAAACCAAAAACGTTGTTAGGAAACGGCACGAATAAAATAAAGAGACAACTTGCAAATAAAAATAAGAGGTTTTTTTTAATATCCTACAAAGGTATTATTATTAATGAAAGGCAACTCAACCATGTTTTTACTTGTGGCATTAGGTGGTATATTTATTACTTGTTTGAATATTAAACAAAACTTTGGTCATGCCTGGCTCCTCAAACCACATATTTTAGGTAAATTAATATTCTCTTTTACTTGTTTAAATATTAAACAGAATCATGGTCATGTCTGGCTCCTCAGACCACATACCTTAGGTAAATTAATATTCTCTATTACTTGTTTGAATATTAAACAGAACCTTGGTAGTGCCTAGCTCCTTGGACGACATTCCTTGGATAAATTAATATTACTTATTACTTGTTTGGATATTAAACAGAACCTTGGTCATGCTTGGCTTCTAAGACCACATACCCTAGGTAAATTAATATTCCCTATTACTTGTTTAAATATGAAACAGAATATTGGTCTTGCTTGGCTCCTCAAATCACATACCTTGGGTAAATTAATATTCCCTATTACTTGTTTGGATATTAAATAGAACCTTGGTCATGCCTGGCTCCTTGGACCACATACCTTGGGTAAATTAATATTTCCTATTACTTGTTTGAATATTAAATAGAACCTTGGTCATACCTAGCTCCTCGAACCACATACTTTGAGTAAATTAATATTCCCTATTACTTGTTTGAATATAAAATAGAACTTTGGTCATGTCTGGCTCCTCAGACCACATACCTTGGGTAGATTAATACTTTCTAAACAAGTATTCATGTGTTAACTAGAACCTAGGTCAACTTTGGTTCCTAGGACCATTTACCTTGAGGACATTAACACCTGTCCTTGTTTTGGTGTGCTGTCAGGTGGATGAGCAGGCAAAACTATAAGTAGATACAAGATTTACCATTATTTAATGTTAAAAAGAAGAGCCTAAAAGCATACATAGTCAAGCGAATAATTTGTTTCATATGTATAAGGCATGTTTTTAAGGTTAAGAGTACATTCTGACAAAGGTTAAGGGCCTGAAAGACATAACTTATTAGGTTATTGATTGCATAAGCTGTGGTAATTACGTTATCACTTGAATAAGCAATTGTTAAAGTCCAGAATGAGAGTATATCATGAATTGAAAGGGATTATAGATCGTACTTATATTGGTTCAGTGCAGAGTAGGACAACAATTATATTTGGCTTTGCACAATTGTAATAAAGCATAAAAGAAAGTTAACACTTGTCATTAGATAAAGCCTTGAAAAAGGGACAAAATAAGTACAACTTTAAAGAAAAAAACTACATTTACATAAAAACAAAAATCTATAAACTTTAACCTAAGCCCTATTTGATCTTCAATGGAGGGTTGTCTTTTCCTGTGGCCTTGGTGAATCTAGCAATTTCAGTTGCTATGGAGGCTAGACCTTTGCCCTTGGAGTCCTCTTTAGCAAGTATGGGAAGAGTAGCTAGAACAATCTCAAGGTTCTGAGAGGCTTCTTTACCCTTAGAAAGGTCCTTGGGCACAGTTAGAGGCTTGGTAGCTTCATGGACCGCTCCTTTGGTTGCATCTTTTTCCTTCTCAGTGGCCTTAGCTTGCTCTGCTTCCTTTAGAAGGCTGTTGGAAAAGGAGAGGACCTTGGCAGAGTTGTCCTTATCATCATCTGCCTCTTTGGAGACAGTGTCTGCCTTAGGGTCCAAGGAGCTTGATGCACGGATCATTGGAAGATAGTAGACATTCTCTGCTCTCTTAAGGTTAGAGGAGGCCTCAACCCCAGCCTGGTTGAGGGCCTCATTCCACATTTGGAGGCAGTATGTTTTACACACCCTCGAGACCTCAACCCTGAGTGCTTCCTTGGTTTCTACGACCCCCACTTCATAGTCATTCTGTTCGGCCTGGTCCCTGGCCTTCTCAGCCTCTTTTAGTTTCTTATTCAAGACCCCAATCTACTCCATGGCTGCAGACAGCTGGTCCTCGATCTAGGGGAGCTGTTTGCGTCAATTCTCCGCCTACCTCTTAGCTCCTTCCAGGGCAGCCTCGGTGCTATTTTTGTCTCAATCCGCCTCTGTTAGGTTGTTGTTCAACTCTTGAATTCTTTTTTCTGCTACATTGAAGGCGTCCACAGCAACGATGCGTCTGCTCTCTTACTCCCTTATCTGCCTATGGGAGCTGTTCACTAGCTTCTAGGCCCTATGCGTAGCTTGGACAGCCTTTTAAGGACAAAATACAATGGTTAGAAAAAGCAATTATAACTTTAAGTGAAAGAAAGCCATATGAAAGACATACCAGGGTAAGGTCCCTTTTTAGACTAAGAAACACCTCGTGTTTCTTTATGGACTTGAGATCAGCCACATCTCCGGGCAGTAGAAGGGCCGGTTCTATAGCATTGGCCACATACCCAGCCTTCCTATGTTAAAACCTCTTATAGAGGTCTAGCACCAAAGGGTGGTTCCAAGCTGGTACCTTGACTTGGCGGTTAGGCCTCCTCTCCACCATGGACCCTTCACTTGAGGATCGGGTATGGGCAGTTTTGGCTGCTTTGGCTCCCCTTTAGGGCTCAACCTCCTTGGAGGGAAGGCCCTTTCCTTCCTCCACCACCTCCTTTCCCTTTCGGTCCCTTTTCTTCTTCTTCTTCTTCTTATTAGTAGGATCAAGTTAGGAAGCCTGAGTAGACGGAGGGGCAAGAGGCTTGGTCTGAATGACCTTTTCGGGCACATTCCCTCCAACGTGGGACTCTAGCAGGTCTAGGAGGCTTGATTAGCTTCGTTGTATCACCATGGCATCAAGGACAATGGAATCTGCTTGAGTATGGCTTACTTAAGCTAGAGGGAGTTGGCTGAAATCAACAACTGGAGGTTCCGAAGGCAGAGGTTAGTTAAAAACCTCAAAATCATCCTTGGATTATGAGATTTCAACTACTTCTTCTTCTTCTTCCTTAACAATTTCTTGAGAATGAGCTGCTTTTTCCTTAGCTGCACACAAAAAAGGAAACTCTACTTGTTGTATGCCCTTTGGAACGAGATACATGACAAAAAAACCAGGGACTACAATGTTGATTTAATGAAGTGCAGGTCTTTCGCCTTGATCACACACTTGGGTGCTTGGGAACAAGACAAGAGTGGGTTGTAGCCAATGATGACGTAAGCCGCTCTTAATTGCCCATCGGTGTGGACAAAGATTTCAGCTTTGAGTCTCTTCGTCAGATCAGGCTCGTTGACAAGGCTTAGGTTTGGAATAACAGAGTGTTTATCTATAAACTCACCAAAAACCAAAAACATTTTTAGGAAACAGCACAGATAAAATAAAGAGAAAACTTGCAAATAAAAATAATGGGTTATTGTTATCCCATGTGGTACGGATAAAATAAAGAGATAACTTGCGAATAAAAATAAGGGGTCATTGCCCAACACTCTATTATCTCATGAACCTTATTGTACCCTCTCGTGTTGGGCAATGAAGTTCATCATGTCATTCCCCTAAAATGATTAAGTAATCCTTGTCCATACCCTTGTTGAACTTAGGGAGACACGATATAAGCCTGACCTTGGGGACTCTGGTTTTCAGATAGTACACCTGCCCTGTTAGTTTGTAAAGATTGTAAACCCAGTTGACATCATGGTGGGATAGGTTCACATTCATCCTTTCATTAAGGGCGTTTACATTACCTAAAATTCTAAACATATTGGGGCGCATTGGATGGGGGAAAGCCTATGAGCTATTAGATAACCTCTAGTAACTCTATCCATAGGGATTCTTATCCCTCCTTCTATAAAGGCAATCATGGGGATTACTACCTCTCCCTCCTGCCTCTTGGTATGACATTCCCTCTGTTTGCAATACCTAATGGAGACCCACGGTGGGATTCAATATTGAGCTTTAAAGCTCTCTATACCCTCTGGAGTGTCTACTAAGTAAGCGAATCTACCCATGTTTAAGAAAGGTTGAAGGTGGAAGGAAGGCAAGGAGAAATTAGGGGAGCCGAGGAAGAAAGGGCTCTAAATAAAGGAAAATAGAAGAGAAAATAAGTGAAAATACTGAAAACACTTACGGAAGGGGAGAAGGGCTCCTCGAACTAGTTCTTAAGATTTAAGAGTGCAAAAAGTGAAGCAAATGAAGTCTTCAGGCAGTATATGTATCAGAGGGAAAAGCGAGCGGGAGAATTCCCGCCCAAGCCCTAATAAAATCCTTGGTCATTGGATCTCCATCGTACCGTAGAACGTGGGGAACATGGAGCCGCAGAAATTAAATGCAGGCGCGTCTTGGATGCTAAAACGTCATGAGCGTGCTTCGGACAGTTGAAAACACACATGTACAGACAGAAGTGATGTATGAGAAGAGCAGAATAATTGTTGTAATATCGAAATCCTCCTTTCTAAGGAGCAAAATAGGAGAATTTTGAGGGGCCATTGTAGGGATGAGGGCTCAGGAGTGTATATTGGGCCGTAAGCCTTGTTTGAGGACATTTAGCAGTTTGAGGATAGGTAGGCTTTAGCGAAAAGGTACCAATAGGTGAGTTATGGAAGGATTCTGGCTCTAAAGGTTTGTTAAGGTTGTCTGAGGAGAAAGGCCTCCTCGGCTAAGTAGAGCAGAAATCAGAGGGTTTGGTCTGCCATCAAGAGCTACACTCTAGATGATTCTACTGGTAAGGATAAGCATCAGAAGGGAATAGGACAGAGGGAAGCTAAGAAATATCTAAGAGAAAGCTGTTACCACTACATTAAAGGCTCTGTAGCTAACTCTTTGGTCGCATTAATGTGAATGTGATACTTGAATAGTGATATTCAGCCTTACAACTATTCTCAAAGACTTCAGGAAGGTATTGATGGGACAAAGATGAAAGCCAGCAGCTTGATCTACACGTGAAGGGTTGAGATGAAGCAAACAGGGCAATATAAAGAAGAAAGACCCCAATTACATGGGGGGTATCTGAGAATCTGTAAAAAAAGACTTTAGCATTGAGAATTAGAATTGTAATCAAGCTTAAGAGGAATATATTCAAGAACTACTCTCCTTGGACTTTGCCGAGGAAGAATTTCCTTGCACAAAACTTGTTTTTCTATGTTTTCTTATCATCTTTAATCCATTGTGAGTGTTGTCAAAGCCATTGAAGCCTAGTTTTTAGCTCACTCTCTACAAATTCATTGTATTGGGCTCTTTGTGCCTTAATCCTTTTCTCTTTTGGGCTTAAGATCCAAAACTCACACCTACGGAAGCAATTCTATGGCCTAATGAAGGAGAGACAATATAATATGGTTCCTTTTGCCAATGCCAATAGAAACATTGTGGTCCACCAACATTTACAAAAAAATTGCATAATTGGCACTATTTGATTTGAACCATAGAATTGATTTTCGTTTCATAGGATGGTTGCCATTGCCAATAATCCATAAGCAAATTTTGGTTGGAAGGTTGTTCAGGGCAAGAATATTGGAGAGGTATTTTGGGATCATTCTTCGCCAATTTGTTGAAATCTTGGAAAGTTCTTGTGGTAACTTCTAGAGGATGGGTTTCCCTCTTGCAAACATTGATAGAAGGGACCGAGGTATATTCGGATCCTTAATTAAATCCTTCAGGACTCAAGAGTGTTATAATTTATCCAATTTATAAAGACAAATTAATTTTGAAGTTACCGACCAAAATCAAATTTATTAATGATTTATTGATTTTTTTTTTATAAATGATTTATGGATTAAATTGTCTGCCAATGTCTTCAGAAATTTTAATTATAAAATTTTCATTGCTATTATTGTTTTTTTCTTTTTGATAAGATTGTTATTGCCATTATAGGTTTAACTACAATTTCATCACAAAGATAAGTTAAAGCTAAATTAGCATGCAATACATGTTACATAGTAGATGAATCTAATATTTATGAACTGTATAAACTAAAAATTGTATCTTGCATCCTTAAAAACGTTATTCTGTAATGAATATTATATCTATATTTATGTACATATAAAAAGTTACTACATCCGTAAGAGTGATATGAATTTTTCATAGTTAAAAAAAAAATGCGTAACATATTATATATTATATATATGTATGTGTGGGGGACAAGGATCCAAATGGTTGACAAAGTTCATATGGAGGTAAACCTCGGGAAACGTAGATAGGTTATCCTCGAAAAGTATTCATTTAACTTGTACTTAGGCTGAATAGTCATAATGGGCGAGAACGCCAAGGGCACTTGCCTAACTTCGGAAGGTTGAGGGACAGAGTCCTAGGGAGCACGACGAAGTCTGAGGAGAGACAAAGATAACTTGGTGTTGAGCATAGAAAAGAAGAAATAGAAAGGACAAAGTGGCCATCCCCTCCACATTAAATGCATTGCAACCACTTAGTTGGCTACATTAATGGATAAATGACCTTGAATAGTGTCCTCAGCTAATACCCTAGTGTAAAAACCTTCTAGCAAAGTTTTGATGAGACAAGTATCGAGGAAGTCTGATCATGACCCTCCAAATGTAAGATCCAAATGCACCTTAGCTAAGATATATAAAGCCAAGAAGCACCTAGATCATGTGGAGAGAGAGAGAGAGAGAGAGAGAGAGAGAGAGAGAGAGAGAGAGAGAAATCATCCAATTGTAATATCCTCCTCGAACTAAATCCGTGGATGACCACTTAGCTGTTTCTAAGCTATTTGCAGTTGAATACTACACATATAATTCAGATACAATCCTCAATTTTTATTTTTTAATGGGTACTTAAAGGTTAGTTTTGCATCCCATCTCTAAAAATTAATTGTTTGAGTGCATAGTAATTGGAGTTGAGTGCATAGTAATTGGAGTTTTGCATCCCATCTCTAAAGGTTAGTTTTGCATCCCATTTCTAAGCTATTTGCAGTTGAGTGCATAGTAATTGTTTGAGCCCATGACCAAGGTAACCCATTGTACCCACTTTCCCCGAGGCTCATCAGGGCTCATTACTAAGGTAATCCCAGGAATCCTTCTTTCCTGCAGACTCGAAAACTATCTAAGGAGTAACCTTACTTTTAGCACGGGGCTACCCGTCGTTCACTTCTCAACCTAGTAATACGTCAAAGAAAACACAGTGCTCAATGTACAAGTCACCTCTGCATTAATGAGCTCCCCTCACCTAATGTCAGCAACATTAAATGTTGAATGACTGATGTAAACAACAAAAACACCTCAAATTTTTTTTTTTTTAATGATTAAGAAGTGGCAGGACAAGAGGCTGATGGGACAAGTATCCCCCAAATCCAACTAAGAGCAAGACAGCTGGATAATGAAGGGGTATAGCAATAAAAGGAGGAAGAGAGCAACAAGAGAGGGGTTCCTAAGAAAAAGAAAGGACTTGAGCAAGAACAAGAGAGAGAAAGAGAGCTAGAATTTTCACCTGTATTCTTCCTTTAGAAAGCCATTTTGTACCACGGGAACGTCATTTCTTCATATATAAATGCATGACTCAGTCTTTTCTTGCCTTAATCTATCAACTTAACCTTCCCATTGTGGATTTCTCCTTCCCATTAAACTGACAAACTCCTTTGGTCCAGGAATTTGATGTGAGTCGCTAGATCTAGTCCACAATACCAAAAGTCAAAGACATACATCTTTATTTACTTAATTTATGGATAATTTACTATAAATGGCATGCTAATGAATCTAGAAAACATTACCAATTTTCCGTTGTCCCATAAGTAGCACTACAAGTTTAGAAATCAACTAGTAATGTTAAAGGGCAATATGGTAGTAAACTTCTAAAAATTAGTATTGGCCTGATGATTTTGACCAAATCGCCAATTATGAGGTGCAACATCCACAAATTGCAACATTTTTCTATCACTAGTAGTTACTAGGAATGACAAGCTTTGCTGTACCAGTGGTGTGCCAGTCTGCCAATTTTGGCCCCAATTACACAACATTTGAATCCAAGAAGTATAAGAGCCCTTAATTTTGACATCAGAAACATCACCAGCACCTCTAACATTGTACGCCAATACAAGCAAAAAATATGGATTTCCCATTATCTGAAACCTAACCCCCCCATGCTTATGGGACTCGGCGATACTTAATAGGGATGATCCCAGCTGTATTATATCCAATTCTTGTGAACATGGGCATGGACAAGTCAAAGTGTCGGAGTGGGGGGTTGCACCAGTTTGCACTAGGGTGAGTGCTAGGAGGGCATAAATTGGTGGCGGTTACGATTATGGCAGTATTTCGTATGCACCAATGTGGAGCATTGACACATATGATTTCAAAACAAGCACCACAAGTGCCTCCATTGTTGAAGAGTGCAGTGCTTAGGGCTGTTGTCGCGAGGCCATAACCTTGTTCATAAAGATTTCCATATCCACAAGCTCCCCCTGCAAGTCATAACCCATCAATACTTGTTTTTACCCATTTGATGCTCGTAAAGAACTTTATGAAACAATTTTGAAAAATATATATATATATATATATATGGAGATTAAAATAAAACATTTTAAAGTACAAGAACAATTTTAAAACAAATATCAAAGGTTAATGACAAAATTTGAAATTTATCAAAGAAAAAATTAACATGACTTTTGGTTCTAACAATGAAAATCTTACATATTATATTAAAATGAAAGCTGAGAGAAAGTTTCATCAAGAATCCAGATTAGATTCTAATTGAACTCCAATTTTGTGCTAACTATTCTTTTACTTCTTTACTAATTTGAAAACAAATGTCTCTATCTTTTAAATGAGCTTCAATTTGTCGGAGAAGTCATTCCATCTCTCATTTTGTATCGTGTATGCTTACATGTAGATTCATATAAAAGGACTCAATCAAAAATTTATTATATGTAAAACTTATAATGTGTAATACAATAATACTTTCAACCTATTTAAAACCATTTTAAATACATTTAAAACTACTTCTAGCCCATTCTATTTAGATTTCATTTGAAACCACTTCTAATCTATTTAAAACAAATCTAGATTTTTGTACAAAAAATTATAATTATTTCAAATCTAAATTTCAATGAAAAATTATACCAAGTTCAAAAAATTGGTTGTACATATGTTATTTGAAAATGCACACCAAAAATAAATTTGTTGCATCACCTTAACAAAAATTAAGTTAAGAAGTATATATATAAATTTTTTTTTTCTGAAATTAAAAAAAAAAAAAAAATTGAACAACTTGCATGTTCTACCAATTAATAATTTTTAAGAGTGGCCAATATCTAAGAATGACCATCAATAGTGTTTAACTAGAGTAAAATTTTTAATATGTGTCTAATTATGTTTATTTTTTAAATTTATTTATACATATGCATGGGACAAAGTTATTTATAATGTCCAAAATAATTATGGAGAGTTAGTATGTGGCAGTAAAAGAAACTAGAAGTCTAAGACTTTGTTACAACTCACAAGAAACACAAAACAAATATTATGAGTAATTGCACTTCTCTCCCTTGAGATTTTGAAATTGAGACTTCATCCTAAACATGAAGGGAAAAATCACTCCCCTCCCTAGTTTGAAGAAAATAATACTTCTCCCTTCCACTAATTTTATTAATGAAGTACTCCAAATTTTTAAAAGATTCTCTTTATCTAAGTTTAACCAATAGAAATATCATATTATAAACTCAATACAATTTGGTGTATGTAAACAATTCAACTTAAATTGAAGATTGTGCTACATATTCAGCTGATATTATTAAAATTTGAATTGCAAAACATAGGTGCTTACTATCTTATTATGCTAAGGTTTGGTCACTTTTTAACCTTAGTTATTAAAATGTTGTTATTTTCATATGTGTGTGTGTTGCTCTCTAATTATATCTTAACAATCTCCTCCCTCCAAAATACATTTGCAAAAAAAGGTGATGAGTCTTGATTTTCTTTTAGTCACACCTTAGCGGCGCTTTGCATCAAAATTATGAGGTAAAACATGTTGCTTGAGTAGTCAAGGTTTTATTGTTCAAAAATGAGTTTGAAACTTCCAGAGTCAATTTTTTTTTTTTATTGGAACATCTGGCCGTAATCAAATGGTAGATTATCACACAATATTTTTAATATTAATTTAATAGAATTTGGTCAAATGATAGCCAATGGAGGATAGTATTTTTCTCCTTCAAGTTTAAGGTGGAATATTATTCCTCCAAACCTCAAGAAATGGAAGGGGAGTATAATTACCCCTATTTATTAAAATTGCACACTACTATTAAAATTTTTTAGGCTTATAGCTAAATTCCTTCCACCCTTAGTTATGACAGTGTGATTATACTTACGCATGGTTGCTCCACCACTCATGTCACCATAAAATGTTGCATGTGCATCAAACCAATTACTATTTATTTTCTCGCCAATAATGCTGCTTCTCCTGCACATGGCTATCACAAAAAGTGTCATGAATATTATGCATGTAAACAAATTTTGAGACCTAGCCATGACTATTGAATGCTAAAGCGAAACAGAAAGAGAAAGAGGAGAAAGACTACTGCATTGTTAAGCAAGGACAAGAAGCTGTTAATTATAGATGTGAAGGGAAACAAAATAAGGTTTAAAATTAATATGACATTAATTAATTCTTATAGCTATACAGCTCAACAATCGTCAGAATTAAAATAAGGAATTTATGACTGAGAAAAAATAATTAGTGAGAATTAATAATAATGACTTTCTGTCTTAAAAAATAATTAATGAAAGGAATCTTTTTAATTTTTTTGAGAGAAGAGGTATATTCTTTAAGAGTTTGACTTACCTCCGGTACTTTTTAACTAGAAACTCCATTTATTTTAATTAGAAACTACCATATCACCCACTAACTAAATAAAATGTGAAGATTAAAACTCACTACTGCTTGTTATTGTGTATTTAAAATAAAAGGATATCTCAGTTAAAAAAGATTTTTACAAACCCACTACCAATGCTAGAGATACAAACTTTTTTACAAACAATTTATAAACTGCTGATGTGGAACGTGATTATTGGTAAATAAAAAAGTGTTATAATGGTGGACCTAGATGAAAACCAATAAAAAGCTAGTCCCATTAATAGTTTGTAAAAATGTTGTAAAATAATTTGTAGTGTAGCATCACTCTACATTATAATGTACAAATTTGGCAAATATATAAGAGAAGTAGAGAGCCAACCAAAATTGGTAAAAACATTAAAGGAGGAAAGGAAAAAAGATAAAGGAGAATTTCCATTATAATGCACAAATTTGGCAAATATATACACAAGAAGTTTTTCCTGAATTTTTATATGAACAATTTTTGTTTTTAAGAAGAATATATGGACAAAGATTGGCTACAACTCCTACTAAAAAAACTATCATGACTACATATTTTGAAAATCTAATAGTTAGATTGCATGTTCTTTATATTCTTGACACACACGTTAAATTTTGTATTAATAATATGTTATTTACAATTCAATTCATAAACTTTTTTTTTTATACATTTTGACATATAAAAACTTTAAATTTGCACATTTTATTAATGACATAGTTATTGATCTTTGGTCTTTTGGAACTTTTTCAAGTATGGAGGATATAGAAACAAAGTGTAGTCCAATGATGAATTTGTCAAAATTCATGTCCATTAAAAATATATTAAGTGAAATTGTAGCCATCAACTATAAACTAATCTATTGCCAAACTTTATCCTCTATGTATCTATTGTTAGGCCACAAATGCGTAAACCCCTTGTGATAAATTAAATTGATTAATTAACCAAGTTATTAATTAATCAAGTTAACATGCAAATTTCGTGGTAGCACAAACAAATCACCAATAACTAAAGTATGCAGTGAAAAATAAATGACACGGTGATTTGTTTACGAATGGGGAAAACCTGACGGCAAAAACCCCACCGGGTGATTTAAGGTCACTATTTCTAAAACTCTACTATTATCACAACAAGCGGTTACAAGTAAAGAAATCCCAGTACCTTACCAACCTATAGTTGAACCCTTACCCCAATATCCAATTGGACTTGTTCTGTAGTGACAGTTTCTCCTTTTGATGCACGACTCCCAGTACGTGACTAACCAATTTGATGTGCGGATCCTAGTACGCGTCTTACTTCTTTGCACGAATCCCAGTACATGACTAACTCCACAGCAACCCTTTGATTGTTGTAGTTGGTTTGCAGCAGCTTCATATAGAAACACCAATAAGATCTTCAACGTTGGTGCAAGAGACTTTGCTTGGTTACAAAACCCAAAAACGTACAAGAAACGTAGTAAGAACTCTTTCTTCTGTAGGAGGAGGTTAGGATTTCAAAAAGAAAACCTTATAAAGCTTTCTAGGGTTAGGTATTTCTTTTTCCACCTCCTTTAAATAGGAGCTCAATGGGCTCTCCTATTCCAAATATGTTTACACAAACCTTGGGTTTTCCTAGTCTAATAAAAATTATACAAACCCATAAACAATTAGCCTTTTAGGGTAAAAACGTTGCTGGCTATAATCTGGCTCCCGTAAGCTCGATCGATCGAGACATCTGTCGAGCTTTAATGAATCTCGACAGATTGAGATTCTGTCGAGGAGGTATCGAGACCTGCAGTTTGCACTTTTCTTAAGCAGTTCTTGAGTAATCTTCATGTCTTCAATTTAACCACTTGTAATGATCATCTTGAACCTACTTAGATTTACCCAAATACAAGTAAAATGCGTTTTGTTAAAGGATATGCCAATTACATAAAAATATGTCCCTAACAATCTCCCCTTTTGGCAATCCATGACAAAACCACAAGAGTACATTGAATATCCTAGAATACATTCTACTCAAGAATAAATAAGCCTAGTCTAAAAGATTTGAACCTTGGAAGTTGCTGCAAGAAGAAGGTTCGGAAACTTGACTTGGCTTTAACTTGTCTTTCCTGAAAGGCACTAAACAAAACACATCAAGGTACCATGTGGAAAATAATGACAAGTTAAATAAACAAGAAACATGTGTATAAATAGAGAAAAGAAATAACACATGTGAGATAAAGAGTGAAACACATACATCATCACATATACCACTTGATAAGCATCATGTATGTAAAAATGGTTACAAAACCAAAAGATACACAACACAAAAATATATCAATATCAATGTGTATCAAACTAACTCTCCCCCTAAGTTAGTTACAAAAAACTTCCTCCCTTTAACATGAAGTTCTCCCCCTAAGTCTATTACTTCCCTTGAGGAATAACATACAAAACTCAAATTTCTCCCCCTTTTTGACATGATTGACAAAGGGTATAAAAAGCCAAAAGACTTGACCGGAGAAAGATAGAAAAAAGATATAAAGGGAACGAGGAGAACAAGGAACCATATATCTACAAGAAAGATAAACAAGATGCTATGCACACAAAGGGAAAAATATGCAAAACAAAGAAAGATGAAATGCATATAAGGGTATCTCGATCGATCGGGAGGTGTCGAGAAACTATCGAGCCAACCTTGATGGATCGAGAAGGTGTCAAGGATCTATCGAGCAGACAAAAAGTTTCTCGATCGATCCACCTAGCTATCGAGAGGTGTCGAGATTGCGATAAGATGCAACTGAAGATCTCGACAGATAAGCCAGGTATTGAGAAGTGTCGAGAAGGCGTCAAGATGGCTTAAAAGCAGTTTTTTCAAGAAAAGAAAACACAGATGTGAAAGCAATCAAGCATGCAACTCAACCAAAGATCCAAACAACACATTAAGCTCTCAAAATCATCTCTCAACAACAATTGTAAGCATATGGATCCCAAAACACACACACACACTAAACAGGTCTAACCAATTTTATATTTCAAAAATAAGTCAAGACAGTTTAATGAGCATACATTAACGCATGTAAACCTTGTGATGGCCAAATCACATTGTACCTGCACATGTATCAAAAGTAGCAAAGAATATTGCGTGTTGTGTGTGAAAAACATCACAAGATTGCATAAGTGTCTCAAAGTTGTGACGATTTGAGATATGAGAAAATCACTTTAACTCACACACAATCATAACTGTTTGATGGGAACTATCACCTTCGAGGTACATCTTATAACTCCCACATCTCCTAGAAAACACGCTTGCAATCATATTTTTAAAGCATTTTGTTCTTTTTGCTTTTATTTTTTGCATATTATCTTTTATTAAGCATATCATGCACGGGCATATAAGAGAAAGAAAAAAAATATCCAATTATGTTAAGCTATTGACATTGCACTTTTGCTATGCCGAAACATACAGATGTCATATCATGATTGGCAGGTAACAGTGGTGAGATGGTTATTTATGCCTTTTTCTTAGGATTTTCTAGTCCTACCTATCAAAAAGAGTGATACGAGTGTTAAGTACAAGAGATCACCTAACCTTACTCATCACAAAAAAAGAACTACAAAACTCACTTGCTTAGTTATGCATAAGAATGCTCATCTAAGCTACAAGAGATACAAAGTTTAGAAAACTCTGTTTCAATGGTCATTTTAATGTTCACAAGAACTAATGTACACAAACACACACTGTTTTTGTATTTTTTTTTTTTTATTTTGAAAACAAAACAAATAAAAATTAAACAACCAAGCAAAAATAGACAAACAACATGAAAACATGACAAAAGATGCAAATGCATGAAAACATAATAGAAGGATGCAGATGCATGATAGCATGATTCCAAAAGCAGATAAGAAATCAAGTAAAGAGAGTCCTACTTAAGATAGAAAGAATTAAAGTAGAGGACAAACAGAAAAAACAATTAAGTCTTAAACTCCTTTCTCACCCACACAGCACGAGTCTTTGGCTATGAAGATGAAAATGCACGTGTCCTAGTATGACTACTAAAGGACATAGAAGAATTAAAATTCTTCTAAAGTTGAGTTAAAAAGCTCAAGGTTTTTAATAACTCTCCAAACAAAGGTGTAGGTCCTTGAGAGAAAACCTGTGGCTGTTTGGACAATTGCTTATGAGGAGACAACGTAAAGCAATTAGGACGAATATGTCCAGAAACACCACAATAGTGACAAACATGAGCAGTTTTAAAACTACTCGGCTTCCCAAAAGGAGATCTAACCTTAAAGGTTGACAGAGTCCTCAACTTAGGACAATTTGGCCTAATATGACCAACAATGTGACAATGATGACAAGTAAGGACAAAAACAGATTTATCATTCAACGTATAAGGAGTTTTAGACATAGGTTTAGAAACTTTAGCGTTAACATCAGATTGTTTATCTTTGTCTATTCTAGCAATATTAGCCTTCAACTCTTCATTATTCCTTTTAAATGGGGGAATATAAAAATCTTTTTCTTTTGAGTTAGGCTCAACAACAAGTTTGGCACTAGTTAATTTTTCAATTTCAGTTTTAAATTCAACTAGTTGCTCTTCCAAACTCTTAATTTTGTCCACCTGAGATGAAATTTGATTTTTAAAATTCTCATTCAAATTAGTGGCTTCATCTAATTTTGCAATCAAATCATCTTTTTCAAGCTTGACCTTTTTAAATTTAGCTTTTAATTTTGTAGAACACTCAAGAGATTTCATACAAAAATTATAAAGCTTGCAATAGGCATCATGAATATCATCATCATCATTCAGCACAAGATCATGCAAATCAAAATAATCAAGAGTTTCCATGACAACAGGGGTCAATGGATCACACATCAAAGATTAAAACCTAATCAGAGTGTGCCTGCTCTGATACCACTTGTTAGGCCACAAATGCGTAGACTCCTTGTGATAAATTAAATTGATTAATTAGCCAAGTTATTAATCAATCAAGTTAACATGCAAATTTCGTGGTAGCACAAACAAATCACCAATAACTAAAGTATGCAGCGGAAAATAAATGATACGATGATTTGTTTACGAATGGGAAAAACCTGACGACAAAAACCCCATCGGATGATTTAAGGTCACCACTTCCGAAACTCCACTATTATCACAACAAACGATTACAAGTAAAGGAATCCCAGTACCTTACCAACCTACAGTTGAACCCTTACCTCAATACCCAATTGGACTTGTTCTATAGTGACAGTTTCTCCTTTTGATGCACGGCTCCTAGTACGTGACTAACCAATTTGATGCGCGGATCCCAGTACACGGCTTACTCCTTTGCACGAATTCCAGTACGTGACTAACTCCACAGCAACCCTTTGATTGCTGTAGTTGATTTGCAGCAACTTCACATAGAAACACCAATAAGATCTTCAATGTTGGTGCAAGAGACTTTGCTTGGTTACAAAACCCAAAGGCGTACAAGAAATGCAGCAAGAACTCTTTCTTCTATAAGAGGAGGCTAGGGTTTCAAAAAGAAAACCTTATGAAGCTCTCTAGGGTTAGGTTTTTCTTTTTCCACTTCCTTTAAATAGGAGCTTAATGGGCTCTTCTATTCTAAATAGGTTTACACAAACCTTGGGCTTTCCTAGTCCAATAAGAATTATACAAACCTATAAACAATTAACCTTTTAGTGTAAAAACGTTGCTGGTTATAATCTGACTCCCGTAAGCTCGATCGATCAAGACATCTGTCGAGCTTTAATGAATCTCAACAGATCGAGATTCTGTCGAAGAGGTATCGAGACCTGCAGTTTGCACTTTTCTTGAGCAGTTTTTGAGTAATCTTTATGTCTTCAATTTAACCACTTGTAATGATCATCTTGAACCTACTTAGATTTACCCAAATAAAAGTAAAGTGCGTTTTGGCAAAGGATATGCCAATCACATAAAAATATGTCCCCAACATCTATTTATATTATATATCTATATCTATATGATAACATGTTTCTATATAAATAAAAATAAAAATAAAAAACTAGGTAGACATGTTAGTGGTTTTTCAGTATCACATATCAATAATGTACTTATAGTCGACTATGACAATTTTCAGTTTATTGAGAAGTGTCTTTCTTTCTTCTCAAAAAGCAATTTTTTTGAAAAAAATTACACTTTAAAAACCAAAAAAGGTCTATAAAAAAATCAAGCTTTGTTGAGCATTAAATGTTTAAGTTCAGCTCAACAACAAATATAAAATATTTAAGTTTGGCTTGATCTTGAACTAAGCTTTCAAACTCTGTTTGAACTTGAGCTTCTCAGATAGCTAGTCTAAAAGCTTGGGTTCGGTTTGGTTTGACTTAATTTATTAGTTAACTTGGTGCGGTAGTCACTCCACAAGTATAAATACTTGTGGGGTATGGTGGCCAAGGGTCGAGATTCAAGTCTCTAGGAGGGAATTTCACACATATATATACTTAGATTAAGTTAAAGTAAAAATTCTATCTTATATAAAAAATAAAAAATAAATAAAAAAAGTTTTTGAACTTGAGATACAATACAAGTATATTATAAAGCCCATTTGATTTAAACATGTGACACCAACTCTCAATTAATTCTAAAAAAAAAAAAAAAAACTCAATTAATTCTCTCCTTAAAAAAAAAAACTTTCAATTAATTTTTTTATTTTTTTGAGAAAAAATCCCAATTAATTAAAACCTTAGTAAGATATTGGTTTATATTTCAAGCTCATACAAGTCTTATTACTAAGCCCATGAACCAGCCTAACCTTTACTTGTTTTATAGCATGCCCAACTCAAGCCTCTACAAATCCTAACCTTGTTGCGGCACTTGGATGGCCAGTTCAGCTGCTAATCAATCGGTGCCAAAACGCAAAAGAATGAAACTCTCTCCGGACAAAGACATAGCGGTTGGCAGTACTGACAGAATTAGCAATCTATTGTACTCTCTTCTCTGCCACATCCTTTGTTTTCTTCCAACCAGTGCTGGCTGAAGCTATAGGCAATTTAGGCCCCCACCTAAGGTCCCCACTTGTAAGAGGAGCCCCCAATAATAATAATAATAATAATAATAATATATTATATAATATTAGTTTTTTATCTTAAAAAAAAAAGAAGCCAGTTTCTCACAAACCAAGCTGAAGTGACATGAACAGTAATCCTATCACCATCCCCAAATCTTTAGCTTGTAGTTCTCATCTGAAATGAAAAAAAAAAAAAAAAAAAGGCCCATTTCTCTGAAGTGACATGAAGGCTAATCCCATCACTAAATATTTAGCTTGCAATATAAAAGATTACAAAAGGCAGTAGCTTGCAGAAGAAAAGATTCCAAAACGCAGAAAATTGAAAGAATAGACAAATAAGAAAAGGTAGAAAAAAAAATAGAAGAAAAAAAAAACACTCTTCACTCTCTGACTCTCTCCTTCTTCATTCATTCTAAAAAAAAAAACACTCTTTTTAGTTGGCTTACTCATCAATTGGTGTTAGCAATAGACTTGGTGTGTTCACAGATCTTCATTTCAGGTTCGTTTCTTGTTTTCTCTTCCTTTGCCTCTTTCGACTTCAAGGTTTGCCGTTTGTTGTTGGGTGTTTGGATTTTTATTTTTTATTTTTTGAAGAGGAGTTTGCTGTTACGATGCTGCCTGCTGGGTTTTTTTTCTTCTTTTTGGCCAAACTCTACTTGTACTCTTTACTTTTTTGTTTTTTTGGTTTGTTCTCTTAAATTTAGATTTCTCTAGAAGATTAGAAGGCTAAAGAAACAGAATTGGTCATTGGTCAATGGACCCACTTAAAGAGTTATAAACTATATCCACACATCTTAGTCTTACATGTTTTGTTTAAATTTCTCTAGAAGTCTTAGTCTTACACGTTTTGTTTTTTTTTTTTTTTTTTTTTTTTTTTTTTTTTTTTTTTTTTAAGAAATCAAATTTAGTGAAATGGAGCAATGGAGGGATAGTGGCTGGCCTTAGTCTTAGTGGATCAAGTTGAGTCCTTTCTAAAAAAAAAAGGTTTACTACCACAAAAAAAAAAAAAAAAATATTGATAACAAAATTATAAATTTAGAAAAATTTACTTTGTATTAATATTAATTTTAATTTTTTGTGCAGGTTTAAAGTGTAAAGTAATTATATTAAGTAAAGCTACAATTGTGCTTTTGATAAACCAAGTTCTATTGTTTTATACCTTAAACTTATATTATTCTAGTTAAATTGTAATTTTTTAATTATAAATTGTGTTTCATTTATTCATAAATAGTTTTTTATTACAAATATCTACTAGAAAATATTCATCTAGATATGAAAAACTAAAAAAAAGAAGACAAAGAGAAGAACTGATTGAATCCCAAAAAGGAGCTATGGACAAATTTATTACTAGTAAAAAACAAAATCTTGCAAAAAATTTGAGTGAAAGTTTCAGAAATGAACAAGAAATTTATCAAAAATAGTTAGAAGATAATGAAAATGTACAACAAAATGATAATAATGAAAATATATAAATTTATAATTAAATATAATAAAAGGCCCCGTTTAAAGCTTTCGCCTAGGGCTCCCAAATTTGTTGAGCCGGCCCTACTTCCAACCAACGAAGCCACCATCACAAGCATTTTTTCGAGAGGTGGAAGCCCCTCTGGACTCTCGTCCCAAAAATCGATCTCCAAGATGCATCCACCAGAGGCCACAGTGTTTGATTGGATCAAGCTAAAATGCTAGAGTGAGCAGCTTTTATCAAACTGTTGGCCTAAAAACAAGTAGCGATGTTGGCAGGTTAGCATGGTGTTTCTTAGCCCACTATCAAACTGTTGGCCTAATTAACAATGGGACGGTTAGGAGTTGATGTGACCAGGGATGGCGTCGTATGGAGCCGTGGTTCAATAACTAATAGGACACGGTGCTTGGACTCAAAGGTATTTATGTTGAACTAAGATTTACATTGGAAAAGTGTTCAAATAGAACCAATTCTATGGCCTAATGGAGGAGAGACAATATATATAACACATAAAATCTTGGCTGTGGACAGGGCTGATTGTCTTAGGAGAAGAGAGGGAGACGAGTTGTGATGTGGTGAGTGTAGAGGATGAATGGTGTTATGGAATTCTCTGGTGGCTGCTGCTAAATTTGTGTTGTAACTTTCATCTATGCAATCAAGGCACCAAAAAATGCTTGGTTGGTTCCTTTTGCCAATGCCAATGGCAACCTTGTGGTAAACCAACATTTACAAAAGATTGCATACTTGGCACTATTTGATTTGAACCATTAGAATTGATTTTCGTTTCACTTGATGGTTGCCATTGCCAATAATCCAAAGCAAATTTTGATTGGATGGTAGCTCAGGGTAAGAATATTGGAGAGGTATTTTGGGATCATTTTTTGTCAATTTGTTGAAAACTTGGAAGGTTCTTGTGGTAAGTGGTAACTTCTACAGTGTGGATTTCCCTCTTGAAAACAATGATAATTTTGAAGGTGCAGACTAAAATCAAATTTAGCAATGATTTACGGTTTTTTTTTTTTTTTTTTTTTTATAATTAAGTGATTTATGGATTTAATTGTCTACCAATGTCTTAAGAAATTTTAGTTATAAAATTTTCATTGCTATATTATTATTATTATTTTGATAAGATTGATGTTGCCATTATAGGTTTAACTACAATTTTGTCACAAAATGAAATCAAAGCTAAATTAGCATGCAATACATATTACATGGCAGATTTTTTTTTTTTTTTTTGGGGGAGAAAAATTACATGGTAGATGAATCTAACATTGATGAACGGTAAAAACTAAGAAGTACTGTATCTTGCATCCGAATAAACGTTATTCTGTAATAAATATTATATCTATATATATTTATGTATATAAAAAGTTACGTCATCCCTAAGAGTAATATCAATTTTTGATAGTGAAGAAAATATGCGTAACATATTGTATAGTGTGTGTCTATATATGTGTGTGTGTGTATGCTTTTAAGAAAAATAAAAAACAAACAAACAAACCTCTCATTTACTTATGAAACAAAAATATTTTAAAACTAGCCTCTATGCACGCATATTACGTATGCTCAGAAGCTATTCTTTTTTCTTTTCTTTTTTTCTCTATGGGTCAAAACTTTAAATGTATACTAATTCGGGGTTGATGCATTTTTCAATCACCAAAATTCCTAAGAGGGTGATAAAATATTAAGATGTAGCACAAAAATTTTACTTCATACCCAAATGTATAAATCTCATCAAACCCAAGGAAATGATGTGATTAGAAATTGTGTCAACTCCAAAATAGTATATATGAACAGTTGTCCTTTAGAAAATAAAATAAAATAAAAGAGTCTTTAAACATGTGCAGCACACATGCATATAGGCTAGTAGGAACATGGTTATCCTTCAAAAACTTAACATCATCATATTTTTATTCGGCCCCCAAATATCTTTGGGTTCCAAACATCAAAAATAGTGGTCATGTTCCAAACATAATTCCCTACTTTTGACACTTTGTTACACCTCTATTTCACAACTTCATACAAAGTAAGGTGGGAAAAGAAAGACAAGGTAAGAATTTTGAGCAATATAATTAAAAAGCTTCAGGCCTGCGGCTTTGATATTTTTACTTAATTAATCCTTGTTCATTAGTACTATACAATAAAAGATTATGAATATAAGGAAAAATAAGATGAAAACTATTGTTTTATTATATTCTAGTCTATAGCCTACTATTGCAAGTTGTAGCTTAAAATCTAAAGAAGTACAAATAAATTTTTTTTTTTTTTTTTTTGAGAGTTTCAACCTATCCGTATGCTTCTGATGATAACTCTTTATCATCAGACCAAGACACCAATCAGTTTTTGGTATAGGCAGGGATTGAACTCCATATTTCTTATGCAACTATCAAAGACTACCAATTAAGCTAATTAGAACCCGCAAGTACAAATAATTTGGTTACATGCAAGTAGATCTTTGTCCACCCTTTTTTTTTTTTTTTTTAATCTTTTTGGACAGGTTTTATCCTCATTAATTTATGATGTTTTCTTTGGTTTATATTTATTATTTAAGAGAAGTGATATAATGATATGATAACTAATACAAACATCAACTTAAAGAAATTTCCTTAACTTAAAGCAAGTCAATCATTCAAGGAAATAAAGAAGGCATATCCATCAACCTTACAATTTAAGTACAAAACTCTCGCACACTTTTTTTTTAATTGAAATCTCAATACTCTTATAACTTCATACAATAACTAATACAACAAAAAGATAATAATGTCAAGGTACAGACATCACACATCTACAGCCCCAAAACTGAGCACACAGAACTCAGTCATTAACTAACATGAAAATTATTCTAATTTTTTCAAAGATTTTTACTCTAAACAACTTATATAAAAGAAATAGTGATATAATACTTTTGAGATCGCCCTCAATCCATTAATAAGCTCTTAAAAAATTTTCATTGTACTAGCCATTCACCATGAACTTCATACTACATTTGCCCCAAAGCTGACATCGGTGATATCAAGAAGATTTATTAAAAAAATATATAGAACATGTTATCAACTATATTTCTTTTTCCAAGTAAATTAAATTCTTAAAGATATTTGTAAAGTGATAGAAGGAAAACTTACCTAAATAAAGGGAAGTTGAAGAATGCACTTAGATTTGGGTTTTGGAGTTAGACTAGATTGGAAATAAGGTAGAATAAATATAGAGAGATAGGTAACTAACTTTTTCAATTATCTTAATGGTTGTGGTGGGCCTTATGTGACTTTGGGCTGGGCTGCCTCTTGCTGTAATGGACCCAAGTATTCTGGATAAGAAAGTTGGGACCGGCCCAACTACAACTCACTTTGGCCCGGCTTTTGCCCAAACTATGCCTTGTTTGCCTAAACTTTAGTCACATACCCATGGCAGGCGAAGTTGCCGCAGAAAAAGTTATGGCAAAATGGGTGCAACAAAAAACAATAATAAGCAAGATATACTATTGTTAGGCAAACTAAGTAGGCAATTTTTCATTAAAATAAGGGAAAAGAACAAGTTGTAAGTATAATAATAAAGGTTGGAGGAAAAAACGATATTAGTAAAGTCAGAGACAGAAGATGACTAGTTTGCCACATTCAGTTTTGTTACGGGACTATGGCCAAGGACAGAACCATTTCCTCAATGTGGGTAACCTCGCAAGAAGATCCTGCCGTGAAAATTACACACTTTGAGGGAACGGACCTGAATGGCTTGTACCCAAACGGATTCTTTTTCTTTAGCAGAAGGTAGGCTTTGAGAAGGATAGAAGGGAACAAAACCTATTGGTGCATGCCTATCATTCTACTATCTCTCACTCTTTCTTTAACTCTCTGTTTATTTTCCTCCGTTTCACTATTTCAATTTTTCCTTTTGTTTTCTTTCTTTCTTTTGTGTTTTTTTGTGCAATGTGATGGTGATCACTCTTGTGGTGATTGCTACTGTTGCCAACATCCCTACTGTGCGCGGCAAAGGCTCTTTATATACTGCCTGTCACAACTGTTTTTCACAATCTTGCCCCTTAACAACCTTTGTCTGGTCTGGGTGTCCTTGCCGACCACCACTGTTTTGTCAACTGCCTAACCACTACCACTTACCTATACTAGCTGTCACTCTCCATTACCAGATAAAGAAGACTATTTTGTTTGCTCACTCACCATGGCATTCTAATCTGCCATGCTGTGGATGTTCTTTCTTCCTATCTCTCATGCAAAGCACCTAGTGATTCTAGCTCATCCTCCTTCTTTTGAGTGATATGTCATCCCAGCAAGACATTTCTCCCAAAAGAGCTTAAACGGAAACCCTAGAATAGGCTTCCCTTTCTCCCCACCACTAGACCATACCTTCTCTTACCTTTGACCCATAACCTACCACTCATGTATTGCTTGGTACAGGCTAGTAGTGTCTAGGTCTTGCACATGCTCCACTTCCTGTGTACGTCCAAAACTTGTCCGCTATTCATACGTTTTCCGTGGTCTGGGGCTCGCCTGTGCACTTTGCCGGCCATCCTTGACCTCTTATAGCGTGAACTGTCCTCTTGAGTTTCCTTCTCTATTGGCCTGTTTCTTTTCAATGGCTGGGCCTTACTTGGGCTTTTCTCCTTTTAGTCCATTCCTTGCTCTACTAGTAGCCTTGTTGCAATTCCTGCCACACCACTCTACTATTTTTGCCACGGTGTTATTTGACCCGTGTCTGCTGGGCCTGTTTGGGCCTGCTGCTCATCCTTCTTTCAATGACTCCGTAAGGTCATTCATTCTACTTTTAGGCTTTCTTAGCCCGTTGCATTGCTTGTGAGCTCTTTTGTCCCATATCTTTCTCCTTGGGTATCCTTGGTCCATTTGCTTTCCTTGGGCATCCACGACTTATTTCCTAATTCTGCATTCTCATGGGCACTTTGCTAACTGTTTTGGGCTTCCTTGGCCTAAGTACTTTATCCTTCATTCTTGGGTCTCATGGGCTTTTCATCTAACAATTTCTTTCTTACTTCCTTACTTCGGGCCTGCTGTGGCCCATTCTTGCTTTTCTTCATTACCTAATGCGCATGGGTTTACTACTTCCTCTTTTGAGCTCCTCTGAGCTTATTTGCTTTTCTCAAGACCCATTTATTTATTTTATGGGCTTATGATCTATTATTCCCACTATTGATGGTTCTTTCCTATCAATCCACTAACTCTCTTTTTTTCCATATTGTTGGGCTTCTTCTTGCTGCCGGGCTTTCAAAAATGAGCATCAACAATGGTAATAGAAGGTTTCTTTACAACTTTTAATGAGAAAACATAATAGATTTCGTACGTCAATATCAATATTTAAGTGTAATATCTGACCTTAGATGAGATTATGCCAAAAACTAATCAGGAAAAACTTAACAGAGAAATAAATCCATGCCCAAAACAAAAAAACAAACAGACTTGATTAGTAAATCAAGTAGCAAATTGATTTTCTATTCAAGTTATGCATTGATTTTTTTTTTCTTTTGATCGTAAAGAGTTCAGCATTAATCTTTGATGAAATGCATAACTCCCCACCAAAAAAAAGGTAAAATATCATTTTTGTTCCTAAACTTTTACAAAAGTTCATTTTTTGTCCTTAAACTTTTAAAAGTTTTTTTTTTTGTCTCGAAACTTTGCAAAAAATTATATTTTTCATCCTTTTGTCTATATCCATTAGTTTATATTCTTCATGGCTTAACAAAGTATTGATGTGATATTTGACTTGGACTAAACTAAGAGCAATGTTAGGGACACAAAAATTTTCACAACTTTTACCACAACTCGTCATGTAGCGAATTAAGAGTGGTGGAGGTGTGGACCCACCATTTGACCTCTACCATTCACAGCTTGCCGTGTGACAAGTTGTGACAATAATTTTGAGATTTTTTGTGTCCCTACATTTTCCTTAAACTAATTTATTTTTTAAATTATAAACATGTGGCACACAATGATTGGAACACATAGATTTAAACTTTCAGTGAGACAAAATTACCCCTACACCCACACTTCCCAATCCAAACAACCCAGTTTCCAGAATCCCTAAATTTGAAAGGATAAACCCCAGGTCCCCAATGCCATAGTCGTTATGTCAATTTGCTCAAAAGCATCAATAGATCTCCTTATTACCTCATCATCATTATTATCTTGACTTTAAATAATCATCATCTTTATCTTATTTACCACACCACTACCAGTACGGGGTACTCTAGTGAAGATTTATTGAGCAAAACAATGAAGACAATTCCTTTTCTTATTCGAAAGTCTTCTCTTCTGTGTATAACAGGAATGCTCTAACTCTTTGTGTTGCTTTAGTACGTGCTAGCTTCAACAGCGGAGGGAGTCTATCTTTGAACTCTTCATCGTGGGTTAGGGTCGTCGATTGAGGCCAATGGGACTATGGTGTTGGGAGACCTAGGGTTCATCATTTCATATTTGGGGATTTTGAGATTGGGCTGTTTGGATCAAGTTGTGTTAGGTGTGACGGTAATTTTGTCCCACTGGAAATTTTAATCCACGTGTGCCAATCATTGTGTGCCACGTGTTTTAATTTAAAAAATAAATTAGTTTAGTTCAAGTATGCCATACCGACAGATGCTACGTCCACAACATTCTTACAACAAATCACAAGTAGTTAGTTGTTATTAGTTCAAATTTGAATTTAACACCAAGATGACTTTTTTGCTCCAACAATAACAACCAATAATAACCTACCACTTAAAATTTGTTATAAAAATATTGTGTACATATCAGTTCTCATACCATACTAGCACTCCGTTAAGCCACACAAGACATAAACTAAAGGATATAGGTAGAAGGATGAAAAGTATAACGTTTTGTAAAGTTTAGGGATGAAAAACAAACTTTTGAATGTTTGGGGATGAAAAACAAACTTTTGTAAAAATTTAGGTACGAAAATGATATTTTACCCAAAAAAGAAAAAAAAAAGAAAAAGAAGTAAAGCTTAAACTATCTTAATGTTTATAAGCATATTAGTCAAAAACTAAAACTTGGTATGGACCAATGTAGATTTTTCAAGGGCATATAAACCCCCATTAAACTAACGACTCCTTTGGCCCATGAATTTGCCGTGAGTCACTAGATCAACGTCCACAATACCCAAAGTCAAAGACATACATCCTTATTTACTTAATTTATGGATAATTTACTACAAATGGCATGCTAATGAATCCAGACAACATTGCCAATTTGCCATTGTCCCATAAGTAGTATTTCAAGCTTAGAAATCACCAAGTAATGTTGAAGGGCAATATGGTAGTAAATTTCTAGAAATTAATACCGGCCTGATAATTTTGACCAAATCGCCAATTACGAGGTGCAACATTCACAAACTTCAACTTTTTTCCATCACTAGTAGTCACTAGGAATGACAAGCTTTGCCCTACCAATGGTGTGCTAGTTTGCCAATTTTGGCCCCAGTTGCGCGACATTTGAATCCAAGCGGTACTAGAGCCCTTAATTTTGACATTAGAAACATCACCAGCACCTCCAACATTGTACAACAATACAAGCAAAAAATATGGATTTCCCATTATCTGAAACCTAACCCCCCCATGCTTTTTGCATGGGACTCGACGATACTTAACAGCGATGATCCCAGCTTTATATTGTGCAATTCTTGTGAACATGGGCATGGACAAGTCAAAGTGTTGACGTGGGGGGTTGCACCAATTTGCACTAGGGTCAGTGCTAGGAGGGCAAAAATTGGTGGCAGTGACGATTATGGCAGTATTTCGTATGCACCATTGAGGATCATTAACACATATGATCTCAAAGCAAGCCCCACAAGTGCCTCCATTGTTGAAAAGTGCAGTGCTTAGGGCTGTTGTCGCGAGGCCATAACCTTGTTCGAAAAGATTACCATACCCACAAGCTCCCCCTGTCACATAAAGTTCACCTTAATTAGAAATTATAATCTTAACAAGTAATACTCATAAGTCATAACCCATCAACATTTTCTTTTACCCATTTGATGCTGATAAAGAACTTTATGAAACAATTTTGAAATATATATGGAGATTAAAAATAAAACATTTAAAGTACAAGAACAATTTTTAAACAAATATCCAAGGTTAATGACAAAATTTGAAATTTATCAAAAAAAAAAAATTAACATGACTTTTTGTTCTAACTATGAAAATCATACATAATATATTAAAATGAAAGCTGAGAGAAAGTTTCATCAAGTATCAAGATTAGATTCTAATTGAACTCCAATTTTGTGCTAAGTGTTCTTTTACTTGTCTACTAATTTGAAAAAATATGTCTCTATCTTTTAAATGAGCTTCGATTTGTCTGAGAAGTCATTCCATCTCTCATTTTGTATTGTGTATGCTTACATGTAGATTCATATAAAAGGACTCAATTAAAAATTTATTATATGTAAAACTTAGAATGTGTAATACAATAATACTTTCAACCTATTTAAATACATTTAAAACTACTTCTAGCCCATTCTATTTAGATTTCATTTGAAACCACTTCTAATCTTTTTTTGTTTTTTTTTAAATCTAGATTTTGTACAAAAAATTCTAATGAATTCAAATCTAAATTTCAATGAAAAATTATACCATGTTCAAAAAATTGGTTGTACATATCTTATTTCAAAATGCACACATAAAATAAATTTGTTGCATCACCATAACAAAAATTAAGTTAACAAGTATAAAATTTTATGTTTTTTCTGAAAGTAAAAAAAAAAAAAAAAAAAGAACAACTTGCATGTTCTACCAATTAATACTTTTTAAGAGTGGACAATATCTAAGAATGACCATCAATAGTGTTTAACTAGTGTAAAATTTTTAATATTTGTCTAATTATGTTTATTTTTTAAATGTATTTATACATGTGCATGGGATAAAGTTATTTATAATGTCAAAAACAATTATGGAGAGTCAATATGTGGTAGTAAAAGCAACTATAAGTCTAAGACTTTGTTACAACTCACAAGAACCACAAAACAAATATTATGATTAATTACACTTCCCTCTCTTGAGGTTTTGAAATTGAGACTTCAGCCTAAACATGAAGGGAAAAAACACTTCCCTCCCTAGTTTGAAGAAAATAAT
Source organism: Castanopsis chinensis (assembly GCA_032878915.1). NCBI lineage: Eukaryota > Viridiplantae > Streptophyta > Magnoliopsida > Fagales > Fagaceae > Castanopsis > Castanopsis chinensis. Next base: position 2,004,985 of record JAVQMG010000089.1, read on the forward strand.
ACTTTTTCCTTCCACTAATTTTATTAATGAAGTATTCCAAATTTTTAAAAGATTCTCTTTATCTAAGTTTAACCAATAAAGTTTCTCAAGAAAAAAAAAAAAAAAAAGGTTTAACCATTAACAAGATCATATTTTAAACTCAATACAATTTGGTGTATGTAAACAATTCGACTTAAATTGAAGATTGTGCTACATATTCAGCTGATATTATTCAAATTTGAATTGTAAAACATAGGTGCTTACTATCTTATTATGCTATGGTGTGGTTGCTTTTTAACCTTATTTAGAAAAATGTTGTTATTTTCATGTGTGTGTATTGCTCCCTAAATATATCTTAACAATCTCCTCCCCCCAAAACATTCGCAAAAAAAAGGTGATGAGTCTTGTTTTATTTTAGTCACACCTTAGTGGTGCCATGCCTCAAAATTATGAGGTAAAACATGTTGCTTAAGCATTCAAGGTTTTATTGTTGAAAAATGAGTTTGAAACTTCCAGGGTCAATTTTTTTTTGGAAAATCTGCCCGTATTCAAAGGGTATATTATTACACAACATTTTCAACATTAATTTAACAAAATTTGGTCAAATGATAGTCAATGGAGGAAAGTATTTTTCTCCTTCAAGTTTTTGGTGGAGCGTTATTCCCCCAAATCTCAAGGCATCGAATGGAAGTATAATTACCCCTATATATTAAAATTGTACACAACTATTAAAATTTTTTAGGCTTATAGCTAAATTCCTTCCATCCTTAGTTATGACAGTGTGATTATACTTACGCATGGTTGCTCCACCACGCATGTCACCATAGAATGTTGCATGCGCATCAAACCAATTACTATTTATTTTCTCGCCAATAATGCTGCTTCTCCTGCTCATGGCTATCACAAAAAGAGTAATGAATATTATGCATGTAAACAAATTTTGAGAACTAGCCATGACTATTGACTGCTAAGGAGAAATAGAAAGAGAAAGAGGAGAGAGACTACTGCATTGCTAAGTAAAGACAAGAAGCTGGTAATTATAGGTGTGAAGGGAAATTAACAAATAAGGTTTACAAGTAATATGACATTAATTCTTATAGCCATACAACTCAAAAATCATGAGAATTAAAATAAGGAATTTATGAATGAGAAAAAATAATTAATGGGAATTAATAACAATGACTTTCTGACTTAAAAAATAATTAATGAAAGGAATTTAGTTATTTATTTATTTATTGTTGAGAGAAGAGGTATATTCTTTAAAGCCTCCCCAATCAGGCTAGTCAAGAGCCAAAAATGGTAAAAATATTAAGACCGGAATGAAAAGAATAATTTTAGAATATTCTTCACTTCTTTTATTTGAGAGTTTTAATAGAGAGAATGGAAAATCCATTCATTTGTTTGGGAGTTTAAGTAAGAAAGAATGTAATGGATAGGAGGGAACACTCATTCCTCTCTATTTCCTTAAAACCTCAAATTTTCATTCCCCTCAAAATTGGGAGGAATGAGAGAGAATGAAATTAAATTTAATGATTTTTTTACTAAAACTCCCAAAATACTCTTATATATTCAACTCTTTATTTTAAAATAAGGTTTTAATAGTAATATTATCATAAAATCATTCCATTTCATTCCCCTCATGTTACTCCCAAAAAAGATTACGTACATTCTATTCATTTTCATTCCTTTCCATTCTTTTATTTTAAAACATTCAATCAAGGTTATTTAATTACATTCCATTATTTTCCATTTCTTTCCCTTACTTAAATCCACTCAATTCCATTCCATTTCTTTCTATTCCCTTATGATCATTCCATTCCATTCCCTTATGAACTCTCAAAAGAAGCCTAAGGGAGGAAAGGAAAAGATAAAGGAGAATTTCCATTACACCACAAAAATTTGGCAAATATATACACAAGAAATTTTTCTATATTTTTAGTCTGATTTTCACTTATCATATATTTATATGGAAAATTTTTGTTTAAAGAAGAATATACATATGGACAAAGTTTGGCTACACTCCTACTACAAAAAATTGTCATGATTATATATTTTGAAAATCTAATAGTTGGATTGCATGTTCTTCATGTTTTTAACACATATGTCAAATTTCGTGTCAATCAAATGTTATTTATTATTCGATCCATAAATTTATTTTTTTATACATAATTTGACATGCGAAAACTTTAAATTTGCATATTTGATTAATAACATAGTTATTGATTTTTAGTCATCTGAAAATTTTACAAATACAAAGGATATAGAAAGAAAATGTAAACTAATAATGGATTTGAAAAAATTAACTTCCAATAAAATATATTAAGTATAGTTGTAGCTATTGACTATAAACAAGTCTACAACCAAACTTTATCCTCTATAGATAAAGGCAAGAGCCTTGTACCTCAACTTATTGGCACTTTTTGGTGTTTCCAATAAAGACATTTAAAGTTCAAATTCCCCAAACCCTAATTATCAAAATAGACACACACACACACACACACACACACACACACACACACACACACACACAAGTACATGTTTCTAAAAAAAAAAATAGGTAAACATGCTAGACATGTTATTAGTTTTTCAATATGAATGGAGGATGTTCCATCACATATCAATAATGTACTCATAACAAAATATGACTAATTTATGAGAATTTTCTTTCTTTCTTCTATTTTTTTTTTAAAAAAATTACATTTTAAAAAGAAAATAGGTTTATAAATGAATTGAGCTTTGTTAAATATTGAATGTTTAAATTTGGCTCAACAATAAATATAAAATGTTCAAGTTCGGCTTGAGCTCGAACTAAGCTTTCAAACTCTATTTGAGCTTGAGCTTGAGCTTGAGCTTGTTAGATAGTCCAAAAACTTGGGTTCGGTATGGCTTGACTTGATTTATTAGGGAAGTTGAGCTCAAGGTCAAGCTCAATATCAAGTTTTTGAGCTTGATATTGAGCTTAAGATACAATACAAGTACGTTGTAAAGCTGATTTGATTTAAACATGTGGTTCCAACCCCCAATTAATTAAATCCTTAGTAAGATACTAGTTTATTTTTCAGTTCATAGCAGTGTTATTACCAAGCTCATAAACTAGCCTAAGCTTGACTTGTTTTTTAGCAAGTTTTATTGTTCAAGAGCATTTTTTTTTTATTTTTTTTTACTTGGGCTCGAATCATTTATTAAACAAACCTAAAATTAAAACTCAAGCTTAACTAGTTTATAAACAAAACTCAAACCGAATTTTTTTTATCAAACTAAGCCTAAGCTATTTATGATCCACTTAGTTTATTTACGTCCCTAAAAAAATAGAAATAACCTGATAAAAATGTTGAAAATAATTATTAAAAAGCACAAATCAAACAGCAACTGCCCATTGGTAAGTTGGATATGGGTGCGGCTTAGAAAGGCTTTTAAAAAAGAGTGAATGGTCCAGTTCAGATTGTTACCTTCCATCTACGTTGTGAAGTCAAAATCCAAACTGCAATTCAATCCTCTACAAACCCTAACCTTGTTGCGGCACCTGGATGGCCGATTCAGCTGCTAATCAATCGGAGTCAAAATGCAAGAGAATGAAACTCTCTCCGGACAAAGACACAGCGGTTGGCAGTACTGACAGAATCAGCAATCTACCGGACTCTCTTCTTTGCCACATCCTTTGTTTTCTTCCTACCAACGAAGCCATCGTCACAAGCATTTTATCGAGCAGGTGGAAGCCACTCTGGACTCACGTCCCAAAAATCGATCTCCACGACACATCCATCAGATGCAACAGTGTTTCGCCTCTACGCATACTCTACAGTGTTTTAGCTCAACACACGACACCCATCCTCTCAAATTTCACCCTCTCATGGCATTCTCCTTGTGACTCTTCCCATTTTGACAAATGGATCGACACCGCCATATCGCGTAATCTCCAGCAACTCGATCTCCATATTGAGAGTAAACAACTTTTCGAGCTGCCCCATGCCGTCTTTCATTGCAAAACATTAGTGTCTCTGGAATTAAGCGGCGAAATCGAGCTCGATCCTCCTCCTTCCTTTCAACTCCCAAGCTTAAAGATTCTGGGTCTCTACGAAATATGTTATACAACCCACTACTCTTTCTCGAGCCTCTGCTCTGCCTCTGCCTGCCCGAGCCTCGAAGATTTGAAAGTACTGAGAGATGATAATTACATTGTAACTAATTTTAAAATAAACGTACCTACTCTGAAACGTTTACATATCGAGTTTGTGTCATGTTTTAATGAACTCCCTGATTTCAAACTTGAGATATATGCCCCAGTTCTCGAGTACTTCCATTTTTTTGGCGATTTGCGCAGCATCATTTTCCTTGAAAAACTAGCCAACTTAGTTGAAGCACGTATCAATGTTTCCGCAGATAACGATTGGATTCGTGTGTTTCAGTTATATTATGGAGATAGGGTGTTCAAGCTTCTTAAAGCACTAAGTAACGCCAAGTTTCTTTCAATATTTCCTGGTGACAAAGAGGTAAGACCCCATTTTATCTTTTGCCATGTTTTTCTTCTTCTCTTTGTTGATGAGAATTGTTAGGACTAGGCTTTTTGATGTTATTGTGTTTGTTAGGACATATGTAGTTGTTCAATCTTGTGAACATATGTCACTATTTTATGTAGTTGGCTAATCCTTTGACAAAACGCACTTTACTTGTATTTGGATAGATCTAGGATGTGTTTAATACTTCAAAGAACATGTTGTTCAAGTTTAGTATTAAAGCCATGAAGATTGGACCAAGAAACAAGTGAAGAAAAAGTGTGTACTAAAGCTGGACACCTGGTGGACACCTGCGGATAGCTGCTGGACAGATAGCTATCTATTGAGCCCGATCGATCGAGGTATCTATCGAGAATTAATGAGGCTCGACACCTGCTATCTATCGAGCCCGATCGATCGAGGTTACGGGAATCAGAATTTTCAGATCCGATTTTTGGGCCAGGCTTTTGTATTTGTGTAGAGTTTCTTTTCTCACAACCCTAGGCATATATAAGGCTTATTTTTGAGGCCGTCACACAAGAGAGAATACAAGGAGAACATATGAAAAAGGTGACCGAAGCCTTATTCTCTCTGAAAGAAGCTACTGCGTCTTATACGCCTTAGGTTTTGTAACCAAGTGCTTCTTGATCTTCATCGTGTGTATGAAGTGAAGAACTTTGCAGCCAACATTCTTCTTCCTCAAGTTGGTGAGTGAGTCACGTACTGGGATTCGTGCAAAGGAGTTAGTCACGTACTGGGATCCGTGCATCAAAGGGTGGCGTTCATATATTGAAGAGTTCAGAGGTTCTGAAGCAGTAGAAGGTTTCTGCTGTGAGTTCATCTACGGGGATTGTAGAGTCTAGTGACAAAGGTTTTGTACTAGATCTGAAACTTCTCTTTACTATAGTGGATTGCTTTTCGGGAAGGTTTCCCCCCAGGTTTTTTACTGTGAAACTGGTTGGTTTCATTGGTTTTCCTGGGTCATCATATCTTGTCTTATTTATTTTTCCGCTGCACTTAGTTTTGACATGATATTGATATTTGTTATTTTAACAAGTTTTATGCATAATAAATCTAATTAACAACTTGGGTTTAAAACTTGTTAATTCTATCAACCGGGGTCTAAATTTCCCAACAAGTGGTATCAGAGCGGGTACACTCTGATTGGATTAATTTCCTGAGTGTGATCCTTGACCCCCGTTGTCATGGAATCTCTTGATTGTTTTGATTTGCATGATCTTGTGTTGAATGATGATGATGATATTCATGATGCCTATTGCAAGCTTTATAGTTTTTGTATGAAATCTCTTGAGTGTTCTACGAAATTAAAAGCTAAATTTAAAAAGGTCAAGCATGAAAAAGATGATTTGATTGCAAAATTGGATGAAGCCAATAATTTGAATGAGAATTTTAAAAATCAAATTTCATCTCAGGTGGACAAAATTAAGAGTTTGGAAGAGCAACTAGTTGAATTTAAAACTAAAGTTGAAAAATTAACTAGTGCCAAACTTGTTGTTGAGCCTAACTCAAAGGAAAAAGATGTTTATATTCCCCCATTTAAAAGGAATAATGAAGAGTTGAAGGCTAATATTGCTAGGATAGACAAAGGTAAACAATCTGATGTTAACGCTGAAGTTCCTAAACCTATGTCTAAAACTCCTCCTAGGTTGGATGATAAATCTGTTTTTGTCCCCACTTGTCATCATTGTCACATGGTTGGTCATATTAGGCCAAATTGTCCTAAGCTGAGGACTCTGTCAACCTCTAAGGTCAGACCTCCTTCTAGGAAGCCGAGTAGCTCTAAAACTGCTCATGTTTGTCACCATTGTGGTGTTTCTGGACACACTCGTCCTAATTGCTTTAGGTTGTATCCTCATAAGCAATTGTCCAAACGGTCACAGGTTTCCTCTCAAGGACCTACACCTTTGTTTGGAGAGTTATTAAAAGCTTTGAGCTTTTTAACTCAATTTCAGAAGAATTTTAATTCTTCTATGTCCTTTTGTAGTCATACTAGGACACGTGCCTTTTCATCTTCACGGCCAAAGACTCATGCTGTGTGGGTGAGAAAGGACCCTAAGACTTGATTGTCTTTTCTGTTTGTCCTCTGCTTTAATTCTTTCTATCTAAAGTAGGACTTTCTTTGCTTGATTTCTTTTCTGCTGTTGAAATCATGCTTTCATGCATCTGCACAATTCTATCATGTTCTCATGCATATGCATCTTTCTTTCATGCTTGCATGATTGTTTGTCTGTTTTTGTTTGATTGTTTGGTTTTTATTTTGTTTTGTTTTCAAAATAAAAAAAAAAAAAAAAGGAAAAATTGAAAAATACAAAAACAGTGTGTGTTTGTGTGCATTAGTTCGTGTGAACTTTTAAAATGGCCATTGAAACAGAGTTTTCTAAACTTTGTATCACCTGTAGCTTAGATGAGCATTCTTCTGCACAACTAAGCAAGTGAGCTTTGTAGCTCTTTGTTTGTGATGAGTAAGGTTAAGTGATCTCTTCTTCTTAACACTCGTATCACTCTTTTTGACGGGTTGAACTAGAAAATCCTAAGAGAAAGGCATAAATAACCATCTCACCACTGTTACTCGCCAATCATAATATGACATCTGTATGCTTCGGCATAGCAAAAGTGCAATGTCATAGGACACCTGTATGCTTCGGCATAGCAAAAGTGCAGTGTCAAGAGTTTAACATAATTGGGTATTTCTTTTCTTTCTCTTGTATGCCCATGCATGATATGCTTGTTAAAAGAAAATATGCAAAGAAATTAAAAGCAAAAAGATCAAAATGCTTTAAAATATGGTTGCAAGCGTGTTTTCTAGGAGATGTGGGAGTTATAGGATGTACCTCAAAGGTGATAGTCCCCATCAAACAGTTATGATTGTGTGTGAGTTAAAGTGATTTTCTCATATCTCAAATCGTCATGACATTGAGACACTTATGCAATCTTGCGATGTTTTCACACACAACACGCAATACTCTTTGCTATTCTTGATACATGTGCAGGTACAATGTGATTTGGCCATCACAAGGTTGACATGCGTTAATGTGTGCTCATTAAACTGTCTTAACTCGTTTTTGAAAGATAAAATTGGTTAGACTTGTTTAATGTGTGTGTGCGTGTTTTGAGATACATGTGCATCATATTTCTTGTTGAGAGATGTTTTGAGAGGTTAATGTGTTGCTTGGATCTTTAGTTGAGTTGCATGCTTGATTGCATTCACATCTGTGTTTTTCTCTTCTTGAAAAACTGTTTTTAAGCCATCTCGACACATCCTCGACACCTCTCGATACCTGGCTTATCTGTCGAGATCTTCAGTTGCATGTTATCGCAATCTCGACACCTCTCGATAGCTAGGTGGATCGATCGAGAAAGTTTCTGTCTCCTCGATACCTTCTCGATAGCTGTTCGATCCATCGAGGTCTGCTCGATAGCTCCTCGATACCTCTCGATCGATCTAGACTCTCTGCATGCATTGTTTTTCACCTGTTTTGCATGTTTCTCTTATCTTGTCATCCATAGCATATTGTTTCATTACATTCATGCATTTTTATGGATTCTTTGTGCCCCCTTGATCATCCTTGATCATCTTTATGTTTCTCGGTACCCTCTGTCAATCGTGACAAAAAGGGGGAGAAATTGGAGAATTTGTGGTTTCTTTTTTTTTAAGATTCTACAAGTTAGGGGGAGAAATACATGCCCTTGTAAGGGGGAGTTGTGTTTCATCTTGTTAGGGGGAGTGTTTATCTCCTTGTTCATGTACCTAGGTCTTGTGACCATTTTTACATACAACATGGTATTTATCAAGTGGTATATATATGATGATGTATGTTTTCTTCACCTATCTCTACATGTGTTGTTTCTTTTCTATCTTTATACACATGTTTCTTTACTTGTATGCAATCTATTATTTCTGTTTCACACAAAGATGCCTTGATGTGTTTTGTTTATAAGTGTTTCAGAAATACAGGTTGTCAAAGTCTTCTTGCCATAAACTCTCTTCTTGCAAAGTTTTTCAAGAGTTTGTGTTAGGATAGATTTTACTGTATGTAACAAGTGAGTATGAGTTGAGTGATTTATGACTTCTCTCATATCTTCATTTGTATGTTGTGGTTTTGTCACGGATTGCCAAAGGGGGAGATTGTTAGGACATATGTAGTTGTTCAATCTTGTGAACATATGTCACTATTTTATGTAGTTGGCTAATCCTTTGACAAAACGCACTTTACTTGTATTTGGATAGATCTAGGATGTGTTTAATACTTCAAAGAACATGTTGTTCAAGTTTAGTATTAAAGCCATGAAGATTGGACCAAGAAACAAGTGAAGAAAAAGTGTGTACTAAAGCTGGACACCTGGTGGACACCTGCGGATAGCTGCTGGACAGATAGCTATCTATTGAGCCCGATCGATCGAGGTATCTATCGAGAATTAATGAGGCTCGACACCTGCTATCTATCGAGCCCGATCGATCGAGGTTACGGGAATCAGAATTTTCAGATCCGATTTTTGGGCCAGGCTTTTGTATTTGTGTAGGGTTTCTTTTCTCACAACCCTAGGCATATATAAGGCTTATTTTTGAGGCCGTCACACAAGAGAGAATACAAGGAGAACATATGAAAAAGGTGACCGAAGCCTTATTCTCTCTGAAAGAAGCTACTGCGTCTTATACGCCTTAGGTTTTGTAACCAAGTGCTTCTTGATCTTCATCGTGTGTATGAAGTGAAGAACTTTGCAGCCAACATTCTTCTTCCTCAAGTTGGTGAGTGAGTCACGTACTGGGATTCGTGCAAAGGAGTTAGTCACGTACTGGGATCCGTGCATCAAAGGGTGGCGTTCATATATTGAAGAGTTCAGAGGTTCTGAAGCAGTAGAAGGTTTCTGCTGTGAGTTCATCTACGGGGATTGTAGAGTCTAGTGACAAAGGTTTTGTACTAGATCTGAAACTTCTCTTTACTATAGTGGATTGCTTTTCGGGAAGGTTTCCCCCCAGGTTTTTTACTGTGAAACTGGTTGGTTTCATTGGTTTTCCTGGGTCATCATATCTTGTCTTATTTATTTTTCCGCTGCACTTAGTTTTGACATGATATTGATATTTGTTATTTTAACAAGTTTTATGCATAATAAATCTAATTAACAACTTGGGTTTAAAACTTGTTAATTCTATCAACCGGGGTCTAAATTTCCCAACAGTGTTTATAATCTTGCAACGCAGTGCATCGGCTTTGGTTCTATTTGTCCTTCCATGTTCCAAAATTTAGTCCGATTGAACTTTAAAGTTACTCGAACTAACTGGCACGTGCTACAATCCTTGCTTGTAGTGGCTCTTAATTTAGAAGTTCTTGTTATTGATAAGGTTAGTTAAGTTAATCAGAAAATCGAAATATGTGGTTAATTAATTTAATGTTCCCTAAACTTATATTGTCTACTACTGTACTGTGTATGTTGTCCTCAGGATTATTACTATAAAAATCAGTTATGCTGGATGGAGCCACCCGATGGTCCTGGTTGTTTGTCATCGCACCTTACAACTTTTAATTTTAATGGATTTGAAGAATTGGAACATGAAGTCGAATTCATAAAATATATTCTAAAGGAAGCAAGAGTGTTGAACAGAGTGACAATTAAAGTTTCTGATCTACATTCGAAGGAAAGTGTTCTCAAGAAACTATCAATATTCCCAAGGCAGTCATCAACATGTATACTTACAGTTGAGTTAGGTAGTATTGAAGGTATGTTACAATATTTTATCTTTCTAGTAGACTCAAATTGTTGCCTAACTATGACAATTGAAATGGCAAAATAATTGATTGTTTCTAAAAAAAATGTGACATCAATAGTTATATTTTTAAAGAAACAATTGTAAAATTTCGAAGTACTACCAAGTAGCACTAGCTCAATTGGCACTTCCTTCTTCCTTAATGATAAGAAGGTGGGTAAGATTTTGGATTCAAGACTCGCAAGGTGCATGTGTAACATACTAATAAAATAAAATAAAATAAAAAAGAAAAATAAAGTTTGAAATACTCTTTTACTATCAAATTTAGTTTTTTCTATGACAAAAAGAAAAATAATAATCAATCTTCACAAATATTTGTACTGTTACAGAAAGCTCTTTGGTGTAGTTGGTGGCAACTTCTATTGACATGGCATCTCCATTACTTGTCCTGACAATGTGCCCGGTTTTGAATGCTTTATGTATTGTTCATAAGGTATGTATGCAAAGACTAGAGTATTCTATGTACTCCAAGGGGGTTAGATGTACTAAGATGCACTTCTGCCTTATTACTAGTTGTATTTATTAAATACTTGCAAGTCCATTGTTTATAATTGAACTTCTGTGGTAGCACAATCAGTTGGGGACCACAGCTCATAAGGAGGAGGTCACTAGTTTGAATTTCCCTTTTCCCCTCCCCATGGGGTCAGAACTCACTTATTAAAGGTAGAAAAAAAAGATGATATTTATTACTTTTAAAAAAAATGATATTTAGTAATCTTTAGAACCCATTTTTAGGCTGTTTAAACACCCGTATTCTAAATGTGTGTGTTTCGACTAGAAGGTTATTGACCCTCAATGTTGTAATTCTGATGAGAATGTGTCTGCTATTTTGATATGCTTAGTTAGTGGGTGGAGAGCCTATTAGTTAATGTAATGCAACTGAAACAGGGGCTTCAAATTGTGTCAACATGTATGTTCCTGCAAAAAACCTTGAAGATGCTGGTTTCCCATCCATCTAATTTGTATACTCTCTTCTTCACTTTTTGTATTGCTTTTATCAATGTTTTTGATATTAATCTCTTAGTATTTTGCCCTCTTTTTGCACTACAGACAGGACAAACTTTCCCTCTCTCTCATCTTGCATAGGCTTTTTCCACCCTAGATAAGGGATGGGATGAGAACGGGGCAACCCACCTTGCCTTGTTGCCATTCCTATGCAATTATGTTTTATTCTAATAGGGTTTTTTTTTTTTTTTTAATGGTTTGGCGGGTGTTTGTTGTATACTAATAGGTTGTAAAATAAGTGGTTGCTTTGGAGAGCGGTTTGCTATTTTGGGGAATCCAGTGGTAATTATAAGGTTTTACATAAAGTGTTAGATCTTAGCTCATGGTGTTTATGTTGTCAGCCATCTCATAATTGGGAATTTGGGATAGTCCTCTTTATTTTAAACTTTTCTTCTTCTTCTTCTTCTTCTTCTTCTTCTTCTTCTTTCTTTCTTTTTTATTTTATTTTATTTTTTATTTTTTATTTTATTTTTTATCTACTGAATGATAACAGTCCAGAAACAACAGAGATACACCATGGAAACACAAAAAAACTGCAACTGAGTTACAAAACAGAGCAAAGCCATAAAACGCAAAAGACCAAACTTGGAAATATAAATCCCGTCATATGTAGGGGTTATTATTTATTACCCAAGTCTGGATGAACCCAAAAATGATGTATAGCCTCCTTGGATGTGAAAATGGAATATAGGTGGTGTCCAAAATACTGGAAGGGGTAGATTTGATGGTCAGCATCATTCCCTGCTGTGCAAGGGTCTTCAGATCATTGAGCAGAACATGCTCTCTCCAATTAGCTCTTCCAGTACCTTTCTATGTCTTCTCTGTGCTCCAAGTATTAGTTAACAGAACTAGTTTACTGATGAATCCCATTATCCCACCTCCTTTGCTTTTATGACTGCTTCCACAATGACCTCTTGACCTGCTAAGGGGGTGAAATATGCATTCAAGCTATTGCAACCTTCAAAGAGTCTTGACTTCTGCTGCATTTTTGGCCTCAAAAGAATATACACTCCTTTTGTATTTCTTGTTCCTGATTCTTGTTGTCTTGATGAGGAGTTGCCTTCCACTGTCATTTCCTCATTGTTTCCATTGCAGCATTCCCTGGACGAGTCATTATAAGCTATTTCATAATTGAATGGAAGAATGCTTGAATCCAATGTAGAGTTAGTGCCTGTTTGACATTGCTATCGGAAGTAGAGCTTAAACTACAGAGTTTTTGTGATAAAGAGTTTGGGAAATGTCTATTACACACATGCCTATTACACACAACGTGGCGGAGCCACGTGTAGACTAGGGGGCGATTGCCCCCATATTTTTTAGAATTCCTTTAATTCCCCCATATTATATAATATATTTACATGTATAGCCAAACAAAAAATACTACTTTGACCCCTCAAATTTTTTTATTAGTGGTAGGAGCCAAGGTATAATACTTCGCATTATTTAAAAAATTATTTTGTGTAAAATGTAATAAAATTCTTCCCTATGATGTGATGTGATGATGATATGAGCACATTGTGGAATATGGAGACTAATTATGGCGAGCTCAAGACTAATTATAAACACATGTTCTCATTTTCTTTATCGAATTATCATATGAGCATTATAATTTGTCCTTGTTTCAACTTGTTTGTCCTTTTTTTCACCGTCTCTCAGAAGGTTCTAAATCTTTCTTTATAACAAGTAAATTTTCTTGAAGTCATCAAACCATCTTTATTACTTTTATTGCATTCTTTAGGAATACCAAATTTAAAATTACTTCCATTTTCATTAATTTAATGCCAAGTTTTGGAATATAATCAATAGCCAAAATTCGACCATCATCATTGTTTTCCTTTGTAATTGTTAAATGTAAATTATAGTAAATTGAAAAATGAAAATAAATGAATGAATGATAGTGGAACTTTTGTAGTCTTAGTATTTGTTTGGATCTGTGTCCGCGTTTACGCGTTTGCGTTTTCTTTTTTTTTTTTTTTTTTTTTTTTTTTTTTGCTGCTGCTGCGCATTTCAGCTCTAAGGACAAGTCACTGTGCATGCACTATTTAAGTACTATTCATGTACTGTTTATATACTTTTCAGTAACTTTTTTATTAAAAATGAGTTCCATAATATTATTTACACATTTATAAATTATATTACTACAGTATTTTCAGTTTTCATTAATAAGTTTTATCTAAATGGACTCTTATATATAGTCTATGAAATATTTGGATATTAACAATAAAATTAAATTTAAAAAAAAAAAAAAAAACCAGATGGCAGTTCAAATTTTGCTTCGTTTTCTATTTCGCGCCCTATGTTTGAACGTTAACAGCTTTAGACATGATTAGAAGAGCTCTACGAAGAACCCACACATACTGTGTACAGAGTTTTGGCTCAACGCAAAGCGCCGTTGCTCTGAAATTTTAGCCTCACTGTTCTTTTTCCTTGTCACCCTTTCCATCTTCACACATGGGTCGACACCCCAACAATTCCATCTTGCGATTTATCATTTTGATGAAAAGCTTTTTGAGTTGCCCCGTTGCGTTTTTACATGCAAAACAGTATCGATACTAAAACTAAAAATCGTTATTGTGCTCCTCCTTCTTCCTTTCAATTACCAAGCCTCAAGATTCTGTGTCTCCACAAGATTCTATATAGATCCAACGACTCTTTCTCAAGGCTCTTTTCTGGCTGCCCAGCCCTCGAAGATTTGACTGTGTCATTTAAGAGAAGATTCGGATGGTGCCATCAATTTTAAAATAAACGTACCTACCCTTAAACGTTTACAAATCAAGTTGGTATCATTTGACACCTACGTCCGTGATTTCAAATTTGAGATACGCCCTAGTACTCGACTTCTTTCGATTTAATGGTGAATTGAGGAACTTCGTTTTCATTGAAAATCTACCCAACTTAGTTGAAGGAATTGTAAATCTTGGCACTTATGAGGTTTGGTTTCTGAACATGTGATACATTACGGAGATTTGGTATTCAAGCTTCTTAGCGCACTTAAAAGCGCTAAATTCCTTGAATTTTTACCTGGTCACAAAGAGGGAATAGTCCATTTTTATCTTCATTTTGTTAGGGCTTTATTAGTACAAGCTTTTTGTCGTATACTGTGTATATGTTTATAATCATGCGGCGCAGTGCATCCTTTTTGGTTCTATTTTTCCTTCCAATTCCATGTACCAAAATTTGGTCCGATTGAAGTTCGAAGTTAACCAATTTAACTGGCACGTGCTACAAGCCTTGCTTCTAGTGGCTCCTAACTTAGAAGTTCTTGTTGTTAGTAAGGTTAGTTAACTTAATCAGAGGATATTTTTAATTATTGTTCCATTAACTTACACTTGTGATTTACTGTACCGTGTATCCTGTCATCAGAAAGGTTATTTATGCTGGATGGGGCCACCGGATGGTTCTGGTTGTGTTATCACGCCTCAAAACTTTTAACTTCAATAGATTTGAAGATTTAAAACATGAAGTTGAATTGGCAAACTATATTCTAAAGGAGGCAAGGCCCCTGAACAGAATAACAATCAAAGTTTCTGCCATAAATATGAAGGAAAGTATTTTCCAGAAACTATCAATGTTCCCAAGGCAGTGAAAGACATGTCTACTTACTGTTGACTGAGGTTTATAACTTGAACTGGTACTTAGCAACTAATTTTGAAGCTAGGTTACAAATATTTTTTGTTTGTAATAGATCCTGTTACAGATACTTAATATTTGTCATAGACACTCTTTAGGTGCTTAAGTGACATTACTATCTTCTGGTTGTTAATGATTTTGTTTTTTTGGTTTGTCCTTAGTTGGATTGTATCACAGAGAGAGAGAGAGAGAGAGAGAGAGAGAGAGAGAGAGAGAGAGAGAGAGAGAGAGAGAGAGTCAACTAGCCAAAGTACTCTGACCTCCTTGGTTGATAGAAATTGTTTCAACCAATATGCAGAACGTTCATTTGACCTTCATAAGATAACTAGCTGGTTTTTGAATTTTCAGAATGGAATGTTCATAAATATGCTTCTACTACCTCTTGATATGCCTGAAATCTTTAGGATCTGGCTCACTCAATGTGTCTGCTATTTAATATGTTTAGATAGATGATGGAGGACCTATTAGTTAATGTAATGCAACTGAAAGAGGGGCTTCTAATTGTGTCGTCACGTATGTTCCTGCAAAAAACCTTGAAAAGACAGGTTTCCTTCCATCTAATTCTTATACTCTCTTCTTCAATTTTGTATTGCTTTTATCAATGCTTTTGATATTGTTCTCTTAGTCGTTTGTCCTCCTTCTACCCTACAGACAGGACAAACAAAAATTTGTGATTTCTTTTGATCGGGAACTACTCATATGCATTAACTACACTCGAGTTTCTTCTTATTCAATAAAGTTGACTACTTACCAAAAAAATTTATTCCGCAAACCCATTCTATACAAACAGATTTTGTGTGGATATTATGTTGAATTGCCTTAACTCTCTGCTGTAGGCAACCAACTGTTCTAAATCAAGATCCACTTGTATACATTGATTTACAAAGCCTAATTCATGCAAGGTGAGTCTAATGCACTTACCAGTTACCAGCATGAAGAAATAACCTCCGGATTCCGAGAACAATGTGCATGTCTTGTATTAGAGATTGTCTCTTTATTTATACCTGAGACTTTGACAATTATTTTAATTTCCTTTGCCACGTGTCTTGTTGCCATTGCTCTCATTTCCATAAAAAATTATTAAAAATCCTTCAATAACTATTGTAATGTAACTAGGGGTGACAATTTGTGTCTACGAGTTAGGTTAGTGCCGTGTCATGTTAAGCCATGAGTATTTGGCTATATGGATTGACCCAAACCCGACCTATTTAGTAAACATGTCAGGAACCCTAAACCTTAACATAACCTATTTACTAAATAGGTCAACTCAACACGGCACATTTAACCTATTTAATTAACAAGTTATGTAAAGGTTAATACAAATAACTCGTTTAATAACATGTTTGATTAATAGGTCATATCTAACTTGAATAACTTGTTATCAATTCCCATATATTTAAACTTAAAAATACAATTTTAACCATAAATATAGTAATAACATATAATTACAGTCATAAATTAAGCAATATAACAAAGTATTAATAACAAAAGCTAATATCTTTATAAGCTAAACAAGTCAAATAAGTTCGCATTTTGAATTCAAATATAATCCGTTTATTAAATGAGTCAATCATATCAACTCAAATATTACATAAACTCATTTACCTTTGACTCATGTCTTATTTATATACATGTTAGTTGTGTTGGCCAGTTTACAGATCGTATCAAATTTTGCCACTCCTAGCTGAAATAGTCATGTTCCGCATGCTACTCATGCACTATCATTGGATACATAGTAATCGCTTGAGGTACGAATGACCTTAACCAATTGCTTTTCACTGTATCTCATCTGTTCAAAAATCGCAAACTGCTTCTTGTGGCTCGAGGTAAGTTGGACTAATAACTTGGGACACCACTTGTCTCTTCCCAAGGGCATCATTTTCTATAATCATGTCAGCGACATGATCAAACAATATGATTAATTAGGCTTAATAAGTAATGTCTATATTATTGCCACGTGTGATATTTTATAATACTATAAATTAATTAAATATTTGGCCTAACAAAAATAGTAATTCTTAAGCTTGACTAAATGACAGGCCAGATTGTACTTACCGCCTTCATTTGTCATCTTCTATGTGTTCTTTGTTCTTTTGTACAAAACTTCCACCAAATCTTGTTGTACCAATATAGATATTTCATCATTTTCTGCCCTAACCGAAATTACCAATCCCATGGAGTTTATACTGGGGCGGCTCCCCACAAAGCTTTGGGTGGTCATAGGAGTATCCTGAATTGAAAAAAAAAAATTATTTTGTATAAATTTAAAAAATTTATGATTTATTTATCCTTAAAAAAACTTTGAGACCATCCTAAATATTTTTTGACCCAACATATAAATAAGTCATGGGTTGAAGTTAAACGGATTCAGGTCATATTTAGGTTGACTAGTTTAAAAAGTTATTAATTATTTTGATATTATTGCTTAATGTATGGTTGTTTTATTTGTTTATTATTATATTTATGGTTGTAATTGTATTTTAATTTTAGATATATAGGAATTGATAAAAATTATATAGGTTAGATATGACCTATTAATCAAATAGATTATTAAACGGACCATTTGTATTGACCTTTATATGACTCGTTAATTAAACGATTTAAACATGTCGGGTCGGGTTGATCTGTTTATTAAACAAGTCGTATTCGGGTTGAGGATTCTTAACATGTTTACTAAATAGGTCGGGTATGAGTCAACCCGTATAATCGAATACTTATGGCTCGACATGGCACAAACCCGACCTGCAAACATGAATTACCACCCCTAACTACAACTCTATTAAATTTTTTTATTGGATGTAAAATTTGACAAATTCACCATTTAATTACATTTTCTTTTTATATCATCCATACTTGCAAGCTACAAAATTTCAAAAAAATCAAAGATCAATAGTTATGTCATCGATCAAAAATTTAAATTTCGAGTTTTTGTAGTCTAAATTTATATATGAAAAATAAGTTTATGGATCGAATAATAAATAACATCTGATTGGCATAAAATTTGACATATGTTTTAAGAACATAAAGAATATGCAATGCAACGATTAAATTTTCAAAATATTAAACAATGTTAATTTATTGTGTGAGAGCTGTGGCCTTAGGCTATAACTAAATTTGTAGCCAAACTTTGTGCTTCAACTTTGATCCACTTTACAATATATTAGGTTCTTACAAACAAAAAGAAAAAGTCCAAGAAAATTTTTATTTAACAAGAATTTTGAAAGATATGTAGCTTGCAACATTGATAATAAGACTATCACGTAATAATTTCAAAATAAAAAAAATTTATAAGAATTTATGTGTTTGAGTGTGTGTGTGTGTGTGTGTGTGTGTGTGTGTGTGTGTCATCAATAGAAGTTATTCTTTTATTAGGTTTTGTATAATTTAAGTTTCTTAATGACCACTCTAAAAAAAAAAAAATTCTTGAAACTGCCACTGAATTTGAAATTTTGAAAGATATGTAGCTTGGAACATTGATAATGAAACTATCATGTAACAATTTTAAAATAAAAAAAATTGTAAGACTTTATGTGTTTGCGTGTGTGTTTTTTTTGTCATCAATATATGAAGTTATTTTTTTATTAAGTTTTGTATAATTTAAGTTTCTTAATGACCACCCTAAAACAAAATTCTTGGAACTACCACTGAATTTAACATTTTAACTACATTTACCTTGCTAAAATTGTATATAAAAAAAAATTTTATGGATCAAATAATAAATAAAATCCGATTAGCATGAAATTTGACATATGTTTTAAAATTATAGAGAACATGCAAATCAGCGATTAGATTTTCAAAATATTTAGCCATGTTAAATCATTTTGTGAGAGTTGTAGCCTTAAGCTATAACTAAATTTGTAACCAGACTTTGTCCTTAAACTTTGGTCTCCTTAACAATATATTAAATTGTTATAAACAAAAAGAAAAAATCCAAGAAAAATTTTATTTAACTAAAATTTTGAAAGATATGTAGTTTGTAATATTGATAATAGGATTATCATGCAACAATTTCGAAATAAATAAAAATTGTAAGACTTTGTGTATTTGCGAGTGTGTGTATGTGTATGGTTTTTTTTTTTTTTTTTTTTTTTTTTTTTTTTTTTTTTTTTTTTTTTTGTAAACAATATATGGAGTAATTCATGTACTTCTGGAGTAAGGAGAATAATGTTCACTCCTCCCACATTCATGATGACGTCCACTTATTAAATTCAATTTATGATAATCTTAAATTTTTCCGTGCTCCAGAGTTACCTAAGAATTTTTTTAATATATAATATTATCCTTTTATAAAATTTTGTATAATTTAAGTTTTTTAATGACTACCTTAACAAAATTCCTAAAATCGCAACTGAATTTAATTACGTTTTCCTTGCTAATAAAGGCTTTTGTCTCTAACCTAATGCCAAACTGGTTTTAATACGAATTGTTACGAAATATTAAAAAAGAGAGAAAAGGAAAAAAAAAAAAAACACCCATACACAGCTGTCTTTCACAATGACTATTCTAAAGCTCTATAATAATGCGGCTTCCTCGATCTCTCACAAACCATTTTTTAAGAGCCATTTAGCAAAGTAAGCTGGGCAATAATTCTCGTGGTACGTAAAACGAAATCAAAGTAAAACTGTAAAAGTTGGTTTAATATTATATTGTATAGTTTGTGTTCGCGGCAAGAACTCAAAAAATGTGTCAAAGACTATCACGTAACTCTCATCACTCACGCATCCAGGGCTGAACTGGAAAATTTTAGTTGAGGGCTAACTCATTTAATAAATAAGTTATGTTCGTGTTCAATATACAAACCCGTTTCACCCGTTTGACTTGTTTAATTTAAAAAGTTATTAGTTATTTTGATATTATTGCTTAACTTATGGTTGTTTTATTTGTTTATTACTATATTTATGGTTGTAATTGTATTTTAATTTTAGATTTATAGGAATTGATAAAAATTATATAGGTTAAATATGACCTATTAATCCAATAGATTATTAAACGGGTTATTTGTATTGACCTTTATATGACTCGTTAACTAAACAACTTAAACATATTGGGTCGGGTCGATCTATTTAATAAACAAGTCGTATTCAAGTTGAAGATTCCTAACATGTTTACTAAACAGGTTGGGTATGGGTCAACCCGTATAGTCGAATGCTTATGGCTCGACATGGCACGAACTTGACTCGCAAATACGAATTGTCACCCCTAGATACAACTCCATTAATTTTTAATTGGATGTGAAATTTGAAAAATTCACCATTTAATTACATTTTCTTCTTATATCATCCATACTTGCAAGTTACAAAATTTCAAGAAGATTAAAGATCAATAGCTATGTCATCAATCAAATGTTTAAATTTTAAGTTTTTGTAGTCTAAAATTATATATGAAAAATAAGTTTATGGGTGGAATAAAATATCCAATTGGCATAAAATTTGACATGTATTTCAAGAACATAGAAAATATACAATACAACAGTTAAATTTTCAAAATATTCAACAATATTATTTTATTGTGTGAGAGTTGTGGCCTTAGGCTATAATTAAATTTGTAGTCAGACTTTGTCCTTCAACTTTGATCTCCTTTAAAATATATTAGGTTCTTACAAATAAAAAGAAAAAGTCCAAGAAAATTTTTATTTAACAAAAATTTTGAAAGATATGTAGTTTGCAACATTGATAATAAGACTATTGTGTAATAATTTCAAAAAAAAAAAATTATAAGAATTTATGTGTTTGAGTGTGTGTATGTTTTTTTTTTTTTTTTGGTAAATAATATATGGAGTAATTCATATACTCTTGGAGCAAGGAGAATGATGTTCCTTGCTCTCACAGGAGGAAATTCAATTTTTCCGTGCTCCAGAATTACTTAAGAATTTTTTCAATATATGATATTATCTTTTTATAAAGTTTTGTATAATTTAGTTTTTTAATGACTATCCTAAAAAATTTCCTCAAACCGCAACTAAATTTAATTACGTTTACCTTGCTAATAAAGGCTTCTGTCACCAACCTAATGCCAAACTGGTTTAATACCAATTGTTACGCAATATTAAAAAAGAGAGAGTGGGAGAGGAAAAAAAAAAAAACACCGATACACAGCTGTCTCTCACAATGACTATTCTAAAGCTATATATATAAAATGCGGCTTCCTCGATCTCTGACAATCCATTTTTTTAAGAGCCTTTTTTTTTTTTTTTTTGAAGCTTTTAAGAGCCATTTAGCAAAGTAAGCTGGGCAATAATTCTCGTGGTACGCAAAACGAATCAAAGTAAAAGTTGGTTTAATTAATATTATACTGTATAGTCTGTATTCGCGGCAAGAACTCAAAAAATGTGCCAAACACTGTCACGTAACTCTCATCACGCACGCATCAAGCTGAACTGGAAAATTTTACTTGGGGGCCGACCCTTACTTTTACTGGCTATATATCTTTAATAATGTTTATTTTTTATAGGTAATATAAAGGATTTTTAAAAAAATTTGGGGGGCTATATATAGTTATGCCCCTGCCACGCATACTTTCTATCAATCCACCACATTATAATTTATAAGTACTCTTCTCCACATTCCACAAGGCCACCGGCCACAATGATCACATCACCTCCTAATTATACCATTCTTAATGACCACTACAAAAAAAATGTTCTATAGCCGCGTTTTCAAAACGCGGCTATAGATCAAAACAAATATTCTATAGCCGCGTTTTTAGGCCACGTTTTTAACCATGGCCTAAAATGTGTAACTATAGCCTTAAGGCCACGTTTTTTCCAACCGCGGCTATAGGCAGAACCAATGGCCACGTTTTTAAAAACGTGGCCATAGAAAATACTCTAGCCACGTTTTAACCGTGGCTAGAAGATTTTTTAAAAACAAAAAAAAAAATAAATTGTAGATTTTTTTTTTTTAAATTCTGGGTTTTTCTTTTTTAAAAAACAAAAAAAAAGTTCCGGTTTTTTTTTCCCCAAAAAACTCAAAAGAAAAATTTTGGGTTTTTTTTTTTTTAAACAAAAAAAAAATTCCAAATTTTTTTTTCCCCAAAAAATTCAAAATTCAAAATTCAAACAAAAATATTAAAAATTAAACACAAACCCAGAAAAATTCAAATTAAACACAACATACTCATAATACAAAAACACCCAGAAAATTCAAAATCAAACATAACATATTAACAATACAAATACAATGTGCTCCAAAATATAACAATACAAACCCATGACTCTCCTCTCAGTCAACAAAACCAACCCAAATTCAACACTAAATTCATTCAAAGACCACAAAAGCACAAGCTCAAAAACTCAAGAACACAAACCCAATTACACATAAGCACAATATCAACAACACAATAGCACAAATTCAAAATTTTCAGCATTTCCTCCATTTTCTTACCACCTAAACGTAAAATAAATAAAAAATAAAAAAACTAGATCTATAGACAAATCAGTGGGCTTGAGATGAAGAAAAAAAAGAAAGAAAGAAAAGAAGAAGAAGAAGTAGCTGCAAAGAAAAAGAAAAAGAAAAAAAAAAAAAAAAAAAAAAGCTGCGTTGGAGTGAAAAAAAAAAAAAAAACTGATGTTAGTTGCAGAAGAAAGGAGCAAAAATAAGAAAGAAAGAAAGAAAGATATTAAAAAGAAGCAAGAACTTCAAACAAACAAAGAAAAAAAAAAGAGTTACGTTGGAGGAAGAAAAAAAGAAAAAAGAAGAAAGAAGAAAGAAGATCCTGAAGAGAGTTAGTGAAGAAGAAAGAAAGAAAAGGAAAAAAAAAAAAAAGAAAAAAAGAAGGAAGTAGCTAGGTACCTAAAGTTGCGGTGGCTGAACAATGAAGAAAGAAAAAATGAAAGGAGGAGAAAAGGTTGGGTGAAGAATGAAGAAAGAAAAAATAAAAGGAGGAGAAAAGATGAAAGGGGGTAGGTGGGGATGTCAGTGGGAAAGAGGGATCACGTGGGAAGATTCCAGTATTTTTTTTTTTGGTGTTACATATAGCTGCGTTTTTTTTTAAAAAAAAAAAACGCAGCCAAGGGGGGCCTATAGCCGCGTTTTTGAAAACGCGGCTATAGGCCCTCCTTTAAAAAAGAATTTTTAACTCCGCTGTGATGGCCCTCTTTTTAAAAAATATATAATTTTTGGCTGGACCTATGGCCGCGTTTTTAAAAACGCGGCCATAGGTTGGCTCTAAAGCCGCGTTTTCCAACAAACGCGACCATCCTTTTAAAAAATATTTTTTGGTTTGACATATAACCGCGTTTTAAAAAACGCGGTTATAGACTTTATTGAAAAACGCAGCTACAAGCATTTAAAATGTGGCTATAGACCTAACCTATAGCTGCGTTTTAGAAACGCAGCCATAGGTTGGGTCTCAAGCCACGTTTTCTATGAAACGCAACCATAGGTTGAGTCTATAGCCGCGTTTCTTAGAAACGTGGCCATAGGTCAGGTATAGCCGCGTTTTTTGTAAACGCGGCTAAAAAAAACGCGGCTATAGTTGGGCATTTTTTGTAGTGGACCCAAGTTGAAGATCAACATGGGCTCATCGTGCATGGGTAGCATGTGGGTGCATCATGGTGCTAATCTCTCTAGCAAAGGCAATAATGGGTGCATCCAAATTACACTTATGGTTTGAGCCCTTTTTAGTAGGTTTGGTTGGCTATGTTTTCGCTGACCTTATGACCGGAGTGTATCATTGGGGTATTGACAATTATGGTAGTGCCTCAACTCCAATATTTGGTTCACAAATTGATGGATTTCAACGTCACCATAAGTGGCCATGGACAATCACTAGGATAGAAACTACAAGCCTTTCACAAGTCGTTGCTCCTGCCTTCACATTCACAGTGCTACCATTGGTCCTTGCCAGTAATGATCCGATATTTCATGCTTTTGTTGCTGTGTGCTCGGGTTGCATTATGTTGAGCTTGCAAATTCATGCTTGGGCTCACACAGCAAAGAGCCAGATTCCGCCACTAGTAATTGCATTGCAAGATATGGGATTGCTTGTGCCACCTTCAAAACATGCTAATCATCATAGGCCACCTTACAACAATAATTATTGCATGGTGAGTGGCGTTTGGAATGAACTTTTGGATAAGCATCAGGTTTTTAAGGCATTGGAAATGATACTATTCTCAAAGCTAGGGTGGAGACCCAGGTCCTGGAGTGAGCCTAGTTCTAATTGGACCGAAGAGACTGAGTCTCAAGGGCTGTTCAATCCTTCAACTATTCAGGCAATGGACTAAGGCTACCAAATGCAGAGAAAGTATACCATGAGCCACTCTCTCCAGGTCAACACTCTTGTCTGGTGGGAGTAACCAATGGATGAATGACTCGTGTGAAAATAAGCCAACTCAACATTACACAACCAATACAAGCTAAAATACTATCTTACCCCTCAAAATTTCAATTGCCCATCTAACACTAAACATTTTTCCTCTTCCTTTGCATTCTGAAAATACAAATCACTTTTCATCTCTCTCTCTCTCTCTCTCTCTCTCTCTCTCTCTCTCTCTCTCTCTTCCGTTTCAGATTTTCAACCATTGTCTTTAAGGTGTTGACAACAAGCTTGCCCAGATACGCTGGTCTTCGCCACAAATGCCCACATTGGATTTCTTGTCGTTGCTTTTGAGTCGCCGACCATGCCATCAACATCAGGTTTTGCCGTTAAGTCCACCTCCATCCTCACTGTAAACTATAAACAAGTAACTTCCTCCCATTTCTTATTTCAATTTGCTTCCTTTCATGATTCTAGTTAATTAATTGTGGAACGTTTTGAGATTTTGATAATGGGTACAAAACCCAATGGAGTTTGGGTGTGGGTGTGTCGATGGTTGAGGACCAGCGGGAGGCCTGCGGCCTTACTTCCTTTATCTTCGGTAGATATGTGAGGTTGGGTCAGTGGATGCTGATGGTGGTGGGTGTTTGGCGTCATTAGGGTCATGGTATTATTTTTGTGTCTTGCTCTATCATGGGTTTAAACGGAAGAAAAAAAAGTTTTATGTTTCTATCTCTAAACCCAAAAAAAGTTTGACTTCTAACTCTCTCTTATTTACGTTTCTCTCTCTACATCTCTCTCTCTCTCTTTCTCCTCCACCACCTCCACAGGCTATGGCTCTTGATAGCAATATACACTCAATAAGCTCGCATACTTGTCAGTCACTGCTAAATTGGGGTGCTCCCTATCTATTCAATAAGCTTGATGACTTCCATGGTTGTAATTCCTCAGACTCAAGTTCAAACATGTCATCTGAGCAATCACTTTTAAATGATGTACTCCGTGAGTTGTCAACCCAATTGCCTAATAGTGGTTACTACAGTGACCTAAGTAACTACTCAATTATTTTAGAAGTGCAGGAGGGTGGAGTGTATGCCACCCTTCTATTTTCTAGAAAATATAGTTTGTGGACAATGAATCACCTTCTATTTTCTGGACAAATCTGCTTGAAGGAAGGAGTCCGCAGTGGAAATTTTTGTCTAGGCCATCCAAGAGGACCAGAATAAAAGTTCAATATCTTCATGACTCACCAAAAGAATTTGAATTTGAAAATGGTGTTGTCACTAAGAAGAGCAGGAAAATGTTCAACAACACAGTTTATACTGTAAAATCCAAATCAAGATTTAAGGACAAAAGAAAATTAGTTACAAAAAAAATACAATCAAATTAGCTAGTACTACTGAATTTCTTTAGCTGCAATAGTTGGTCATCATATATTTTGTTTCAAAAGGTCCCCTATATACGGTTTTAATAAATCCAAAATTCTTATAGAGAAAAAAAGAAGAAGAAATTTTTAATAAAAGGATTATCATAAAATTTATTTTTGGGAAAGACGCCCATACACCCCCCTAAACTTTCAACTACTGGCCAAAAGACACCCTCAACTTTTATAAAGGCCAATTTACTCCTTAAACTATGTTAGGACATATGTAGTTCAAGTAGTTTTAAACATATGTCACTATTTTGTGTAATTGGCTTATCCTTTGACAAAACGCATTTTACTTGTAATTGAGTAGATTTAGGATGTGTTTAACACTTCAAGAAACCGTGTTTTAAGATCAAGTGTTGAAGTCATCAAGTTTGTCCAAGAAACAAGCTGGAAAGTGCAAGTTACTAAAGCTCGATACCTAGTCTCGACACATGC
Source organism: Castanopsis chinensis (assembly GCA_032878915.1). Classification (NCBI taxonomy): domain Eukaryota; kingdom Viridiplantae; phylum Streptophyta; class Magnoliopsida; order Fagales; family Fagaceae; genus Castanopsis; species Castanopsis chinensis. The sequence continues at coordinate 2,030,999 of JAVQMG010000089.1, forward strand.
ACTATCGAGCTTTAGAAGCTGTTTCAGCCTCGAGGCTCGACAGCTTCTCGACAGCTCCTCAACGCCTTTATCTGTCGAGATTTAAGAAAAACAGATTCCAAGTTCTGTTTTAATTTCAATCTGTGAATGTGTCTTTGGAACTTCTTTTCTCCTAACCCTAGACATATAAAAGGATTGTTTTAAGGGCCGTCAAAGAAAAGCAAGTTGCACAAGCATTGAGTAATTCTTGTTCATGCAATTTGTGACCTCAGACAAAGTTCATGCCCTAGTTTAATCTTTTGTGAAGAAGTTGCTGTGTAATGTACACCGAAGGGTTTTGTAACCAAGCATCTTCTTGAGCTTCATTGTGAGGATGATTTGAAGAACTTTGCAACCAACAACTCTCTCTCTAATTGGTGAATTGAAGTCGCGTACTCGGATCCGCGCAATTGATTAGTCACGTACTTGGAGCCATGCATCAAGAGGAGAAACTGTCACTACAGAACAAGTCTAATTGGGTATTGGGGTAAGGGTTCAACTGTAGGTTGGTAAGGTACTCGGATTCCTTGCTTGTAACCGCTTGTTGTGATAATAGTGGAGTTTCGGGAGTGGTGACCTTAAATCACCCAATGGGGTTTTTGCCGTCAAGTTTTCCCTATTCGTAAACAAATCACCGTGTCATTTATTTTCCGCTGTATACTTTAGTTATTGGTGATTTGTTTGTGCTGCCACGTGAATTTGCATGTTAACTTGATTAATTAAGAATTCAGCTAATTAATCCATTTAATTAATCACTAGGGGTCAATGCATTTGTGGCCTATCAAGTGGTATCAGAGCGGGCACACTCTGATTAGGGTTTAATCTTTATGTGTGATCCATTGGCCCATGTTGTCATGGATAGAGGTCAGTCTCTTATTATACCTCAATTATTTGATGGAACTAACTATGCATACTGGAAAGTACGCATGAGAGCTTTCTTGCAGTTATTAGATGAGAAAGTGTGGCAAGCTGTGGAGATAAGCTAGACCAAGCCTACAGAAGCGCCGGTCGATTGAGATGATGCCAAGATCAAGGCGGCAAATTTCAACAGCAGAGCATTAAATGTCCTATTCAATGCGGTCACCAATGAGGAGTTCAAGAAAATATCCTCCACAAAAACTGCTAAGGAAGCATGGACCATTCTCTAGACAACCTATGAGGGAACTAAGGCTGTCAAGGATTTGAAGCTACAAAGGCTCACTACAAGCTTCGAAGAAATTAAGATGGAGGATGATGAGTCATTTGATGAGTTCTATGCAAAGCTCAAAGATTTAGTGAACTCAGTTTTCAATCTTAGAGAAAGCATTCCTGAACCCAAGATAGTGAGAAAAGTACTCAGATCTTTGCCCGAGAGATTCCATGCTAAGATTACAGTAATAGAGGAATCAAAGGATATTGCCAAGATTCCTCTAACTGAACTGGTTGGGAATTTACAAACCTACGAGCTAGGGCTGACTAGGATGAGCAAGTCAAGCAAGGGCAAGAGCATGGCACTAAGGACCAAGAGCAGTGATACAGATGATTCTTCAGATGATGAAGATTCTAAGATGAAGTCCTACATTACCAGGCAATTCAAGAAATTCATGAAGAATGCTAATGCAAAAGGCTTTAACAAGGACCGTAGGCAATCCAGTTTTTCTCGGTTCAAGATCTCAGATAAAGGGAGGAAGGATGCCAAGGATGGCAGTCAGTACACTGTTCCTACTAGACCGAAATGCTTTAGGTGTCAAGGCTTTGGACATATGAAACAAGAATGTCCAACGTACCTCAGGAGCATTAGGAAGAGCAAGGCACTTGCTGCTACCTTAAGCGACACGGAGCCCGAGAATGATTCCAACAATGAAGATGACGGAATCTTGAATGCCTTTACTGCCACTGTTAATCCTACTGATGGGATTACTAATGAAGTAGATGAAGAAAAGGAATTGGGGGATGCTAAGTTTGAAACTATGGATGATCAAGATGATATCCATACCGCCTATGAGAAACTGTACAAGCTTTTTGAGAAGCATGAGAAACTCTATAGGCTAGCCACCAAGAAGCGCAGTGATGTGAAACTTGACCGTGAATAGCTTTCCACTAAGGTTGATAAAGCAAATCAGACCATTGGGGCACTGAGGTTCGAGAACAATTTCTTGGTTGAGAAGACCAAGAAGCTTGAAGCGGAGCTGTTTCAAGTTAGAGCACAATTGGAGAGGACATCAAGTGCAAAGCTGGATGAGATGCTAAGTGTTCAGAAATCTTCTTTGGATCGTACAGGATTGGGGTATGAATTCTCTCTCTCTAATACTCCTTCTGCTAGCACTATTGTTTTTGTTCCTCTTGCTAATAATATTAAAATTGAGGATAAAAATGTTAAAACTAAATTAGCAAGTGAGAACTTAGACAAGGGCAAGTCTATCCTAGGAGCACCCCCTAAGCTTGAGAAAAGGGACACTAAAAACCCTAGGACTAAGAAGGCTATCTCTCAAAAGCCCAAACAGAAGAAGCAGCATCTTTGTTATTATTGTGGTGTTGCTGGTCATACTCGACCAAATTGCTATAAGTGGTCAGCCACTCAACAATGTAATGGCATGATAGCATCTGGGAACCAGAATCAGCTTCAGACCTCACTTGCTCCTCTAGGAGACATTCTCAAAGCCCTTATGTTCCTTTCGAACTTGAACGGTTTAAATTCTTCACCCTTATCACCGGTTCAAGGGTTGACAAAAAGGAAAGGTTCTTCTAAGGTGTGGAAGGAAAAGGGTTCCAAGTGATTTTGTTCACTTCTTCTCTCTCTCCCTGTTTTACTGTTTTGCATTACTTATGTGTTACTTTACTGTTTTGAGTCAGTCTAGTTTTATGCATTGTTTTGTTTTCTTTAACATGTTTTTGTTTATGTGTTTTTAATTTTGTGTTTTTATTTTTTTTAGCTAAAAATAAAAAGAAAAAAAAATTGAAAGATTGAAAAATACAAAAACAGTGTGAGTTTGCGTGCATTGGTTCTTGTGAACCTTAAAATGGCCATTGAAACAGAGTTTTCTAAACTTTGTATCTTTTGTAGCTTAGATGAGCATTCATATGCACAACTAAGCAAGTGAGCTTTGTAGCTCTTTGTTTGTGATGAGTAAGGTTAAGTGATCTCTTGTGCTTAACACTCGTATCACTCTTTTTAACGAATAGGACTAGAAAATCCTAAGAGAAAAGAATAAATAACCATGTCACCACTGTTACTCGCCAATCATAATATGACATTTATATGCTTCGGCATAGCAAAAATGCAATGTCAATGACATCTGTATGCTTCGGTATAGCGAAAGTGCAATGTCAAAAGCTTAACATAATTGGGTATTTCTTTTCTTTCTCTTATATGCCCATGCACGATATGCTTAATAAAAGCAAATATACACAGAAATAAAAGCAAAAAGATTAAAATGCTTTAAAATATGGTTGCAAGCATGTTTTCTAGGAGATGTGGGAGTTATAGGATGTACCTCGAAAGTGATAGTCTCCATCAAACAGTAATGATTGTGTGTGAGTTAAAGTGATTTTCTCATATCTCAAATCGTTATAACTTTGAGACACTTATGCAATCTTGCGATATTTTTCACACACAACACGCAATATTCTTTGCTATTCTTGATACATGTGCAGGTACAATGTGATTTGATCATCACAAGGTTTACATGCGTTAATGTATGCTCACTAAACTGTCGTAACTCATTTTTGAAATATAAAATTGGTTAAACTTGTTTAGTGTGTGTGTTCGTGTTTTGGGATCCATGTGCTTAAAATTTTTATGAGAGATGTTTTTGAGAGCTAAATGCGTTGCTTGGATCTTTGGTTGAGCTCATGCGTAATTGCATTCATGTCTGTATTTTTCTTCTCTTGAAAAACTATTTTTAAGGCATCTAGACACCTCCTCGACACCTAGCTGTCTGTCGAGCTTCTTAGTCTTCTTTTTATCACAGTCTCGACACATCCTCGACACCTGGTGGATCGATCGAGAAACTTTCTGTCTACTCGATAGCTTCTCGACAGCTTCTAGATCGATCGAGATTCTTTAGTGGTTGATCTTTCTTTCTCAACACATGTTCTATAGCTTTATCTGTCGAAATTCATTTTCTCAATACCTACCTCGATAGCTGTCTCGACACCTCTCGATACATGTATCTGTCGAGAATTACTGAAGGACTATATAAGGGTTTCTCGCAATTTTTTTTCTCTCTCATTTCACTCGATCTCTCTCTCGATACTTCGCGTTTTTCTCTCCCAAAACTTCTCTCACTCATTTAAAACCCCCACCTAAGGATTCTTCAAGCTTTTCTCAAGATCTTCCTCACTTGGTAAGCTTCAATCCTCTCATTCTTCATGCATTTCATGTTTTAAAACCTAAGTTTTGGGGTTTTTTAAAAATTTTGGGGTTTTTCAAAATCAAAGAGTGTTTTATACAATTTTTGGGTTGGTTTTATAGATTTGATCTTTAAAACTACATGCATTACATCACATTAGCATTCTCATTGTATTTTCATACATTTAGATGTGTGCAAGCTTGTTGTGTGCTAGTAGGATTGGATTGGGCTGAGCCTATGATATTTTTATATTGCATGTCACATGTTCATGCATTTCTCATACATACGTTCTTTCTTTTCAATATTTTCTTCATATATTGAACTGTTTAGGACTTTTCCGTGTGTCTCTCTTTCTCTTTCTCTATGTTTGCGTTAGTAGTATCTATGGCACCTAAGCATAAATCCATTCCATCCCAGAACCCTCTGCGTTCTCGGGGATCTTCTTCTTCTGATTCTACTCCTATGTCTGTCCGATTCCGTGATGAGAAAGCCCAAAAGGACTTCTCAGAGAACTTCTTTAAACGAGGTGTTCATTCGGAACGCCAAGTTATCCTGGCAGACTTTGCCAACACTAACTTACCCGATGTCATTCATAGTTGGGCTTGGGAGTCACTGTGTGGCATCCTAGTCACTTGTCCTCTCGTGTTGATACAGGAGTTTTAGTTCAACATCCACGAGATTGATTCTTCAGTACCTCTCTTTCATTCTTGCGTTCGAGGTACGTGCATTGCTATCACTCCAGAGCTGGTCTCCGAGGTTCTTCATGTCCCGAGGGTGGATCATCCTGATTAGCCTGGATGTGAGTGTTTATGGACTGTATCCAAAGACGAGATGATCTCTACGTTCTGTGAGCGCCCATTTGCTTGGGGAGATCATCAGTACACACCATGTAGGCCTTTTGCCAAAGGTCCTCGTTTCCTTAATATGTTGATGACATTTGTTTTGCACCCACTCTCTCACTATAACTCTATCACAGAGCCACGTGCTCAATTTTTGTTGTCTCTTTTAGAGCATCTTACTATAGACTTCCTTTCACACTTCATCTTCTCTATCATAGATGTCTATAGAGATATGACCACCCGTGATAAGCTCATTTTACTTTCTGCTATCATGAGGATTCTTCGCCGTTTTTTCATCCCTTTTCTGTCGTCCGATCCTTTTCATGTTATGTCTGCCATAGACGCCGCTACCATAAAACGTAGTAAGGTAGAGTTCAGATCGCGACAATCGGATCCTTCTACTCCTTCCTCCCGTTTGACTCCATCTAGATCTGCTCGAGCGACATCTGCTCCTTCCTTTTCCTTGAGCGACGTCACTCTTGGAGACATCATGGCGCAGTTTCAGCGCATGGATGCTCGCCTCGATACACTCTCCACGGAGTTGTATCAAGTGAATGTTCGTGTTGGTCGCATCGCCAAGCAACAGGTGACCTTAGGCGGCATTGCCTCTGAGGCCTCTCCTCCGCCTCCTCATGTTGCTTCTAAGACTGAGGATGATGATGACGGTGATGACGATGATGCTTCTGATGATGATGATGGAGATGCGAGCTCTTCTGATGAGATGCATACTTAACACTCTACCCTTTGTCACCCGTGACAAAAAGGGAGCGCAGTTTTGCTGTATGAGAGTAGTCATACTTAGGGGGAGAGCTAGTAGTATAGGATATTTTTAATAGGGGGAGTGTTGATATGAGGGATGTAGTGAGGATTACATGTATTTCTTTTTCTTTTCTTTCTTTTAGATATACATTGATCATGTACCCCGTCTTGTGATCATTTATTGACATACATTGTGCTTATTTCTTGATATATATGTTGATGTATGTTTCTTTCACCTATCTCTTCATGTGTTGTTTTTTTTCTGTCTTTATACACATGTTTCTTTTACTTGTATGCAATTTATTATTTCTGCTTCACATAAAGATGCCTTGATATGTTTTGTTTAAAAGTTATCAAAGTCTTCTTGCCATAAACTCTCTTCTTGTAAAGTTTTTCAAGAGTTTGTGCTAGGATAGATTTTATTGTATTCAACAAGTGAATATGAGTTAAGTATTTTATGACTTCTCTCATATCTTCATTTGTTTGTTGTGGTTTTGTCACGGATTGCCAAAAGGGGAGATTGTTAGGACATATATAGTTCAAGTAGTTTTAAACATATGTCACTATTTTGTGTAATTGGCTTATCTTTTGACAAAACGCACTTTACTTATAATTGGGTAGATTTAGGATGTGTTTAAAGTTTCAAGAAACTATGTTTCAAGATCAAGTGTTAAAGTCATCAAGTCTGTCCAAGAAACAAGCTGGAAAGTACAAGTTACTAAAGCTCGACACCTAGTCTCGACACATGCATCTATCGAGTTTTAGAAGCTATTTCAGCCCCGAGGCTCGACAGCTTCTCGACAGATCCTCGACACCTCTATCTGTCGAGATTTAAGGAAAATAGATTCCAAGTTCTGTTTTAATTCCAATCCGTGAATGTGTTGTTGGGACTTCTTTCTCCTAACCCTAGACATATCAAAGGATTGTTTTAAGGGCCGTCGAATAGAAGTAAGTTGCACAAGCATTGAGTAATTCTTGTTCATGCAATTTGTGACCTCAGATAAAGTTCATGCCCTAGTTTAATATTTTGTGAAGAAGTTGCTGTGTAATGTGCACCAAAGGGTTTTGTAACTAAGCATCTTCTTGAGCTTCATTGTAAGGATGATTTGAAGAACTTTGCAACCAACAACTCTCTCTCTAGTTGGTGAATTGAAGTCGCATACTCGGATCCGCGCAATTGGTTTGTCACGTACTTGGAGCCGTGCATCAAGAGGAGAAACTGTCACTACAGAACAAGTCCAATTGGGTATTGGGGTAAGGGTTCAATTGTAGGTTGGTAAGGTACTCGGATTCCTTGCTTGTAATCGCTTGTTGTGATAATAGTGGAGTTTCGGGAGTGGTGACCTTAAATCACCCGGTGGGATTTTTGCTGTCAGGTTTTCCCCATTTGTAAACAAATCACCGTGTCATTTATTTTCCACTGCATACTTTAGTTATTGGTGATTTGTTTGTGCTGCCACGTGAATTTGCATGTTAACTTGATTAATTAAGAACTCGACTAATTAATCCATTTAATTAATCACTAGGGGTCAACGCATTTGTGGCCTATCAAACTATTCATACCTGCCAAATTAATACATCTATTAATTTGGTGTTAAAAAACTAACGTTCAAATCACGTGAGAAGCGCACAAAAATTACAAGTATCAGCTTAGTTCTTTTTGCTTATTACAAGAACTAAAGAAAAAAAATGCAAATCGACTCGTCGTTGAGCACTGTCACTGCTAACACTATGTCTACCTCTTCGTTCAAGTTGAAACTATCCCATCCAAACGATGTCGTTTACGACTCTCTCTACAGCTCTCCTTCGACCTACTCATCTGACTCGCTGAATTTAGACTCGGTCTCCAACTCGAACTTCGACTCCAACCACTTGTACCACTCTCGAACCGTACAGGAGCACTAGGAGATCATGAACCGGAATTCACTGTACCTCACTCGCCTCTGCAAAGACACCGGAGGGGTGGAGGCTCTTCGCCAGGAGAACAGTCACCTCCACGTCATTAACCAGGAGCTCAACAAGCAACTCAGCCTCCTTATCCACACTTTTCTCCACTCCTTCACCACCTCTAATGACTTCACTACTACGGTGTCTTTCTCTGCTCTCGACTCCGCGTTTCGAAGGTTGAGAATTGAAGGAGTTGGAGTTGGAAGAGGACGAGGAATGAATGAAGGAAGCGATCATGATCACGATCAGATCCCCTGAGATGATGTGGCGGTGGTTCCAGATATGATTGAGAGTCCGACGAGCATGAACGAGGGCAGAAGGCTCCAGAACACTGACGTGGAGTGCTTCTCGTTACCGAAGAGTATCTCTGTCAAGTCCAATCATCTTCCTCTCTCTAAACCTGGCTTTTTCTTTCCCTCCCAACTAAGCTGATTCACCTTTGTAATTTTTGTGTGCTTCTCACGTGATTTAAACGTTAGTTTTTTAACAACAACCTAACAGATGTATTAATTTGGCAAGTGTAAATAGTTTAAGGAGTAAATTGGCCATTATAAAAGTTGAGGGGATCTTTTGGCCAGTAGTTGAAAGTTTAAGGGGTGTATGGCCATTTTTCCCTTTATCTTTCTATGGTGGCATTTACAATCAATCAGTAATGTATTTAGTTTTGATGTTTACAGAGAACATGGGTGGCATAAATCAGGACAATGATTCTCCAATTGAACCTCCTATGCCTAGTAATGTTGCAAGAGTACCTAAAATTAACATGGTTGAATCCAGGAAACAAGAAATTCAAGTTGATGTGGGGAAGACTACTCAATTCTTGCCAAAACTGGAGATGTCAAAACGAAGAAAGAAACATAGAGAGTGAAACGGAGAGAGAGAGAAACGGAGAGAGAGAGAAACTTAAATGAGAGAAAGAGTCAAAAGTCAAACTTTTTTGGGTTTAGAGATACGTTTAAAAGGTAATAAATGAGGTTAATTAATTAGATTCTAATTAGAATATTTGTAATAATTATAGTCTTTTTTTAATCGTTAGATCTACTTAAATATAATAGTTTAAAAAATGTATAACTCAAAAAGAGTTACACTTGGTGTAACTCTATAAAACCATTAATTTCCATTAGATCTAATGGTTAAAAAACACGCTAGTGACATGCCATATCTAATATCATTAAATCATTACATTCTTTTCTAAAAATAAACAAAAAGTCAATTAGCACTTTCACCCCCACCGTTTTCTTCTTCTTCTTCTTCTTCTTCTTCTTCTTCTTCTTCTCTCATCTTCTAGGACCTTCTTCTTCTTCTTATATCCTTCTCTCTTGCTCTCTCATCTTCTAGGACCTCCATAAACTCCTCCAATGAACTAAATAAATCAACAAGGGATAAATCATTAGCATTTTTCATCTTTTTAGTTAGATGTGAATTATATGCATGTGGAAATAGATTTAAGGGGAATTGGCAACGATTGAATTAATTTTTTATTTGACAGTTCTCTTGAAGTAAATAGATATAAATAATAAACAACATTTCCTGCATTAGCAGACCAACCGATTTATTAATTTTAATTTGTTGTGATGGGAATGTCAAATTGGATGTGATATGGTGCATTTTTCCTTGACTCTTTTGTATTCCTAACAAAGAAGTTATACCTTCCACCCAAAATCCCAAATGAAGATACTGTAGAGATGTAGTAGTCTAGTGGCTATTCCATGTTAGACAATGTTAAATGCCCAGTATGTGAACTCAATATATGTGATGGTGGTACTTCTAATAAGTCTTTTAAAAGGATTTTATGCAGCTTTTTGATGCCCTGTATGCAAACTCAATACATGTAATGGTGAACAGGGGTAAAATGCATTAATACCAATAAAATTACAGCGTATCAATTCCCTTGTTGATTTATTTGGTTCATTGGAGGAGTTTATGGAGGTCTTGGCAGATGAGAGAGAAAGAGAGAGGGATAGAAGAAGAAGAAGAAGAAAATGGTGGAGGGTGAAAGCGCTTATTGACTTTTTGTTTATTTTTAGAAGAGAATTTAATGACTTAATGATATTAGATATGTCATGTCACTAGTGTTTTTTTTTAACCATTAGATCTAATGGAATTCAATGATTTAAAAAATGCGTAACTTTAATAAAGTTACACCAAGTGTAACTTAAACTCATCACATCATATATATATATATATATATATATATATATATATATAACCTTAGGATGCTTGTAGAGTAGGTTGTAATAGTGAGCACAATCAAGGATGTCTTAGACATTTTGGGGCTTTAGGCGAAAACAAAAATTGGGTCTTTTTTATATTTATGTATTAATTAAATTAACATATATTTAATATTTTTATATTATAATATATTTCATTTAAAATCTATTTTTATTGCGTTTTGAGTTGCAAATTGACTAATTAAATTTTTGTATTCAAGTTCTTCTTATGTCTCATTTTTAATCGATAATATAACTAATCCACTTAATCTTTCTTGATACATTATCGATCATAGATATGATTTTATTAATTTTAATTTTGAAAAACTTCTTTCTGCAAAAGCAACTGTAACAATTATTGTTAGTAAAATTTTATGAGCAATGCATGTATTTGGAAATGAATCTAACCTTTTTATATAGTTTAGTATGTCAATTAATGCATATTCTTTTATTTGTAAAATTTCTTGAAAACATTTTACTCTAAAATAAATCTAGACCATCAATACAATAATAAACATCATGTTTGAGAAAAGATTCAAGTTTAAGACAATATTTTTGCAAACTATCATCATTTAGTTGAGAAAGAGAGATGAAGAGCAAGGATGAGACAGAGAAAAGGTATGAGTAAATTTTAGGGATTTGAGATTTTTTATTTGTTTTGATTTGAGATTTTTTTGTGGGTAATTTTTAGATCGAATTTACATTTTATCTAATTCATTTTTGATTTGTTTAGAGGCTAAGAATGATTTTTTTTTTGGGATATTTGATTTTTTTTAGACCAAAGAATTTTTTGGGGTACCAAGTTTACAAGAATGTTCCAGATTTTTTGTTCTTTGGTCATAAGAATGTATCAGATTTTTTGGAGATTCATCTGAAACTAATTTTTTTTTTAACTACCCTTTGTTCTCAAAATCTTGGGGGCCCCCCTTCCACTTGGGGGCTTTAAGCAATGGCCTAATTGGCCTAATGGAAGGGCTAGCCCTAAGCACAATTATAGATATACATCTCCCTTACAAACTTTATACATTCTAGACTTTACATACACTTCCTAAATAACCCATCTCATATGTGTGTGTGTGTGGAATTGCTTTATTGTATTAGGAATTGCTTTATTGTATTAGGCCTAAGCCCAGTGTGTATGTGCTCAATTATGTTATATTAACCACTTATTCTTTTCATCATTATTCAATATGAGACTTCACTTACATGTGTACGCCTAACAATCTCCCCCTCGCGTGTAAGTCTCTTGCTTTTGGTGGGTTTCAAGAGCTCTCCATGGACTGTGAACAAGTCTTACTCGCTCCCCCTTGCCTAATGGGCTTTTCCCTTCACTAGTGCATCATCCATGGGCCTCCACGTGTCAACACTGAACATTTTGTTATCCTCCATGAGAACCTCACACTAAACCGTTGTCTAGCACCATTGACAATAATACTCCTTTGTTGGGCTTTTTTCGAGATCATTTGTGTGAGCTTTATAAGTTTACTTGGTGCAATATACCATTCTCGCTCCAACTGCAAAAGGGACCCACCTTGCTCCATTTGCGAAAGGGCTTCAAGTACACATACCCCGTTCTCGCTCTAATTGCGAAAGGAGTCTCGATAACCATACCACCTTTGCCTCACACCACCAAGGGCTCTGATACCACTTGTTGGAGAGCTCCTTAAGTAATTAATATAATATATAAAGACACACTATAACTCAAAAGGCCTAAGCCCAATGAGTATGTGCTTAATTATGTTATATTAACCACTCATTCTTTTCATCATTATTTAATGTGAAATTTCACTCACACGTGTACACCCAATAAAATATAAATGTACAAATCTAAGAGATATCAACTTAAGGTTGTGGATGACCACTTGAATAGAAGATTTTATCTATATCTATATATTCCTTGTTCTCTTCTCACTTGGTTTTATCTATTTCCCTTATTTCACAGCACATTATCAACACGAGTTTCTCTCCAATTTCGAAAGGAAGTTGTAATTCTATTAAGGTCTCCATTGCCATTGCCCATTTGCAAGAACACTACACACCTTAGTAGATGGGTAGCTACCTGCTGCAAAAATTGCCTAGAGCATCAAATTTATAATTGAGGGCATCAAATTTGTAATTGAGGATAGCTTGAGGGTGCCAATTTTCATACCAGATATGTATCTTGCTACCATCACCAACCCTTCATTTAGAAAAACCTCTAATTCCCTCTCTGATCTTCAGAACCTACCTCCTACCTCATAAGCACTTTTGGGGTATTTTAACCTCCCAAAAGCATTTTCCTTTTTAGGAGGTATTTGTGCAACCATGCTACCCATAAAGAACCTGCTTGAGTCAGCAAATTCCATATATGCTTAGCAATTGTAGCTATAATCCAGTACCTAATCCTTTTTAGCCCCAAACCACCTTCAGATTTTGGCAAACAAAGTTGCTTCCACACAATTTTGAGCTTATGAACAATCTAATCAGAACCACTACACTTTGAATATAAATGTTGTCCCAATGATGCATGTTAACCAAATAGAATTTGGCCTTGTCAAAACAAAGTCCTCATTTTCTTGGCCTGTTCTTTGTCTACTTATCATTGAATGGGATAACCTTTCAGCGGCATTTATAAACCAGTCTCTTTTATATTTGTTGGTATTCAATGGACTTTACTCAGTGGGCCTTGTACTCACAATTTTAGCCTCCTTTTTCTTATTAGGCTTCAGCACCTATTATAACCTATTTTGAGCTCATTGGCTTCAACATCTATTATGACCGATTCTGGATTCTTGCAACTTTTGACTAGTGTGTGTGTGTGATCTGGTTTCCTAAGGTGCTTTCAAAGAAATTTTGGACAAAGAAAGTACTTGATTTTTATAATGATGGTGTTAATTGGCCAAGCTGTATTTCTTTCCTTGATCTAAATTTATCAAATTTGTAAATGAAAAACACTTTATTTATAAAAATAATAATAAAAAAAAACCCCTGGAAAGAGAATGGTATGAATGCGAATAGTAAACTTGTTCTTAGATTGTGGATACAATTCATTCATGTCTACAAACAAATGGAATTCAGTTGTTTTGAGTCCCTGCTTTTGGGCTGTTTAAGGAACTCTAAAGAAAATGGCTTTTGCCTTGCAATTATAAAGAATGTAGGTTCAAATCTTAATACTGACTATTTTCAGCATTTTTCCAGCCCAATTTCAAAACATTACCAGCCTAGGATGTAGTAGCGGCTCTAGGAATTTTTGCCAGAATGTTCCTTAATAAGTATAAATTATACAATCTAATAAAAAGAAAATTTTATATATTGACAATAACAACAATAAAAAAACACGCAAATACATAAAATTTACAATTGTCTTTTACGAGTTTTCATATTTTGAAATTGCTGCATGATAGTCTCATTATAAATAAAATTATTAATTATTGTTGTTTAGTTGTTTCATTAATTTGTTTGTCTTTTATAAACTATAATTTGTTATATTATTGTTTCATTAATTATAAAATTATTAATTGTTGTTTAGTTTAACATAATTTAATTTGTTTATCTTTTATAATGTATTGGTTAATTAAATTATTAATTATTATTTATTAGTTGCTTCATTATTTTTCTTTATTAACTATTAGCATATACCCCACTGTGCACTAGCACACATCCCATGTGCATTATCCACTGCCAACCCATTACCTGCCTCTCATGCCTTAACTTCCCACCCGGCCCCAATCACAAGAGCCAATCAGATGATAAATTCAAAATAGACAATACACTAAAAGACAAACTTAGTAACTCACACTCACCAACACCAATAGATAAATTCAAAACAGGGGCAAAGATTAATAAAGTTACAATAAAGCTAAGCAATTACAGTTCAATAAAGGTAAGCAATTTCACCCAAAAAAAGAGAATTAGCCAATCAAATAAAGTCTTTAGTCTTAAAGAGAGAGAGCCTCTCATTTCACTTTCAAACTTTTAGTCTTCAGATGAGAGAGAGAGAGAGAGAGAGAGAGAGAGAGAGAGAGAGAGAGAGAGAGAAGTAAGAAAGAAAACCCATTAGAGAAAAAGAGAGAGTTAGAGAGAAGAAAATTGTAAAGTAAAGATGAAATACCTTGAGGTTGAGGGAGTAGGGAGGCTTGAGGCTAAGGGGTGGTGCCGTCGAGTTGGGCAGTACATCGAGGCGATTGGCGGGGAAGGAATCTCCAATCCGATTTGTGCTATTCCCATCTCCGATCTGGCTAGCAAGGCGAGATAACCGATCTCCAATTCGATTGGCGATGACCTATGAGCTCTGTTGCTAGAGTTTGTGGTAGAGGTGCCGTCCGTTGGTCGTTGATGATTGATGAGGTTTTTTTTTTTTAGGTTAGGTTTCTCCGTTTCTAATTTCAATTTTTGCTTTACTTGATGAATCGACAAACACGTATATTAGGTTTTGGGTTTTTTAATTTCAGTTTCGTTGATGATTGACAGATAATTTTTTTTTTATTTGAGGGTGTTCTTGATTTTTCTTTAGGGTGTTCCTATTTTTTGTAAGGGTAAACAAAGAAAAAAATTTAAATTATTATATATAAATTTTTTTTTCAAGTCAAGGTGTTCTTGGGAACACTATGGACTCAACGTCGCACTGCCACTGCTAGGATGGACAAAAGGTGAGTGATGATCACCTTGTCATTACGGGGTGTGCAGCCAACTTGCCCAAGTAGTCAAAACCTACCAAACCCAACCCCATATTAGTAGCATACAAAGTATTCATAAATAACCACAGCAGTATACAACATCTATCTAGCGGTATGTTTTATATTGTATAGGAAGTACAGCTTTAGCGGTAGAGATTGGTTTCTAGAGAAGGCAGAGTGTTATATTCTATTTTATCAATTAAAGTTTCACTAAAAAAATAACCCCTTGACAAATCACTAAACAATGAATGTTGCTTTTTAAAGTTTGATAAATTAGGATGCAAATGACATTATGACAGTTACCTGAACTCAGGAACGAACTCAGGATTTCAAGCTGGGGGGGGGGGGGAGTGGAGATAAGCGAAAAAAATTTCAAATACGCATCCATATAGTATTAATAAACTATCCACCACGACAAATACCAAAAATTATTGTTTCTTAATATATTAAAATACAATCATCTACCAACAAAAACAAAAGACGCGAAACACTATTTTTTCTTAATACAATCATCTATGAAAAGAGAACTCGACGCTCTTTCAAATGTTCAAAATCATCTATGATTGAATCCAAAGTAAATGTCGAACCTATATCCTTTTCAAGATATAACATCAAAGAATCCGTCAAAAAATCAAATTCCACTTTGTTTCGAAGGTTAGTTTTGACAACTTTATTCTACACTACTAACAAAAATTTTTCTAAACTTTACCTTTTTTATTTTTTTATTTTTTCCTTTCACTTGTGCTTATTGTTGCCGAACTTCTACTCAACAAAGAGCAAACAGACAAGCACTACACTAATATATTCTCTAATCTTTACAAACTCTACTCTCTCTCCCTATCTCTCTTATCTATATAATTCAAGAGAGAGAGAGTCATAAACACATAGTCACAGAGAGTCACAAAGCCAAAAAGCCAAAAAAAAAAAAAAAAAAACACCACAGGCAGTTAGGGCTATCAGGCACAAATTCAATTCACAATCACGGAATCACCAACATTAGTTCATCACTCATCAGTAAAACCACAAACACCACAAGTCCAGAAGCATAGATTTTTAGATTCTGAGATTCACAAACATTATATTGGGGCGGTTATAGTAAGATGGGTCTCTGTGTCTCGCGTGGCAGCGTTGGTGTGGCTTTTTCCGGTTTGCGTATGCGACATGACAACTCTCTTAGTCTCGGCGTGGGCGTGGATAGCTCGCTAGGCTAAGCAGCGGTGTCACGACGTGGGTGACGAGCGGCGGTGTCACGACATACTCTCTTCGTCTCTCGCCTCTCACTCTTTCTGTCTGGCCTCTTGCTTTCTTTCTTTTCTTTTCTTCTTTTTTTCCTTCATTTTTTCTATTTGGTTTTGGAGTCTTCGACAGAATGCTGGGTTTTCATTTTTTTTTTTTTTTTAACATTTTTTAAAGGTTTTTATAGGCTCTTACCTCTAGGCTGGTTGGCTGAGTTGAGGTGCAGGGGACCTGAGCTAAAAACTAAGGGGGGCCCAAGACCTCCCCCCCCCCCCCCCCCCCTTTTTGAAAATTTTACATACTAAAAAAAAAAAAAAAAAAAATTGGACTTAGGGGGGGGGGGGCCCGGGCCCCCTTAGGCCCCCACTTGGGTCCGTCTCTGCCTAAACTACTATTCGAACAAAAGTTCCTATGACAACTATATAATTTAAACCTTTATATCTTTTACTGCTTCCATACGATTTTTTATTTTTAACTTTCATTCGTTAGATCATTTTTTTCCTCATATTGCTTAAGAGAGTGTTGTGTGTAGTATAATTTGCTCCACCGTCCCTTAAAAGTTATCACAACTTTTGAGTAAAGTTTGTGGTGTGCCTTTGTATTAGAATAACTTTCCCTCTCTCTTATGTGTGTGTTTGTTTCTCCAAAAAAAAAAAAAAAAAAAACTTTGAATTATTGTTTTAGAATATTAATGATTAGGATTAGAATCTTGATCTGACAAAACTTGATAAAATTTGTTTGTTTGACACTCCAAAATATAGAGGTAAATTAATTTGATTTTGTCAAAATTTGAAATATTATGGAACATAGAGAAAGTATTTTATTCACTTGCAATGGAAGTCATATCACTTAGACACTTACAATGAAAGCCACATCAATAAGGGTTTTTAAGAATTCAAAATAGGTCAGTTATCAAATTTATTACATGTATATTTTAAATCGGAATTTCATATAGATATAATTGATTTCTCGAATTCTATATTTACTCCAGGTAATAAATTCCTTGATTTTGTATTCAATTTGTGCATTGATTTTTTTCCCCTTTTGAGCAGAAAGAGTTCTGCATTAATCTTTAATAAAATGCTTGACTTGCAACTGTAGAGAAGGAAAATTCCCGACCTAAAATAAGGTCTGGATTTTCACAGCAACAACAACAAAATTGAACCTAAAGCTTAAACCATCTTAAAGTTTATGATTATGATCATATTAGTCAACGAAGGCAAAACTTAGTAAGAACCAATGTAGATTTTTATTGGGCACATAAACCCCATTTAACTGGCAAGTACTCCCCCATGAACTTGACGTTTGTCACTAGCATCTTGATCTACGTACACAATACCAAAATTCAAAGACATACATCTTCATTCACTGAATTTACAGAAGGCATACTATTGATTCTAAACAACAGTGCTTAAGCAGTAGTAAAGCTTAGAAATCAACTAGTAATAGTAAAGGACAAAATGCTATAGTGAACTTCTAAAAATTAATCTTGGCCTGATAATTTTGACCAAATTGCCAATTAGGAGGCGCAACATTATCAAACTCCAACATTTTTCCATCACTAGTAGTCGCTTGAAATGACAAGCTTTGTCCTACCAATGGTGTGCCAGTTTGCCAATTTTGGCCCCATTTGCGCGACATTTGAATCCAAGCAGTGTTAGAGCCCTTAATTTTGACATTAGAAATATCACCAGCACCTCCAACATTGTACAACAATACAAGCAAAAAATTCGGATTTCCTGTCATTTGAAACCTAACCCCCCCTTGCTTAATGCATGGGGCTCGACGATACTTAACAGGGATAATCCCAGCTTTAGCTGGTGCTAGTTTTGTGAACATGGGCATGGACAAGTCAAAGTGTTGAAGTGGGGGATTGCACCAATTTTCACTAGGGTTCGAGCTAGGAGGGCAAAAATTGGTGGCAGTGACTGTGATTGTGCCAACATTTGGTATGCACCATTGTGGATCATTGACACACATGATCTCAAAACAAGCACCACAAGTGGCTCCATTGTTGAACAATGCAGTGCTTAGGGCTGTTGTTGCGAGGCCATACCCTTGTTGGAAAAGATCACCATACCCACAAGCTCCCTCTGTCATGTAAAGTTTCAACTTAGGAATTATAATCTTGACAATTAACACTCATAACCCACAGCATTTTTTCTTATCCATTTGATGCTTGTAAAGAACTATTTAATAAAATAAATATAAAAAAGATTGATGACAAAATATGGAATTTATCAAAGGAAAACTTAACATGAATTTTGGTTCTAACTATGAAATATATATTAAAATGGATGCTGGGAGAAAGTTTAATGAAGAATTCAGATTAGATTCTAATTGAACAACAGTTTTGTGCTGATTAAGCGTCCTTTTAACTGTCTACTAATTTAAAAACAAATGTCTCTATGTTTTAAATAGGATTTAATTTGTCCCAATTGTCATTCAATCTCTCATTTTGTATGTTTATGCTTACATGTAGATTCATATAAAAATGACTCAAAAAATTTTATTATACCTAAAACTTTGAATGTGTAATACAATAATAATTTCAACCTACATAAAACTATTTTAAATACATTTAAATCTATTTCTATCCCATCCAATTTAGATCCCATTTGAAACCATTTTTAATCTATTTAAAACTCTTTCTGATAATAATAATAATAATAATAATAATAATAATAATAATAATAATCTTTTAAAACTAATCTAGATTTTTCAAGAAAAAAATTATTATTAGTTCAAAAATAAATTTCAATGAAAAGCATACCATGTTTAAAAATTTGGTTGTTCATATCTTATTTGAAAATGCATACATGAAATAAATCTATTGCATCACCATAAGAAAGATTAAGTTAAGAAGTAGAAAGATTTTTTTTTTTTTTTTCCTGACATAAAATAAAAATGAATGATCAACTTGCATGGTCACTCTACTCGTAATAATTACTTTTTATCATCAATTAAACCAAGGCACCAATTGGTTTTTGGTGTAAGCAGTCAACAACAAAAGACTTTACTAATTGAGCCAACTAAAACCCACATCTAAGAATGGCCATCAATAGTATTTACGTTGTGTAAAATTTTAATTTGCCTCTAATTATCTTTATTTTTAAAAGTATTTGTGCATGTGCATGGGATGAAGCTGATTATTTATATTTTCAATGACAATTACGGAGAGTTACGTTAGTATATGGTAGTATAAGAAACTCAAAATCTAAGACATTGTCACAACTCTTGAAATAAATATTAGGTGTAATTATAATTCCCTCACTTAAGGTTTGAGAAAATGACACTCTACTCAAAATCTAAAGGGACATAACACCCCTCCCTTGAATTTTAAAGAAAATAATACTCCTCCGCTTCTATTAATATTAGTTACGAAATGTTCCAAATTTTTAAAAGATCTCTTTATCTAAGTTTAACAATGTATGGGAAAAAGATCATAGTATAAACTCAATTCAATTTGGTGTGTAAATAAGCCGACTTAAGATTGTGCTACATATTCAACTGACAGTATATTTTCAAATTTCAATTGCCAAACATAGGTGCTTATTACCACATTATGCTAAGGTTTTGTCTCTTACTAACCTTTTTTAGTAAAGCGTTATTCTCTTCATATATAGTAAAGTTGATGAGTCTTGATTTTTTAGTTGCACCTCACCCACCGACGCTTCGCATCAAAATTCACAAGAAAAAACATGTTGCTAAGCAGTCAAGCTTTTATTGTCAACAAATGAGTTTGAAACTTTCAAAGTCAATTTGTTTGATTGAAAACCTGCCCTTAATGGGTTAGATTATTACACAATATTTTAACATCAATTTAAAAGAGTTTTGTCAAATAAAAGTCAATGGGAGATGGTTTTTTTCCCTTCCAATTTGGGTTACAGTGTTATTCCCTAAACCTTAAGGAAAGAGAGTATAATTACACCGAAATATTAAAATTGTACACTACTCTTAAAAAATTAGGGTTATAGCTAAATTCCTTCCACCACTAGTTATGACAATATAGTTTTATACTTATTCAGCAAAATATATATATATATATATAATTATACTTACGCATGGTTCCTCCACCATTCATGTCACCATAAAAAGTTGCATGTGCATCAATCCAATTACTAGTTATTTTCTTGCCAATGCTGATTTTCCTGCTCATGGCTATCACAAAAAGAGTCACGAATATTATGCATGTAAAAAAATTTTGAGACCTAGTCATGACTATTGACTGATAAAGATAAAGAGAAAGGGAAAGAGAAGAGAGAGAGACTATTGTATGCTTAAGCAAGGGCACGGAGATGGTAATTATAGGCATAAAGGAAAACAAATAAAGTAAAAAAATATTATATTAATTCTTATTATAGCTATACAACTTAACAATTTTGAGAATTAAAAATAAAAATTTTATACACATATAAACTTAGTTAGACTGGAGTATAATTCTATTTGTCTCAAAAAAAAAAAAAAAAAAGACTTTATGATTAAAAAATAATAATTAATGGGAATTAATAATAAGGAATTTTTTTAGGGGGGAAAAGTATAACGACAGGTGTATTCTTCCTCTTTTTTTCCTTTTTTTTTTTTTTTGAGAGAATATTTATATTCTTTAAAGCCTGTGAAATATGGCTAGTAGAGAGCCAAACATGGTTTAAAAAAAAAAAAAAAAAAAAAAAAAAAGGATGAAAGGATAAGATAAAGGACAATTTCCATTCAACACAAATTTGGCAAACATATACAGGAGAAGCTTATCTGTAATTTTAGTCTAATTAATTGCTCTTATCATACATTTATATCTTGATAAAGTTTGGCTACAACTCCCACTAAAAAAATACTAACATAATTACATATTTTGAAAATCTAATTGTTGCATTGTATATTCTTTATATTCTTAATACAATGTCAAATTTAATGTCAATCAGATGTTATTTATTATTTAATTTATAAAATAATTTTTATGCATAATTTGATGCAAAAACTTGAAAAATTTAAACATTTAATTGATGATATAGTTATTAATCTATTAATTTTCTGAAAATATATTCAGATAAATAAAGAGAATATTCAATTTTGTAAATCCATGGACAAGTAAAGAGAATGTTAAATTTTGTAAATCCTAGAATGTCTTACGTTTTGCTAAGTGGCAATGTGGCATATCTAACGTTAAATATTTTAGAATTCTCCCCACCCCCACTAAAAAAAATCTTTGCATATTTTTCTAGTAATAACAAAATTAGGAGAATTCTTATTAAACCATGTTGGATATTTTTGCAAAATATCATCATCTATTTTACTGTTCATTTCAGTGATTTGAGGAAATAATTCTCTTAATGACAAATTGGTTTATTTGCTAAATTTGAAATTCAAATAAATATAAATTAAAAATTTGAAAAGTTGTTGTCAATGTTTTTAGTTAGGAAAGTTTTCCTATCTTTAATGTGATTATTTAGTACCATCTATTGCCAACTTTTTAGTTTTATTACATTATATAAATTTTCCTTTATAAACTTTTGCTCTGAAAGGATTATTTTAATATATTAACGTTGTAACGTTATAAATGGAAAGTGATGGAAAGTATCAAAAACTTATTTCTTTTTTTTTTTTAGAAAAAAAAAAAAAAACTTATTTCTATCCAGCTATTTCTGAATTATTATATGTTATAATTTGGTACAATAATACTAGCATCTACTATTTGGTTAAAAAGAAAGTCGAATCTTTTGGGAATATTTTAAATTCTGAAATTTTCTAAACAGCTTGGTATTCAAATTTCAGTCACTTTATGGGCTATTAATTTCAATAGCATTATCACCGTGCACCCTTGGTGTGGTAATTACTTCACAAGTATAAGTGTTTGTGCGGTGTGACCGTGTGGGAGGCGAAGGCCAAGCTTCAAGTCTCCAAAAGAGAGTTTCACACACATATACACTTAGATAAACTAGAATAGAATTTCTATCTTATATTAAAAAAAATCAATAGCATTATGACTCCATTTAATTGTTTTCAACATAGATTTTCGCAAAAGACAAGTTCATGTCCAGCTATATATATATATATATATATATATATAGAGAGAGAGAGAGAGAGAGAGAGAGAGAGAGAGAGAGAGAGAGAGAGAGAGAGAGAGAGAGAGAGAGAGAGAGAGAGAGAAATTTTCAGAAATCACTTTATTTTGATGGGTTTAGCTTAGTTCTAGTACTTTTTTAATTGGAAATGTCATTTTTTTTTTTAAATATACAATAACAAGTGGTATTGGGTTTTAATCTTCACCTTTTTTTTTTTTTTTTTTTTTTATAATTGTCTCTACCTTTTATTTAGTTAGTGGATAATGTGACAGTTTCTTATTAAAACAAAAGGAAATTCCAGCTAAAAAAGTACTAGAAATAAACTAAACCTTATTTGGATTACCAAGCAATAGACTTTCAAAAATCAATTTTGTTATTATTCTAAAGACTCACCATCTACTGCTTCCTACTCTTAACAAAATATTTTATCTTTTACTCTATTTTTTTGGGAAAAGAAAGTGCTATTGAGAGTTTATATTCTACGAGCAATGTAGGCTTGTAAGGATAATCAACAAAAATGGCTATGTTGTTGTATCCTAGAAACAACGTACAGAAATTGTTTGTCTAACTACCGCGAATAAGCCATGGACAACACGATTTGTCTCAAGATAGTGACTTGGTCCACGCATCATCTTCTCTGCCTCTTTAGGTAATATCATTTTGTGTAATTTCCAAGAAAAATTCAGGTAATATCTCTCCTTTATTTCCAACAAGCCAAAAAAAATTAAAAATACTTTTTATTAACATAGGTCACTCACTTCTTTGTAATTTAATAATAAATACCAATTAAACTTGATAAAAAAAAATTGAATTTAAGAAAAAAAAAACTTGTTATGAACATAGATCTCAATGAAACAAAAAAAAAAAAAAAAAAAAGAAAAAGAAGGTGATTTTAATGTACAAACTAATAAGATTAGTTATTTAAATATGAATAGGAAAAAGTTAACGGATGCCTTAACTAAGAGCATTGGTTTATGATATATTTTTATAAATTTGTTTATGGGAAAAGAAAAAAGCAACTAATTTTTTTGACAGCTTTCTATATTTTCTATAAAAATGATGTTAAAATTTTCCTAAATTATTTTATTAATAATTGCCTTAAGAGCACCCATTAACATAACTCGAACATGTTAATGTTATTGATTGAAGTTAAATTCAATTGTATACACAAAGGAAGCAACAAAAGAAGTCTACAAGAAGAAGGCTTGGAGACCTCAAGCGCATGCCCATAAACTAGAAAATAAGCTACATTGTTTGTCTCATTTGTATTAGAGGCTTTAGAGCATCCTATAACACAAACTCATAACTTCTTTAGCTAATAAGGCCCTTCTCTTTTGTCATGCCCATGTAGGGCAAAAAATGTAGTATAATTTTTGTTCTTTATTAATTTGATATTTTCAAGTAATTATCTAAAGTTTAGATATAGAATTGGTATTCCATTGATTTTAAGGGTCTTTAATGCCTATTTAATTGACTAGGAGTCCTTATCAATATAGAGATGACAATTTTGGCCCGCCTTAATCTACTTTGGCCCCACACATATTTTTCCCACCCCACAAAGGTATTGAGATGGTGATGGGGTGAGATTTTTGCTCTACACCTTAGGACAGAGTAAGGATGAATTTAGGTTGGCTAGCCATGCCTTGCATATATTTACAAAAAATACCATTTATTTTATTTTTATTTCAAAACACCCTTGGGTTCTTACTATATTATATTATTAAATATTAAAATGCTTGGGTATTAAGATTTTTTTTTTAATTTTCTTGTTAAAAAATTTGATTTATATTATTGAGTTGTTGATTTGGTGTGATCAACTGCAGTTTTAAATATGATTTTATATTGTAATAGGTGTGGGATGTGGAAGGTTAACAAGTAATGGAGTTCATCAATGCTTATTATGGTAGGGTATCAATTATGATCCTTTCTAGAATATTTGCACTTGTCAATCAAGTGTATGGAGGCTTTAAATTTCCAAGTCCATAAAAATTTTTTTTTTAATTTCAAAATTTTATTAATAAAATTTCAGAAAGTTTTTCTCCTTTCTTTCTATTGGATTCCAGGCTTCTGCTTATATATTCAAGGAACTCACAAATTTAAGGTGGTGAGCAAAGTGGAGTGGTTTTAATGTACAAAATAATAAGATTAGTTATTTAAATAGTAATAAGAGAATTATTTTACAACCAAATTAATCAACAAATTAATGAAACACCTTTTTTTAGAAACAGGTTAATGAAACACCTAAGCCGAAATCAAGAGGGAAAAAAAATACTAGCACTAAGCATTTTGTGACTTTTGTCACTTAGATAGCACTCATTAAACATTAAATGTAAATCTTATTAGACCTCTATTCATATTATGTCTAGAAACAAATGGACAATCAATATGAGTCCATGCATTGAGCTTTAGGTCAAATCATTTTTGTGTTTCCAACAAAAATATCCGTGGTCCAAATCTTTGCTCTCTCACTTAAAATATATTTTAGAATAATATATATATATATATATATATAGTTTTTTTTTTCTTTTTTGCTATTTAAACTCTACCAACAAGAGAAAATAACATTTATATTTTATTTATTTACTTAATTAAATATGAGTCAGAGATTGATGTTCCTTCTAAAACTCAATAATTATCTGTAATTTATATTGTTATAAAATTGAGGATTTTTAAAAAAAATCTTTCTGAGAACGTGAGGAAATTTATAATTCAACATATAAAAATAATTAGTCTACTTAAATAATATTTTATTTATTTTTTTAAATATACAACCATAATTTTCTTTTATGTTGTACATCAAAATTCAATACCCTGCCCAACAAAATTAATTATATTGAAAGTCAAATGTGTGTAATCAAATTCTTATTGATAGAAGTTAGTTACACATAGTGTAGGTTATACTTTTATAGGTCAGTATATATAAAAATATATATATATATATATATATATATAATCATATCATGTACTATATAATAAAAGTTGAAACATAGAAATCGTGGTTGCGCCATGTGGATGCCATGCTAAATTGTCGAATGTACTGATTTTAATTATAGTTTTGTTATATTTTTATTTGTTCTTATCAACTTTTTACTAATTTTGTTTTATTTTTAAGTTATTTGTTGTTAAAGAATTTATTGAAATTTTCTTATCAATTCTTCTAAAAAAAAAAAGGAATTTTTCTTATCAACTTTTAATTATTAGCTTATATGTTATTTATCAAAATTTTTAATTGAATTGTTTTTATATATTTGGACATCCTACCTAATTGCCGTATGTAGTTTGTGTAGGGACGGACCTAGGGGGGTCCAAGCGGGCCCGAGGCCCCCAGGCTAAAGAAAAATAATTAAAAAGTGTGGGCACTCTTGGCCCAAAGAAAAAACAAAAAGATTTTTTTTTTTTGGTTATAATTTTTTATTTCTAGAATTGCCCCTCCCTCTTCAAAAAACATAGGCCCCCTCTCTTATAATTATCCTACGCTAACTTGCAACTATTCAACTCAAAAACTTAAACCAAAAAAAAAAAAAAAAAAATTAAAATAAAAAATAAAAAATCCTAGTCAGCCCAATATTAGAGGACTAGCATCAAGTGTTCTAAATGCTAAATATTTAGTATTTAGAACACAAAATACCAAAAACACTACTGTACGAGATATTTTAAATGTTATATTAAAGTAGCAAAATTAATTTTTGGTTTGCAAATATCAATTTTTTTTTTTTTGTAATAAGTGATGCTTTTAAGAAACAATATTATTTTGTGTGTTTTTTTTTTTTTTTGGTTGGTAGATGATTGCCTCTTAATATGCTAAGAAACAATAATTTTGTGTATTTATCTTGACTGATAATTTGTTAATACTATATGGATACTTATTTGGTTTTTTTCTTTTTTCATATAGTTTTGCCCCCTAGCTTGAAATCCTTGGTCCACCTCTGAGTGTGTGTGTGTGTGTGTGTGTGTGTGTGTGTGTGTGTGTGTGTGTGTGTGTGTGTGTGTGTGTGTGTGTGTGTGTGTGTGTGTGTGTGTGAATAATTATTTGTATAGTTAAGTCACTTTCCAATTTCCTTCAAACTCAAAATTTCACATGTGAATGAAAATACTTTTAATAATTAGATAGAAACCAAGTAAAACTTTTATGTGGTGAATTTTTGCGCCAACTAATGTGAATGCTTAAAATTTGTGTGTTTTTAGTTTCAAAATTTTCATTTAATTTTGTAATATATCCACCTTTTTTGCCAAATATTTAGTTTTTGAATATATACATATATATTATTGAAAAGTTCCTACTTAATTTTTTTTTTTTTTATAGAAAAACTTAAAATTATTTAGTTGTGCAGCATTTTCAATATCTATTTTTTTTAGTAAACTAAAAATCAAGTTTAATGAGCTCAAGTTTCAAGCAAAAATCAGCTTTCATGGATGCTTGATGTGCCATTTTAAAATATGGCAAATTACAACTTATCTGCCTATAGTTTGGCTGAAATTTAAGCTGTCTATCTGTAGTTTAAAAAAATGTGGTCTCTCTTTTTTGGCCTTTCAACTTTGCTGCAGTTGACAACATTCCTATCAATGGATGGATTAATAAAATCATATACCTAGCAAGTTATATACAATTGTATAGAGTATCTCCAATAGATTAGCTAAATCTATATTTTGGAGTGTGTTAGGAATGTTATAAGCATGTGGATAATAATTGTTGTATTGAGATTTAGTTAGTTAGTTAGTTACAATTCCAAGCATGTTAATCACATTTAGCACATGTTGGAATTATTAATGTACATGGTTAATCACATTTAGCACATGTTGGAATTATTAATGCACATGAGGAATAATAAAACCAATAGGATGAGGCCATGTGAGCCAATGAGATTAGAGCTAGTCTCCTATAAATACATGATTGTAATTGAATATGAGATATCAATTGAAGAATAAACCAACTTCTTAGTGCATTAGTGCATCTCTCTCTCTCTCTCTCTCTCTCTCTCTCTCTCTCTCTTTCACTATGGAGGGTGACTACCTTAAATTAAATCAATTTCCCTACAATTTTTATCAATCCCCCTATAATTCCTATCCATCCCCATTAGGAACCACCGGGTCCCTAATAGAGTGTAAGCCCAAAAAACTAGCTCTAACCAATTCTCTATATGCAAAACTTTTCTAATTCTTTTTTTTTTAAATTGCTATAGTCGTTCTCTTGATCGAAAGAACACTATACCAACTTCAAATGAATTTTTCTACTTAAAAAATTCATACATCTCAATTATAAAAAAAAAAAAAACTCTTTCTCTCTCCTCACAGCTACAAACACAACGGTTACAAACACAACATTCTTTCTCTCAAACATCTCTAAACTCAAGCATAATTAGATTATCAAAATACAAACTCAAAAACACAATTTTAAATTTAATCAAATCATAACCAAAAAAAAAAAAAAAAAGAAGACAAAAGACAGAAGCCTTTTGACCCATCTGGACTGCATTGGAGACGAAGATGAGCAATGACACAGTGACCCATCTCTTTTGTTCTTTCTCTCTATACCTCTTTTCTTTATACTCTTATCACAAAGAGAGCTAGTGAATGTTTTGGAATCAATAAAAACGAAAAAGAAAAAAAAGAAGAAGAAGATAGAGCTAGAGAAAGAAAGAGAGAATGAGAGCTGGATTCGCTGGAATGTTCTTGAATGAGGGGAAAAAAATGAAAGAAAGGGGGGGGGGGATAGAGATAGACACTGGACACATGTGTGGAGGAGAAAAAAAAACGTATGGATGAAAATGAAGTGAAATAAAGGAAAATAATATAAAGAATAAAAAATCCTAATTGAGAAATACTACCACAATATTTTCACAATATTTTCATAATAAATTTTGAGTAACATATTGTTATCAGTTAATATTGGTGAGTTAAAAAATAATTTCAGTGGTAGATTTAAATTAGAACTAATAACAACTTTTCATATAAATTTTGTTGTGAAAGTATTGCGAAAAATTTTGTGATAATAACACTTCTCATTGAAAAATATAATTGTTAAAAAAAATAAATAATAAATAAATAATGAAAGAAGAAATAATATTTAAATGAGATAAAAAAAGTATAGAAAATCTATTGGAAGATGTATTTAAAAAAAGTAAATAAGTAAAAGTAAAATGTTGCTGGTTTACTGTCCAAACAGTACAACCATAAAAACAACTTTAACATATTAGTTTGTCAAAGCTCTTTTCAGTTAAATTTGTGTAATTTAGCTCTACTTCCAATGTCATCAATTCATTATCTCTATCAAAAACTCAGAGTGCACTAAAGAGTGTCAACTTTCAATGTTGAAGCTCAAAAGGTTTTAGTTGTATGAACTTGTTGACAAGAATTGAGCCCCTCACAATTAATTAAGTTAATCCACAATTCAAGAATGGCATAACTATCCCAATTATATTATTCTCCTTCCAGTTGCTTTTCACTTACAATTTTAATGATTTTGAATTAGGGAGAAAAATTAAGCTTGGTCAATTAACACCACAATTAGAAAATCAAGTACTCCCTTTGTACAAAAGAATCTTTGGAAGCACTTAATGTCACGCTAGGGTCACACTAGAGACTGTTATAAAAAAATAAATAAAAAAGAAGAGGGCACGCTGGTCAAAAGAAGTAAGAAGAGAAAATAGGTTGGTGCGTTGAAGCCAGTGAGCTTTAGATCAAATAACACCTCCTCCCATATTAAAAAAACAGAGGGCAACGTTGGAAGTATTAGGACCATTGCGTAGAGCCATAGCTTACAAACAATGATAGAAGACTGATATTTTAAATATAAATGACCATTAGAAGAGATGCTACCCTATTCAATGATAACAAGACAATAAACAGACAAGAAAGACACTTCCAGAATGGAGTTGCAGGCTAAGAAAATGAGGAAAGTTCGTTCGGACAAGGCTAACTTCCATTTGGTAAACATCCGTCTTTAGGAAAACATTTATACTCAGACGGAGGTTCTGGTATTCATCAGGATGTTGCACTTTAGAACATGCTGGAGGAGAAACATTAATGCATAAAGTGGTTCTTGATCCAAAGCAATTGGTTGCAGTACAGAAGAAAACCAAAGCAACTCAACATTACAGCAGAAAGCCATAGAAAATCAACATATCTCATGGGTTGAGAAGGAACTAAGGAGGAAATTTTTTTGATAACTAAAAAACTTTATTGAAATATGAAGAAACACAAGGGTAAAATCCGAATGAGCATACAAGATAAATCTCTTAAAGAAACTGACAAAGAAATGAAAATTGAGAAGAAGCATAAGTGAAAATAGGTAGATCCTAATCTATAGAAATCAAAAAAATTTGGGTTCATTTTTTGAAAATAATAATAATTGATATAATAAATTGTTTACACTGTCTCTTGTGCAAAAGGAGGACAGAAGACAGCAAAAACAGTAGCAAAAATATAAAGAAAAGCAACACAAAAAATGAAGGAAGTATAAGAATTAGATGGATGGGAAAACTGCCTATACATGGTTTTTTGTGGTGAAATATAAATTAAAAGGATTTGAATCCCCTGTTACAGATGCAACACGAACTAACAGGATTTGAATCCCCTGAAAAGTCTAATTATAATAATAAATTATTTATTTCCTTTTACCTAATTACGGGCTATCCCGCTCTCTTCCATGAAAGAAAAGAAGGAAATTTTATATCCCTTGTATTCAAATATAATCAAAGGTTAAGAAAACAATATAATCAAAAGTTTAGATATTTAAAAAAAGTAAAAAATTATCTCATAAAATAATTATTAGCATATTATTGAAGTAAGACTTTGTTAATGTTTAATTTTAATTCAATCTTTCTATATTAAATTTAGAAATTTAACTTTATTATGCTTAAAAGTTTAGAGGAGAAAATTGATAATCTCTATGAAGTTTTCACTTATGTTGTAGCTTCATTTTTATGTGTGTGTACAGGTCCCTTTTGAGCAATTTTTTTTGGTTCTACACTTGGCAATGCTTATTTCTGTTTATATAAGCGATATGGAGTAATCTAATTTAAGTGACAAGATGTATATAAGAAAATTTTACCTTCAAAATGGTCTAGAAGAAATTTTGTCAAACTTACTATGTGATAATTGATAAGATCATTTATGTATATTTTTAGTTACTTAACTTATTTAATGAGTATTGTGACTCTATTTAAATAATGTACATAGATGGTTTTATGAGTCATCATGTAGGTCAATGAAAATTTCTCCAAGTCCTCTTGGAAGAAAACTTTTTCCATATGTAAATATTTATTTATTTTTTAAATCATGTATAATACATGTTTACATATCTGTTTATTACCAAAAAAAAAGAAGAAAAAAGTGTTACTTGATTCAATAAAAGTAGGTTGTATTACCGAGAGTCTCATAGCTCAATTGGCTAGTATTTCTTAGTATTTTCAATAGAGATATTCAAGGTTTTAATCCTTCCTCTCACAACTATTGAATTATAAAAAATAAAATAAAAATAGTAGTATTGGTTATTTAGTTAGATTGCTTCCGATTCAATTGCTAATTGAAAACGATTTTGTATTAGCTACAGTTTCAAATACATTTTTCCCCATTTAGACAGTAAATTAGGTAGCATTCAAAACTGTTTATAATTTTTGGAGTAGAATATAATTAGAATAAATTGGATAAATGTACTAAATTACAAACAAATTGAAAGATTCAATGGTGTAGTGAACTTTCAATTATCACTGCCTTGTAACTTAAAGTAGGTTTAAATATGTGATTTGGAGGTGATAAATATAATCCTAGAATGATGAAATGACGTAGCACTTGGATTGCAATGGAGTTGGTGCTAGGAAGTTTCTCCATATATGCATGCCTGCATGAGGGATGAAGCTTTCTTTCTTTCTTTCTCTTCTTCTTCTTCTTCTTCTTTTTTTTTTTTTTTTTTTTTTTTTTTTTTTTTTGGTTTGAAGGAAAATTCATTCAACTAAAAAAGAAACGCAGCAACATCAGAGTTAGGACATAGCCTAACATGGTACAGACCATACAAATACGAAAGATAACAGTCACGCAAACAGGGAGGGGGGTATTGTAATACATTATATCAGCATCAAGCTGTTTGTTTCCTACTCTAGCAAGACCATCAGCACAACGGTTTGTTTTCTGGTAGCAATGCGTCACTTTAACTTGGGGAACTTGAGAAATTAGAAACCTGCAATCAGCCAACATAGCAGAATTTATAGCGTTAGAATTACTAGAATTTGTCATCAATTCAGCATTAATTTTAGCATCCAACTCAATTTCAAGAGCATTGATTTGAAGGTTTTGACACATGATCGGACCATCCCTTGAGGCCCAAAATTCAGCTAGGAAACTCATTCCACAATAAACTCGTGCTTTCTATGAAATTAAATTAACTCGTGCATGAGGCCACGTTAAACCTTGTCTCCTTTCGCAGCAAAATTTGAATCTATGGGAAGACTATACTCCTTTCTTTTGGCTCCTTTTTCTATACTATTCTCTCACTGTATACCTCGTACTAATAAGTCTACAACTTTTTTTTTTTTTCCTCTCCAAAATAAGAAAAATGAGACTGATCAAAATGACACTTGACATAGAATAAAAAAGACAAATAAATAACTTAATGTAAATCAAACATCATTATAACTATTATTATGATGATATTGCCTGCCTAGCAGCAGGTCTTCCTTACGTGCAATTACACAACATTTGAATCCAAGAAGTATAAGAGCCCTTAATTTTGACATCAGAAACATCACCAGCACCTCCAACATTGTACGCCAATACAAGCAAAAAATATGGATTTCCCATTATCTGAAACCTATTATACCCCCCAACCCACCCCCCATGCTTATGGGACTCGGCGATACTTAATACGGATGATCCCAGCTCTATAATCTGCAATTCTCGTGAACATGGGCATGGACAATGAGCACCAGTTTGCACTAGGGTGAGTGCTAGGAGGGCATAAATTGGTGGCGATTACGATTATGGCCACCACCAGCATTGACCATATGATTTCAAAACAAGCACCACAAGTGCCTCCATTGTTGAAGAGTGCAGTGCTTAGGGCTGTTGTCGCGAGGCCATAACCTTGTTCATAAAGATTTCCATATCCACAAGCTCCCCCTGCAAGTCATAATAATCCATCAACATTTTTTTTTACCCATTTGATGCTCGTAAAGAACTTTATGAAACAATTTTGAAAAAAAAAAAAATATATATATATATATATATATATATGGAGATTAAAATAAATTATTTTAAAGTACAAAAACAATTTTAAAACAAATATCAAAGGTTAATGACAAAATTTGAAATTTATCAAAGAAAAAATATGACTTTTGGTTCTAACAATGAAAATCTTACATATTATATTAAAATGAAAGCTGAGAGAAAGTTTCATGAATCCAGATTAGATTGTCAATTTTGTGCTAACTGTTCTTTTACTTGTCCACTAATATGAAAACAAATGTCTCTATCTTTTGAGCTGCATCGGAGAAGTCATTCCACCATTTTGTATCGAGTATTTACATGTGATTCATATTCAAGTACTCAATCAAAATTTATTATATGTAAAACTTAGAATGTGTAATCAATAATACTTTCAACCTATTTAAAACAAGTGAAACCACTTCTAATCTAGGCGAAAACCACAAAAGGAGTCCCATCAAAAATTGATCTCGTTTTCGTCCCTACCGTCAGTGCCCTAACAGAAAAATCCTAGGTTCCAGAAGGCACTAATGTGGGAACAAATATTTTTATGCTTCAGCTTTCCAGAATAGACAATAAAAAATTTAAAGAAAAATTGCTATAGTCCATTTAAAATTTTAATTAAAACCAGATTTAATTACAGAAGAAAAAACACATATAGGTAAGAAAGAACATGAACTCAAATTGATCACAAACAAAAACCATTCAACATAATGATTCTCTGCCCCAAAACAACAAATCCACAGATTTTTTTGAAAACGAACCAAGTTTGGTGTTTCGGTGGTGGCGTTTTGGTGGTGGAGTTGAATCGGTGGCCAGGTTTGGGTTTGTGGGTTTGGGTTTGCCGGTGGGTGCGTGTGGGTTTTTGGTTCGTCGGTGGGTGCGTGTGGGTTTGTGGTTCGTCGGTGGGTATATCTAACACTCATCAATCCTACATGATGGGAGATTGACGAACTCTCTTGCCCAGATGACCTCAATAAGAAAATTCGTCCACCCTGCCACAACATGAACGAAGCCAAGCAAATCATTAATAAGAAGTTTTAATGCTTCAATCAGTTACCAATTAGCTGTCATACCATCTGAAGCTCATCAACACCAACATTAATAAGCTCTGAAGCATTACAAAAAGGGCACTAAAGCCACAATTAAAGCCCCAATGGCTAGAAATTGTGAAGCTATATATATTGGATTTTAGAAATAAATCAAATGATGTTCTCATGTTTATTACATAATGTTATTGCAATAATCCATTTGTTCTAATGAAGTTCATGAAAAATCACATGTTAGATCTTAAATTTTTTTTTATTTATACATGTGCATGGGACAAAGTTATTTATAATGTATAATATGGAGTAGTATTGCAGTAAAAGATTGTGCTACACAAGTTTTATACTTTCAAATTAAAATTATAATTCATTACAACAATAAAACCTAGGGCATGTCTAGTACGTTGTAATAATGATTACATAATTTACATTGCAATATAAAAAACTGTAATGTAGGTAATTATATATTTATATTTTTTTAAGCCTCATTAATTTAATACTATAATGATATCATACCAATGGGTCTATATTAGGCCTAAAAAACCGTTTATTATTATTATAAAGTTTTAACTTATGACATCCATTTTTTATGATTCTGCTCTTTATCATTAGATCAAGACACCAAGATGTTTTTGGTGTAGGCAGGGATTGAACCATATATCTCTTATTCAACCATTAGAAACTTTACTAGTAGAGTTAACTTGAACAAAATCATTGAATTATTAGATATTAAGAATTGTATATTACTTAAAAGAGTAGAAGTATATATATTAAAAATAAGAGAAATGATATTAAACTCACCTATGCTTATTTTAATAGTGCCTACATGTGGTTTGGAATTATCACTTTACCCACCTCACTAGTTACCCCTCCCCCTTAGAACATTCATATTGGAGATGCTAAAACCACTTAGTTATGTTAGCATCTCCAATCATAAAAATTACTACACTAGTGGTGCTATATCTAAAAAAAATTGACATTAATCTACAATAAACTCTTATAAATAAGAATTCACTGTAGAAGCTCTTATTTGTTTTTATTGTCTCTCTCATCTCTAATACTAAATCTCCCTCCCTCTCCTCTCTTAGACTCCCTCTTGTTCATCTCTCTCTCTCTCTCTCTCTCTCTCTCTTTGATCGAATTTGTGGGTTTCGTTTGTGTTGTTTGTTGTTGTTGGTGCGTTTCAGTTGTGGCCATGGGTTGTTGTGTATAGGGGTGTCCACTCACTCGTAACCAATTCGAGAGCATCAACAGTCGGCGGCGGGTTTCAGACTTCAAAACTAACTCCGATGGGTTGATTGGCAGGTTCTCTTCACTTAAACCCAACTCACTAGACCCAACCATAAAACCCAACAAAATCTAGAAACTCCAGGCATTTTTTGGCAAGTATTTGGTGAAATTCATCAAATTCGCCTAGATTTCTACCGGATTTGGCGAGATCTCACCAGATTTTTCGAGATAGAAAAGTAGGAGGATTAATTTTCTCACATATATGTTTGGTTGAGAGGAAAGAAAAGTAGAGAGATGAAAAATAAAGTTGGTATAAATTTATAATTATGTTCATATTGAATAAAACAAAAAGTAAAACATTTTTTATACTCTTATGTTATTAAAAAAAAACGTGTATAAACACTTCGCTTTTTTTTATTTTTATCACAAGCCAAAAGGATCCAAAACAAATAATAAAGAGAGAGAGAGAGAGAGAGAGAGAGAGAGAGAGAGAGAGAGAGAGAGAGAGAGAGAGAGAGAGAGAGAGAGAGAGAAGAGAAGAGAAAGAAAAAAAAAAAAAGAACGGAAGAAATAGATAAAAACAAAAGAAATTAACAAAAAAGACAGAAAGAGAAATGAGCACCACAAAAATTTTTTTTTTAAAAAAAAAACCTAAAACCAACTAATGGAATAAGAAGAATCAGAAAATAAACAGTAGGAAAAAAAAAAACCTTTGCTTGTTGGTGGTGAAGCAAAATTTTGTCAAAATCATATTTTCTTATTTTCAATTCCATTTTCTCCCTAATTTTGGGAAATCAAGTTTTGGTGGGTTTGGAGAGAAAACAGTCGGGCCCTATCATTTCTCTACCCCCTCCCATCTCACCCATTTTCTCTCATATTTTCCACTCTCATTTTTTCATCATTTTCAAAATTATCCCAACTAGACATACCTTTAGATAAGAGAGAGACAAAGAAGAAGAGAAATATTGTAAAGTGACATATTACAATAGATCTTTTAGTTACTCTTACTCCCGTGTAACCCCTCAAATTCTCACCATTAAAAAAGAAAGTAAATAAATGAAGATCATATAAGATTTTGTAGAAATCCAGAACACAAACTATATATCCAATTTCCATCCTTTTTATTGGTCTCTGTTTCAAATCTCATATATGAGCATTAGTACCCATACTGCTATATGCCATATGTTGGCATATTTTACCATCAAAGCACAAGAAACATGCTTTATTCGGGCTTCTAATTTTAAATTTTTTTACAAACTGCTACAGTACCATCTTATATGTAAGATGGTACTGTAGGTACTGTAGTAGGCTTGTATAAATTTTTTACAAATTTATTATTCTCTCTCCTTCATTAGCTGTCTCCCACTTTGTCTCTCCGTCTCCCACATTTCTCTCTCATTTATTTGGTTCTCTTTCTATAGCAGTGTAGCCTCAGTCCCACTTTGTCTCTCCGTCTCCCTTGTGTCTATCTCTCTTTCATTTCTCTAGTTCTCTCTGTGTAGCAGTGTACCCTCAATCCTCACTTGTGTGTCTGAGATCGGTGTGGTGGCGAGGTGGATGGCATGGTTGAGTTTGGTGTTGTAGCATGGAGCTTAGCACAGTGGAGATCAGCGTGGAGACCAATGTGGAAACTGGCGTGGAGATCGGCATAGAGACTAATGTCAAGAGTTTTGTTTTTTTTTTTTTTTTGTGTGGTTGTTGTGGCCAATGTCTAGGTTTGGCTGTTGTGTGGTTTCTAGGTTTGGTGGTGGCATGGTGGCCAATTTCTTGTGGTTGTTGTGGAGGTTTCTTGGTGGTTCTTGCTGTGGATGTAGTGTTTGGTGGGTGTCCATCTGGATATGGGGGGGTGGGTTTTGATTTGGGTTTGAATTTGTCCTTTGATTCTGACTATGGCTGTGACTGGTGTTTGGTGAGTTTTTTAGTGGTGGCTTTATGGGTTTTGCGAGTGGTGGTTGTGATGGATTATGACAGAGTTTCTTATCACGATGCACCTAAAGCTTAATTCTACCAAATTTTTGCCATGATCATAAGACAAAATGTTATCAAATCATCACCATGAAAGCATGGCAAGGATCAGTTTTACCAGAAAAATATAACAAGACGTTACTGAATTTTTAACAAGCTAGAAATGAAAGTAGAGGCCATGAAATGCCACCATTTGTTTTTTAAAACGATTTCAAAAATTGCAAAAGCCTATTTCCCTTAAAATATTGAACACCCACTCTAGTAAAACCATCAATGCCACCTACTTGTATCATTCTTGATGCAGATACGTAATAATGGACATTGCTCCCCAAAAAACAAGAGCCAATATTTTAATTTACCTTTCATTTGTTAATCACCAAGAGTTATTCAAAATGAGGTAGTATTGCAAGACAAATGTTATGAAGTGCCTATTACCTTTCCTCACGCTTAATTGAATTTTTGTGTTCATATTTCTAGCTCGAGATATGATTTTGACCTATACATAGGTGAAGAGAATTTGTGAATTTAGGTAGATTTCAATTCATTTCAGCTCACTTCGGTCCACTATAGTCCATGTGGCTCATTCGGCCCACTTCGGTCCTATTTTTACGCTTGGTGTTATACCATAACAATTATGATCAATTGTTCTTATTCCAACACATATGCCGTCACCTCCATCATCAAGTATCTCGCATTCATACTTAATAAACAACACATTCAGCCCATTGTCACAATTTGACTAATGCTCAGCATGTTCGCCTTCAACCCATCCACAAACCACATATCTTTAAACACAGGCAGCCTTGGAATGTCTATTATTCCAATACCTTGGATGGCTGACTCGCTTCCATCTCCAAAGGTGACAGTACCAATCTTTTCTTCAAAAAGGGTCTTGAATAAAGCTTTATTACTTGTCATGTGCCTAGAATAATCACTATCCAAATATCACATGCCTTTAAGGCAATTAAAGCAGTATAACAAACATAATTATTGAAAGAAGTAGTTATACATAAATATTCAAGGATAGGTTTAGAACATTTAAAAAGCCATATAGTCCAAGATGAAATAGATTCAATTCTCACGCTAGTTGCTTTCAAGAAGCGAGACATAAAATCCATGATAGCAGAGGTCAAGGATCAACTCTAGGTTCAGATACCTAAAAACAAGAGTTAAGCTGCTTTGATACCACTTATTTGTTCGTTTAGACCTCTTAAACCAAATTGTTTAACCTAATATATTAACCAAGATATTGCTTAGGCTTATTATTCAGATCTGGGTTAAACAAGTATATATCATATCATGCACAAATGCGGAAAAATAAACAACACCACAATATGATGACCTAGGAAAACCGATAAAACTAACCGTTTTAAGGTAAAAACCTGGGGGGGATTTAACCTAGTTATCCTCAAGGTAAAGTAAATCCACTATTAGAGAATTGAAGATTTTACAATCAAATTCAACCCTAAATCTATTGCTACCACATGTAGTAACTTACTAACACGACCACATGCAAGCTTCGAATCTACGGACTCATTCTCTTCTCGAATTTACACCAACACAAGCCACCTTCCTTGTGACTTTGAGATCCCATTCAAAGGTTTAGCAACACAAACTCTCCAGTTTGTGATTCCAAGACCACCCTTAAAGGTTTAGATCATCAGCAATTGTTGATCTTGTAGCAGCATCTTTAGATCTACTAGATCTAATGATATAAGAATGATTTCCGGTAGTGACTTTGAAAGAGGAAGGTACAATACCTTTTAAATCTCACAATAGTACCTCTAAAGTCTCTCAAAAGTCTTTGAAACGTGGCTAGAATTTCCCTTTTATATGTAGAAAAGTTTAGATGAAACCCTAAACATTTTCGCCAGCTTGGGCCTATTTAAAATTCTGCAGAAAAAATTGGACCTACGATTTTTGATCAGTCGAGCCTAATTCTTGATCGGTCGAGCAAGGCAGAACTGCACTCCTTTTTTTTTGCAATCAACTGGACTTAAACCTTGAAACAATCACTTTTAAGCATTGCCTAAAAACTTGGTCTAGACATGTTTTGTTCTCAGTTTGCCAACACAATAAAAATGTGATTTTAAATATTTAAATCTAAATCTTTAGAACTTAACAATAAATATATATATATATATATATATATAAGTGAAGCTTCCTCGCATGCATGGTTGCTGTCTTATGTACATTGATGTGGATGCATTGACCATTCGATAATGTTTGAAATAATATGTAGTGATGATGCCAAAATCTTTAGCAACGTAGGTTCATCCAAACAGAGTCAAATCCTCATCATTGAACTTGCAAACGTGATGTGAAACTCTCCTTAGGCGGTCACCAGTGTGGTGCCTGCCACAGAGCCTTTGATGATAAAGTCAATAATGGAAACTTTTTAGGAAGTAAAAGAGGTCAAAATATCAAAACTACGTGTGCTAGTGTATTTCAGTTGAGTGTATGTACCTGGTCTAGTCCTGATGGACTTGTATATATAGCTTCACAGTTTCTAGCCATTGGGGCTTTAATTGTGGCTTTAGTGCCCTTTTTGTAGTGCTTTAGGGCTTATTAATGTAGGTGTTGATGAGCTTCCAATAGTATGACAGCTAATTGATAATTGATTGAGGCATTAAAACTACTTATTAATGATTTGTTTGCCTTCGTCCATGTTGTGGCAGGATGGACGAATTTTCTTAATAAGGTCATTTGGGCAGGAGAGTTCGTCGGTCCCATCATGTAGGATTGATAAGTTTTAGATATAGCATTTAATATTCTTCGATCAGGTGCAGAGAATCACTATGTTGAATGGGTCAAGAATCATCAAGATGGACTATGGCAATTTCCCAAATTTTCTTATTGTCTGTTCTGGAAGAACCAAGCACAAGAAATATTTGTCCTTCTGGAACGAAGGTCCTTTTAGACTCGTGATAGAAAGATCAGAAAACTCGTGTGGTGAGACTTCTACGCAGCTCACGTAATGGAATGGGAATACCCCCAAGCAGATAAATAATGGACATGTTAGCAGTTTTGACAACCAAAAAAAAAAAAGTTGACCAAGAATAAGGATTTACATTAAGTTATTTATTTGTCTTTTTTATTCTGTGTCAAGTGTCATTTTGATCAGTCTCATGTTTCTTATTTTGGAGAAAAAAAAAAGTGGTAGACTTCTTAGTACGAGGTATACAGTGAAAGGATAGTACAGAAAAAGGAGCCAAAAAGAAAGGAGTATAGTCTACCCATAGATTCAAATTTTGCCGCGGAAGGAGACAAAGTTTGACAATCTTGTTTTGTCCTAAAGAAAAACTAATAACACCCTTCCCAGCACGCAGTGGCGGAGCCAGAAATTTAGGTCAGGGGGGGCAAGATTAAAAGACAAGATTAAAAGTAAAAAATTAATCTAAAAAAATTAATCAATATTAATAACAAAATAAGTAAACAACTATATGATAATGTAATTGTCATTCAAAATCTAACATAAAATGTAAACTTTAATTTATTTTTTCACACTGTAATTTCTCCTTCTTTTTCCAATTTCTGAATCCTTCAGTAACAAATGAGTCTCCCCCTCCTTGATCACCAATATCAAGTCAAAATAGATAACAAAATAGACAATATGCAGCATCTTTTATAATGTTATATTCCAACCAATTAGGATATTCTTTGAACCACACTGGATTAAATCAACGCTTTGTTTTGCCAAATTGACTTTGTGGAAAATCATGATCAACTGGTTGACAAGGTTTATTTTGTAGATAATGCCTTCTAATTTGATCGCTTTCATTAGGATGATAGTTAGAAATTTTTATTCTTAAACCGAGATCCTTGGGAAGATTTGCAACATCCACTTCGATAAGAGTTCGTTTAGGATTTAATCCGGACTCATTATTATGATCAGGATTCTCCATAACCTCAATTAACTACAAATATATATATATATATATATATATATATATATATGTCATATCATTAAAATAAAGAAAAAAATTACAATTTATGATTAAGAATAATCAAATTAAGAGATCATTATAAATACAAATAGTTTAAACATATAATTTGAATTATAAATTTATGATTAAGAATAGTCAAATTAAGAGATCCATCTAAATATAAACAGTTTAAATATATAATTTTATTCTTTAAAAAATTAAATAAATAAAAGTAAAAGTATTAAAAGTATGTATACCTATAAATATTTGAATGTGTGACTTAAAACTCAACTTGAATGCTTTTAAAAACTGCAAAGTAACACTGAGATCCAAAGAAAGAGACTAAATTGAAAAGAAATTTTTTCTTTTTGATTGGAGGCGTGCCTTGTTTGCATTATATATACTTTATTTTTTTATTATTAGAGTTCTATGCTAATATTGACTTCTATTCTGTGTAAGTGTAGCAAAGTTGTTATTTTTTTTATTTTATTAACCATTACCAAGTGGGGCCACGGTTTTATTGAATATTTTGAATTCATTAAATAATAGACTTCTACAGCAACCCGGTTTGGTATAAAGCATAAAAAAACTCTGCAGGTTTGACCAATCCATCAAGCTTACTAAGTGAAACCCTTCAATTTTATATATAGAATTGTACTTGCAGTAGATGTCTACTCCTACTAGAAAAGCTGGAAACCTTCTATCAGTTCTATCAAAAAACAAAGAAAGAAAAGCTGGAAAGGCAACGCAGATTTACATAATTGGAAAAAAATTTTTTTTGTCGTTTGTGTAGGGGTGAAGCAAATATGTTCAGGTATCAACAGTCAAAATATTTGAAATTTCAGGGGGGGCAGGTGCCCCCCCTCGCCCCCCCCTCCCTCCGCCCCTGCCAGCACGTGGCCTCATGCACGAGTTAATTTAATTTCATAGAAAGCACGAGTTTATTTAATGTCATAGAAAGCACGAGTTTATTATGGCATGATTTTCCTAGCTGAATTTTGGGCCTCAAGGGATGGTCCGATCATGTGTCAAAACCTTCAAATCAATGCTCTTGAAATTGAGTTGGATGCTAAAATTAATGCTGAATTGATGACAAATTCTAGTAATTCTAACGCTATAAATTCTGCTATGGTGGCTGATTGCAGGTTTCTAATTTCTCAAGTTCCCCAAGTTAAAGTGACGCATTGCTACCGGAAAACAAACCGTTGTGCTGATGGTCTTGCTAGAGTAGGAAACAAACAGCTTGATGCTGATATAATGTATTACAATACCCCCTCCCTGTTTGCGTGACTGTTATCCTTCGGATTTGTATGGTCTGTACCATGTTAGGCTATGTCCTAACTCTGATGTTGCTCCTTTTTTAGTTGAATGAATTTTCCTTTTAAGCAAAAAAAAAAAAAAAAAAAAAAAAAAAAAAAGAAGAAGAGAAAGAAAGCTTCATCCCTCATGCAGGCATGCATATGTGGAGAAACTTCCTAGCACCAACTCCATTGCAATCCAAGAGCTACGTCATGTCATCATTCTAGGATTATATTTAGCACCTCCAAATCACATATTTAAACCTCCTTTAAGTTACAAGGCAGTGATAATTGAAAGTTCACTACACCAAGTTCACTACACCATTGAATATTTCAATTTGTTTGTAATTTAGTACATTTATCCAATTTATTCTAATTATATTTTACTCCAGAAATTATAAACAGTTTTGAATACTACTTAATTTACTGTCTAAATGGGGAAAAATGTATTTGAAACCGTAGCTAATACAAAATCGTTTTCAATTAGCAATTGAATCGAAAGCAATCTAACTAAATAATCAATACTACTATTTTTATTTTATTTTTAATAATTCAATAGTTGTGAGAGGAAGGATTAAAACCTTGAATATCTC
Source organism: Castanopsis chinensis (assembly GCA_032878915.1). NCBI lineage: Eukaryota > Viridiplantae > Streptophyta > Magnoliopsida > Fagales > Fagaceae > Castanopsis > Castanopsis chinensis. The sequence continues at coordinate 2,073,308 of JAVQMG010000089.1, forward strand.
CATTAAAAATACTAAGAAATGCTAGTCAATTGAGTTATAAGACTCTCGGTAATACCACCTACTCTATTGAATCAAGTAACACTTTTTTCTTCTTCTTTTATCTAATAAACAGATATGTAAATATGTGTTATACATGATTTAAAAAATAAATAACTATTTACATATGGAAAAAGTTTTCTTCCAAGATGACTTGGAGAAATTTTCACTGGCCTACATGATGACTCATAAAACCATCTACATACATTATTTAAATAGAGTCACAAAACTCATTAAATAAGTTAACTAAAAATATACACAAATGATCTTATCAATTATCACATGGTAAGTTTGACAAAATTTCTTCTAGACCATTTTGAAGGTAAAATTTTTCTTATATATACCTTGTTACATAAATTAGATTACTCCAATTTGCTTATATAAACAGAAATAAGCATTGCCAAGTGTAGAACCAAAAAAATTTGATCAAAAGGGACACGTACACACACATAAAAATGAATCTACAACATAAGTGAAAACTTCATATTTTGAGATTATCAATTTTCTCCTCTAAAATTTTTTAGCACAATAAAGTTAAATTTATAAATTTAATATAGAAAGATTGAATAAAAATTAAATATTAACAAAGTCTTATTTCTATAATATGCTAATAATTATTATATGAGATAATTTTTTACTTTTTTTTTAAATATCTAAACTTTTTTTTTTTTTTTTTTTTGAGAAACACACACACACACACACACACACACACACATATATATATATAGGGAAAGGGAGATGAGACAAGTGAATACACTCACGCACCAACACCAAATCTGCATGCCTAAACTTTTGATTATATTGTTTTCTTAACCTTTGATTAAATTTGAATACAAGGGATATAAAATTTCCTTCTTTTCTTTCATGGAAGAGAAAGGGATAGCTTGTGATTAGGTACAAGAAAATAAATAATTTATTATTATAATTAGACTTTTCAAAGTAAAAAAAAAATAAAAAATAAAAAATAAACTTATTTATTTTTGGAATAATTAGACTTTTCAATATTTTTGGTCATATCAAGACGGCTACCACCCTCCCCATCTTTTCCACTAAGTGAATTCTGACATATAGAATATGTGCAATGTCCATATCTCTATTCATATGCACGTTCAACATATTTAGCTGCTAGTCAAAAAGTTGTACTCAAATGGTTATATATTCTAATGACATGTTTCATTATACTTAAGGTTAAGTGTGCATCAAAACATTATACTTAAAGGATAATTCTAATGACATATGTTTCATCAAGCTTCTTTTTTTTTTTTAAAAGAATTTTAACTTATGACGTCTACTCCTAACAATAGCTCTATCATCCCAAGACATCAATCGATTTTTAGTGTAGGTAGAAATTGAATTTTAGATCTCTTACATGTGTCATCAAACTAAAATATGCATAAAAAATAGTATTTTACTGACTTTTCTAATCTATTTCATAAAGCTCACTCACCTACCTTTCTCTCCATTGCTTATAAATACCGTGGCCTTGAAGGCTTTCTACATCGCACTCAAGAAGTTCACAGAGAACAGATCCCATCATACCATTCAAAACTTAAACTCCTCCTTAAACTTAGAAAAAATATGTCTATCCAAGTCACAAGGGCTCCATCCCAAAATGCCAAATTAGAGGTTGTTCGCCGGACAGCAAATTTCCATCCAAATATTTGGAGTGACCGTTTCATCAGCAATACTTCTGAGGACAAGGTAACAAGATTATTTGCTACCCCAGTTTATGAAAATTACGTAGTGAAATTTATAATATTTTTAGCATTTTTTGTTGCAATATAATTATTTTTTTCATGCAACTCATGGTGTAGGATATTCATTTCCGTAAAGTATGTGAAGTTGAAGAGCTGAAAGATGAGGTGAGAAATGAGCTCTTTGCCATGGGTCATCTTTCACAACAGCTGGGCTTAATTGATGCACTCCAGCGCCTTGGTGTCGCTTACCACTTTGAAAGAGAAATCCAAGAAGCTCTAGAACATATATCCATGACTTTTAATGACAAAATTGATGTTCATGATCTCTACAATGTTTCCCTCAGTTTTCGACTGCTACGCCAAGAAGGATTTAAGGTTTCATGTGGTAAGACCCGAGTATGATTAATTTCTTCATGTAATAGCAAGTTAGAGATTTTTTTTTTTTTTTTATTTATTTTTTTTTTTTTTATAAAAGAAGTTCGGTTTTTGCTAAACAGATGTTTTCAAAAAGTTCAAAGATGAAGATGGTCAATTCAAGGAAAGCTTGACTAGTAACGTTGAAGGCATGCTAGCCTTCTATGAAGCTACACACTTGAGGATGCATGGAGAAGGCATTCTTGATGAGGCCCTTGAGTTCACTACTACTCACCTTAAGTCCACAGCATCCCTTATAGGCAATCCGTTGGCAACACAAATAACTTGTGCCCTAAAGCAGCCCTTGCACAAGGGCATACCACGGCTAGAGGCTCGGCGATATATTTCTTTCTATGAACAAGATGCTTCACATAACAAAGTTTTGCTCAAGCTTTCAATATTAGATTTCAATCTAGTGCAGTCATTACACAAAGAGGAACTTAGTTATATCACAAGGTAATTAGTTCTAAAACCATGATCCAAAAAGACAAAGTACAAATATTTTCGAAAATAATGAAGAGAATACAACAAATTTTACTATATAAATCTTGCAAAATAACATTTTACAAAAAAAAAAAAAAAGGTCAAATTACAATTTACCTACTTGTAGTTTGGCTAAAATTTAAGTTACCTGTCTATAGTTTAAAATTTGACAATATACCCACCTGAGGTTTGAACAAAATTTAAGTTGCCTACCTGTGGTTTGAAATCACTTGATGTAAGTGTTCCACTATATTTTTTTTAATATTATTTGATCTTCTATTTTTATTTTTTTTGTGGTTTTGGAGGAAGGATACATAAAAGTGAAGCAAAATCACATTTAGCCATGTTTTTAAAAGAAGTTGTTAAGAAAATCTAACCGAACTAACCTTAAGTAGGTAAAGTGTCAAATTTCAAAGCATAGATAGGCAACTTAAATTTCGGCCAAAACATAGGTGTGTGTGTGTGTGTGTGTGTGTGTGTAAGTTGTAATTTACCCAAAATATTAATTCAAAATTCATTTATTAGATTGTTGAAATGGTATATAGTAGTAATCATATTCTTGATACAACAATTTATTAGTTTTTTGTAGTAAAATTTATAGCAGCCCTAGCATTTTTTTATAAATATTTGGTTACTTACAATCAATTAATATTGATTGTTATGTTCAAATTGTAGGTGGTGGAAAGATTTAGATTTTGCAACAAAGCTACCTTTTGCAAGAGATAGGATTGTCGAATGCTACTTTTGGATAGTCTCGGTCTACTTTGAGCCCCAATATTCACTTGCAAGAAAAATATTAACCAAAGTTATTTCCATGACATCTATTCTAGATGACATATATGATGCTTATGGCACACTTGAAGAACTCGAACCCTTCACAGAAGCAATTGAGAGGTTCATAAATTGAATTAATTAATATATATGTTAAGACTGTGATGTATAATGTCAATCTTACTTTTGTAATTGGTACATGATATTTTTAGGTGGGATATTAGCTGCATAGATCAACTTCCAGAATACATGCAAATATGTCGTCGTGCACTTTTTGATGTATTCGAAGAAATTGAAAATGAGTTGGCCAAGAAAGAAAGATCATACCGTGTTATCTATGCAAAAGATGCTGTAAGCATCAAGCAACTTAACTTTTCATGTTTTTTTTGTCTACTTTTTCATGCTATGTACTTATTTCATTCATATTGTTTAAACCTTAGATGAAACGTTTGGTTCGGGCCTACTTTGATGAAGCCAAATGGTTCTACCAAAATTACATCCCAACAATGGAGGAGTATATGCATGTTGCACTTAAAAGCTCTGGTTACCCTATGCTCACAGTTATCTCTTTCCTTGGCATGGGTGACATTGTTACAAAAGAGGCATTTGATTGGATCTTTAGCAACCCCAAGATTATTACAGCTTCATCCGTAATTGGTAGACTCATGGATGACATGAAGTCACATAAGGTATGTGATCAAAAAATCTTATCAAGTTTCACAAGCTAGTGTGAGAGGTCTATTTCATATGTATTTCCGACTTTCTACTTACCCTTTTGAAAAACTTTGTATGTAGTTTGAGCAAGAGAGAGGGCATGCTCCCTCAGCAGTCGAATGCTACATGAAGCAACATGGTGTCTTAGAGCAAGTAGTCTATGATGAATTCAACAGGCAAGTTGCTAATGCATGGAAGGACATTAATGAGGAGTGTATAAGACCTACTGTTGTTCCCATGCCATTGCTTATGCGTGTTCTTAATCTTACACGAGTAGTAGATGTCATTTACAAGGAAGGGGATAGCTACACGCACGTTGGAAAAGAGATGAAAGATAATATTACATCAGTGCTTATAGACCCAATACCAATATAAATGGGATGACAAAATAAGTATCTGCTTAAAGAATAAAGAACTTGTCCATCAATAAATAAATAAATAAATAAATAAAATAAAGGACTTGAATAGGATCCAAGTCTGTTGATGTTCAAATATGTATAAGGCCCATTTATATTGAAGATAAATGGAAAATATTTGGTTTATTTTATTTTTAATTTTTGGATAAACTGCTGGATTCTTGTTTAATAACGTAGCACTATGTTTATAATGATGATGGGATTTACTGCTGGTATATTTCTGTGGGAGATTATAATTATTGTGCCATTCTAGTGGGGTGGGTATGTAAAGTTTATCTTAATAATTATCAAGTTATTATCTTTTGCTTCCCTACACTACCGTTTATTATATACTGTGAGGGAGCGAGGGTAATTGAGAGGTTAAGGAAGCTCTTTGTAAACACAATTATCACCATTTGGTATAATAGAACCTCTAGTGAAATAACAATAACTATATTTTATGAATAACCAACCCTTGTATAGTTGAGTTTTTATTACAAAGAATCATTTTTTTTCCTTCTTCTAAATAATTATTATTTAAAATAGAAAATAATTATTCCTTTTAAAAAAATCCTTAACTAATAGTTATTCTTTAATCTACATAAAAACTTCAACAAATAAAATTCAAATATTCCTTTTTAAATAGTGTGCTGCAAAATATCAAAATAAAATAAAATAAAATAATTGCATACAACCATTATCCTCCTGGGTTTTGTTTATGTCATCAAGGCATCTACAAATATAACCATCGTCTTTTCTACAGAATCATCACCAAATGGAACCTAATAATGGAAACCTTGATTTTTTTTTTTTCCCCAGGGCTTTGTCATTAACAATCTCTCTCTTCAACATTGAATTTTTTCCCCTTTTTTTCCTTGTGTTGTGTTTATGCCATACAGGTTACCTCATATACATAGTTAAGGAAATCACAGTAATCTTGACTTTTATTTTCTGCTAAATATCACTGGATTGATTTTGTTTACATTTAAATAATTTGTTTTAATTACTTTATAGAAATTATAGTAAACAATAAACCCATTTGTGGCTAGGTTTATTTTGACTTTATCACTTTATTATCTAACAGCGTGAAATACCCTCAATTAGACCTCTTTAAACCGTTATTAAAATAAAATAAAATAAAAACTCTTTAAACCACATTAAAACAAAAAATACATTAAAAAAAGAAAGATCAAAACTTTAGAGTTTTGTAAAAATTACTCAAACTATATCTCTATGCCATCCTCTCCATTGTCTCTCTTCAAACCTCATATATCTATAACTAATCTTCAAACACACCATGCTAAAAAATTAGCTATTTATCAATCTGTATCATTTAACCACAAATTGAGACATCAACGGGTAGAAATGGAGAATAAGCTTGGTTAACAAAAAAGAGCAGTAGTAAACATAAATAATCAAAGACACATGAAAAAACCTCAATCCCAATTCCAAATTAACACAAGGAACATCCAATATCAAATTTACCTCTAGAGCAGAAAATGCTAGAGAGAGCAATCAATATCTCCTTTTACACCATACGAGGCCCATAACCAATCTTTGAACAGGGTTTGGTTGTAATACTCACAGCTTCTTTTTCTATTATGCTGAGACCGTTTCCTTTTCATTCTTTTGAGTTCAAGCTTTACCAAGTAATGATGCTTGAACCAGTGAGTGATCAACTTCAACAGAAATAGATGGATCTTTCTTTCTCTCTCTGTGTTACCTACCCAAAGTCCTATTCTGAAAAGCATCAACAATTACAAATTGGTTCTATCATAGGAGGATGAAAGACTGGAAATGTTGTTGGGGAAGTGGCAGTCAAAGGACTCTTCTGTTGGAGAGGAAACAGTGGTGGCAGAGATGAGGAATAAGCTTGGTCAACAAAAACAATCAAGAGAGAAGAAGAAGGCGAAAGTGTCCAAATTTGCTAATCAAAAAGCATGTTGGGGTACAGGGTCAAAGCATATGTGTGTCGATTTCTTTTTCCATGTATAGAGCATTCACATCCAGTTTCTTCAAAAAACTTCATTTTACCATCTTAAAAGTTACTTTATCTATTATACCATACCATTTTACAATATACCTAACATCTTAACTTTTATTTTCCTATTCAACCACTAAAATAATATATATACTACCTAAAAAAATAATCTAATCTAATCTCGCTCTCTCTTCTCGCCCATCACTTTGATTATCTTTTCCTCACTATATCTCTCTTTCAACCACCCATCACCACCATATCTGCTACAAGAAACCCACCACCACCATCACCGTGAAAAAAAACCCACCCTACCACCAAGAACAAAACCCATAAAATCCACCACCACCTCTACCCACAAAACCCACAAAGCCACCACTAAAAAAACTCACGAAACACCAGTCACAACCATGGTGAGAATCAAATGACAAAGTAACCCAAGTCAAACCCCACCACCCCATATCCAGATGGACACCCACCAAACACTACAGCCACAACAAGAACCACTAAGAAACCTCCACAACAACCACAAGAAACTGGCCACCATGCCACCACCAAACCTAGAAACCACACAATAGCCAAACTTAGACTCTGGCCACAACAACCACAAAAAAAAAATAAAAATAAAACACACACACACACACACACACACACACACACTCTCTCTCTCTCTCTCTCTCTCTCTCTCTCTCGACATTGGTCTCTATGCCGGTCTCCACATCGATCACCACTGCGCTAACCTCCATGTCACCACAACGATCTCAACTGCGCCACCCCCTCGCCACCTTGCTGATCTCAGACACACGAGTGTGGACTGAGGCTACACTACTATAGAGAGAGAACTAAAGAAATGAGAGAGAGAGATAGACATGCGAGAGATGAACAGACAAAGTGGGATTGAGGCCACACTGCTACAGAGAGAGAACCAGAGAAATGAGAGAGAGAAATGTGGGAGACAGCTAATGAAGGAGAGAGAATAAATTAGTAAATAATTTATTCAAGCCTACTACAGTACCATCTTACTTACAAGATGGTACTGTAGCAGTATTGAAAAAAAATTTATAATTAGAAGCCCAGATAAAACATGTTTCTTGTGCTTTGATGGTAAAATATGCCAACATATGGCATATAGCAGTGCGGGTACTAATGCTCTTTTATGATATTTGAAAGAGAGACCAACGAAAAGGATGGAAATTGGATATATAGTTTCTGCTCTAGATTTATACAAAATCTTATCTAATCTTCATTTATTTACTTTTTTTTTTTTTAATGGTGAGAATTTGAGGGGTTATGCGGGAGTAAGGGCAACTAAAAGATCTCTTTTAATATTTCACTTTACAATATATCAAATATCAGGTTAGCATGGTGTTTCTTAGCCCACTCTATCAAACTGTTGGCCTAATTAACAATGGGACGGTTAGGAGTTGATGTGACCAGGGTTGGTGTCATATTGAGCCGTGGTTCAATGACTAATAGGACATGGTGCTTGGACTAAAAAGGTATTTATGTTGAGCTAAGATTTACATTGGAAAAGTGGTCAAATAGAACCAATTCTATGGCCTAATGGAGGAGAGACAATATATATAACACATAAAATCTTGGCTGTGGACAGGGCTGATTGTCTTAGGAGAAGAGAGGGAGACGAGTTATGATGCGGTGAGTGTAGAGAATGAATGGTGTTATGGAATTCTCTAGTGGCTGCTGCTAAATTTGTGTTGTAACTTTCATCTATGCAATCAAGGCACCAAAAAATGCCTGGTTGATTCCTTTTGCCAATACCAATAGCAACCTTGTGGTAAACCAACATTTACAAATGATTGCATACTTGGCACTATTTGATTTGAACCATAGAATTGATTTTCGTTTCACTTGATGGTTGCCATTGCCAATAATCCAAAAGCAAATTTTGATTGGATGGTAGCTCATGGTAAGAATATTGGAGAGGTATTTTGGGATCATTTTTCATCAATTTGTTGAAAACTTGGAAGGTTCTTGTGGTAAGTGGTAACTTCTATAGTGTGGATTTCCCTTTTGAAAACAATGATAGAAGAGGCCGAGGTGTGTTCGGATCCTTAATTAATTAAAACCTTCAGGAGTGTTATAATTTATCCAATTTACATTACCAAATGACTTTGAAGGTGCAGACTAAACTCAAATTTGGCAAATTTATGGTTTTTTTTTTATATATAATTAAGTGATTTATGGATCTAATTGTCTACCAATGTCTTAAGAAATTTTAGTTATAAAATTTTCATTGCTATATTATTATTATTATTATTATTATTATTATTATTATTATTATTATTATTATTATTATTATTATTATAAAGTTGTTGTTGCCATTATAAAGTTGTATCTTGCAGCCGAATAAACGTTATTCTGTAATGAATATTATATCCATATATATTTATTTATATAAAAAGTTACGTCATCCCTAAGAGTGATATCAATTTTTGATAGTGAAGAAAATATGCATAACATATTGTATAGTGTGTGTGCCTATATATATATATATATATATATATATATGTATGTATGTATGCTTTAAAAATAAAAAATAAAAAAACAAACAAACAAACCTCTCATTTACTTATGAAACAAAAATATTTTAAAACTAACCTCTATGCATGCACATTGCGTATGCTCAGAAGCTATTCTATATTATTTTATTTTTTCTAAGGGTCAAAACTTTAAATGTATACTAATTTAGGATTGATGCATTTTTCAATCACCGAAATTCCTAAGAGAGTGATAAGATATTAACATGTAGGACCAAAATTTTATTTGATTCACAAATGTATAAATATCATCAAACCCAAGGAAATGATGTGATTAGAAAATGCATCTACTCCAAAATAGTATATATGAAAAGTTGTCTTTTAGAAAATAAAATAAAATAAAAGAGTCTTTGAACATGTGCAACACACGTGCATATAGGCTAGTAGGAACATAGTTATCCTTCAAAAACTTAACATGATCATCATATTTTTATTCGGTCCCCAATTATCATTGGGTTCCAAACATCAAGATTAGTGGTCATGTTCTTGAGTATGATTAATTCCCTACTTTTGACACTTTGTTACATCTCTATTTCACAACTTCATACAAAGTAAGCTGGGAAAAGAAAGAGAAGGTAAGAATTTTGAGCAATGTAATTTAAAAGCTTCAGGCCTGCGGATTCGATATTTTTATTTAATTAATCCTTGTTCATTAGTACTATACAATAAAAGCTTATGAATATAAGGAAAAATAAGATGAAAACTATTGTTTTATTATATTCTACTCTATAGCCTGCTATTGCAAGTTGTAGCTTAAAATCTAAAAAAGTACAAATACATTTTTTTTTGTGAGAGTTTCAATATAAAACGCCCGCTTTTAATAATAATTTTTTATTATCAGACCAAGACACTAATTAGTTTTTGGTATATATGGGGATTGAACTCCACAAGTACAAATAACTTTATTACACGCAAGTAGATCTTTATCCACCCTTTTTTAAAAAATTCTTTTTGGACAGGTTTTATCCTCATTAATTTATGATGTTTTCTTTGGTTTATATTTATTATTTAAGAGAAGTGATATAATGATATGATAACTAATACAAACATCAACTTAAAGAAATTTCCTTAACTTAAAGCAAGTTAATCATTCAAGGAAATAAAAAAGGCATATCCATCAACCTTACAATTTAAGTACAAAACTCTCGCACACTTTTTTTTAATTGAAATCTCAATACTCTTATAACTTCATACAATAACTAACACAACAAAAAGATAGTAAAGTCAAGGTACAGACATCACACATCTACAACCCCAAAAGTGAGCACACAGAACTCATAGTCATTAACTAACATGAAAATTATTCTAATTTTTTCAAAGATTTTTACTCCAAACAATTTATATAAAAGAAATGGTAATATAATACTTTTGAGATCGCCTTCAATCCATCAATAAGCTCTTAAAAATATTTCATTGTACTAGCCATTCACCATGAACTTCATGCTACATTTGCCCCAAAGCTGACATCTGTGATATCAAGAAGATTTATTAAAAAATATATAGAACATGTTATCAACTAAATTTCTTTTTCCAAGTCAATTAAATTCTTAAAGGTATTTGTAAAGTGATAGAAGGAAAACTTACCTAAATAAAGGAATGGATTGGAATTGAAGTTGAAGAATGCACTTAGATTTGGGGTGTGGAGTTAGACTAGATTGGAAATAAGGTAGAAGAAAGAGAGAGGTAACTAATTTTTTCAATTATCTTATTATCTTAATGGTAATAGAAGGTTTCTTTACAACTTTTAATGAGTTAGACTAGATTGGAAATAAGGTAGAAGAAAGAGAGAGGTAACTAATTTTTTCAATTATCTTATTATCTTAATGGTAATAGAAGGTTTCTTTACAACTTTTAATGAAAAACTTAATAGATTTCGTAAGTCAATATCAATATTTAAGTGTAATATCTGACCTTAGATGAGATTATGCCAAAAACTAATCAGGAAAAACTTAACAGAGAAATAAATCCATGCCCAAAACGAAAAAACAAACAGACTCGATTAGTACATCATATATAAGCTTCAATAATCCAGTGAAACCACTCCATATGTACAATTGCTTCCCCTACATACATTCAAATGATAGAAGAAAAAAGATGTTAAATCAATCTGACAAAATTCTATTTAACATGAAAGGAAAAAAAAAATATTACAAATCAAAAATTAATATTTTATTAAATATAAAAATAAGCTAGGGAAAAAAAAAAGGCACCCTAAAAGTTCTAACTAAGCCAGAAGGAACAAATAATCAAATTAACAAATCTAAGATTCAACGTAAAATCCAACTAAACCAAGAATTCTAAACAATTTATATATATATATATATATATATATAATGTACATTGTTCTTACCTTTCATCAATAAATCTATGCTAACTTTGCTCCCAAACATGATACATGTGATATTAAAAAGATGTATAAACAAATAAAGAATGGGTAATTGCAGTAAACTCATCTGTGGTTTGACCCGAAATTATTTTGCCGACCCATAGTTTGAAATGTATCACTTTACTCACCTGAGATTCGTTCCATTAAGATTCCGTAACCCACATCTGTTAAAAATAAGAGTAAATATATATTTTTAATCCAATTTTATGTCTCTCTCCTTCCAAAATGAAAATAACATAAAAATAAAAGATATAACAAGATCAAAAAGTTCTTTTTGTAAAAGTTATAAAGATTTAGTGGAAGAACTTCATTGGGACACATAAACTCAAATTTTTTTGTTGGGGGGGGGGGGGGGGAAGGAAATCTCAATTATATTAAATTATGAATAAAAGTGTACAACAAAACCCAAAAATATTTTGGGTTTGTTGTCTTCTGTTGGAGTGTGTTTCTATCATTATCTCTCTCACCCAATAGAACTCAAATATCTACCACTAAGGGACCGTTTAGTAATGTTTTTCTAGTAACGTTGTTTAAGTATTGTGGAAATACGTGTAGATGTGTGGACATAAGGTTTTGGAGTTGCCACCTAATTTTTGCAATGGTCTAGGAACCAAATATATAACGTTGTTTTTGAGGAATGACCTTTGATCTAACTACTAGAATATGAGTTTGGAGTTTAGGTACACTCTTGGAAAAGTGTTAGGCATCCAAGATCTCCCAATCTTAAGGTTGGCCTCCCATCATTGTGTCTTATGTCTTAACCCTATTAAAAACTATTTAAATACTAGTATTCTAAACTCACACACACACACACACACACTAATCCTGCATCTAACAAACAACATGATGTCTTTACCCTAAACAAGCATACTTATCTATCCATAAAGCAAAAGAGAGTCAAACACACAAAAGAAACCCTAGTATTCATCTAACATGCGAAAACCCTATCATACATCTAAACGAGGCAGCAGCCCCAATCATGGCAACAAGCATATCATACAACACATATCATAAACAAGGCATTAGCACATTATAAACCCTAATCATACATCCAAACATGCTTCATCATATCATCAAAATAAAATCATAACACAAATGCATGTATGTTTCTAATGCATGGATGTTTCTAATGCATGACTTACCCTTTACTTACCTTTCAACAACATAGCACCTATGGCATTAATGCACGGACATGTGAATGAATGGCATGACATTAAAGCTAAAGAACCCTAATCTAAACATGTGATAGCAAACAAGCATATGAGGCACATGTATAAGTACGTATGAACATATGAAAAGGCTTTAAAAAGTGATAAAGCATGTGAAGCAAACCAAACAAACAACATAAGGAATCTAAATTAGGGGTCTTGGGCAACTATCTGCATACCCAACCAGACACTTGCGTACGCAGGATTTAACTTACGTATGCATGCTCTTGATATGCATGCGTGGGACTTGTTCAAGAACCCTAACCCAGAAACCTGAAATAGAAAATAGAACACAAAAAAAAAAAAAAAAAAAAAAAAAAAAAAAAAAAACCCTAATTCTAACTATCTAGCATGCTTAGAACACAACAGAACTATAAAACTACCCTAAGCAAACACATAAAAATCTAAACTGTGCAAAGAAGTAGGATTAAAACTAAAAGGAAAGAGAAAAAATGAAAAAAAGAAAAAAGAAATAATACTTTAAAGCAAAAGCTCGTAGGCTTGATTTTTTACCATTCCCCTTAGTCAAATCTATTACAATTCAATAAAACAATGATTAAAAACTTTAAACTCAAAGAATTGGGGCCAGAAAAGGTCTCAATCAAATAAGCATGACTTGAGAGTGTTTTGTAAAAAACTCCCTTTTAATTCACTATTTTCTAGTGAATCTTAGGTTTTTCCTATGGGAATTCTGTGTGTTTTGAAAATGTACCATTTATGGTTTTTAATAGTTGAAAAATAAAGGTTTGGAATAGCTCTCAGACGATATGGGATTTATTCCAAACCTCAATCATTATTGTAAAAAACTTGTCTTTTTCATGCTTTTGAAACCCTAACTGTGTACGCAGGATTGTGCCTACATACGCATGCTTTAGCCTACATATGTAGGCTTCTATCAAAGTACGTGGGCTGAGGGCCACTTTGGTCTTTTATTTCCAAAAATAGATTTTTGTGCATTTAAAAAGTGGTATTTTCCATTTTAACACTCCTCAAATCAATTTGATATTTGGTTAGGCTCTAAACTGGCCTCGAGCCTTCGAGTTTGAGCATCATTAGGGAATGGAGGCCCGAGTCGTAAGGGGTGCAAAATACGGTGTCTATAAGGTGAAAAAGTATTGTGAAAATACATGTTATGTTTTTCGTTGTTTAAACAATACAACCAAACAGGCCCTAAATATTTCCCTCTCAAAGGCTTCTATTCTTCGTCTTCTTCCTCATACTTATTTTTTATGCATGAACTAAGGAATTTATTAAAATCAAAGCATAATAGAGTTTATAACATGAAGACATGGAGGATCAACAATTTCCAGCACTTAATTTCCAAAGCTTTGATTTCCGACATCCAAGATCTCACTCACACAAAGCCACTAGATATACATTGCCAGTACCCAAGGGGAGGATCGACAAAGCTCAACCAAGGGAATAGAGATATGAGAGAGGAAGGTTTCTAGGCCAAATAACAAACCCACCAGAAAAAATCACAAAATTGTGAACAGTAGAATAAAAATTACTTGATTCGCTGGGTATAGTAGAAGCATATTGAAAATTTCAAAGCAAAACAACAACTTAGAACCCACGGAATCACCAGGTCTGCCACAATGTGACCCACCAAAAGCAAGATCTCGGACCTCCAGTAACCAAACTCCAGATCACATGCCAATCTGTTTCCCAAACCCCTAAGCTGCTACTTCACTAACATGGCCACCATTTCAATATCAAACCAAGTTGATCCAACCATAGGTCCCACTTCTCAAAACACCATCTAAACACCATATAATTGCCCTCTGCCACTGCAGGTTTGGGAGGAGTGAAAACGGAGAGCAATGACTATATTATTAGTAGAAATAGACAAGAGTTGCCTTACTGGATGTATGGTACACAATGCAGTGGCTTTCTCTTAGTCAAATAATATTACTTAACAACAAAAGGTTCTCCATTTTTGTTTTTTGTGAAAGGTTAGTGTGTTACATTGAAAAAAGTACAACAATTTTTACAAATATTACCTCTTTGATATTGTTTTTATTAGTTTTGTTATGACATTATGTTTTAACGGAGAGAGTGATAAGGTGGATTACGGAATCCTAACAAAGCAAACTTCAGTGGGGAAAAATGACACTTTTCAAACTATGAGTAGACAAAATAATTTCAGATTGACCCACAAGTGGATTTACTGTAATTATTCCAATAAAGAAAAATAATCAGAACTCATTATCAACCAAATCCTTGCTCCCCTAATCAATTGAAATTCTTAAGTAAATGTAAAAATTAACAAAGAAAAAAAATGAAAATTCACCCAGGCCCAAAACGGAAAAACAAACAGATTTAATTGGTTCAGCATATATATACGTACATTCGAATGATAGAAGGAAAAAGATGTTAAATCAATCTGATAAAATTCTATTTAACATGAAAGACAAAACAAAATCTTAAAAATAAAAAATTGAAGTTTTATTAAATATAAAAATAAAAATAAGCTAGGTGAAAAGAAAAGGCACTTTGAAAGTTATAACTAAGCCAAAAGAAGCAAATTTTCAAATTAACAAATCTAAGATTCAACATAAAATCCAATTAAAACAAGAATTCCAAATTATTATTTTTTTTAAAGTACTTTGTTCTTTCCTTTCATCACAAAATCTATGCAACCTTTGCTCCCAAAGATGATACCTGTGATATTAAAAAGATATATAAACAAATAAAGAAAGACTAGCCTTTAAGCACGTGTTTAGAGGCTTTTTTTTTTTTTTTAGTTAAAGTTAATAATTTGTATTGATTATAATATGGAATTATTACATTTTCTAATCATAAAAATACCTAAGGCTTTGATGAATGTTATACATTTATGCGCGTGAGTACGTGTTCAAAAGATAGCCAGTATAGATAGATACACATTTCCTATAACTAAACATATAAAACATGTATTATAAACGTTGTCCATACTCTACATGTACAAAAATACTTCAATTTGACTAAATTTTAATATTTCAATAACAGGCTTTCTAGAATTTTAAGGGTCAACCAGCAAATTTATTACATGTATATTTTGACTTTAAATTCTATATAAATATAATTGATTTCTCGAATCCCATATTTACTTCAAGTAGCAAATTCCTTGATACTACAAAAAACGGGGTCTATAGCCGCGTTTAAAAAACGTGGCCATAGACCCTGAAAACGCGGCTATACCTTATAGCCGCGTTTTCTATGGTCGCGGTTACAAACCACGCCTATGCTGCGTAGCAACAAACCCTTGCGGGTCTGTAGCCGCGTTTTTGTAACTGCGGCTAAAGACCAGGTCTAAAGCCACGGTTTTAACCACGGCTATAGTCCGAGACCTATAGCCGCGTTTTTTATAAACGCGGCTACAGACCAGCTTTGAGTCGCGTTTATAAGCTGGTTTCAGGCTGAAGTTTATAGCGGCGTTTTTGAAAAACGCGGCTATAGATCGTCTTAAGCTGCGTTTAAAACCGCGGCTATAGGTTTTATTAAAAACAAAAAAAAATTTCTGGGCGTTTTTTTTTCCTCAAAAAACTTAAAATTCAAACCAAAAAATTTCAAAATTAAACACAAATCCAAAAAATTCAAAATCAACTACAAACCCAAAAAATTCAAAATCAACTACAAATTCAATAAATTCAAAATCAAACACAACATATTCATAATACAAATACACCTAGAAAATTCAAAATCAAACACAATATACTCATAATACAAACATAACATGCAACAAAATATAATAACACAAACCAACCCAAATCTAACATTAAATCCATTCAAGGAACACAAAAGAACAAGCTCAAGAACACAAACCCAGCAACACAATAGCGCAAATTCAAGCACATATCCAAAAGATTCAAAATCAAATAATTCCACCAATGTGAAACCCATACATATGAACACATAAATATTACTCTCAATGCTCATAAAGCTTAGATAAAAAATAAGCTCTAACAAAAGTATAATATCCATAAGAAAATTAAAAAAAATTTACCTCAAATAGTAGAGATAAGTGAGCCTTAACTTTTCCTATGAAGATTTTCGGTCATTTTTGCCAGAAAAATGAAAAGAATCTGCTGTGTTGTGTTGAGAGAAAAAGAAAAGAAAGGAAAAGAAGAGAGACCGGCCACAGAGAGAAATGATGAGATATTTTTGAATTGAGTGGATGAGAGCAAATGGGGTAGGTGGAGAGTCAGGTCAGCCTTTTATTTTTTATTTTTTGAAAAAGGTAGACCTATAGCTGCGTTTTTAAAAATGCGGCTATAGGTCCTCCTTTAAAATCCGCATGTTCCAGTCCGTGTACACGCCTTCGCTTGAAAAATTACTTTTTGGTTGGACCTATAGCCGCGTTTGCGCAAAAACGCGGCTATAGGTCCTTTGAAAAAACGCAGCTGAAGGCACTTAAAACGCGGCTTTAGACCTAACCTATAGCCGCGGTTTTAAAAACGCGGCTATAGCCCCTCCTTTATAAAAAAATATTTATTCGACTATACATGCATTCCATTAAAAAATTACTTTTTGGCTGTACCTATAGTCGCGTTTCTTCAAACGCGGCTATAGGCCCCTTGAAAAACGCAGCTTAAGGCACTCTAAATGCGGCTTTAGACTTAACCTATAGCCGCAGTTTTAAAAACGCGGCTATAGCCCCTCCTTTATAAAAAATATTTATTCGGCTGTACATGCATGCCATTAAAAAATTACTTTTTGGCTGGACCTATAGCCGCGTTTTTTCAAACGCGGCTATAGGCTCCTTAAAAAAACGCAGCTTAAGGCACTTTAAACGCGGCTTTAGACCTAACCTATAGCCGCGGTTTTAAAAACGCGGCTATAGGTTAGGTCTAAAGCTGCTTTATGTTTGGTCTATAGCCGCGTTTCTTAAAGTCGGGTATAGCCGCGTTTTTTATAAAATGCGGCTATAGCTCGCGTTTTTTGTAGTGTGATTTTCTATTCAAGTTGTGCATTGATTTTTTTTTTCTTTTGATTGTCAAGAGTTCAGCATTAATCTTTGATGAAATGCATAACTTGCCCAAAATAGAAAAAAGGTAAAATATTATTTTTGTCCCTAAACTTTTACAAAAATTCATTTTTTGTCCTTGAACTTTTAAAAGTTTATTTTTCATCTTGAAACTTTGCAAAAGGTTATATTTTTCATCCTTCTGTCCATATCCATTAGTTTATATCCTTCACGGCTTAACAAAGTGCTGATGTGATATTTGACTTAGACTTAACTAAGAGCAATGCTAAAAACACAAAAAATTTTACAACTTTTGTCACAGCTCGTTATGTGGCGAGTTATGAGTGATGGGGGTATGGACCCACCATTTGACATCCACCATTCACAACTGTCATATGATAAGTTATGGTAATAGTTGTGAGATTTTTTGTGTCCTTGCATTTTCCCTAAACTAATTTATTTTTTAAATTATAAACACGTGGCACACAATGATTAAAACACATGGATTTAAACTTTTAGTGAGACAAAATTACCCCTACACCCACACTTCCCAATCCAAACAACCTAGTTTCCAAAATCCCTAAATTTGAAAGGACGAACCCCAGGTCCCCAACGCCATAGTTGTTATGTCAATTTGCTCAAAAGCATCAATAGATCTCCTTATTACCTCATCATCATCATTATCTTGACTTTCAATAATCATCATCTTTATGTTATTTTTTGGTTTCATATTTATGCTCAACAACAAATATTATCTTCATCAATTTCATCACCCAATATAGAATTAGTCTTATACTTTCTCGCCAACATTGTAGCTTCCCTCTCTTGTTTCTGATAAAGGTTTACTACACCACTACTAGTATGGGGTACTCTAGTGAAGATTTATTGAGCAAACCAATGAAGACAATTCCTTTTCTTATTCGAAAGTCTTCTCTTCTGTGTATAACAGGAATGCTCTAACTCTTTGTGTTGCTTTAGTACCAATTAGCTTCAACAGCGGAGGGAGTCTACCTTTGAACTCTTCATCATGGGTTGGGGTCGCCAATTGAGGCCAGTGGGACTATGGCGTTGGGAGACCTAGGGTTCATCATTTCATATTTGGGGATTTTGAGATTGGGCTGTTTGGATGAAGTTGTGTTGGGTGTGAGGGTGATTTTGTCCCACTGGAAATTTTAATCCACATGTGCCACATGTTTATAATTTAAAAATAAATTAGTTTAGTTCAAGTATACCATACCGAGAGATGCTACATTCACAATATTTTCACAACAAATTACATGTGGTTTGTTGTTATTGGTTCAAATTTAAATCTAATACTAAAATGACTTTTTTGCCCTAACAATAGCAACCAATAACAATCTACCACTTAGAATTTGTTGTAAATATATTATAGACATATCAGTTCTCATATCATATTAGAACTCCATTAAGCCACGCAGGACATAAACTAACGAATATAGGTAGAAGGATGAAAAGTATAACGTTTTGTAAATTTTAAGGATGAAAATCAAACTTTTGAATGTTTGGGGATGAAAAACAAACTTTTGTAAAAGTTTAGGTACGAAAATGATATTTTACCAAAAAAAGAAAGTAAAGCTTAAACTGTCTTAAAGTTTATAAGCTTATTAGTCAAAAACTAAAACTTGGTATGGACCAATGTAGATTTTTCAAGGGCATATAAACCCCCATTAAACTGACAACTCCTTTGGCCTATGAATTTGACGTGAGTCACTAGAACTAAAACTTGGTATGGACCAATGTAGATTTTTCCCAAACGCACGTTGCGCGTTTCAAAATTTTTTTTATTTTTTTATTATTTTCTGAGCCGGAAAAATTAACTTTTTCTGTGAACAGTGCACACAGTGTACTGTTCACAGACCCACAAATTTCACTTTTTAGCAATTTTTTTTATTAAAAATGGGTCCCACAATATTATTTACACATTAAAAAATTATTTTGCTACAGTGTTTTTCAGTTTTCAGTTTCAGTTTTCAGTTTTCAGCTGCATCCAAACGGACCCTAGATCGATGTCCACAATACCCAAAGTCAAAGACATGCATCTTTATTTACTTAATTTTTGGATAATAAACTACAAATGGCATGCTAATGAATCTAGACAACATTGCCAATTTGCCATTGTCCCATAAGTAGTGTTACAAGCTTAGAAATCATCTAGTAATGTTGAAGGGCAATATGGTAGTAAATTTCTAAAAATTAATACCGGCCAAATAATTTTGACCAAATCGCCAATTACAAGGTGCAACATTCACAAACTTCAACATTTTTCCATCACTAGTAGTCACTAGGAATGACAAGCTTTGCCCTACCAATGGCGTGCTAGTCTGCCAATTTTGGCCCCAGTTGCGCGACATTTGAATGCAAGCGGTTCTAGAGCCCTTAATTTTGACATTAGAAACATCACCAGCACCTCCAATATTGTACAACAATACAAGCAAAAAATATGAATTTCCCATTATCTGAAACCTAACCCACACCCCCCAAATGCCCGCGCCACAATACAAGCAAAAAATATGAATTTTCAGTTTCAGTTTTCAGTTTTCAGCTGCATCCAAACGGACCCTAGATCGATGTCCACAATACCCAAAGTCAAAGACATGCATCTTTATTTACTTAATTTTTGGATAATAAACTACAAATGGCATGCTAATGAATCTAGACAACATTGCCAATTTGCCATTGTCCCATAAGTAGTGTTACAAGCTTAGAAATCATCTAGTAATGTTGAAGGGCAATATGGTAGTAAATTTCTAAAAATTAATACCGGCCAAATAATTTTGACCAAATCGCCAATTACAAGGTGCAACATTCACAAACTTCAACATTTTTCCATCACTAGTAGTCACTAGGAATGACAAGCTTTGCCCTACCAATGGCGTGCTAGTCTGCCAATTTTGGCCCCAGTTGCGCGACATTTGAATGCAAGCGGTTCTAGAGCCCTTAATTTTGACATTAGAAACATCACCAGCACCTCCAATATTGTACAACAATACAAGCAAAAAATATGAATTTCCCATTATCTGAAACCTAACCCACACCCCCCACATGCCCGCGCCACCCCCCCAACAATGCTTTTTGCATGGGACTCGACGATACTTGGGATGATCCCAACTTTATATTGTGCAATTCTAGCGAACATGGGCATGGACAAGTCAAATTGTTGATGTGGGGAGTTGCACCAATTTGCACTAGGATTAGTGCTAGGAGGGCAAAAATTGGTGGCAGTGACGATTATGGCAATATTTCGTATGTACCATTGTGGATCATTGACACAAATGATCTCAAAACAAGCACGACAAGTGCCTCCATTGTTGAAAAGTGCAGTGCTTAGGGCTGTTGTCGCGAGGCCATAACCTTGTTCGAAAAGATTACCATACCCACAAGCTCCCCCTATCACAAAGTTTCACCTTAATTAGAAATTATAATCTTAACAAGTAATATTCATCAGTCATAACCCATCAACATTTTTTTTTACGCATTTGATGCTCATAAAGAACTTTATGAAACAATTTTGAAATATATATGGAGATTAAAAATAAAACATTTTAAAGTACAAGAACAATTTTAAAACAAATATCAAAGGTTAATGACAAAATTTGAAATTTATCAAAGAAAAAATTAACATGACTTTTGGTTCTAACTATGAAAATCATACATAATATATTCAAATGAAAGCTGAGAGAAAGTTTCATCAAGAATCCAGATTAGATTCTAATTGAACTCCAATTTTGTGTTAAGTGTTCTTTTACTTGTCTACTAATTTGAAAAAATATGTCTCTATCTTTTAAATGAGCTTCGATTTGTCCGAGAAGTCATTCCATCTCTCATTTTGTATCATGTCTGCTTACATGTAGATTCATATAAATGGACTCAATTAAAAATTTATTATATGTAAAACTTAGAATGTGTAATACAATAATACTTTCAACCTATTTAAATACATCATTTAGATTTCATTTGAAACCGCTTCTAATCTATTTTAAAAAAATCAAGATTTTGTACAAAAAATTATAATTATTTCAAATCTAAATTTCAATGAAAAATTATACCATGTTCAAAAAATTGGTTGTACATGTCTTATTTCAAAATGCACACATAAAATAAATTTGTTGCATCACCATAACAAAAATTAAGTTAACAAGTATAAAATTTTAAGTTTTTTCTGAAATTAAAAAAAAAAAAAAAAAACAAACAAACAAACAAAAAGAACAACTTGCATGTTCTACCAATTAATACTTTTTAAGAGTGGACAATATCTAAGAATGACCATCAATAGTGTTTAACTAGTGTAAAAATCTTAATATTTGTCTAATTATGTTTATTTTTTAAATGTATTCATACATGTGCATAGGACAAAGTTATTTATAATGTAAAAAACAATTATGGAGAGATTTGCTATAATCATGTCAGCGACATGATCAAATAATATGATTAATTAGGCTTAATAAGTAATGTCTATATTATTGCCACGTGTGATATTTTATAATACTATAAATTAATTAAATATTTGGCCTAACAAAAATAGTAATTCTTAAGCTTGACTAAATGACAGGCCAGATTGTACTTACCGCCTTCATTTATCATCTTCTATGGTTTCTTTATTCTTTTGTACAAAACTTCCACCAATCTTGTTGTACCAATAGATATTTCATCATTTTCTGCCCTAACCGAAATTAACAATCCCATGGAGTTTATCCTGGGGGCGGCTCCACATAGAGCTTAGGGTGGTCGCAGGAGTATCCTGAATTGGAAAAAAAAATTATTTTGTATAAATTTTAAAAATTTATGATTTATTTATCTTTAAAAAAACTTTGTGACCATCCTAAATATTTTTTGACCCAACATATTAATAAATCATGAGTTGAGGTTAAATGAATTCAGGTCAGATTCAGGTCGACACGGCCAACTCATTCAATAAACAGGTTGTGTTCATGTTCAACATACAAACCCATCTCACCCGTTTGACCCATTTAGTTTAAAAAATTATTAGTTATTTTGATATTATTGCTTAATTTATGGTTGTTTTATTTGTTTATTACTATATTTATGGTTGTAATTGTATTTTAATTTTAGATATATAGGAATTGATAAAAATAATATAGGTTAAATATGACCTATTAATCAAATAGATTATTAAACAGGTCATTTGTATTGACCTTTACATAACTCGTTAATTAAATGACTTAAACATGTCTGGTCGGATCGACTTGTTTAATAAACAGGTCATATTCAAGTTGAAGATTCCTAACATATTTACTAAATAGGTCGGGTACAGGTCAACCCGTATAGTCGAATACTTATGGCTCGACATGGCACGAACCCGAACCACAAACACGAATTGCCACCCCTAGCTACAACTCCATTAAATTTTTTTATTGGATGTGAAATTTGACAAATTTACCATTTAATTACATTTTCTTCTTATATCATCCATACTTGCAAGTTACAAAATTTCAAGAAGATCGAAGATCAATAGCTATGTCATCAATCAAATGTTTAAATTTCGAGTTTTTGTAGTCTAAAATTATATATGAAAAATAAGTTTATGGATCGAATCATAAATAACATTTGATTGGCATAAAATTTTTCATGTATTTTAAGAACATAGAAAATATGCAATGCAACAGTTAAATTTTCAAAATATTCAACAATGTTAATTTATTGTGTGTGAGTTGTGGCCTTAAGATATAACTAAATTTGTAGTCAAATTTTGTCCATCAACTTTGATCCCTTTTGCAATATATTAGGTTCTTACAAACAGAAAGAAAAAGTCCAGAAAATTTTTATTTAACAAAAATTTTGAAAGATATATAGCTTGCAACATTGATAATGAGACTATCATGTAATAATTTCAAAATAAAAAAATTTATAAGAAGTTATGTGTTTGAGTGTGTGTGTGCGTGTGTGTGTGTGTGTGTGTGTGTGTGTGTGTTTGTCATCAATATATGAAGTTATCTTTTTATTAGGTTTTGTATAATTTAAGTTTCTTAATTACCACCCTAAAAAAAAAAAAATCTTGGAACTGCCACTAAATTTAAAATTTTGAAAGATATGTAACTCGCAACATTGATAATAAGAATATCATGTAACAATTTCAAAATAAATAAATAAAAAAATGTAAGACTTTATGTGTTTGCGTGTGTGTGTGTGTGTGTCTGTGTGTGTGTGTGTGTGTGTTTTTTTTTTTTTTTGTCATCAATATCTGAAGTTATATTTTTATTAAGTTTTGTATAATTTAAGTTTCTTATTGACCATCCTAAAAAAAATTCTTGGAACTGCCATTGAATTTAACATTTTAACTACATTTACCTTGCTAAAATTATATATAAAAAACAATTTTATGGATCAAATAATAAATAAAATCCGATTAGCATGAATTTGACATATGTTTTAAGATTATAAAGAATATGCAATTCAATGGTTAGATTTTCAAAATATTTAGCAATGTTAAATCATTTTGTGAGGGTTGTAGTCTTAGGTTATAACTAAATTTGTAGCTAGACTATGTCCTTAAACTTTGGTCTCCTTAACAATATATTAGGTTTTTATAAACAAAAAGAAAAAATCCAAGAAAATTTTTAATTAACTAAAATTTGGAAAATATGTAGTTTGTAATATTGATAATAAGATTATCATGCAACGATTTCAAAATAAATAAAAATTGTAAGACTTTGTGTATTTACGTGTGTGTGTGTATGGTTTTTTTTTTTTTTTTTTTTTTTGTGAACAATATATGGAGTAATTCTTATACTCCCGGAGTGAGGAGAATGATGTTCCCTCCTCTCACATTCCTGATGGGGTCCACTCATTAAATTCATGGTAGAGTACGCCATAAATGTGAGATGAGGAAATTCAATTTCTTCGTGCTCTAGAATTGCCTAACAATTTTTCCAATATATGATATTATCTTTTTATAAAGTTTTGTATAATTTAAATTTTTGAATGACTACCCTAAAAAATTTTCTGGAACTGCAACTGAATTTAATTAGGTTTACCTTGCTAATAAAGGCTTTGGTCTCCAACCTAATGCCAAACTGGTTTTAGTACCAATTGTTACGCAATATTAAAAAAAGAGAGAAAAAAAATAAACACCCATACACAGCTATCTCTCACAATGACTATTCTAAAGCTCTATAATAATGCGGCTTCCTCGATCTCTCACAATCCATTTTTTAAGACCATTTAACAAAGTAAGCTGGGCAATAATTCTCGTGATACGCAAAACGAAATCAAAGTAAAAGTTGGTTTAGTATTATACTGTATAGTCTGTATTCGCGGCAAGAACTCAAAAAATGTGTCAAACACTGTCACGTAACTCTCTTCACGAACGCAACAAGGGCTGAAATGGAAAATTTTACTTGAGGGCTAACTTATTTGATAAATGGGTTGTGTTCGCGCGTGTTCAACATACAAACTCGTCTCACCCGTTTGACCCGTTTAACTTAAAATGTTATTAGTTATTTTGAAATTAATGCTCAGCTTATGGTTGTTTTATTTGTTTATTACTATATTTATGGTTGTATTTGTATTTTAATTTTAGACATATAGGAATTGATAAAAATTATATAGGTTAAATATGACTTATTAATCAAATAGATTATTAAACAGGTTATTTGTATTGACTTTTACATCACTCGTTAATTAAACGACTTAAACATGTTGGGTCAGGTCAATCTGTTTAATAAGCAGGTCGTATTTGGGTTGAGAATTCCTAACATGTTTACCAAATAAGTTGGGTACCAGTCAACTCGTATGGTTGAATACTTATGGCTCGACATGGCACGAACCTAACCCGCAAACATGAATTGCACCCCTAGCTAGAACTCCATTGAATTTTTTTATTGGATGTGAAATTTGACAAATTCACCATTTAATTACTTTTTCTTCTTATGTCGTCCATATTTGCAAGTTACAAAATTTCAAGAAGATCAAAGATCAATAGCTATGCCATCAATCAAATGTTTAAATTTCGAGCTTTTGTAGTCTAAAATTATATATGAAAAATAAGTTTATGGATCGAATAATAAAAAACATCCAATTGGCATAAAATCTGACATATGTTTTAAGAATATAGAGAATATGCAATGCAATGGTTAAATTTTCAAAATATTTAACAATGTTAATTTATTGTGTGAGAGCTATGGCCTTAGGCTATAACTAAATTTGTAGCCAAAATTTGTCCTTCAACTTTAATCCCCTTTACAATATATTAGGTTCTTACAAACAAAAAGAAAAATTCCAAGAAAATTTTTATTTAACAAAAATTTTGAAAGATATGTAGCTTGCAACATTGATAATGAGACTATCATATAATAATTTCAAAATAAAAAAAATTAAAAGAATTATGTGTTTGAGTGTGTGTGTGTGTCATCAATATATGAAGTTATTTTTTCATTAGATTTTGTATAATTTAAGTTTTTTAATGACCATCCTAAAAAAAAAAAAAAATTCTTAAAACCGCCATTGAATTTAAAATTTTGAAAAATATGTAGCTTGCAACATTGATAATGAGAATATTATGTAACAATTTCAAAATTAAAAAAAAAAAAAATTGTAAGACTTTATGTGTTTGTGTGTGTGTGTGTGTGTGTTTTTTCTTTTGTTGTCGTCAATATATGAAGTTATCTTTTTATTAAGTTTGTATAATTTAAGTTTCTTAATGACTACCCTAAAAAAAATTCTTGGAACCACCACTAAATTTAACATTTTAACTTACCTTGCTAAAAATATATATAAAAAACAATTTTATGGATCAAATAATAAATAAAATCTGATTAGCATGAAATTTGACATATGTTTTAAGATTATAGAGAACATGCAATTCAACGGTTAGATTTTCAAAATATTTAGCAATGTTAAATCATTTTGTGAGAGTTGTAGCCTTAGGCTATAACTAAATTACTAGCTAGACTTTGTCCTTAAACTTTGGTCTCCTTAACAATATATTAGGTTGTTATAAACAAAAAGAAAAAATCCAAGAAAATTTTTATTTAACTAAAATTTTGAAAGATATGTAGCTTGTAATATTGATAACAAAATTATCATGCAAAGATTTCAAAATAAATAAAAATTCATATACTCCTGGAGCAAGGAGAATGATATTCCCTCCTCTCACATTCATGGTGAGGTTCACTCGTTAAATTTATGGTGGAGTCCACCATAAATGTGAGAGGATGAAATTCAATTTCTCCGTGCTCTAGGATTACCTAAAAAATTTTCTAATATATGATAAGGTTATACTAACGAGTATCCTTAGGATATTGGTTAATAATTCATTTTAAGAAAGTTTTGACATCACTTTTATTGCAACTGAAAAAAAACTGTCGAATATTAATTGCTTTTTTTTTTCCCCATAAAAACTTTTTTTAAATGAATTATTAAATAATGCTCTAAGGGCATTCATTAGCATTTTCTTATATGATATTATCTTTTTATAAAGTTTTGTATAATTTAAATTTTGTAATGACTACCCTAACAAAATTCGTGGAACCGCAAGTGAATTTAATTACGTTTACCTTGCTAATAAAGGCTTTTGTCTCCAACCGAATGCCAAACTGATTTTAATACCAATTGTTACGCAATTTTAAAAAAGAGAGGGAAAAACAAAATGCCCATACACAGCTGTCTCTCACAATGACTATTCACACCCATACACAGCTCTATAATAATGCGGCTTCCTCGATCTCTCACAATCTATTATATTATACTGATTCAGCAAAAAATCTATAATATTATACTGTATAGTCTGTATTCGCAGCAAGAACTCAAAAAAATGTGTCAAACACTGTCACGTAACTCTCATCACGCACGCATCAAGGGCTGAACTGGAAAATTTTACTTGAGGGCCAACCCTTACTTTTACTGGCTATGTAAAATGTTTATTTTTTATAGGTAATATAAAGGATTTTTAAAAAAATTTGGGGGGCTATATATAGTTCTGCCCCTGCCACGCATACTTTCTATCAATCCACCACATTATAATTTATAAGTACTCTTCTCCACATTCCACAAGGCCACCGGCCACAATGATCACATCACCTCCTAATTATACCATTCTTAATGACCCAAGTTGGAGATCAACGTGGGCTCATCGTGCATGGGTAGCATGTGGGTGCATCATGGTGCTAATCTCTCTTGCAAAGGCAATAATGGATGCATCCAAATTACACCTATGGTTTGAGCCCTTTTTAGTTGGTTTGGTTGGCTACGTTTTCGCTGACCTTATGACCGGAGTGTATCATTGGGGTATTGACAATTATGGTAGTGCCTCAACTCCAATCTTTGGTTCACAAATTGATGGATTTCAACGTCACCATTAGTGGCCATGGACAATCACTAGGATAGAATTTGCAAGCCTTTCACAAGTCGTTGCTCCTGCCGTCACATTCACAGTGCTACCATTGGTCCTTGCCAGCAATGATCCAATATTTCATGCTTTTGTTGCTGTGTGCTCGGGTTGCATTATGTTGAGCTTGCAAATTCATGCTTGGGCTCACATAGCAAAGAGCCGCATTCTGCCACTAGTAATTGCATTGCAAGATACGAGATTGCTCGTGTCACCTTCCACTACAAAACACGCAGGTCTTAGGTCACGTTTTTTTAAGCCGCGTTTGTAAAAATGCGGCTATAAACGGGTTAAAACCGCGTTTTTTTAAAATGCAGCTTAAAGAAATTGGCTTAAGCTGCATTTTAAACATGCAGCCATATAATGTGTCTAAAGCCGCATTTTCTTGGGCTATGGCTTCATTTTTGGGGGTGGAGCTATTGCCGCATTTAAAACACGCCGCTATAGGACTTCATATTTTATTTTATATTTTAAAAAAACTTAACTATGACCTGAAGCTGCGTTTTTTACATGCGGCTTTAAATTTAGTCTATAGCCGGGTTGTATAAAACGCAACTTTAGTTGTGGGCAATTGCTGCGTTTATTACACGCGCCTTCAGATTTTTTTTATAGCCGCAGGTTAAAAACGCGGCTTTAGGATTGGTATAAATAGTTACACGAAAATCTACTCAGCCCTTTTACTCCCCAAACGCCCTTTTGCTCCCATCAGATCAGATCTCCAATTCTATTTCTCTCTTCTACGTTTCCCATTCTTCTCTCTCTATTCACAACATGTTTCTCGCTCATCTATCTCTTCTCATCTAACTAAGTTTTGGTTGGATCGAATCGGTGGTTGCTGGGTTTTAGTGGTGGCATTTCGGTGATGGGTTTCGGTTGTGAAGTTGAATCGGTTGCCCACTTTGATGGTGGGTCGTTTCGGTGTTTGCTGGATCCGTTTGGTGGTGGCTTTTGGTGCTTGTTGGATTTGTTTGGTGGTGAGATTTGGTGCTTGCTGGGTCTGTTTGGTGGCTGGGTTTCATTGGTAGCTAGGTTTTGGTGGTGGTTGGGTTTCCCATTTTCTTCCACAGGCTACAGCACCACTCGACCATACTCACCAATCAAAACCCAATCTCTTAGTCCATAACATCACAATGACTCTCTCTTTCTCTCTAAAAAGCCACAACAAACCCCATATTAGGCTCATTTGGGAACTTTTCCCAGTGTCCAAAGAAGGTGAGTATTTCTCTTCATCTCTTCCTTTTTTTTCTTTATGGGTTTAATTTTTTTTTTAAATTAAATTAAATTTCCTTGCTTTCTCTCTGTTTGGCTTCCAAGATAATAGAGGAAAAGGAAAAGGCAATCTGGAATATCCTCCCTTACGTTGTTATGTTTTTTGTTTTTTGTATTTTTTTTACAATAAGAAGCAACAGTAGCAAAAGCAAGAAGGACAATGGTTGGCATTAAGTTTCAACCCAAAGAACTTTATTCCAAGCCTTGTCATTGGTTTCATTCTTGGGCTTTTGTTGGATCTATCTAAGCCCCCAAAAAATAAAACCAATAAGAAAAATTTTGCACCAGGTAAACAGCAATTTGTTGTCTCAAATAACAGTGACCAAGAGCTCAAAATGGTTTGTTTTGCCTTATTGACTTGACCTCCATACAATATCACTTTTCATCTCTCTCTCTCTCTCCACTTTCACTCTTCCATTTCAGATTTTCAACCATTGTCTTTAGGGTGTTGACAACAAGCTTGCCCAGATACGTGGGTCTCCACCACAAATGCCCACATTGGATTTCTTGCAGTTGCTTTTGAGTCATCGACCATACCATCAGTGTCAGGTTTTGTCGTTAAGTCCACCTCCACCTTCACCATACACTATAAACAGGTTACTTTCTCCCATTTCTTATTTCATTTTGCTTCCTTTCATGATTCTTGTTAATTAATTGTGGAACGTTTTGAGATTTTGATAATGGGTACAAAACCCAGTGGAATTTGGGTGTTGGGTGTGGGTGTGTCGATGGCTGAGGACCAGCGGGAGGCCGGCGGCCTTACTTCCTTTATCTTCGCTAGATATGTGAGGTTGGGCTAGTGGATGCTAATGGTGGTGGGTGTTTGGCGTTATTAGGGTCATAGTATTATTTTTGTATCTTGCTCTGTCATGGGTTTAAACGAAAGGAAAAAAAGGTTTTATCTTTCTAATGAATAGTTGGTTGTTCTAAAATCAGACCATGGATAGTCGCTTTAGAGATTTTTAGTTGGCTGTTCTGAAATCAGACTATGGATAGTTCTCTTTGTGACAATATATCTTAAATTTTTGACAGTTGATGAACATGGGAGTGTAGTATATTTAACCATGGGCATGCTACCAGATGCAAGGTCACCAGTGCAATAGCATAATAATATATTTTTTTGTCTTATTATATAGAAAATATAATCTAATTGTTAGAAATAAGTTGGAATGTAAAAAGTCTGGTCAATCAAAGGGTTATTTGGAATGTGTATGTAAAGTCTAGAATGTGTAAAGTTAGTAGGAGAGACGTATTTCCATAATTGTGCTCATTATTACAACCTACTCTACAAGCATCCTAATATATATATGGGTTGAGTTCAAGTTAAACCTAGTATAACTTTAAACAATGTTATACTACTCATGCTTGCAAAATTTCAAGGTGATCAAAGGTTAATAGTCATGTCATTAATCAATTGTTTAGATTCATATTTTTATAGTTTAAAATAATGCATAAAAGATGAGTTAATGGATTGAATGGTGAATAACATCTAATTGGCATGAAAATTGTCATGAATATTAAGAACATATAGAATATGTAATTTAACGGTAGGATTTTCAAAATATGAACTCTATAATAAGTTATTGGGTGATATAACATTACTTAGAATTACACCAAGTGTAACTTGAATCCAACTCTCTCTCTCTCTCTCTCTCTCTCTCTCTCTCTCTCTCTCTCTCTCTCTCTCTATCTCTCTATCTACTATATATATCTCTATATATATATATATATATGAAATGGGTACTCTAAAGAGTTACACCTTTTTTAAACCATTGGAATTAAATAGATCTAACGGTTAAAAAAAAATACTCATTACTACAATTTTTTTTTTTAATTAGAATCTCATTAATTACCTTCATTTATTACATTCTAAACCTATCTCTAAATCCAATAAAATTTGATATCTGACTCCCTACATTTCTCTTTCTCTCCGTTTGTCTCTCCCTCTTTATGTTCTAAACCTACGTTTCTCTCTCTCTATCTCCTCCCCCACCATTGTTCCACCTCCATAGGTTGCCGGCAGTAAAAAAAAAATGGAGAGAGTACTCTGTTTCTGTGAGTACTCCAACATTGTTCCACCTCCACCATTCTATTTTTATGAGTACTCTATTTCTATTTTTCCTTTCTTTTCTGTTGTGAGTGCTCTATTTTTTTTCCTTCCTTAACATTAACGTGTTAATCACATGACAGTCTTGAGAGTAGATGCATTAAAAGGTTCTACAACATGGTCCTTATTGCTATAATGTGAATGAGATTCAAGATTAGTTGCATAATAAGTTATTGGGTTATGTAACATTACTTAGAATTACACTAAGTATAACTTGAATCCAACCCCTCTCTCTCTCTCTCTCTCTCTCTCTCTCTCTCTCTCTCTCTATATATATATATATATATATATATATATATGAAATGGGTACTTTAAAGAGTTACACCTTTTTTAAACCATTAGAATTAAATAGATCTAACAGTTAAAAAAAAACACTCATTACTACAATTTTTTTTTTAATTAGAATCTCATTAATTACCTTCATTTATTACATTCTAAACCTATCTCTAAATCCAATAAAATTTGATATCTGACTCTCTACATTTCTCTTTCTCTCCGTTTGTCTCTCCCTCTTTACGTTCTAAACCTACGTTTCTCTCTCTCTATCTCCTCCCCCACCATTGTTCCACCTCCATAGGTTGCCGGCAGTAAAAAAAAAAAAAAAAAAAAAAAAAAAAAAAAAAAAATGGAGAGCGTACTCTGTTTCTGTGAGTACTCCAACATTGTTCCACCTCCACCATTCTATTTTTATGAGTACTCTATTTCTATTTTTCCTTTCTTTTCTGTTGTGAGTGCTCTATTTTTTTTCCTTCCTTAACATTAACGTGTTAATCACATGACAGTCTTGAGAGTAGATGCATTAAAAGGTTCTACAACATGGTCCTTATTGCTGTAATGTGAATGAGATTCGAGATTAGTTGCATAATAAGTTATTGGGTTATGTAACATTACTTAGAATTACACTAAGTATAACTTGAATCTAACCCCTCTCTCTCTCTCTCTCTCTCTCTCTCTCTCTCTCTCTCTCTCTCTATATATATATATATATATATATATATATATATATATGAAATGGGTACTCTAAAGAGTTACACCTTTTTTAAACCATTAGAATTAAATAGATCTAACAGTTAAAAAAAAACACTCATTACTACAATTTTTTTTTAATTAGAATCTCATTAATTACCTTCATTTATTACATTCTAAACCTATCTCTAAATCCAATAAAATTTGATATCTGACTCTCTACATTTCTCTTTCTCTCCGTTTGTCTCTCCCTCTTTACGTTCTAAACCTACGTTTCTCTCTCTCTATCTCCTCCACCACCATTGTTCCACCTCCATAGGTTGCCAGCAGTAAAAAAATTAAAAAAAAAAAAAAAATGGAGAGCGTACTCTGTTTCTGTGAGTACTCCAACATTGTTCCACCTCCACCATTCTATTTTTATGAGTACTCTATTTCTATTTTTCCTTTCTTTTCTGTTGTGAGTGCTCTATTTTTTTTCCTTCCTTAACATTAACGTGTTAATCACATGACAGTCTTGAGAGTAGATGCATTAAAAGGTTCTACAACATGGTCCTTATTGCTGTAATGTGAATGAGATTCAAGATTAGTTGCATAATAAGTTATTGGGTGATGTAACATTACTTAGAATTACACCAAGTGTAACTTGAATCCAACCCCTCTCTCTCTCTCTCTCTCTCTCTCTCTCTCTCTCTCTCTCTCTCTCTCTATATATATATATATATATATATATATGTGAGATGGGTACTCTAAAGAGTTACACATTTTTAAAACCATTGGAATTAAGTAGATCTAATGGTTAAAAAAAGACACTCATTACTACAAATTTTTTTTTTATTAGAATTTCATTAATTACCCTCATTTATTACATTCTAAACCTATCTCTAAATCCAATAAAATTTGATATCTAACTCCCTACATTTCTCTTTCTCTCTGTTTGTCTCTCCCTCTTTACATTCTAAACCTACGTTTCTCTCTCTCTATCTCCTCCTCCACCATTGCTCCACCTCCACAGGTTGCCGGCAGTAAAAAAACAAAAAAACAAAAAACAAAACAAAACAAAATAAAAAACAAAAAACAAAACAAAACAAAATGGAGAGAGTACTCTATTAATGTGAGTACTCCAACATTGTTCCACCTCCACCATTCTATTTTTGTGAGTACTCTATTTCTATTTTTCCTTTCTTTTCTGTTGTGAGTGCTCTATTTTTTCCGTCCTTAACATTAACGTGTTAATCACATGATAGCCTTGAGAGTAGATGCGTTAGAAGGTTCTATAACATGGTCCTTATTGCTGTAATGTGAATAAGATTCAAGATTAGTTGCATTGTTCTCCCTATCTATGTTTCTATCATGTCTCCCCTATTAAAATTTAGAGTGATTCTTCTCCCCACCCCCACCCCCACCCCCCCTAATTTTTGCTGGGAAATTTGGAGCTTTAACCTCCAATCGCATGCTAAATTGTAAAATTGTCCTCAAAGATCGTCTGTCTATATTCTGGTTTCATCCAAATAACTTATAAATAAAGCCAAATGGCAGGGTATAAAGTTGATTGTTTTTGGGGTTGTGGAATTGTTGTAGGTTAAAAACCCATAGCCCAACGTTGATGCTCATAGTGGGGTGCTGCTGAAATATTTTGGTTTCAGTGATGCAAGGTATGATATTTCATTTACATCTGATCTACATGTGATTATTCTACATTTGGACATTCTATGACTATTAGAGTGAGAGAGATGATTATAATTTTTAATTCGATGGATAGATATTTTACCGTCCTTTTCAATGGGTCAAGAAGTCTTTGGATCTGCTCTTAGGCCATATTTTGCCCCTACTTTTATTTGCAGTTATTCTCTGATGCAGCTCTTTTATGAGTTTATTTGAATTGTATTTTCTCTTTTGTTGTTCAGCTGATATGGGACGGAGCTCTTGGACTGCCACTAGAGAGGCCAAAGAGTGTTACAATGGAATGGATTGAAAATTATTGCAAGAAAGCAGTTTGATCTTGAAAATTGGTGGAGTGTGCATCAATTACTCTGTAATAATGTATTTAACAAAATTGGGTTTTTCAACACACAGATACAGGGATATATATCCCTGTAAATATGAGGTCTAATGGTTTTGGTAAATAACAATGGAATAGAAAGGAAAAATAGAAACAGAGTACTCACAAAAATAGAATGGTGGAGGTGGAACAATGGTGGAGTACTCACAGAAACAAAGAACTCTCTCCGTTTTGTTTTGTTTTTTTTGGTTTTTTTTTTTTTTTTTTTTTTTTTTTTCTGCTGACAACCTGTGGAGGTGGAACAATGGTGGAGGAGCAATGGAGGAGAAAATAGAGAGAGAAACATAGGTTTAGAATGTAGAGAGAGAGAGACAAACGGAGAGAAAGAGAAACGTAGAGAGAGAGAGAGAGTCAGACGTCAAATTTTGTTGAGTTTAGAGATAGGTTTAGAATGTAATAAATGAGGGTAATTAATAAGATTACAATTAAAATTTGTAATAATGAGAGTCTTTTTTAATCGTTGGATCTACTTAAATCTAATGGTTTCAAAAAGATGTAACTCTTTAGAGTTATATCATGTGTAACTCTAAAAGAGTTACACCTTGTATAACTCTAAAGAGTTACACATTTTTTAAACCATTAGATTTAAATAGATCCAATGGTTATAAAAATACTATAATTATTAAAAATATTCTAATTAGAATCTAATTAATTACCCTAATTTATTACCTTCTAAACCTATCTCTAAACCCAAAAAAAGTTTGACTTCTAACTCTCTCTCTTGTTTACATTTCTCTCTCTATGTTTCTCTCTCTCTTTCTCCTCCACCACCTCCACAGGGTATGGCTCTTGATAGCAATATACACTCAATAAGCTCTCATACTTGTCATTCACTGCTAAATTGGGGTGCTCCCTATCTATTCATTAAGCTGGATGACTTCCATGGTTGTAATTCCTCATACTCAGGTTCAAACATGTCATCTGAACAGTCACTTTTAGATGATGCACTCCGTGAGTTGTCAACCCAATTGCCTAATAGTGGTTACTACAGTGACCCAAGTAGCAATTCAATTATTTTAGAAGTGCAGGAGGGTGGAGTGTATGCCACCCTTCTATTTTATGGAAAATGCAGTTTGTGGACAATGAATCACCTTCTATTTTCTGGACATATTTGTTTGAAGGAAGGAGTCCACAGTGGAAATTTTTTTCTAGGCCATCCAAGAGGACCCAAATAAAAGTTCAATATCTTCATGACTGACCAAAAGAATCTGAATTTGAAAATGGTGTTGTCACTAAGAAGAGCAAGAAAATGTTCAACAACACAGTTTATACTGTAAAATCCAAATCAAGACTGAAGGACAAAAGAAAATTAGTTAACAAAAAAATACAATCAAATTAGCTGGTACTACTGAATTTCTTTAGCTTTGGTCATCATATATTTTGTCTCAAAAGGTACCATGTATACAGTTTTAATA
This sequence comes from Castanopsis chinensis, assembly GCA_032878915.1. Taxonomy (NCBI): domain Eukaryota; kingdom Viridiplantae; phylum Streptophyta; class Magnoliopsida; order Fagales; family Fagaceae; genus Castanopsis; species Castanopsis chinensis. Next base: position 2,109,075 of record JAVQMG010000089.1, read on the forward strand.
AATCCAAAATTCTAATAGAGAAAGAAACAAAAAAATTTATTTTAAAAGAATTATAAGAAAATTTATCTTTCTATGGTGGCATTTGCAATCAATCAGTAATGTATTTAGTTTTGATGTTTACAGAGAACATGGGTGGCATAAATCAGGACAATGATTCTCCAACTGAACCTCCTATGCCTAGTAATGTTGCAAAAGTACCTGAAATTGACATGGTTGAATCCAAGAAACAAGAAATTCAAGTTGATGTGGGGAAGACTACTCAATTCTTGCCAAAACTGGAGATGTCAAAATGAAGAAAGAAATGTAGAGAGAGAGAGAGAGAGAGAGAGAGAGAGAGAGAGAGAGAGAGAGAGAGAGAGTCAAAAGTCAAACTTTTTTTGGGTTTAGAGATAGGTTTAAAAGGTAATAAATGAGGGTAATTAATTAGATTCTAATCAGAATATTTGTAATAATTATTGTATTTTGTTAACCGTTTGATCTACTTAAATCTAATAGTTTAAAAAAGGTGTAACTTGAACTTATATATATATATATATATATATATATATAGGGTTGGGTATTTAAGTTACACTTGGTGAAACTCTATAAAACCATAGATTTCCATTAGATCCAATGGTTAAAAAAGACACTAGTGACATGCCATATCTAATATCATTAAATCATTAAATTCTTTTCTAAAAATAAACAAAAAGTCAATTAGCACTTTCACCCCCACCGTTTTCTTCTTCTTCTTCTTCTTCTTCTTCTTCTTCTTCTTCTTCTTCTTCTTCTTCTTCTTCTATCCCTCTCTCTTGCTCTATCATTTGCTAGGGCCTCCATAAACTCCTCCAATGAACTAAATAAATCAACAAGGGATAAAGCATTAGCATTTTTCATCTTTTCAATTAGATGTGAATTATATGCATGTGGAAATAGATTTCAGGGGAATTGGCAACAATTGAATTAATTTTTTATTTGATAGTTCTCTTGAAGTAAATAGATATAAATAATAAACAACATTTCCTGCATTAGCAGACCAACCAATTTATTAATTTTAATTTTTTGTGATGGGAATGTCAAATTGGATGCGAATTGGTGCATTTTTCCTTGACTCTTTTGTATTCCTAATGAAATATCTTGAGACTGAGAGAGCAGGGAGGCCTGAGGCTGAGGGGTGGAGTCGTCGAGCTGGGCAACACATCAAGGCAACTAGCGAGGAAGGAATCTCCGATTCGATTTGTTTTATTCCGATCTCCGATCTGACTGGCAGGGCGAGATGACCAATCTTCGATTCAATTGGCGATGACCAATAAGCTCTGTTGCTCGAGTTTAAGGCAGAGGAGCCATCCGTTGGTCGTTGATGACTGATGAGCTTTTTTTCTTTAGGTTAGATTTCTCTGTTTCTAATTTCAGTTTTTGCTTTACTTAATGAATAGACGGATGCGTATATTAGGTTTTGGTTTTTTTTTTTTTTTTTTTGAGAATCCATGGGTTTGCTACTATCTGTTGGGTTTGCCATATGTTGTTTTCTTTCTTTATATTGGGCTTTCTTTCCCATTTGTTGTTTAGAATTGATGTTAGGCTTTGGCCAGTGGGCTTGCTCTATTTTAATTTTTTTTTCTCAAATTTTAGTTCAAAATTTTTTTTAGGCTTATTTTTTGTGCTTGAAAGTAGAATAGATAATTTGTTTTTTTATTTGAGGGTGTTCCTAATTTTTCTTGAGGGTGTTCCTATTTTTTTTAAGAGTAAAAACAAATAAAAAAATTGAAATTATTATATATAAATTTTTTTTCAAGTTAGGGTGTTCCTAGGAACACCATGGACTCAATGTGGCATTGCCACTTCTAGGATGAACAAAGGGTGAGTGATGATCATCTTGTCATTACAAGGTGTGCAGCCAACCTGCCCGAGCAGTCAAAACCTACCCAACCCAACCCCACATTAGCAGCATACAAAGTATTCATAAATAACCATAGCAGCATACAACATCTATCTAGCGGTATCTTTTGTATTGTATAGGAAGTACAGCTTTAGCGGTAGAGATTGGTTTCTAGAGAAGGCAGAGCGTTATATTCTATTTTATCGTTTCAAGTTTCACTAGAAAAATAACCCCTTAACAGATCATTAAACAATGAAGGTTGCTTTTTATAGTTCGATTAATTAGGATGCAAATGACATTATGACAGTTACTTGAACTCAGGGACAGACTCAGGATTTCAAGCTTAGGGGGGGGGGGAGCGAAGATAAGCGAAAAAAAAATTCAAATACGCATCCATATAATATTAATAAAATATCCACCAAGACAAATACCCAAAAATTATTGTTTCTTAATATATTAAGATACAATCATCTACTAAAAAAAACAAAAGATGCGAAACACTATTGTTCCTTAATATAATCATCTGTGAAAAGAGAACTTGACACTCTTTCAAATCTTCAAAATCATCTAGGATTGAATTCAAACTAAATGTCAAAACTATATCCTTTTCAAGGTATAACATCAAAGAGCCCATCAAGATAAAATTTCATTTTGTTTCGAAGTTTAGTTTTGACAACATTATTCTACACTACTAACAAAAACTTTTCTTAACTTTACCTTTTTTTTTCTATCACTTGTCCTTATTGTTGCCGAACTACTAGTCAACAAAGAACAAATAGACAAACACTACACTAATATATTCTCTAATCTTTACAAACTCTACTCTCTCTCCCTATCTCTCTTATCTATATAATACAAGAGAGAGAGTCATAAACATAGAGTCACAGAGAGTCACAAAGCCAAAAAGCCACACAAAAAAAAAAAAAAAAAAAAAACACCACAGGCAGTCAGGGTCGTCAAGCACAGATTCAATTCACAATCACGAAATCACCAACATCAGTCCATCACTCATCAGTAAAAACACAAACACCACAAGTCCACAAGCATAGATTTTTAGATTCTAAGATTCATAAACATTATATTGTGCAAATCAAGCAACCAGCGACGGTGGCAAGATGGGTCTCGGCTTCTCGCGTGGCGGCGTTGGTGAGGCTTTTTCTGATTTGGGTATGCAGACGCGGACGTCCGCGTGGCGACGTGGACGCGGACAGCTCGCTGGGTTGAGCAGCGGCTTCACAACGTGGGCGACGGGCGGTGGTGTCATAGCGTACTCTCTTAGTCTTTCACCTCTCACTTTCTCTGTCTAGCCTCTCCCTTTCTTTTCTTTTATTTTTTTCCTTCGTTTTTTCCGTTTGGTTTTGGAGTCTTCGACTGACTGCTGGGTTTTCTTTTCTTTCTTTCTTTTTTTCTTTTTTACATTTTTTTTAAGGTTTTCATGGGTTCTTGCCTCTGGGCTGGCCGGTTGGGTTGAGGTGCAAGGGGCCTGAGCTTAAAACCAAGGGGGGCCGAGCTTAAAACCAAGGGGGGCCCAAGCCCCCTTAAAAAAAATAAATAAATAAATAAATAAATACTAAAAAAAAAACTTTGTGCCCAGGGGGGGCCTGAGCCCCCTTAGCCCCCCCCACCCCCCTAGGTTTGTCCCTACCTAAACTACTATTCGAACAAAAGTTCCTATGGCAACTATATAATTTAAACCTTTATATATTTTACTGCTTCCACACGATTTGTTATTTTTAACTTTCATTCATTAGATCATTTTTTTTCCCTCATATTACTTAAAAGAGTGTGCTGTGTGTAGTATAACTTGCCTCACCTTCCCCTAAAATTTATCATTACTTTTGAGTAGAGTTTGTGGTGTGCCTTTGTATTAGAACAACTTTCCCTCTCCCTTATGTGTGTGTTTGTTTCTCAAAAAAAAAAAAAATCTTTGAATTATTGTTTCATAATATTAATGATTAGGATTAGAATCTTGATCTAGACAAAACTTGATAAAATTTGTTTCTGTCAAAATTTGAAATATTCTGGAACATAGAGAGAGTATTTTATTCACTTGCAATGGAAGTCATATCATCACTTAGACACTTACAATGAAAGCCATATCAATAAGGGTTTTTAAGAATTCAGAATAGGTCAGTTATCAAATTTATTACGTGTATATTTTAAATCTGAATTTCATATAGATATAATTGATTTCTCGAATTCTATATTTACACCAGGTAATAAATTCCTTGATTCTGTATTCAACTTGTGCATTGATTTTTTTCCCCTTTTGAGCAGAAAGAGTTCGGCATTAATCTTTAATAAAATGCGTGACTTGTAACTGTAGAGAAGGAAAATTCCCGACCTAAAATAAGGTCTGGATTTTCACAGCAGCAACGACAAAATTGAACCTAGAGCTTAAACCACCTTAAAGTTTATGATTATGAGCATATTAGTCAACGAAGGCAAAACTTTGTGAGGACCAATGTAGATTTTTTAAGGGCACATAAATCCCATTTAACTGGCAAGTACTCCCCCATGAACTTGACGTTTGTCACTAGCATCTTGATCTACATACACAATACCAAAGTCAAAGACATACATCTTCATTCACTTAATTTATCGATAATTTATTAAAAAAGGCATTCTGTTGAATCTAGACAACACTGCTTAAGCAGTAGTAAAGCTTAGAAATCAACTCGTACTAGTAACGGACAAAATGCTATAGTGAACTTCTAAAAATTAATCTTGGCCTGATAATTTTGACCAAATTGTCAATTAGGAGGCGCAACATTATCAAACTCCCAACATTTTTCCATCACGAGTAGTCCCTTGAAATGACAAGCTTTGTCCTACCAATGGTGTGCCAGTTTGCCAATTTTGGCCCCATTTGCGCGACATTTGAATCCAATCTGTATTAGAGCCCTTAATTTTGACATTAGAAAAATCACCAGCGCCTCCAACATTGTATAACAATACAAGCAAAAAATTCGGATTTCCTGTCATTTGAAACCTAACCCCCCCTGGCTTAATGCATGGGGCTCGACGATACTTAACAGGGATAATCCCAGCTTTAGCTGGTGCAAGTTTTGTGAACATGGGCATGGACAAGTCAAAGTGTTGAAGTGGGGGATTGCACCAATTTCCACTAGGGTTAGAGCTAGGAGGGCACAAATTGGTGGCAGTGACTGTGATTGTGCCAACATTTGGTATGCACCATTGTGGATCATTGACACACATGATCTCAAAACAAGCACCACAAGTGGCTCCATTGTAGAACAATGCAGTGCTTAGGGCTGCTGTTGCGAGGCCATACCCTTGTTGGAAAAGATCACCATACCCACAAGCTCCCTCTGTCATGTAAAGTTTCAACTTAGGAATTATAATCTTGACAATTAACACTCATAACCCACAGCATTTTTTTTTTTTTTTATCCATTTGATGCTTGTAAAGAACTATTTAATAAAATAAATATAAAAAAGATTGATGACAAAATATGCAATTTATCAAAGAAAAACTTAACATGACTTTTGGTTCTAACTATGAAAATATATTAAAATGGATGCTGGGAGAAAGTTTAATCAAGAATTCAGATTAGATTCTAATTGAACAATAGTTTTGTGCCGATTAAGCGTCCTTTTAATTGTCTACTAATTTAAAAACAAATGTCTCTATGTTTTAAATGGGATTTAACTTGTCCCAATTGTCATTCAATCTCTCATTTTGTATGTTTGTGCTTACATGTAGATTCATATAAAAATGACTATGTGTGTGCTTACATGTAGATTCATATAAAAATGACTCAAAAAAATTTATTATACCTAAAACTTTGAATGTGTAATACAATAATAATTTCAACCTACATAAAACTATTTTAAATAAATTTAAATCTATTTCTATCCCATCCTATTTAGATCCCATTTGAAACCATTTCTAATCCATTTAAAACTCTTTCTCATAATAATAATAATAATAATAATTGTAAGGACACAAATCAGGTCTGGACCCAAGTGCGTGACAAGGCCGGCCCAAATAGCTTAAACAATAGAATTTGTAGAGAGTGGGCTTAAAGCCTAGACTTCAAGGGACGATAAAGAGCAGTTGCGTTTGGGCTAAGTCCACAATTGCGTGCAATGAGCTGGTAGTATGATTCTAACTGTCCTCGGACTTGAGCCGAGGAGCCCCTGTATCCATTTTTCTTGTTCTACTTGGGAGTAGAGGCCTTTGTCTTGAAGAAGCTAGATCCCCTTTCAATGCTCTCCCCTTGTCTATTTATATTACTCCTCCCCATGTTCCTATTCATGAAGCCATAAATGCAGATCCCTTTCACATCCATTGTCTTCTTGAGAACCTTCCCCAATGGCTATAAGGCTGATCACTGCCCCTTCAGGGTCATTTCCTCATTAATGCGGCCAGATGGGTAGGTGTGAAGCCTTTAATGCGGTGGTAGCAGCTTTATGCAAAGTACTCCCCACTTGTTCTCCCCCCTTGCATCCCGCTGGAGTGTAACATTGGTTGGTGAGCCTCACGAGTTCCTCCCTAGGCATCATAATGCACCTCATGGGTCCTATTTCAGTTGTCCGAGGAGACCCTTCTCCTCGGACCTTTCCCAATCGGCCAATGTCCTGCTCGGTGGGCTCTTGGGCTCCTACATTAGGCGGCTTTATCCCCACCCTACAACCCTTTAGAGGAGTCAACTTTCTCGAGACCCAGGCCCAAGGCCCAAGTAGGTGTTTTGACGCTTCTGCCCCCACAATAGCCGCTCAAAAATTTGTTTGACTCCGGTCCGAGGAGAGAAATGAATTTTTGACCTGCGAGCAATACCCTCACGTGATCTCCCAAATGTTGTGCATAAGAAGTCCACACGCGTCTTTTGGAAAGGCTCCTGACGCTTCGTAACCCGTAATGCCTGCATTAATTACACTGAGTAACTCCTTGTCACCCACGTTCAACGGTGAGATGTGGAACCAACGGCTCGGTTTCCTTCCCAAAAATTCGAGCGGGATAACTTTTATAAACTGCTGCTCCTTAATCATTCAAGATGTTTAGGTAATCGTGAATCCTGCCATTACTCCCAAAAAGCAAGCACATCTTGGAAGCACTCAACCTCATTTCCTTTCAAGCAGCTCTTAAAAGATTGTACATCTTTCTCCAGTAAGTTTCCTTTCATCAAGCACCTTCCTCCTCGACTGTCAGCCTTTGCCCTCTTTCTTTCTAAACCTTCACCCTTATTCCAACCCAATGGGTAGGTTTAAGTGTCTAGTAGACACGGCTTCCGATATGGAGGGATTTCGAGCCAAGTATCACATCCCTTCGAAAGTGGGTCTAGAATACTGCCCTCTAGAAGTCGTTGCGAACTCTAGGAAGGAGGGGCAGGTAGTCATTCCCATAATCTCCTTCTTAGAAGGTGGGATGACGCTCCCTATGAAAAACATGACCAGCGAATACCTACGGAACCATAGGTTGTGCCCCGACCAGTGTACGCCCAATATGTTTAGGGTCTTAGGTTGCGTCGACGCTCTAAATAAGCAAATGGGCTTGCAACTCACGTGGCGCGATGTCGTCCTCTTGTATGAGTGCCACCGGTTGTCAGATGTAGGTTACTACCTCAAATCGAGGTCCAACATCGTTAGGCTTATATCCTGCCTCCCCAAGTTTAACAAAGGCATGAAGAATGACTATCTCATCGCTTCCGGGAGATGGCATGACGGTCTCCATTGCCCAGTCAGAGAGGGAAGACCAGGTGTGGTTCCTTAGGATCTAGGATTTTTTATTTGAAGTTTTACCCGTTATAGTTTCATCCCGTAGGCTTATCGCCCTTCAATGCTTTCCTTGCTCGTTTTACTATCCATGTCTAACCATGTTTGGTTTCTGTGTTGTCCTTCTTGTAGACAAACGGCATACGTAGCCCCGGCTAAGCGAAGCTAGCATCTCGGACCTCAACAGAGTCCTGAGATCAGAAGTCTTTGTGAATGAAGACCTACAGGTGAGAACGGCTCATCTCATTTTGGGGTCGAGCCCCTATCAAACGTCTTCTAAGATATTGGCAATGCCATCCTTGCCGATGACCAGAGACGTAGGAGGATAGACATCTCCAAACCTGATTTCCTTGCCGCCCGTGATCTACTTGACGACTCGTCAATCATCCTCTACGGGCGCCCCGTTATAGTTGACCCTCTTACAATGAGGCCCAAAATTCAAGACGTCTGAGCAGAGTCCACAGCTTTCCCTCCATCCCTTGACAGAGAAATAGATCGGTTCCACTTTGAAGAGGCTGAAAGACCTTTGGAGGGCCACGTGGTCAACATCTCAGACGAAGAAAAGGGCAACTGGGATAGGAACTCCAACATTGAAGGTTTAGTTATTGCCCGACCAGAAGATTCCTCCAAGGAAGACGACGATATGGCAACTTTGAGAACACTCTTCGCTAGTAAAAGGAGTGCTCAAGTCTCCACGGGGGACGCCTCGGGGTCCCATCCGAGGTTGCCTCCGCCTCCCCCTCCTTCTAACCCACTCCTTCCCGCTCCAAACGTCCCAAAGAAGAGGAGGAATAAGAACGAGGAGGCGAATAAGGAGCGAGAGAAAAAGCAAAAACACCAAAAACAGCAACAGCAACAGCAAGTTGCTAAGGGCGGGGCGCGAGCCTCATTTATAGAGAGCGGGGAGTCCAGCTAATCCCCTGTGCTGAAGGTGGACGGGGCACTGATACCTCTCCAAGCAAGCATAAGGGACTTCCAAAGAGGTCACGCTCCTCATCTGGCCAATGCTCTGGAGTAGCCTCTCCTCTTGCCAAGGGACATGAAGGATTTGGAGAAGATGGGTCGGACACGCCTCTTTCTTTCCCCGAAGAGGGACCTGGGCTTGGTACGTACTATCCCATCCCCTTTTATTTCATCGTCATTATTTAAACCTTCACATGTCTAACTCTACTGTGCATCTGTCGAAATTCCCCTTCGCAGGCCATCGAGGAGGTTTTTGCTACCGAGCAATTGGTGGGGCACTACCAGAACCAGGCAGCGGCCGAACAGGAGGCCTAGGCGGAGGTCGAGAAGGATTTAGGTCGCGCTGAGGCAGAAAAAAGTGACCTGGCTGCTAAGCTGACCTAGGAGAAGAGTGAGAGGAGGAGCTTGGATGCGGGCTTAAAGACTGCGGAAGCCCAAGTAGAGAGTCAACGCAAGCTGCTGCACCAAAAAGACGAGGCACTGTCCAAAGCTGGGCAGAAGATCTCAAATTTGAAAAGGAAGCTTGCCCAAGCCAAGGAAACGGCTCACACCATAAGGGAAACCGTGAAGGCTGCCACCAAAGCCGCATAGAACGAGGGGGTCGAGATGACGGAGAATTGACTAGCCGAAGAGCTAGTAGAGTTGTGCAGGGAATACTGCCAGCAAGTTTGGGCGGAAGCCCTAAACCTTGCGAGAGTTCCTACTAACTCTAAGTGGAGGGGAGCAGAGAAGGTTTGGTATACCGAGGATATCAGAGTTATCGACGACCCTCCAGCCACTTCGGTTGCTCCTGAGACTATGGCCTCAATGCTACCTCCCTCCATCCAAAAGCAAGTTTCTCGTCCCAAAGAAGTTGCTGCTTCTGATAAAGGGGCCAAGAAGGGGTCTGGCGAGCCAGCTGGCCAAGTTGTGCCTCCACCCAAGGGGAAGGATAAAGGGAAGCAGGTCCAGGTCCCGTCCGAGGCTGAGACGAAGGGCGCTAAAACCAAGGGCCAGGCTAAGGAGTCCTCAGCTATGTTGGGAAAGGACCTTACATTGAAGATAAAGGAATAGGCCACCTCAGGCTCCCTCTTCATGCAGTTTTCCCTCTTAGGGGGTTTATCGTCAATTATCTACCTTGTAATTTGCATTTCTAGCTTTAATGTACACACCAGTGACTTTTATGACAATTTAAAGGTTTTGAACTTAATTTCCTCATGCGCTTCCTTTCCTGCTATATTTATTGTCTAGTTGTGTTATCAATCATGTGCGTGGCGAGAATAGCCTAACGCCTTAGGGTGTGTAGATCAGGCCGTCACAACATTTGAGCAGCCTTACTTTATTGACATATAGAGGCAAAAAGTGAGCAGTTAAATGCACAGAAAGTAGTACAACCAAAACTATAATAATAGAAGGAACAAATTGTGTGTTGAGGGTCTGTTCCATACTTAACACATAAAGAAGAAGCTCATGTTAAATTTTCCCAAAGCAGGAGGTCCGAGAACCCAGCATAGCTAAGGTTGATATTAATCACTTAGTTTGAAAAAAATTTCATGTTAAAGTTTCCCAAAGCAGGAGGTCCAAGAACCCGGCATAGCTAAGGTTGACATTAACACTTCATTTGAAAAGAACCTCATGTTAAATTTTTCCAAAGCAGGAGGTCCGAGAACCCAGCATAGCTAAGGTTGACATTAACACTTAATTTAAAAATAACCTCATGTTAAATTTTCCCAAAGTAGGAGGTCCGAGAATCCGGCATAGCTAAGGTTGACATTAACACTTAGTTTGAAAAGAATTTCATGTTAAATTTTTCCAAAGCAAGAGGTCCGAGAACCCGGCATAGCTAAGGTTGACATTAACACTTAGTTTGAAAAGAATCTCGTGTTAAATTTTCCCAAAGCAGGAAGTTCGAGAACCTAGCATAGCTAAGGTTGACATTAACACTTAGTTTGAAAAGAATTTCATGTTAAATTTTTCCAAAACAGGAGGTCCGAGAACCCGGCATAGCAAAGGTTAACATTAACACCTAGTTTGAAAAGAACTTCATATTAAATTTTTCCAAAGTAAGAGGTCCGAGAACCCGGCATAGCTAAGGTTGACATTAACACTTAGTTTGAAAAGAACCTCATGTTAAATTTTCCCAAAGCAGGAAGTCCGAGAACCCGGCATAGCTAAGGTTGACATTAACACTTAGTTTGAAAAGAATTTCATGTTAAATTTTCCCAAAACAGGAGGTCCAAGAACCCGGCATAGCTAAGATTGACATTAACACTTAGTTTAAAACGTTGAGTTTTTGTTTGATATTGCGGATTAGCGAACTGACAATCAACTCATCATAATAATAATTGAACAAGTAGCAAAAATTCCTTCCATCAATAGTAGTACCTTCTAAGGTTATTTACATTCCAATGCCATTTTATAGGCTCTTCATCTAGGTTAGCGAGCCGATACGACCCTATGCCAACCATTAAGGTAATGTGGTAGGGCCCCTCCTAATTGGGACCCAATTTTCCTCACATTGGGTCCTTAGCAGCCCCCACAACCTTCCTTAGGACTAAGTCGCTGGGAGCAAGGGGTCGTGATCTCACACGGGAGTCATATCCTTGTTTGAGCTTCTGTTGATAACAAGCCAGCTGAACCATAGCGTTCTCTCGCCTCTCTTCAACCAGATCCAACCCCTTCTGTAGCGAGTCGTCATTGTTGCCTGGGCTAAAGGAGCACGTCCTCATCGTCGGGAACCCTACTTCCAAATAGATCACAGCCTCAGCACCATATGTCATCGAAAAGGGGGTCTCTCCCATAGACCTTCGGGGTGTAGTTCGATAAGTCCACATCACGTGTGGCACCTCATCTACCCATCTGCCCTTAGCATCATCCAGCCTTTTCTTGAGCCCATTGACTATTGCCTTATTAACCGCCTCAGCCTGGCCATTCCCTTGTGGGTAGGCTGGGGTGGAGTACCTGTTTGTGATGCCAAAGTCCCCACAGTACTTTCTAAAGGCTTTGCTGTCAAACTGCAGTCCGTTATCCTAGATGAGAGTGTGGGGGATCCTAAACTTGGTGATGATGTTTTTCTAGACTAACTTATTTGCTTCCACGTCTCTGATGTTTGAGAGGGGCTCTGCTTCTACCCACTTAGTGAAGTAGTCCGTCCTGACGAGCAACCATCTTTTGTTTCCCGCCACCCTAGGGAAGGGTCCCACAATATCCAAGCTCCACTGAGCAAAAGGCCAAGGGCTAGTTAACGGGTTAAAAGCACCCCCCAGCTAGTGGATGTTAAAAGCGAACCTCTGACATTGATCGTACTTCCTTGCGTAATCCTACGCCTCTCTTTGCATGTTCGACTACCAGTATCCCTAGGTAATGGCTCTATGGGCTAACGACCTTCCTTCCGTGTGGCTACCACATATTCCCTTGTATAACTCCTCCAAGAGTGGTTCCGTTGCTTTCGGGTGCACGCACAGCAGGTAAGGCCCGAAGAAAGAGCATTTATATAGGTTCTCATCCTCAGACAACCAAAACCGTGGAGCCTTTCTATGGATCTTGTCGACCTCAGGCCTTTCTTCCGACAGAACATCGTGTTTGAGGAAGGAGACTATTGGGTCCATCCAACTGGGCCCCATTCTGACCTGGTGGATCTGGAGGGCATCACCACTCATCCCAGCAGGCTTAAATAGGTCTTCAACGAGGATGACCCGGGGTAGGCTTTGAGCCGAGGACGTTGCGAGAGTGGCCAGCGAGTAGGCGTGAGTATTCCCATTTCTAGAGATATGTGACACGACAAAAGACTTGAATTTGGACTACAAGCGCTTGGCGTGGGTTAAATATTCCCGCATTCTTGGTTCCCTAGCTTCCAACTTGCCTTCCACCTGCCCGACCACCAGCTGTAAGTCAGCGAACACATGCACCGACTTTTCCCCCATCTTTTGAACCATGTCCAATCCCACTAACAGAGCCTCGTACTCGGCTTCATTGTTGGTAGCCTAGAATGCCAATCTTAAGGACTTCTCCAAGACGATTCCCTCCGGGGATATCAAAACTATCCCTACGCCTGAACCCTTCTGGTTAGCTGCCCCGTCCATGTATACCTTCCACGCTGGGGACTTTTTGCACGAGATTACGCTGACTGATTCTCTATCCATGCCCCACCCCTCAGGGTTCTCTTCCACGGGTGGCTCAGCAAACTCCGCCACAGGTTGGCTAGGACTTGCCCCTTCACGAAGGTGCGAGGCATGTACTTAATGTCAAAGGCTCCCAAGACGGTTCCCCATTTAGCGATCCTACTAGAGTAGTCAGCACTCCGTAACACGGACTTGAGAGGGAGTTGAGTCAGTACAACAACCGTATGAGATTGGAAGCAGTGTGGGAGCCGGCGCGTCGCATGTACCCTGGCCAGAATTGCTTTTTCCAATGGCAAATACTGTATCTCGGCTTCCTGTAGAGATTTGCTCACATAGTAGACTGACCTCTGCACCCCGTTGTCTTCTCATATTAGAACCAGGCTGACAATATGAGTAGCCACAGCTATTTACGCGAACAAAACTTCGTCTACATCTAGGCGAGACATAACGGGCAGTCGAGAGAGGTATTCCTTCAGTTGCTAGAAAGCCATGGAACATTCTTCAGTTCACTCGAATCCCTTCCACTTATTTAACAGTTGGAAAAAAAGTCGGCACCTGTCCGCGGACCTAGAGATGAACCTGTTGAAAGCAGCCGTCATCCCTGCCAGCCTTTGGATTTCTTTTGGATTCTGAGAAGGCTGCAGATTGCAGATTGCTGTGATTTGGTCGGGGTTAGCTTCGATCCCCCTATGAGTGAGCATGTAACCTAGAAACTTGCCAAACCCCACGCCAAATGAGCACTTAGAGGCATTCAAACGCAACTTGTGTTCCCTTAGCGTCTGGAAAGTATTGCTCAGGTTGACCACATGCATAGGCATAGCCTTGCTCTTTACAACCATGTCATCCACATATACCTCGACAGTTCTCCCTAACTGAGCCTCAAACATTCTAGTCATCATCCTCTAGTATGTAGCTCCAGCGTTCTTCAGGCCAAAAGACATCACCTTGTAATGATAGTTACCGGTGGATGTGACAAAAGCTGTTTTCTCTTGGTCCTTCAAAGCCAAAGGTATTTGGTGGTACCTCTGAAAGGCATCCAAAAAGCTCATCCGAGGATGGCCGACAGTAGCGTCTACCAACTGATCTATGCATGGCATTAGAAAAGAGTCTTTGGGGAAGGCTCTGCTCAAGTCCGTGAAATCTACACATACCTTCCATTTTCCACTCTTCTTCTTTACCACGATTGTATGTGCCAACCATTCCGGGTAGAAGACTTCATTGATAGCCCCAGCCCTCTTGAGTTTGATAACCTCCTTTTTTATGGCGTCAGAATGTTCTTTGGATGAGCGTCGAGGTGGTTGCCTCTTCGGCATAGCAGCTGGGCTGACATTCAGGTGGTGGCAGATGAAGTTCAAGTCAATCCCAGGCACCTCGTACGCGTCCCATGCAAACACGTCAAGGTTTCCCTTCAAGAACGCGACTAGCTCCTCTTTTTCCTCGGTTGGCAGTTGGGCCCCTACTTGGAAGAACCTTTCTGGGTCATTATCCACAAGAACCCTATCCAACCCTTCACACGTGGGTGCTTTTGCCACTATCTCCCTAGTTGTGGCAGACGAGGTTAATTGCTATAAGGTCAGTGCAACCGAGGCCGAAGGTTCAGGCTCCAGCCTACACAGAACTGCGGCTGTTAGGCACTGTCTAGCTGCAGATTGACTCCCAATAATTTCTTCGACCTAACCTCCAAATAGGAACTTCACCTTGGCATGGAGTGTAGAGGAGACAGCCCCCAGGGCGTGTAGCCAAGGTCTCCCTACAATGGCTGTGTAGGAAGAGTAGGCATCGACCATTATGAAATCCACTTCAACTACCGTTGGGCCTAACTGCATGGGTAATCTGATCTGCCCCTTCAGGATGACTGCCTTCGCCTTAAAGCTTATCAGTGGTGAATCATAGGCCGAGAGGTCCTCCTGCCTCAAGTTCAACCCCTTGAACAGATCAGGGTACATAATATCTACACCACTTCCTTGATCTACCATCACCCTCTTCACATCATAGCCTCCTATTCTCAACATGATGACCAGGGCATCATCGTGGGGTCAGATGGTCCCCACTTTGTCCTCGTCCGAAAAGCCTAGGACGTGAGGTTCGTTACCCTTAATCCTCTTTTGCTCAGAGCTAGAATCCTCAACAAGGGCTCGCGCCACAAACATCACTCTAGAAGGGCAAGAACCAGTCCTCCCAGGAGCTGCGAGAATGACATTTATGGTCCCCAAAGGAGGTCTCAAAGCATGATGGCCCTGATTTGCCAGTCCAGGATGTTCTCCCTATCCATTACGCTGGTACATGAACTATTTCAACTTCCCCTCCTTCGCCAATTGATCTAGGCAATTCCGTAAATTCCTGTAGTTCTCGTTTGTGTGACCTTTCTCTTGATGGTACTGGCAATAGAGGTTCTGATTACACTCCATGGGATCCCCAAACATCTTATTGGGCCACCTGAAATATGGTTCATGGCGAATCTTCTCAAACACCTGTTGTATGGGTTTGCAGAACATGGTGCTACCCAACGAACTCTCTCCTCGGCTTACCGTTGCTATATTTGTCCTGCCTGAAATCCCTCCTGTCCTGAGGGATAATCTTCATCTTCCCCTTCCCTTGCAGCTAATCTTCTTCGACTCGCTTGTACTCGTCGATGCGATCCATAAGCTGGCGCACGCTTTTGACAGGCCTTTTAGTCAAAGACTTCCTTAGCTCGTGCTCATTTGGAAGGCCAACTTTGAAGGTGCTTATGGCGACATTATCAAAGTCCCCCTCGATTTCGTTGAACATCTCCCAATACCTGTCGAAGTACGTCTTGAGGGTCTCTCCTTCCTTCATGGCCATGGATAACAGTGAATCTAGAGGCCGAGGCACCCTGCTACAGGTAACGAAACACAAGCCGAATGCCCTGGTGAGCTCCATGAAGGAATCAGTAGAGCCCGTCTTCAGGCCATTAAACCATATCACCGCGACAGATCACAGGCTAGAGGGGAAGACTTTGCACATCAGTGTCTCGTTCTTAGAGTGCAGCGCCATTCTCTGACTGAAATGGCTCACGTGTTCCACTGGGTCCGTCCATCCATTGTAGATGGTGAAAGTTGGTTGGGTGAACCACCTCAGAAGCTTTCCCTTCTCAATCCTCCGAGTAAAGGGCGACTTGGAGATTTGGTGGAGCGCCTTACTCAAAGCATTGTTGGCCAAGCCCCTGGAAGAGGTCTTCTTACCCTTCGGGTCACGACGATAATCGTCCTCGCAGAAGGAGGACTCGCTGGGGGGAGTTCCCGACCTAGAGCTGCCAATGCTACTACAAGTATCTACTGAAGACGGGTTTGAAGGAGAGGGAGTGTGCCGTCGTTTCTCCCAGCGCAGCTTCTTTTTCAAATGATCAATCTCCCTCTGCATGGCCTTGACAATTATTTTGCGGGAGGTTCTGCTTCCAGCTTGTGCGTGACTCCTCCCGCACGTATGTTCTGTGCGCACGCTAGTTTTTCAATCTCTTTCCCGCTCTAGTTGCGAGAGGTGATCCTCATGCTGGGATCCAATGGACTCTACACGACGTGAACCTGAGCCTTCCATAATGCTTCACGTCCCTTCGCTCAAGGCTTCCCACAGACGGCGCCAATTGTAAGGACACAAATCAGGTCTAGACCCAAATGCATGACAGGGCCGGCCCAAATGGCCTAAACAATAGAATTTGTAGAGAGTGGGCTTGAAGCCTAGACTTCAAGGGACAATAGAGAGTAGTTGCATTTGGGCTAAGTCCACAGTTGCGTGCAATGAGCTGGTAATATGATTCTAACTATCCTCAGACTTGAGTCGAGGAGCCCTTGTATCCGTTTTTCTTGTTCTGCTTGGGAGTAGAAGCCTTTGTCTTGAAGAAGCCGGATCCCCTTTCAATGCTCTCCCCCTCTCTATTTATATTCCTCCTCCCCATGTTCTTATTCATGGAGCCATAAATTCATATCCCTTTTCCATCCATTATCTTCTTAGGAACCTTCCCCAATGGCTATAAGGCTAATCACCGTCCCCTCAGGGGTCACTTCCTCATTAATGCGGCCAGATGGGTAGGTGTGAAACCTTTAATGCGGTGGTAGCAGCATTATACAAAATACTCTCCACTTGTTCTCCCCCCTTGCATCCCTCTGGAGTGTAACATTGGTTGGTGAGCCTCACGAGTTCCTCCCTAGGCATCATAGTGCACCTCATAGGTCCTGTTTCAGTTGTCCGAGGAGACCCTTCTCCTCGGACCTTTCCCAATCGGCCAATGTCCTGCTCGGTGGGCTCTTGGGCTCCTACGTTAGGCGGCCTTATCCCCGTCCTGCGGCCCTTTGGAAGAGTCAACTTTCTAGAGACCCAGGCCCAAGGCCCAAGTAGGTGTTTTGATGCTTCTGCCCCCACAATAATAATAATAATAATAATAATAATAATAATAATAATAATAATAATAATAATAATAATAATAATAATAATAATAATCTTTTAAAACTAATCTAGATTTTTCAGGAAAAAAAAATTATTATTAGTTCAAAAATAAATTTCAATGAAGAGCATACCATGTTTAAAAAATTGGTTGTTCATATCTTATTTGAAAATGCGTACATGAAATAAATCTATTGCATCACCATAAGAAAGATTAAGTTAAGAAGTAGAAAGCTTTTTTTTTCTGAAATAAAATAAAAAAGAATGATCAACTTGCATGTTCCTCCCATTAATATTTTTGCAAAACCTTTTTTTTTTTTAAGAAAATTTCAACCTATGGTGTCCACTCGTAATAATTACTTTTTATCATCAATTAAACCAAGGCACCAATTGGTTTTTGGTATAGACAGTCAACAACAAAAGACTTTATTAGTTAAGTCAACTAGAACCCACATCTAAGAATGACCATCGATAGTATTTACCTTGTGTAAAATTTTAATTTGCCTCTAATTATCTTTATTTTCGAAAGTATTTGTGCATGTGCATGGGACAAAGCTAGTTATTTATATTTTCAATAACAGTTATGGAGAGTTACGTTAGTATATGGTAGTATAAGAAACTCAAAATCTAAGACATTGTCATAACTCTTAAAATAAATATTAGGTGTAATTGTAATCTCCTCACTTAAGGTTTGAGGAAATAACACTCTACCCAAAATCTAAAGGGACATAACACCCCTCCCTTGAATTTTAAAGAAAAAAATACTCCTCTCCTTCTATTAATATTAGTTACAAAATGTTCCAAATTTTTAAAAGATCTCTTTATCTAAGTTTAACAATGAATGGTAAAAAGATCATATTATAACCTCAATTCAATTTGGTGTGTAAATAAGCCGACTTAAAGATTGTGCTACATATTCAACTGACAGTATATTTTCAAATTTCAATTGCCAAACACAGGTGCTTATTATCTCATTATGCTAAGGTTTTGTCTCTTACTAACCTTGTTTAGTAAAGCGTTATTCTCTTCATATAGAGTAAAGTTGATGAGTCTTGATTTTTTAGTTGCACCTCACCGACGATTTGCATCAAAATTCACAAGAAAAAACATGTTGCTTAAGCGGTCAAGCTGTATTGTCAAAAAATGAGTTTGAAACTTTCAAAGTCAATTTGTTTGATTGAAAATCTGCCCTTAATGGGTTAGATTATTACACAATATTTTAACATCAATTTAAAAGAGATTTGTCAAATAAAAGTCAATGGGAGATGGTTTTTCTCCCTTCCAATTTGGGTTAGAGTGTTATTCCCTAAACCTAAACCTTAAGGAAAGAGCGTATAGTTACCCCCAAATATTAAAATTGTACCCTACTCTTAAAAAATTAAGGTTATAGCTAAATTCCTTCCACCCCCTAGTTATGACAATATAATTATGTACTTATTCAGAAAAAAAAAAATATATATATATATATATATATATATATATAATTATACTTACGCATGGTTCCTCCACCATTCATGTCACCATAAAACGTTGCATGTGCATCAATCCAATTACTAGTTATTTTCTTGCCAATGCTGGTTTTCCTGCTCATGGCTATCACAAAAAGAGTCATGAATATTATGCATGTAAAAAAATTTTGAGCCCTAGCCATGACTATGGACTGAAAGATAAAGAGAAAGGGAAGGAGAAGAGAGAGAGACTATTGTATGCTTAAGCAAGGTCAAGGAGATGGTAATTATAGGCGTGAAGGAAAACAAATAAAGTAAAAAAATATTATATTAATTCTTATTATTGCTATACAACTTAACAATTTTGAGAATTAAAAATAAAAATTTTTTACACATATATACTTATGATTAAAAAAATAATAATTAATGGGAATTAATAATAAGGAATTTTTTAGGGGGGAAAATATAACAACAGGTGTATTTTTCCTCTTTCTTTCCTTTTTTTTTTTTTTTTTTTTTGAGAGAATATTTATATTCTTTAAAGCCCATGAAATATGGCTAGTAGAGAACCAAACATGTTTAAAAAAAAAGGATGAAAGGATAAGATAAGGGACAATTTCCATTCAACACAAATTTGGCAAACATATACAGGAGAAGCTTGTCTGTGATTTTAGTCTAATTAATTTGCTCTTATCATACATTTATATCTTGATAAAGTTTGGCTACAACTCCCACTAAAAAATACTAACAAAATTACATATTTTGAAAATCTAATTGTTGCATTGTATATTCTTTATGTTCTTAATACACATGTCAAATTTAATGTCAATCAAATGTTATTTACTATTTAATTTATAAAATAATTTTTATTCATAATTTGATGCAAAAACTTGAAAATTTAAATATTTAATTGATGATATAGCTATTAATCTATTAATTTTCTGAAAATGTATTCGGATAAATAAAGAGAATATTCAATTTTGTAAATCCATGGAGAAGTAAAGAGAATGTTCAATTTTGTAAATCCTAGAATGTCTTACGTTTTGTTAAGTGGCAATGTAGCATAGCTACTTTAAATATTTTAGAATTCTCACCACCCCCACTAAAAAAAAAATCTTTGCATATTTTTTCTAGTAATAATAAAATTAAGAGAATTCTTATTAAACCATGTTGGATATTTTTACAAAATATCATAATCTATTTCAATGTTCATTTAAGTGATTTGAGGAAATAATTCTCTTAATGACAAATTGGTTTATTTGCTAAATTTGAAATTCAAATATAAATTAAAATTTGAAAAGTTATTGTCAATGTTTTTAGTTAGGAAAGTTTTCCTATCTTTAACGTGATTATTTAGTACCATCTATTGCCAACTTTTTAGTTTTATTACATTATATAAATTTTCCTTTATAAACTTTTGCTCTGAAAGGATTATTTTAATATATTAACGCTGTAACATTATAAATGGAAAGTGATGGAAAGTATCAAAAACTTATTTCTTTTTTTTAGAAAAAAAAAAGAAAAAAGAAAAAAAAAAACTTATTTCTATCCAGCTATTTCTATACAGCGATTTTTGAATTATTATATGTTACAATATATACTAGCATCTACTATTTGGTTAAAAAGAAAGTCAAATCTTTTGGGAATATTTTAAATTCTGGAATCTTCTAAACCGCTTGGTATTCAAATTTCAGCCACTCTATGGGCTATTAATTTTAATAGCATTATTAATGCGCACTCTTGATGCAGTGGTCACTTCACAAGTATAAGTGCTTGTGAGGTTGTGAGGTGTGACCGTGTGGACCAGGCTTCAAATCTCCAAGAGGGAGCTTCACACACATATACGCTTAGATTATGCTAGAATAGAATTTCTATCTTATATTAAAAAAATCAATAGCATTATGACTCCATTTTATTGTTTTGAACATAGATTTTCGCAAAAAACAAGTTCATGTCCTGCTTTTATATGGGAAGAAATAAAAAGTTTAAGAAATCACCTTATTTCGATGGGGTTGGCTTACTTCCAGTACTTTTTTAACTAAACATGTCCTTTTATTTTAAATATATAATAATAAGTGGTATTGGGTTAGGCTAGAATAAAATTTCTATCTTATATTAAAAAAAATCAATAGCATTATGACTCCATTTAATTGTTTTCAACATAGATTTTTGCAAAAGACAATTTCATGTCCAGCTTTATATATATATATATATATAGGAAGAAATAAAAAGTTTTAGAAATCACCTTATTTTGATGGGTTTGGCTTACTTCCAATACTTTTTTAACTGGACATGTCCTTTTGTTTTAAATATACAATAACGAGTGGTATTGGGTTTTAATTTTCACCTTTTTTTTATAATCGTCTTCACATTTTATTTAGTTAATGGATAATGTGACAGTTTCTCATTAAAACAAAAGGAGATTCCAGTTAAAAAAATACTGGAGGCAAACTAAACCTTATTTGTATTACCAACCAATAGACTTTCAGAAATCAATTTTGTTATTATTCTAAAGACTCGCCATCTACTGCTTCCTACTCTTAACAAAATAGTTTATCTTTTAGTCTATCTTTTGGGAAAAGAAAGTGCTATAGAGAGCTTATATCCTACGAGCAGTGTAGACTCGTAAGGATAATAAAAAAAAATGGCTAGGTTGTTGTATCTTGGAGACAACATGCAGAAATTATTTGTCTCACTACCTCGGATAAACCGTGGACGACACAATTTTTCTTAAGATAGTGACTTGGTCCATGTATCATCTTCTCCACTTCTTTTAGTAATATTATTTTGTGTAATTTCCAAGAAAAGTTCAAGTAATATCTCTCCTTTATTTCCAACAAACCAAACAAATATTAAAAATACTTTTTACTAACGTAGGTCACTCACTTCTTTGTAAGTTAATAATAATAATAATAAATACCAATTAGACTCAATAAAAAAAAATTGAATTTAAGAAAAAAAACTTGTTATTAACATAGATCTTAATGAAACAAAAAAAAAAAGTGATTTTAATGTACAAACTAATAAGATTAGTTATTTAAATATGAATAGGAAAAAGTTAATGGATGCCTTAACTAAGAGCATTGGCTTATGATATATTTTTATAAATTTTTTTTAAGGGAAAAGAAAAAAACAACTAATTTTTTTGACAACTTTCTATGTTTTCTATAAAAATGGTGTCAAAATTTTCTTAAATTATTTATTAATAATTGTCTTAAGAGTACCCATTAACATAACTCAAACATGATAATGTTAGCTGATAGGAGTGACGAGTTCAACTCCCATAGATGAGATCAACATCATAGACGAGGCAGTTTTCCAAGACGAGCCCATCACGTGTCCACATCATTAACGAAGGTATCCAAATCATTCAATACCAGCAATAATGTCTCAGGCAGTTATAAGAACAGCTGTATAAACCATTGGACGCCCATTAAAATCCACATTATTGAGCATAAGGCATTACATAAAGAGGCGTTAAAGCCACAATAACTACCACAACGGCTAGAAGCTGTGAAACATATATAAAGCCCTTAGAAGCACCAACAAAAGGTAGATAGACATACTCAAAAATACTTATTTTTTATTTGTTATATTATTTTCTCTTTATTGGTTCCATATACTAACTTCGGCATCAGAGGCGTTGTGACAGGCACTACACTGGTGACCACACTAAGGAAATAACCTTGCCAATTCCATATCTGCAGAAACAAGGGTTTGGCTTCATCTAAACGTGTTCATTATGACTGGCAAGCTTGTGATTCATCAGTTTGGCGCCATCTGTAGGGACTCATTTTCGCACTTAGATTTGAAAACGTAGTTTCTACCAACTTCAACATTCAAATGGAGTCCAACCAGGATTCAAGAACCTTAGCTCAGGAAGTCCAAGCTCTTGCGCCCACCATTGAAGAGCTCAACAGGCAGAATCAAGAAATGAGGCTACAACTTCAACAAGAGGAGAACCATTCTAAAGCCGGCCAAGAGGAGGAAGGAGGTAGCCATGGAAGAAGCGACTACCGAAGGCCTACTAATCCAGATGAATAGAACACGAATCTTCTTCGAGAGATGAGAAAGGAGATGGACGAGTTGAGGAATGCCATTAAGGAGAAAACAGACCGGAGCCTGGATAGAATAGTCAGGGTGACAGACTCTCCCTTCACTACAGCAGTCCTATAATACCCGGTGCCGTCAAAATTTTGGTTGTCTCATCTTGAGCTGTTTGATGGACTAAGGAACCCTAAGGATCACCTCAACACCTTCAAAACGACACTAGGCCTCCAACAACCTCTTGACAAAATACTGTGTCATTCCTTCCCTACCACTCTCAAAGGAGCTGCAAGGGAATGGTTCACTAAGCTGCAGACTTCGTCTGTCAATAACTTCGAACAGTTGAGCAGCGCCTTTTTACGTCACTTCGTCAGAGGACAGCGTCCTAAGAGGCCAGTGGACCATCTACTGACTATCAGGCAAGGGGAGAAAGAAACCCTGCGGTCGTATATGAAGCACTTTACTCGAGAAACATTAGAGGTAGATGACACTGACGATAAAGTGTAGTTGACGACCTTTAAGGCAGAACTGAAATCTAGAGAGTTTGTGGTTTCTCTTGGAAAGAATCCTCCTAAGACGATGGCAGAGATGTTTCTGAAGGCACAAAAGTATATGAATGCGGAAGATGCGTTAGCAGCCATAATGGACGAAGAAAAGTTGGGAAAAGAGGGAAGGAAAGAAGACGATCGTAGAGGAAAAAAAAGGGAACTTCCAGGTCATCGAAATAGTGACGGAGACAAACGGAAAGATGAAAAAAACCCCTTAAACAGTAAGATTCACCCCTCTGATTATGCCTATTGACAAAATTTTGACGTAGATTAAGGATGAACACTTCCTCAAGTAGCCAAGACCATTACATTCATCTCCTAACATCCGAAACAAGAAGAAGTATTACCAGTTTCACAAGGACCATGACCACTACACAAAAGATTGTCGAGATCTAAAAGAGCGGATAGAAGAGTTGATACGGAAAGGAAAATTGCAAAGTATGTGAAGAAAGGGGAGTTTAGCAGATTCAAGGATAGTAACAAAAATCAACGCGAGTTCTTGGCCAAAGACGAGGATAACATGTCCTAACCTCCACAGAATGTGATTGGGGAGATAAAGACGATTGCAGGGGACCATTCTCAGGAAAGCATGTTAGAGGCAGGTGAACAGCATCCATATGATGCCCCCATTTAAGTAAAGACGGACGGACCAAGACATGTCTTTCAACAAGGAAGATGCAAGAGGAGTAAAGCAGCCTCATAACGATCTCTTAGTCATAATGCTCACGATAAAAGGATTCAACACAAAGAGGATCTTCATGGACAATGGTAGCTCCCCAGACATCATTTACCCTCCCGCTTTTCAGCAGCTGAAGCTAGATCTAGGGAGACTACATCCATTTGACTCCCCTCTCGTCAGTTTCAGTGGAGACAGAGTATATCCCAAGGGCATAGTGACATTAACAGTAATAGTGGGGACCTACTCGAGACAGTTAACCTGTTAGTTAGACTTCTTGGTGGTTAATTGCCCCTCGTCTTACAATATGATTATTAGGAGGCCCACGTTTAATTGATGGAAGGCAGCCACGTCCACCTATTTCTTGAAGGTAAAATTCTCAACCCAGAACGGTGTTGGCAAGGTAAAAGGAGATCAGGTCCAAGCACGAGAATGTTACTAGGCTGTATTGGCTACGAAGGAGAACCATACATGGATGATCGAAGAGAAAGAAGAAGATAAGGTGGAAACCTTAGAGACAGTGGAATTGGTCGAGGGAGATGTAACTAAGACAACAAGAATAGGGATAACATTAAGTCTCAACATGAGGACAAGGCTCGTCCAATTCCTCAAAGAAAACCTGGACGTCTTCGCATGGAGTCACGAAGACATGCCTGGCATATCCTCAAAATTCATCCAACATAAGCTGAACGTCGATCTTGAGAAAAAGCCTGTCTAGCAAAGTCGATGAGTCTTCACCCCTGAACGGAACCAAGCAATTACAGACAAGGTTAACAAACTATTGTTAGCAAGATTTATTCGGGAGGTTTACTATCTTGATTGGCTCGCCAATGTCATACTAGTGAAGAAATCAAACGGGAAATGGAGAATGTGCATGGACTTTACCGACCTGAACAAAGCTTGCCCGAAGGACAGTTTCCCACTACCGAGGATAGATCAGCTGGTAGACTCAACAGCCGGACATAAGTTGTTGACGTTCATAGATGCTTTTTTAGGGTACAACTAGATAAAAATGGCTGAAGAAGATCAAGAAAAAACTACTTTCATCACAAGTTAAGGGCTCTATTGCTATAAGGTGATGCCCTTCCGGCTGAAGAATGTAAAAGCAAACTACCAGATGTTAGTGAATAAAATGTTCAGCAAGTAGTTGGTAGGAATATGGAAGTGTACGTGGACGATATGCTCGCCAAGAGTAGAGAAGAACTTGCCCATCTAGACGACTTGAAAGAGACGTTTGCAACCCTTAGAGCCAGATGAAGTTGAATCCTAGCAAGTGTGTTTTCGGTGTAGTCTCGAAAAAGTTCTTGGGGTTTATGGTGTCTCAAAGGGGGATAGAAGCAAACCAGGAAAAAGTACAGGCTATACTCAACATGACCTCGCCCAAAACTGTTAAAGAAGTTCAAAAACTCACAGGATGGATTGCGACACTCAATAGGTTCGTCTCTAAGGCGACGAACAAATGCTTACCCTTCTTCAAGACATTAAAGCAGGCTTTTTCCTAGACTAACGAATGCGAGGCAGCATTTCAGAAGCTCAAACGCTACTTGAGCAATTCGCCCCTCTTGAGTCCACCCAAGGAAAGGGAAAACTCCTATTTATATTTGGCAGTATCAACCACGGCCATGAACGTAGCCCTGATCTGAAAAGAGGGCAAGACGCAGCTCTAAGTTTACTACGTCAACCAAGACTTCCAAGGTGCAGAGGCCAAGTGCCCAAGGATCGAAAAGATCGCATTCGTGTTGATATTAGCCTCACGCAAATTGTGACTGTACTTCCAAGCGAACCCTATCCTGGTGATGACGGACTAGCCCATTAAGAAATCCATGAACAAGCCTGAAGCAGCGGGGAGAATAGTCCAGTGGGCAATCGAACATAGTCAGTTCGATATCGGGTATCATCCCAGAACGGCCATTAAGGCATAAGCCCTGGCAGGCTTCATCACCGAATTCACCCTACCAGAAGAGGACCACCTCACCAAATAGGTAGAATGGTGGACAGTGCAGACCGACGGGTTGTCGGCCCAACAGAGAGGTGGAGTAGAGGTCGTCATAATCGCCCCTGATGGGGAAATGCTCAAGTACGAAGTTCAACTGAAATTCCTAGCCACCAATAATGAAGCAGAGTATGAAGGAATATTAATGGGACTGAGACTTAGGAGAGCACTCGAAGCTAAAATTTTGCTAGTCCAGAGTGATTCAAAGTTGGTGATAGGACAAATCAAGGAAGAATATGAAGCGAATGAGGAAAGGATGCAGAAGTGCCTCAAACTGACGAAGCATCTGATTCAGGAATTTGATAGAGTGGAATTTGTACAAATCCCTAGAAGCCAGAGCATTTTAGCAGACGAAGTTACGAAGCTGGCATCGTCAGAAGAGGAAGCTAAGAGCACGGGCTTGATGATGGAGGTTCATAAATGGACCAACATCGAGGAAGTTCCCACGTTCACGATCCAGAGTACAGGTGGCTGGATAACACCAATTGTATCCTTTCTCCAGGATAGGCACCTCCCTTAAGACATCGAGGAAGCTAGGAAGGTCAGAAAGAGAGCAGCCAAATTCACGATCCTGAACGACGCATTATACAAGAGAGGCTTCTCCATACCTTATCTAAAGTGTGTGGACGAAGAAGAGGCCAAATATATTCTAAAGGAGGTTCATGAAGGAATTTGCAGAGACCATGCAGGCCCTAGATCACTGGTAAGTAAAGTTATCAGAACAAGTTATTTCTGGCCTACATTACAGGTGGATGCAAGGGAGCTTGTCAAGAAGTGCAACAAGTGCCAAAGGTTTACCCAAAGAGGTATTAAAGCCACAATAACTACCATAACGGCTAAAAGCACCAATAGAAGGTAGATAGGCATACTTAGAAATACTTATTGTTGATTTGCTATATTATTTTCTCTTCATTGGTTCCATATACTGACTTCGGCATCAGAGGTGTTGTGGTAGGCACCACACCGGTGACCACACTAAGGAAATAACCTTGCCAATTCCATATCCGCAGAAACAAAGGTTTGGCTTCATCTAGACGTGTTCATTATGACTGACGAGCTTGTGATTCATCATTGTTGATTGAAGTTAAATCCAATTGTATACACAAAGGAAGCAACAAAAGAAGTTTACAAGAAGAAGGCTTGGAGACCTCAAGTGCATGCTCATAAACTGGAAAATAAACTACATTGTCTATCCCATCTGTATTAGAGGCTTTAGAGCATCCTATAACACAAACTCATAACTTCTTTAGCTAATAAGGCCCTTCTCTTTTGTCATGCCCATGTAGGGCAAAAAATGTAGTATAATTTTTGTTTTTTATTAATTTGATATTTTCAAGTAATTATCTAAAGTTTAGATATAGAATTGGTATTCCATTGATTTTAAGGGTCTTTAATGCCTTTTTAATTGACTAAGAGTCCTTATCAATATAGAGATGACAATTTTGGTTCGCCTTAATCTACTTTGCCCCCACACATATTTTTCCCATCCCACAAAGGTAATGAGATGGTGATGGGGTGAGATTTTTGCTCTACACCTTAGGATAGAGTAAGGATGAATTTAGGTTGGCTAGCCACGCCTCGCATATATTTACAAAAAATACCATTTATTTTATTTTTATTTCAAACACCCTTGGGTTCTTACTATCTTATATTATTAAATATTAAAATGCTTGGATATTAAGATTTTTTTAAAAATTTTCTTGTTAAAAAATTTGATTTATATTATTGAGTTGTTGATTTGGTGTGATCAACTATAGTTTTTTAAATATGATTTTATATTGTAATAGGTGTGGGATGTGGAAGGTTAACAAGTAATGCAGATCATCAATACTTATTATGGTAGGGTATCAATTATGATCCTTTCTAGAATATTTGTGCTTGTCAATCAAGTGTATGGAGGCTTTAAATTTCCAAGTCCATAAACAATTTTTTTTTTTAATTTCAAAATTTTATTAATAGAATTTCAGAAAGATTTTCTCCTTTCTTTCTATTGGATTCCAGGCTTCTGCTTATATATTCAAGGAACTCACAAATTTAAGGTGGTAAGAAAAGTGGAGTGGTTTTAATGTACAAAATAATAAGATTAGTTATTTAAATAGTAATAAGAAAATTATTTTACAAACAAAATTAATCAACAAATTAATGAAACACCTTTTTTTTAGAAACAGATTAATGAAACACCTAAGCCGAAATCAAGAGGAAAAAAAATACTAGCACTAAGCATTTTGTGACTTTTGTCACTTAGATAACACTCATTAAACATTAAATGTAAACCTTATTAGACCTCTATTCATATTATGTCTAGAAAAAAATTGACAATCAATATGAGTCCATGCTTTGATCTTTAGGTCAATACTATTTTTGTGTTTCTAACAAAAATATCCGTGGTTCAAATCTTTGCTCTCTCACTTAAAATATATTTTAGAATATATATATATATATATATATATAGTTTTTTTCTTTCTTTTTTGCTATTTAAACTCTACCAACAAGAGAAAATAACATTTATATTTTATTTATTTACTTAATTAAATATGAGTCAGAGATTGATGTTCCTTCTAAAACTCAATAATTATCTGTAATTTATATTGTTATAAAATTGAGGATTTAAAAAAAAAAAAAAAAAAAAAATCTTTCTGAGAACTTGAGGAAATTTATAATTCAATATATAAACATTATTAGTCTACTTAAATAATATTTTATTTATATTTTTAAATACACAACCATAATTTTCATTTATGATGTACATCAAAATTCAATACCCTGCCCAACAAAATTAATTATATTGAAAGTTAAATGTGTGTAATAAAATTCTTACTGATAGAAGCTAGCTACACATAGTAGGTTATACTGTTGTAGGCCAGTGTATATCAATATATATATATATATATATATATATATAATCATATCATATACTATATAATAAAAGTTGAAACATAGAAATAGTGGTTGCGCCAAGTGGACGCCATGCTGAATTGCCGAATGTACTGCTTTTAATTATAGTTTTGTTATATTCTTATTTGTTCTTATCAACTTTCTACTAATTTTGTTTTATTTTTAACTTATTTTTTGTCAAAAAATTTATTGAAATTTTCTTATCAATTCTTCTAAAAAAAAAAATGAATTGTTCTTATCAACTTTTAATTATTAGCCTATATGTTATTTATCAAAATTTTTAATTGAAATGTTTTTATATATTTGGACATCCAACCTAATTGCCGTATGTAGTGTGTGTAGGGACGGACCTAGGGGTCCAAGCAGGCCCGAGCCCCCCAAGTTAAAGAAAAATAATTAAAAATTTTGGACAATCTTGGCCCAAAGAAAAACAAAAAGATTTTTTTTTTGTTATAATTTTTTATTTCTAGAATTGCGCCTCCCTCTTCAAAAACATAGGCCCCCCTCTCTTTTAATTATCTTAAGCTAACTTGCAACTACTCAATTCAAAAACTTAACAAAAACAAAAATTTAAAATAAAAAATAAAAAAATGCTAGTCAGCCCAATATTAGAGGACTAGCATCAAGTGTTCTAAATGCTAAATATTTAGTATTATTTAGAACACCAAATACCAAAAACACTACTGCACGAGGTATTTTAAATGCTATATTAAAGTAGTAAAAGTAATTTTTGGTTTGTAAAAATAAATTTTTTTGTAATAACTGATGCTTTTAAGAAACAATATTATTTTATTTTTTTTTTTTTTTTTTTTTTTTTTTTTGTAGATGAGTGCCTCTTAATATGTTAAGAAATAATAATTTTGTGTATTTATCTTAATTGATAATTTGTTGATACTATATGGATACTTAATTGGTTTTTTTTTCTTATACTTTGGCCCCCTAATTTGAAATCCTAGGTCCACCTTTGAGTGTGCGTGTGTGTGTGTGTATATATATATATATATTTGAATAATTATTTGTATAGTTAAGTCATTTTCCAATTTCTTTCAAACTCAAAATTTCACATGTGAATGAAAATACTTTTAATAATTAGATAGAAACCAAGTACAACTTTTATGTGGTGAATTTTTGCACCAACTAATGTGTGAATGCTTTAAATTTGTGTGTGTTTTTAGTTTCAAAATTTTCATTTAATTTTGTAATATATCCACCTTTTTTGCCAAATATTTAGTTTTTGAATATATATATATATATATATATATTATTGAAAAGTTCCTACTTAAATTTTTTTTTATAGAAAAACTTAAAATTATTTAGTTGTGCAGCATTTTCAATATTTTATTTCATTTTTTGAGTAAACTAAAAATCGAGTTTAATGAGCTCAAGTTTCAAGCAAAAATTAGCTTTCATGGATGCTTTACGTGCCATTTTAAAATATGGCAAATTACAACTTATCTACTTATAATTAGGTTGAAATTTAAGTTGTTTACCTGTAGTTTGAAATTTGACACTTTACTCACATGAGATTTAATCAATTTTTTTTAGAAAATGTTTGACTAAAATTTAAATTTCCTACTTGTCTAATGATGCAAATGTTCTGCTAGATTCTATTTTTATCTAATTTCATATTGTATTTTTATGTTTTTTGTGTTTTTGAAGGAGAAAGACATGAAATTTGAGTGAAATTACATATGTAGTTCTATTTTTAACATTCCAAATTGAGTGTGGACGATGCTTCCCATCGTTTTTCAAAATGGTTATGGTTCTGGAATTAAGTGACAAAAATTAACGACTGTGTATTTGTCAACTCCCAGGAAGATGAATTATATAATTTGAATGAATTAACTTCAGATGGATAAAGTATCAAATTTCAAACTAATTATAAACAACTTAAATTTTGACCAACAGGTAAGTTGTAATTTGACCTTTAAATAAATTTTGTTACGCTGAACTCGAGTTTAATCACATTCAAGCCATCATCTCATACGCGCATTAGCGCATATTCCACTGCTCCATCTCCACCAACCTTGTTGCGGCATTTGGATGGCCAAATCAGCTGCTCATCAATCGAGCTCAAAACGAAAGAAAATGAAACACCCTCCAGGCAAAGACACATCGGTCGACAGAATCAGCAATCTACCAGACTCTCTTCTTTGCCACGTTCTTTCTTTCCTTCCAACCAACGAAGCTGTCGTCACAACCATTTTGTCGAGCAGGTGGAAGCCCCTCTGGACACTAATCCCAAAACTCGACCTCGAAGATAATTCCATTAGCGACCACACTGTGTACAGTGTTTTAGCTCAACACGCAGCGCCCATCCTCCAAAATTTCACCCTCTCATGGCGTTCTCCTTGTCGATCTTCCCATCTCAACAAATGGATCCATACAGCCATATCGCGTAATGTCCAACAACTCGATCTCCAAATTGAGTGTGGACGACTTTTCGAGTTGCCCCATACCGTTTTTCATTGCAAAACTTTGGTGGTTCTGGAATTAAGTGACAAAATTAAGCTCGATCCTCCTCCTTCCTTTCAACTCCCAAGTTTGAAGATTCTGCGTCTCTACGAAATTTGTTATACATCCCACAACTCCTTCTCGAGCCTCGGCTCTGTCTGCCCGATCGATTCCTCGAAGATTTAAAAGTTCTAAGAGATTATACGGACAATGTAATTAATTTTAAAATAAATGTACCTACCCTGAAACGTTTATGTATCGAACTTGTATCATGTTTAACCGGGGAACCCCCTGATTTTAAAGTTGAGATATATGCCCCAGTTCTCGAGTACTTTGGATTTTATGGTGATTTGCGCAACGTCGTTTTCCTTGAAAAACTAGCTCACTTAATTGAAGCACGTATCGATGTTCACACTGATAACGATTGGGTTCGGGTGTTTGAGTTGTATTTTGGAGATAGGGTATTCAAGCTTCTTAAAGAACTATAACGCCAAGTTCCTTTCAATATTTCCTGGTGACAGAGAGGTAAGACCCATTGCATCTTTTGTCACGTTTTTTTTTTTTTTTTTTAATGAGTATTGTTAGGACTAAGCTTTTTGATGTTATTATGTTTATAATCTTGCAATGCAGTGCTTAGGCTTTGGTTCTATTTATCCTTCCATGTTCCAAAATTTAGTCCGATTGAACTTTAAAGTTACTCGAACTAACTGGCACGTGCTACAATCGTTGCTTGTAGTGGCTCCTAATTTAGAAGTTTTGTTATTAATGAGGTTAGTTAAGTTAATCAGAAAATCGAAATATGTGGTTAATTAATTTAATGCTTCCTAAACTTACACTAATGAGTTATGATCTACTACTGTACTGTGTATGTTGTCATCAGGATTATTACTATAAAAATCAGTTATGCTGGATGGATCCACCCAATGGTCCTGGTTGTCTTTCGTCGCGCCTTACAACTTTTAATTTTAATGGATTTGAAGAATTGGAACACGAAGTCGAATTCATAAAACATATTCTAAAGGAAGCATTAGTCTTGAACACTGTGACAATTAGAGTTTCTGATCTACATTCGAAGGAAAGTGTTCTCAAGAAACTATCAATATTCCCGAGGCACTCATCAACATGTCTACTTACAGTTGTGATAGGTAGTATTGAAGGTATTTTACAAATATTTTATCTTTTTAGTAGACCCTGTTTAGTTGAGAAAGTGACATCACTAATATCTTGTTGTTAATAATCTTTTCATTTTCTGTTTTTCCCTTATTTTGATTTTGTGATGGAGAGAGAAATAGAGAAAGTGTGGATCAATTAGCCAAAGTCCTCTAATCTCCTTGTTTAATAGAAATTGTTTCCTAAGTTTGTGACAGCCAATATGCAAAACGTTCATTCGACCTTTATAAGATAACCATAGCTGGTTTATGATCAAGCGAAAATTTTGATAATGGAATATTCATAGATAAGCTTTTGCCAACACTTGGTATGCTGAAACTTTATAATCTGGCATACTCAATTTGCTGTGTAACTGTGACAACTGAAATGGCAAAATAATTGATTGTTACTGCAAAAAATGTGACCTCGATAAATATATTTTGGAAGAAACACTTGTAAGTTTCAAAATAAAACCAAGTAACTCTAGCTCAAAAGGCACCTACTCCTTCCTTAGTAAGAGGATGGAAAGTAAGGTTTTGGGTTCAAGACTCACAAGGTGCACATGTAACTTACTAATAAAATTTTTAAAAAAAAAAATGAAATACTCTTTTTTGTATCAAATGTAGCTTTTTCTATGTCAAAAAAAAAAAAAAAAAAATCAACCTTCACTTATATTTATACTCTTGCAGAGAACTCTTTGGTGTAATTTGTGGCAACTTCTATTGAAGTGGCATCTCCATTACTTGTCCTGACCATGTGCCTGTTTTTGAATGTTTTATGTATTGTTTATAAGGTACGTATGCAGGGACTAGAGTATTCATGTACTCCATGGATATTAGTTCTAGTAAGATACACCTCATGTCATGGTGTGTAGATGAAATGGTAAAGGAAGATCTCAATGTCAAATCTTTTTGGGAGCTCCTGCGTTTTTATTAGTTGTATTTATTAAATACTTGCTAGTCCTCTGTTTATAAATGAACTTCTGTAGTAGGTAGCACAATCAGTTGGAATTTATTTGTATTTCCCCTTCCCCCTCCCCTTGGGATCAGAACTCACTTATTGAAGGCAAAAAAATGATGAAATTTAGTTATCTTTAGAACGCATTTTTGGGCTGTTTAAACACCTTTATTCTAAATGTGTGTGTTTCGACAAGGAAGCTTCTTGACCCGAAACATTGTTGTTCTGATTTGAATGTCTCTGCTTTTCTTGATATGCTTAGATAGTTAATGGAGGACCTATTAGTTATGTAGTTGAACTGAAAAAGAGGCTTCAAATTGTGTCAACGTATATGTTCCTGCAAAAAAATTTGAAGACAGTCCCATCCGTCTAATTCTTATACCTCTTCTTCACATTTTGTATTGTTTTTACCAATGCTCTTTTTTTTTTTTATAGGAACCAATGCTCTTGATATTGTTCTCTTAGTCTTTTGATATTAATGCTTTTATAGTGTAATTTTGAGGGTAAAGACTAAAATAAAATTTATCAATGATTTATGGATTAAATTGTCTACAAACGTTTTATAAAAGATTTGTTATGAAAATTGTTATTGCTGTTATGTTTATTTTTTGATGAGATTGTTATTGTTGTTATAGGTTACCTTTAATTTTATCACAAAATGAAATGAAAGCCATATATTGCATGGAAAAGATTTGACTCCAAACATATTTAAAACTTTAGACTCCAACCACCAATAAGAATATGATATTTGTTATTGTCATGTACAATGTTCATAACTCACTTGGTTGGGTTAAGAGAGTCATGTGCATTACACATGACAGAACACATTTCATATTCCTATTGGTGGTTGGAGCCCAAAACTCCGTATTGCATCTTTATAAACATTATCTCATAATGAATATTATAAGTATATTAAAAAAAAGCACAAAGTTTAGTTACAAAATTTGTTGTAACCTTAAGTTACAAGCTTACTCAATAAAATAAATATTACTGCATATTTTGAAAATTTAACCATTGAATTGCATGTTCTTTACATACTTAATACATATATTAAATTTTGTGTCAATCGGATATTATTTACTATAATCTATAAACTTATATATTATGCATAATTTTAAATTAAAAAAACTTGCAATTTAAAATTTTATTAATAACATAGCTATTGGTTTTTAATTTTCTTGAAATTTTGCAAACATGGATGATATAAGAAGATGTAATTCAATGGTGGATTTGTCAAAATTCACTTCTAATAAAAAGATATTGAGTGAGTTTATAGTCTAAAGGTATAACCCTTTTTGTAACTAAACTTTGTCTTTAAAAAAAAATGATACGATATCCCTAAGACCAATATCAATTAATCATAGTTACTCATAGACAGAGTTAATAAAATAGGCATAATAATAAATATATTGCATATTTTATATACATGTCAAAAGCCTTACAACTCAACTGACACCTGCTAATATATCTTACATAAATGTTCAGGTTCAAATCTCCCACCCAATTATTGTAACTTTCTATTTTTGTAAAGTATGAAAATATATATTTATAGAATAAAATATTTAACTTTATGAGCACTTTTTTTTATACCAAATTGTTCTTTTATACAAAACACTTTTATTGTGTCATTTTTTTTTCTCACATCTAAAAACTCTTCATCAATTCAGTTATCAAACAATTGTAACAACTTTAAAATACTTTACGTTGTAGGTAACTCTTTATCAATTTAGTTATCAAACAATTGCAACAATTTAAAATACTCTTTTTTTTTTTTGGTGAGAACAATTTAAAATACTTTAACATTGTAGTTAACTCTTTATCAATTTAGTTATCAAACAATTGCAACAACTTTAAAACACTTTAATATTGTAATTCAACTCGAACCCTTTCTCCTTAGTCCCAAGCACCTTGTATATGCAGAGACAATTAAGTTATAACACTTTTAGCATTAGTTCTCTTCAATTAAATCCCTATAGTTGAACTATGCGGGAGCTTTTCTTAAATAAAAATAATAATAAAAAAATCTATTTAACTCTACTTCCAATGCCTTCCATTCATTATTTTTATTTAAACTCAAAGTGTGCACTAAAGAGTTTTTTAACTTTTAATTATAAAGCTCAAAATTTCAACTTTAACTTAAAAACTGTTTTTCACCTATAGTTTATCCACAATCCAAGAATGACTTTACTATCCTCATTTATACCATTGTCCTTCCAACGTTTTTTTGTTTTTTTTAGTGAAGTGCTTTTCACTTACAATTTTGATCATAGACGACTCCACTTGTAACTCAGGGTGGTCACACGATCACCCTGATTTGTCAAATATATATATATATATATATATATATATATATACACACACTCGCAAAAAAAAATTAAATTTATACTAAAGTAACTTATTTTGACCACCCTAATGAAAATATTAACCACCCTCACTTGAGAATTACCAAAATTTAGGTTCATTAAAAATAAAAGTAATGCTACATTCCCAACATTTTTACAATAGTTTCACTACAAATCTTATGTGATAAGTGGAAATTGGATCCTAATTCTAATTTGGGCCCAATATTGACATCACTTTTTCACCTACTAATAAAAAGTTGTTATGTAAGATTTGTTTTAAAAATGTTATAGATGTAGCATTATTCCAAAAATAATTCTAGCACCTTAAACATAATCCTTAATCCCTTATACCAAAAAAAAAAAAAAAAAAAAAAAGCCCAAATAACAACAATAATAACCCTAACGAGAACAAAATGAACAAACAATAATTATTCAACAAAAAAGCATATTCAAAAAGAAAAATAATCATTCAAATTTGTAACACTTTTAACCTATTACATAAAAATAATTTCTAATTTTATTTTTCCTTGAAAGGACTCAAGAAAAATATTGTAGCTAGTATGAGTTCTCTTTGGTAGTACTGACAATTATGTTCTTTTTAGCCTTGCAGTCATATTCATTTTGCTCTCCATGGCGACTCACTTAGCTCGTAGTTATAGCAAAATATTATCCATTTCACTTTCTCATCTCTATTATTATTTCAATTCTCTTACTTTATTACTCTTTATTAAATTTTGTATAATCTAAGTTATTAGTGACCACCCTAAAAAAAATTCTTAGGGCCGCCACTGATTTTGATGATTCAGCTTTGGCCAATTAACACCACCATTAGAAAATCAAGTACTCCGTTTGTCCAAAAGAATCTTTGGAAGCACTTCAAACTAGAGACAAGTCAGTCAATAATCAAAATAGGTTGTAATAGGTTGGTGCATTGAAGCCAATGAGCTTTAGATCAAATAACACCTCCTCCCATAGTAAGAAAATAGCGGGTAATGTTGTAAGTATTATGACCATTGAGTAGAGCCATAGCTTACAAACACGAATAAGAGATTGATATGTTCAACATAAATGAACATTAAAAGAGATGCTATCCTATTCAATGATCACTAGACACAAAATAGCAAAGAAAGACAATTCCAGAATGGAGTTGCAGGCTAAGAAAATGAGGAAAGCTGGTTCTGATAAGGCTAGGGCAACATTTATGTTCAGAGGGAGGTTCTGGTATTGCATCAGAATGTAGAACTTTAGAACATGCTGGAGGAGAAACATTAATGCATACAACTGGATCATGATCCAAAGCTAGTTGCATTACAGCAGAAGCCAAAGCAACTCAACACTATAGCAGAAAGCCATAGCAACTCAACACTATAGCAGAAAGCCACAGCAACTCAATATATCATGTGGATTGAGAAGGAACTAAGGAGGAAATTTTATTGATAAGTAACAAACTTTATTGAAATAAGAAGAAGCTCATGAGTAAAATCCAAGTGAGCATACAAGATAAATCACTTAAAGAAACTGATAAAGAAATGAAAATTGAGAAGAAGCATAAGTGCAAATAGGAAGATCCTAATCTAAAGAAATCATAAATTTTTGGGTTTTTTCTTTCTTTTTTTTTAAATAATTGAAATAATAATATGTTTGCCCTGCCTTTTGTGCAAAAGGAGGACACAAGACAAAGATAACAATAGCAAAGATATAAACAAAAGCAACACAAAAAATGAAGAAGAAAGTATAAGAATTAGATGGATGGGAAACCTGTCTATTCAAATTTTTTTTTTTTTGGTGGTAAAATACATGTATAACAGGATTTGAATCCCCTGTTACTGATGCAACACATGAACATGAACATGAACTAACAGGTTATCCATAAGCCATGTAAGCATATAAGATTCACATGAGAAGAACTCCAACATCTTTGGTCTAGAGAAGCTTCCTAGTCAAAATACAAAAACGTTTAGGATACAGGCGTTAAACAGCCCAAAAACGGGTCCTT
Source organism: Castanopsis chinensis (assembly GCA_032878915.1). Taxonomy (NCBI): domain Eukaryota; kingdom Viridiplantae; phylum Streptophyta; class Magnoliopsida; order Fagales; family Fagaceae; genus Castanopsis; species Castanopsis chinensis. The sequence goes on from JAVQMG010000089.1 coordinate 2,146,637, forward strand.
ACAACTACAAAATACCCATCATTTTTGTTTTTTTGATTGGTGAGTTTTGGACCCAAGGGAGGGGGGAGAGCAAATTCAAACTAGTGACCTCTGCTTTATGAGGCGGTCCCTAGCCTATTCTGCTACCACTTGGAATTGACTAATAATTACCATCTATATACATGAATTCATGAACTAAAGATGGGTCACCAAGTGCTTTTTTCCCACAAGAATCTAGAAGTTCATTAATAAACAAAGGGCTTGCAAGGATTTAATAGATACAACCAGTAGCAAAGCAGAAGCTACCAATAAGATTTAACTTTGAGATCTTACTCTCCCAGTTCATCTACACCAAGAAGTGCATAATACTATATCTGACTCCATTGGGGTGCATAGGGTACTCTAGTCAACCACATTGTCAAGCCACTTGATGAAGTTGCCATGTCAAAAGAAGTTACCACCAATTACTCCAAAGGGTTGTCTGCAAGAGTACAAATATTCGTGAAGATGGATATAGAAAAACTAAATTTGATAGGAAAAAATGTATCTCAATTTTTTTTATTGGTAAGTCACACATGCACCTCCTGAGGCTTGAACCAATGAATTTGCCATCCATCCTATTGTTGAGGTAGAATTAAGTGCCATTTGAGATAGAGCTAATTGGCAGTATTTCAAAACTTACAAGTGTTTCTTTTGAAATATAATTTTTGAGGTCACACTTTTGATTAAAAGTTAAAACAATCAATTACTTTACCATTTTCAATTGTCATAGTTAGGCAACAAATTGAGTGAGCCAGAATCTAAAATTTCATCACATATCAAGAGGTAGGAAAAGCTTATTTATGAACATTCCATTATCAAAATTTTAACTTGATTCAAAAACCAACTATGCTTATCTTATGAAGGTCAAATGGATGTTCTGCATATTAGTTGCCACAAACCCAGGGAACAAACTCTATCAAACAATCTCACACCCAAATAAGAACCAGAAATAGTAATGTCACTTCACCACATAGAGAGGCTCTATTAGAAAGATAAAATATTTGTAACATACCTTCAAAATTAGTTGCTAAGTACCAGTTAAAGTTATATACCAATCTCAACTGTAAGTAGACATGTTGTTGAGTGCCTTGGGAACATTGATAATTTCTTGAGAACACTTTCCTTCGAATGTTGAGCAGAAACTTTAATTGTGATTGTGTTCAAAACTATTGCCTCCTTTAGAATATATTTTATGAATTCGACTTCATGTTCCAATTCTTCATATCCATTAAAATTAAAAGTTGTCAGGCGTGATGACAAATAACCAGAACCATCAGGTGGCTCCATCCAGCATAACTGACTTTTATGGTAATAATGCTGATGAAAACATACACAGTACAATAGTAGATCATTAGTGTAAGTCTAGGATACATTAATTAACTATATCTTCTGATTTCTGAATAACTTAACTAACCTTATCAAGAACAAGAACTTCTAAATTAGGAGCCACTACAAGCAAGGATTGTAGCACGTGCCAGTTAGATTGAGTAACTTTAAAGTTCAATCGGACCAAATTTTGGAACATGGAAGGATATACATAACCAAAGCCGATGCACTGCAAAACAACATTATAAAACACAATAAGCTTAGTCCTAACAATATTAATCAACAAAAAACATGAAAACCATGACAAAAGATAAAAAGGGGTCTTACCTCTTCGTCACCAGGAAATAATTCAAGGAATTTAGCCCTATTTAGTGCTCTTACAACCCTGAATACTTTATCTGAATAATACCTCTCAAATACATGACCTACTACGTAAACATTGAAATGTGCTTCAGTTAAGTGGGCTAGTTTTTCAAGGAAAACTATGTTTGACAAAGAACCAAAAAATTGAAAGCACTCCAGAACTGGGGCGTATATTTCAAGTCTGTAATCAAGAGGTCCGGGTTGAAATGATAAGAAGTCGATACGTAAACGTTTCAGAAAAGGTAAGCTTATTTTAAAATTCACAATGACAGGACCGATTACAAAATCGTTTACCACTGCCAAATCTTCGAGGTTGGGGCAGCCGGAGCAGAGGCTCGATAAAGAGTTGTCGGATTTATAATAAATTTCGAAGAGACCCAGAATCTTGAGGCTTGGGAGTTGAAAGGAAGGAGGAGGATCGAGCTCAATCCTGCCACTAAATTCCAGAGCCACCAATGTTTTGCAATGAAAAGCGGTATGGGGAAACTCGAAAAGTTGTCCACAGACAATATAGAGATCGAGATGTTGGACATTACGCGCTATGGCGATATCGATCCATTCGTCAAAATGGGAAGTGTCACAAGGAGAATTCCATGAGAGGGTAAAATTTCGGAGGATAGGTGCTGCATGTTGAGCTAAAACACTGTACACTATGTGGCCGCTGATGGAGTTGTGATCGAGGTCGAGTTTTGGGACGAGAGTCCATAGGGGCTTCCACCTGCTAGACAAAATGCTAGTGGCGACCGCCTCTTTGGTTGGAAGGAAAGAAAGGATGTCGCAGATAAGAGAGTCCGGTAGATTGCTGATCCTGTCTTTGTCCGAAGATAGTTCTGTGCATTTTGAGTTCGACTAAGCAGCTAATTCAGCCATCAAGAAAGGTTAGGGTCTGCTGGAGCTGGAGTTATCTTTTTTGTTTTTTTATTTGACTTAAACACACTGTGAAGTCACTCTACGTCTCTACTCTCTAGTCTATTCTCTTCTGTAGTCATAGTTTCTAGTTTTTTTTTGGTTAAAAATAGTTTCTAGTTGTTTCCACGTAACTCGATTTTAAACATTATCTAAAGATTAAATTTATGCGCATGGCTCATTTCCATTTTTTTAAAATAAATATATAGATTACACTTTAATCAACTGTCATTTTCATCCATTAAGTTCCATTTTATTTTTGTTATTTGAGTTTAGGTTCACATTAAAATTCTGCATGGCTTATTTACTTTTTTTTTTTTTTTTAGAAAACCGTGATAGTTATTAGAACACACGAACATAAAAATAGTATTTAGAAACCTAATCTTTGTAGAGTAGTTTGGAATGATAAAGACTAAAACTCTAACACACACAATCAATATGAGATAAATATTCCTCTATATATATATATATATATATGTATGTATGTATGTATTTTTTTTTTTTTTTTTGCTTAATAAAAGTTACGGTCCAAAAATTATTTGGAAAAATATATTTTTAATGCTAAATACTATAAAATTTTAAATAAATAATTAAAACTAAAATTTAAAAATTATCACCTTCTTTCAGAAAAATTAATTTTTTAAAAAATAATCTTCTTATTATTTTTTTTTCTTTTAGGATCAAATAAACTTTTTGAATGGGTTCTAAAACTTGGCCACTGGATCGCAATGAGGAAACGACAAAACCATGTTGCAACAAATTCGGTTTACTCAACTAAATGATATTGGGTTGATGGATGAAAAACACACCGGTGAACTTTTTTTTAATCGTTTCATCATGAGAAATATTGTATCCATAATATTTTCACAAAGATACTAAGTGGTATATTATTATTGATGAGTAAAAAAATAATTTCAATAGTAAGTCCAAATTAGTATTTGTAACATCCTGCCACCTAAAATTTTTTGTGAAAATATTGTGGATATAACAATTTTCTTGCATCAAACAACTGTTTTAATTTTATCAAGTATCTTATATGCATTTTCTGAAGGTGGAACATTTGAATATGATATAATGTATTTTTAATAAATTAATTTAATAATAAGTTGACAAATTAAATGAGAAAAAGTAACCAACACTACAAATTCACTAATATGAATTTTTATTTATTAATACTGATTAACTAATATAAAATTATTTTATTGAATTTTCTCATGGATTACGCATATTAACGACTAGGTTATGTAAATTATTAGAGGAAATATTTACCTCTTTATTCACCCACCCAAAACAAGCACTTCACTAAGTCTTTAGCTGAACACGTTATATCCTCTAGAGAAGGCTTAAATTTCCAAGGAATGGTATCTGATTTTCCTTTTTGAAGTTACAAGATGTTATGATTTTGCAGTGCATTACAAGTTACAACTTCCTCTTTTTGCCAATTCCTTATTGCTCATTGGAGGTTCTTTTCGTCTCTCTCAACCCCACAGAGGCCCAAGGCAGGGAGGCTCCCCCTCCCCATTATTTTCATCATATGTACTGAAATATTTTCTCATTTATTTCAAAGAGCAAATCTTAATGGGCTGATGTCTGTCATGGAGTGTCTGAATTTGTATAGAAGTATGTCATCCAAATCTTCAATCTTCTTCAGCAGCAACCTAAGCAACAATCTCCAAAAGGATTTACTTACCTGAGGCTCCCTTGGGTTTTCAATAGAAACTATTAAAGATATTGGGTTTATTTAGTTAATAACGTGTAATTGTTCAAGAGGTCCAGCTATATAATAAATCCATGTACTACTAACCCTAGAACATGTAGTCTCTATATATACTCTATTAGGGTTTTTTGGACAATGGACATTGATAATATTGCTAATAGTAACAGTCTGGCAGATATAGGCCGAACCACGTAACCCTAGTGCTCTCTCTCATTCTCTTATCTTGCTTCTGCTCACTACAATTTTCCAACGACTATTTTCTTTTTCTCTTTAGATTAATTTGAATAGAAACAAAAAGAATTTCATTGCTAATATTGTTCAGAAAATCAATTCCAGAGCACAAGGATGGAAATCAAAAGTTCTTTCATATGCTGGCAGGGTTACCTTAACAAAATCTGTACATGTTGCCATTTTTACGTATTCCTGGCCCAGGAATACGTAAAAATGGAAACATGTACAGATTTTGTTAAGCCAGGAATACGTAAAAATGGCAACATGTACAGATTTTGTTAAGGTAACCCTGCCAGCATATGAAAGAACTTTTGATTTCCATCCTTGTGCTCTGGATGGAAATCAAAATTTTCCATCCTTGTCCTGGGTTATCTCATCTTTGTTCTAACATTGATGTTTCTAAAAAAAAATTATTTGGATCAGATGGGATAAAAAACGAAATGTTGTATGGAATTTAGTGATTCTTTATGCAAACCGAAATGTGTTGGGGGTCTTGATCTCAAGAGAGTAGTGGATTTTAATAAAGCTCTCATAGCAAAATTAGGCCAGATGCTTGCAGAAGAAAATAGCGAAGAATGGGGGTGAAGATGAGGAGATCCAGGTACGTAGGGGCCATTCCTTACTCAAAGCCCCTTATGGAAAGGAATTTTAAGTTCCAGGAAACTCATAAAGAAAATTTTCTTGTTTTTAAATTGGCACAAGGAGCCCAATTAATATATGAGAGGATTCACGATCCCATATATCACAAATTTCTCCCCAAGGCCTATATATGATAGCTCACCTACAGTTCATTGGGTTGCTGACCTCTTGACTTAAGATAGAACCCAATGAGACCTAAATAAGCTCTACAATCTCTTCGACACTCCTACGGTACATGCCACTCTCAAAATACACCTCTACTGCTTATAACTTGCCATGTGGGCGAGTCGTAGTACAAGTTGTATTATTTTATGTGGCAATAACATTACTCTTTGTTGATTCAAACACATGCTAGCAAAGGTAAATTTTCTGTTAAATCAGCACAGTTAGTTGATTAGATGGCTTCCTGGACACAGGCTCTCTTGATCAAACGGGGTGGAAACACTTGGGAAACTCTAAATAAAGTAAGGCTAAAGCTAATGCCGTGGAAACTAGTACGGAATATCTTGCCTACCAAATCTGTTCTTAATGAAAAATGGGTTTAATCTGACTTCTCTTGCTCACTTTACTCTTACCACAGTGAAGCAACAGAACACTTGTTCTTTTCATGCCCCTTCGCATCGATAATATGGTCTCTCTTTTTTGGCCTTTCAACTTTGCTGCAGTTGACAACATTCCTATCAATGGATGGATTAATAAAATTATATACCTAGCAAGTTATATACAATTGTAACAACTTTAAAAAACTAAACATTTTAGTTTGTCAAAGACTCTAAATATTAAAGATCTTTTCAGTTAAATTTCTGTAATTTAACTCCACTTCCTATGTCGTCAATTCATTATTTTTATCAAAAACTCATAGTGCACTAAAGAGTTTTTACTTTCAATGTTGAAGCTCAAGAGGTTTTAGTAGTATGAACTTGTTGACAAGAATTGCGCCCCTCAAAGTTAGTTAAGTTAATCTACAATTCAAGAATGGCGTAACTACCACTGCATACCTTTAGTGCAATGGTCAATTCACCAGAATAAGTGTTTGTAGAATGTGAGGGGCAAGAACTAGAATTCAAATTTCCAAGAGGAAGCTTCACACACGTACACTTAAATTAAGCTAGAATAGAATTTCTATATTATTAAAAAAAAAAATGGCGCCACCATCCCATTTATACCATTCTCCTTCAAGTTGCTTTTCACTTACAATTTTAATGATTTTGAATTAGTGAGAAAAATTCAGCTTGGTCAATTAACACCACCATTAGAAAATCAAGTACTCCCTTTGTACAAAAGAATCTTTGGAAGCACTTAATGTCACACTAGGGTCACACTAGAGACTGCTATAAATAATAAATAAAAAGAAAAAAGAAAAGGGTCGCACTAGAGACACGCTGGTCAAAAGAAGTAAGAACTGAAAATAGGTTGGTGCGTTGAAGCCAATGAGCTTTAGATCGAATAACACCTCCTCCCATATTAAAAAAACAGCGGGTAACGTTGGAAGTATTAGGACCATTGAGTAGAGCCGTAGTTTACAAACCAACGATAAAAGATTGATATGTTAGACATAAAATGACCATTAGAAAAGATGCTATACTATTCAATGATAACTAGACAACAAACAGACAAGAAAGACACTTCCAGAATGGAGTTGCAGGCTAAGAAAATGAGGAAAGTTCGTACTGACAAGGCCAACTTCCATTTGGCAAACATCCATCTTTAGGACAACATTTATACTCAAGAGGGAGGTTCTGGTGTTCATCAGAATGTAGAACTTTAGAACACGCTGGAGGAGAAACATTAATGCATACAGGTGGATCTTGATCCAAAGCAATTGGTTGCAGTACAGAAGAAAGCCAAAGCAACTCAACATTACAGCAGAAAGCCATAGAAGCTCAACATATCTCATGGGTTGAGAAGGAACCAAGGAGGAAATTTTTTTGATAACTAACAAACTTTATTGAAATATGAAGAAACACAAGGGTAAAATCCGAATGAGCATACAAGATAAATCTCTTCAAGAAACTGATAAAGAAATGAAAATTGAGAAGAAGCATAAGTAAAATAGGTAGATCCTAATCTAAAGAAATCAAAAAAATTTGGGTTCATTTTTAATAAATAATAATAATTGAAATAATAAATTGTTTGCACTGTCTCTTGTGCAAAAGGAGGACAAAAGACAGCAAAAACAGTAGCAAAAATACAAATAAAAGCAACACAAAAAATGAAGAAAGTATAAGAATTAGATGGATGGGAAACCTGTCTATACATGGTTTTTTTGTAGTAAAATATAAATTAAAAAGATATGAATCCCCTGTTACAGATGCAACACGAACTAACAGGTTCTCCATAAGCCATGTAAGCAAATAAGATTCACATCAGAAGACTATAACAGTTTGGGTCCAGAAGCTTCCTAGTCAAAATACAGTCACATTTAAGACACACATTTTAAGATACAGGTGCTAAACAGCCCAAAAACAGGTCCTTACCACTACTAAATTCCCATCTTTTTTGTTTTTTTGATAAGTGAGTTTTGGCCCCAGGGGAGGGGGAAGGGGAAATTCAAACTATCGACCTCTACTTTATGAGGCATCCCTAGCCTATTGAGCTACCATTTGGAATTGACTAATAAATACCATCAATATACATGAATTCATGAACTAAACATGGATCACCAAGCACTTTTCCCTCAAGAATCTAGAAGTTCATTAATAAACAAAGGGCTTGCAAGGATTTAATAAATACAAGCAGTAATAAAGCAGAAGCTCCCAAAATGATTTTACTTTGCAATCTTACTATACCACTTCATCTACACCAAGAAGTGCATACTACTATATCTAACTCCTTTTGGGTGCATAGGGTACTCTAGTCAAGCACATTGTCAAGCCACATGATGAAGTTGCTATGTCAAAAAAAGTTGCCACCAATTACTCCAAAGAGTTGTCTGCAAGAGTACAAATATTCGTGAAGATGGATATAGAAAAAACTAAATTTGAAAGGAAAAATGTATTTCAATCTTTTTTATTGGTAAGTAACACATGCACCTCCTGAGTCTTGAACCAATGAACTTAAACTCCACCCTATTATTGGGGGAGGAGTAAATGCCATTTGAGCTAGAGCTAATTGGTAGTACTTCAGAACTTACGAGTGTTTCTTTCGAAAAGAAATTTTTGAGGTCACACTTTTGATCGAAACAATCAATTATTTTACCATTTCAATTGTCATAGTTAGGCAACAAATTGAGTGAGCCAGAATCTTAAATTTCAGCACAAATCAAGAGGTGGCAAAAGCTTATTTATGAACATTCCATTATCAAAATTTTAGCTTGATTCAAAACCAACTATGCTTATTGTATGAAGGTCAATGAACGGTCTGCATTTTAGTTGTCACAAACCCACTGAACAGTTTCTATCAAACAATCTCACACCCAAATAACAACCAGAAAATGTCATTTCACCACGTGGAGAGCCTCTATTATAAAGAAAAAATATTTGTAACATACCTTTAAATGTAGTTGCTAAGTACCAGTTAAAGTCATATACCTATTTCAACTGTAAGTAGACATGTTGTTGAGTGCCTCGGGAATGTTGATAATTTCTTGAGAACACTTTCCTTCGAATGTAGAGCAGAAACTTTAATTGTGATTGTGTTCAAGGCTATTGCCTCCTCTAGAATATATTTTATGAATTCAACTTCATGTCCCAATTCTTCATATCCATTAAAATTGAAAGTTGTCAGGCGCGATGACAAACAACGGGAACCATCCGGTGGCTCCATCCAGCATAACTGATTTTTACGATAATAATGCTGGTGACAACATACACAGTACGGTAGTAGATCATTAGTGTATGTTTAGGGTACATAAATTAACCATATAGTTGGAGTTCTGACTAACTTAACTAGTTAACTAACCTTATCAAGAACAAGAACTTCTAAATTAGGAGCCACTACAAGCAAGGATTGTAGCACGTGCCAATTAGATTGAGTAACTTTAAAGTTCAACCAGACCAAATTTTGGAACTTAAACCCAAAGATGACACGCAACCCAAGCAAAAAAAACAGCAGACCAAATTTTGGAACATGGAAGGATATATATAACCAAAGCCCAGCACCATGCACTAACTCCGAACCACGCAACATTATAAACACAATAAGCTTAGTCCTAACAATATTCATCAACAAAAAACATGAAAACCATAACAAAAGATAAAAAGAGGTCTGAATAACACATCTCAAATACATGGCCTAGTCCACAAACAACGAAGTGTGCTTCAATTAAGTGGGCTAGGTTTTCAAGGAAAACAACGTTTGACAAATAACCAAAAAAGCGAAAACGCTCGAGAATTGGGGTGTATATTTCAAGCTTGTAATCAGGAGGTTCAGTTTCAAATGATATGAAGTCGATACGTAAACTTTTCAGAAAGGGTAAGCTTATTTTAAAACTCACAATATTGTCATTACCAACTATAAACTCGTATATCACCTTCAAATCTTCGAGGTTCGGGCAGGCGCAACAGAGGCTCGAGAAAGAGTTGTTAGAAGTATAACAAATTTCGCAGAGACGCAGAATCTTGAGGCTTGGGAGTTGAAAGGAAGGAGGAAGATCGACCTCAATTTCGCCATATAATTCTAGATCCACTAATGTTTTGCAATGAAAAACGGTATGGGGCAACTCGAAAAGTTTTCCACACTCAAAATGGAGATCGAGTGCTTGGACATTGCGCAATATGGCGGTGTCGACCCAATTGTCAAAATGAGAAGAGTCACAAGGAGAACGCCATGAGAGGGTGAAATTTGAGAGGATGAGTGCTGTGTGTTGAGCTAAAACACCGTAGAGTATGCGTAGAGGCGAAACACTGCGGCCCCTGATGGATGTATCTTGGAAATCGATTTTTGGGACGAGAGTCCAGAGGGTCTTCCATTTGCTCGACAAAATGCTTGTGACAACGGCTTCGTCGGTCGGAAGGAAAGAAAGAATGTGACAAAGGAGAGCGTCCGGTAGATTGCTAAGCCTGTCTTTGTCCCAAAAATGCTCCGCGCATTTTGAGTTCGATTGAGCACCTAAATGGGCCATCAAGAAGGTTAGGGTTTGCTGGAGCTGGGATTTTTTGTTTTTTCATTTGACCTCAACAGACCACTCTTTAAGTTTCTACTTTCTACTCTTCTCAACAGACCATTCATCTAAAAAAATGAAGAAGGATAATATTTTAAGGGCCATGCTAACGAATGCCCTTAGGGTATTGGTTAATAATTCATTTTAAGAAAGTTTTAACACCATTTTTATGGGAAATGAAAAAAACTGTCAGAACATTAATTGTTTTATTTCATTTTCCCATAAAAACTTTCTTTAAATGGATTGTTAACCAATGTCCTAAGGGCATTCGTTAGCATTTCCCTTTAACAAAATATAGTGTAAATAGATAATTTGATATTGAGCATTTTGAAAAGTAAGTATGTAAAATAGAAAATATAATTTTTATGTTAAAATAAATAAAAAAATATTTTTAAAAAGGGCGAATGCTCTAAAGATGAAAATGCCGCATAACTCATTTTTAGTTTTTTTTTTTTTCCTTTCAAAAATATAATTTGCATGGTTGTTTAAGTTTAATAAACTGTTATTTTCATCTATTTAAGTTTCCTTTTTGTTATATGAGTCACATATGTTGTAATTGTTAATCATTCTATACAAAAATTGCCATAAACTGTTAAAAATATATTTTCAATGCTAAAAATGATTAATTAAAAAAATTAAACTAGAAATTTAAAAATTATCACAATCTCGCAAAAAATTAAATTTAATAACTAAAATAAAATAATTTTCTGCCTTTTTTTTTACCCCTTAGAGCACCAACATCAACTATTGCAAAAATATGTCATTTTAACACATCAAATAGCTATTTTATTATTTTTAGCACACAATTTTACTATATGTCATATATCATATCTTTTATTTTTCAATTCAATACATTAAAATAAAGACAAAATTTAATTACCAAAGTAGTTGTAGTCTAAGACTACAACTTTACACTCAATATTATTCACATTATTACATATTTTGAAAATCTAACTATTAATTTACATGTTCTTTATGCTCTTAATACATATCAAATTTTGTGTCAATTAGATATTATTTACTATATAATCTATAAGCTTATATTTTATGCATAATTTTAAATTACAAAAATTTGCAATTTAAACAATTTATTAATAACATAGTTATTGATCTTTAATTTTCAAGAAATTTTGCAGGTATGAAGAATATAACAAGGAAATGTAATTCAATAGTGGATTTATCAAAATTCACTTCTAATAAAAAGATATTGATTAAGGTTGTAACTTTAGGTTACAACCAATTTATAGCTAAATTTTATCCTTAAAATAATATATACAATACATTAAAATAATTATTAACTAATAACACAGTCCAATACAAAACACAACTATTAGACGGCGAACACCACCCAACAACCACTGTCACAACCAAAGGCCATTAACTAACACCACCACCACCACACAACCACTGCATTCTCTACAACCCAAAACAGGACACTGTTAAATCATCAAAAGATCCAAATGATGGTTTTGTCCAATCAATCCAGCCAACGTCTTGATATTAAACTGGTTGGATCTTTTCACTATCCTAAAGAGCATGCATTGTAGACTTTGGTGCCTTTTAGCTTAAATGACATATAGTTTCAAGCAAGATTATTGTTTCAATAGAAAACTTTTGTCAGTAAAGCATTAGAACAGACTTTACAAACAAAATGTTTACACTCTCCAGGAACTTTGAGTTTCCAAATACCTCCTCCAGAAATTTTGAACAACTTTAGTGTTTGACACCGAAGCAAAGTCTCTATGACTATCCTTACAAAGAAGTTGATAACCCGACTTGATAGAATAAGACCCATTGCTAGTCTTCCACCAAAACAGAAAATCACTTGCGAGGTTGCACAGAATGGACGCTTTAATCCTTTGAGCTTCGAAAGAAAGGAACGCATGATCTACGGGATGAGAGCTCCACCACCCCGAATTAATAAGCGTCAATAAGAGCCCCAGCCTTAGCATCAATGGGAAGGGGGCGAAATAATTCTACAAGCATTCTCTCTTGGGTAGCCATCAATCTTCATAGATACTAATATTTTTTCCATCACTAATCCTCCATCTAGCACTCATAGAGATGACCCTTCTAGCCCATAGGATACTCTTTCACGCATAAGAACCAAAGGAGGTTTTAGCATAATGAATTAGTTTCATGAACAAGGCATCACACTCGTTTAACCAACATAGCTTCATTAAATTTACAGAGATCTCTAAAACCTATACCACCAGCCAATTTTGGTTAATATAAAGATTCTCAAATTTTCAAATGAATTTTTCTACAATCACCTCATTGACCCCACTAAAACTTACGGAGCAACATTTTAATATCATTACACAAACCCACTAGCAATCTAAAGCAGCTCATAGCAAACATAGGGATGCCTTGAACAATAGCTTTCAACAATACTTTCTTGCCTACTTCTGAGAGTAGTTTTTCCTCCGACTCTGCAATTTTTCCCAAACTCTATCTTTGATATAGTTCAAATTGACTATTTTATTTCTTCCCACAATGAGAGGTGAACCAAGGTATTTTTTGTATTCTTTAATTTCTTGAACACCAAGCAAAACTTTGATAGAATTCTTTGTCGCTTTAGGAACCAATTTACTAAAAGGGAGATTACTTTTCTCTTTATTAATATGTTGTCCAAAGGCATGTTCATAGAAAAGGAATTAATTTACTGAGAAATATTTGGACCATTTTTGCACAACGAGAAACCTTGAATATTACCCTTGCTAACTTCTTATTGAATAAGACGATTTAAACCTCTAGAGCAAAGCAGGAAGCAATAAGGGATAAAGGTCAACAGGAAACCAAAGGATCCTTCAGTTTCCTGTTGACCAAAATGAAGAGACCAAATTAATGCATTCTAAATCCACTCAATCCACTTACCATGGAACCCCTTTTTTTTTTTCCACTACATCCACACAAAAAAAAAAAAAAAGCCCATTCAACTCTGTTGTATATCTTGCTCATATCCAGCTTAAGAGTTATAAAGCTCAAATTACCGAATTTCTTTGATTTCATATGATGGAGAGTCTCAAAAGCAACCCAAATATTATCTCAAATGGCTTTGTTGGATTAAAAAACACTTTTGGGTTAGAATGAAAAATGAAAATTATTTCACTATTCAGCTTATGTTTGCTATTATTTATGAGCCCCACTGTACTATTTCAACTAACTTTTACCTTTATCTACGGTACTTTTAGCAATAATTTTTCAGTTTCAACAAAATAAGCGGTATCCAAAAGATTCATAAAAAAATTAAAATAAAATAAAATAAAATCTGTGGTAGAATTCTTTTTACTCTATTAGGCAAAACATTAGAAACAATGGCTTAATTGTTTTTATTAATTTTTACTTAATTGCTTTTGATGATGCGAAGAAAATCAGTAGGCTGGATGCTTCGGGTTCGATAGGGCCAACGATTGCCTTGATAGCCTGAAAAAGAAAGAGAAGTGATCAAAGGTGACCGGGGTCGCCGGCCAATAACCCTCCGATGACAAAGTCAGTTTTTCTCCCAAGTATTTTCAAGTTCCAATTTTTTAGGAATGATTTTTCGTACCCTTTCCTTGTCTGAGCCAGTGTTTATATAGTGTCTTAAGAGCGGTTATTGGATTTGTAACCTCCCCTAGAATTGAGGAGGTTTGTATTTGAATGTAACTTCCAACTGTTTAGGAGTTAAAACTTGGAGGTTACTTGTACAATGCGGAGACATTTTAGACTTTTATAAATTTTGCAAGTGTTCACGTGTCGTTCATAATTTCTCGTCCTGAGACCTTCAAGAGAGCTTACCTCGTCTTGAGCACGTTACCTCGTCTTGGGCACGCCAACAGCTTACCTCGTCTTGGGCGCGCCGACAGCTTACCTCGTCTTGGGCACGCCGACAGCTTACCTCGTCTTGGGCACGCCGACAGCTTACCTCGTCTTGGGCACGCCGACAGCTTACCTCGTCTTGGGCACGCCGGCAGCTTACCTCGTCTTGAGCACACCGAGACAGATTACCTCGTCTTGAGCACGTCGAGACAGCTTACCTCGTCTTGAGCACGCCGCCTGTCCTGGACGATCTCCATGGACAAAATTGGAGTTGTATTTTATCATACCACATCAGCTTTATCACTTCTTTTCTTCAATTTTTTGGATTGTCAATATCAACTTCGTTTTCTTTTCTTTTTTTTTTAATTATCTCTTTTTTATTTTACGGTTTTAAAAAAATTCTATCTAATTCTATTTTACATTTTATTGGTAATATTTTGATACACACAATTGTAATTATGTTATATATATATATATATATATATATATATATATATCTTCCTCTCATTTTAAAAAAAAAAATCTATACCATTTGATTTTTTTAATAATATTTTAAAATTCTTCTTCTACTTCTTTTTTTTTTTTTTTTTGGTATCTCTATAATTGAGTTTTACCTCAATTTAAAAAAAAAAAAAAATTTTGAGCTTAATTGTCTTACAATTCTTTATTAACAATCTTTTAATATACAGTTACACACACACACACACACAAAATCTTATCTCTTCCTTATGTATATAAATCTCTTCCTCTCAAAGCAAAAAAAAAAAACAAACTCTTCCTCATGCAGGTGAAATAATTTTTTTTTGTATATAAATCTCATCATACTTGTAAGTATTTTTTTTTTTATTAGGAAATGTAAAAACCCCAAGTTATGATGAATGGAAGAAACTAACCTTTAGAAGAAAAAATAAATTAGAAGAGCCTCTGGGCATGCAAACTAATTTAATTTAAGAAATGATAGCATTTTTATTTTTACAACAAAAAAGGTTGTTACTGGTTATTATTGTTGGGGCAAAAAAGTAATCTTAGTGTTAGGTTTAAATTTGAACCAATAATAACTAAATATTGTAAAAATGTTGTGAACGTAACATCTCTCTTTAATTTAAAAATGAGCATTCTTATTATTAAAAAAAAAAAAAAAATAGAAGTTCAAGTGAAACTCACATAACTTGTTACGCATAACGATAAAGTGCAACCAACAAAAGAGAAACTTTGATATTAACGTTCGCACATCTGTTATTGTAAATGAAGTTTATAATTGAGTTTGTACGATCATGTAATAATGGCTTGTGCTCTCCCAAATGCATATATCTCATCACACCGCTAGGTAAGAAAAGTACATAAGATAAGATAGATAAACTAATCATAGCAAATTTTTGTGAATAGACATATTAAACCCAACCTCTTGAATGAATACTGTAAATAATTAAATCTCCGGATAAAAATATTCATATTTTTCTGTTCACTTCAAACATTTCTTAAAAGACATCTGAGAATTAAAGCAACTGAGAAACTTCTTATGCAGCCTATATAAAGTATAAATCCCACGTTAGTTTGATTTTACTTCTCACATCACACTAAATGATCTACTTGGTTTTTTTAAAAGTTTGTGGGCAAAATATAATAGCAAAATTTTGAGTCATTGAATACCGCGTAGTACCCCAAACCAAGTGTCTTCAAGAGTTTTTTTTTTTTTTTTTTTTTTTAGAGTTTCAACGTATGGCGTCCGCTCCTGATAATAGCTCTTTATTATTAGATTAAGACACCAATCAATTTTTGGTGTAAGTGAAAATTGAACTCAATATCTCTTATACAACTATCAAAAACTTTACCAGTAGAACTAACTAAAACCCATAATGTCTTCAAAAGTTCAACTAATTCGAAGCTGATAAAAAATTGTGCCAACAAGGAAAATAAAATACAATTTTCTAAAAACTATTTAAAGAACATTAACCAAAAAAATAAATATAAGTGTGGGACCTACTATTTTTTATGGTTTGAAAAACAAAAAAAAATTATATTTAAATCCTCTTCTCAAATAGGCCCTAAAATTTCCAATGACTGGTATCTGATTTTTATTTTTGAAGTTATGAAATGTTATGATTCTGTGTAGTTCAAGTGTACAACTTCCTCTTTTTCCTTATTTCTCAGTTGAGGCTCTATTGGACTCTCTAAACACCACACAGGCCCAAGGCAGGGAGACGCCCTCTCCCCATTATTTTAATCACACTGAAATATTTTCTCATCTATTTCAAAGAGCAAATCTTAGTGGGCTGATGTCTCTCATAAAGTGTCTGAGTTTGTATAGAATTATGTCATCCAAATCTTCAATCTTCTTCAATAGCAACCTAAGCAACAATCTTCCTCGGGTTTCCAATAAACACTATTGGATTTTTATTTAATAATGTGTAATGGACCAAGAGGTCCAATTATATGATAAGTCCATGTACTCCTTAGTCATAATCCTAGTACATGTAGCCTCCAGATATACCCTATTAGGTTTTATTGTACAATACACATTGATAATATTGCTAACAGTAACAATGTAGTTGTCAAGAACTTTATACAGTAAATGTAGACCGAACCACATAACCTTAGCGTTCGCTCTCATTTTCTTATCCTACTTCTACTCACAACAATTTTCCCAAACTGTTTTCTTTTTCTCTTTAAATTTTGATTTTGAACAGAAATAAAAAGCATCTCGTTGCTAATATTGTTGAGAAAATCAATTCCAAAACGCAAGGATGGAAAACAAAAGTTCTTTCAAATGCTGGCAGGGTTACCTTTGCAAAATCTGTAGTTGTTGCCATTTTTATGTATTCCAGGGTTATCTTATCTTTGCTCTAACATTGATGTTTCTAAAAGAAATTTTATTTGGATCAGATGGGATAGAAAAGAAATGTTGTATGGAATTTTGGGATTCTTTATGCAAATTGAAACGTGTTGGGGGTCATGGTCTCAAGATAGCAGTGGATTTTAATGAAGCTCTCATAGAAAAATTAGCCTAAATGCTTGCAGAAGAAAATAGCAAAGAATGGGTGAGGATGAGGAGATCCAAATACTTAACGAGCCATTCCTTCCTCAAAGCCCCTGAAGCCCAACCCTTGCTTGGCTATCGAAAGGAATTTAAGTTCCAGGAACCTCATGAAGAAATTTGCTTGTTTTTAAATTGGCACTGGGAGCTCAATTAATATATGGAAGGATAAGCTAGCCCTTGACCATGACAAGCTGAAATTTCCTGAAGACAGTCCTTGCTCTTGGCTATGACAAGGTAGTTTTTTGGCACACTTTCAACAAAAAGTTTTCCGCAAATTTAAGCTAAATCAGTTGTTTCCAAACATACACTAAAATCAGGGAGAGAGAAACAGATTGGCCAATCAATGCCACCATAAGAAAATCAAGTATTTTGTTTGTCTGATGCATTGAAGCAAATGAGCTCTAGATCAAATAACACCTCCCCCCATGGTAAGAAAACAACGTACTGTTGTAAGTATCAGGACCACTGAGTAGGACCATAGCTTAAAACAAGAATAAAAGACTGATCTGTTGAACATAAATGACCACTGGAAGAGAGGCTATCCCCATTCAATGATAACTAGATAAAAAACAGCCAAGAATGACACTTCCAAAATGGAATTGCAGGTTTAGCAAATGATGAAAGTTGGTTCTGGTAAGGCCAACTTACATTTGGTAGACATGCATCCTTAGGACAACATTTATATTCAAAGTGAGGGAGGTTTTGACATTGCATCAGAAGGTAGAACTTTAGAACAACCCAGAGAAGAAACATTAATGCCTACAAGTGGATCTTGATCCAAAGCAATTGATTGCGTTACAGCAGAAAGCCAAAGTAATCAACATAACAGACGTGCACACACTCTTTTATATGATGTGGGATGAGAAGGAACTGAGGAGGAAATCTTATTGATAATGAGCATACTAGAAAATCTCCTAAAGAAACTAACAAAGAAATGGAAATTGAGATGAGATTATGAGAAGCATTTACTTAATATAGGTAGATCCTAATCTAAAGAAATCATAAATTTTTGGGTTTTATTTTTTAAGAATGAAATAATAAATTTTTGTTTGTCCTATTCTCTGGTGCAAAAGACAAAAATAACAGTAGCAAAAACAGTAATAAAAGCAACTCAAAAAAATGAAGAAGAAAGTATAAGAATTAGATAGATGGGAAAATTGTCTATTCATGGTTTTTTTTTTGGGCAGTAACATACATGTGACAGGATTTAAATCCCCTGTTACAGATATGAACTAACAGGTTCTCCATAAACTATGTAAGCTTATCAGAATACGAACACATTGACATTAGAAGAACTACAACTTTTAGGGTCTAGAAGCTTCCTAGTCTAAATACAAAAACATTTAAGAATTAAGATACAGGTGTTTAAACAGCCCAAAAACGGGTCCTTACCGCTACTAAATACCCATCTTTTTTTTTTTTTATGAGTTTTGGCCTAGGGGGAGGGGGAGGAGGAAATTCATACCAGTGACTTTCACTTTATGAGGCATTGTCCCTAGCCAATTGTGCTACCGCTTGGGATTGACTACTAAAAACCATCTTTTTACATGAATTCATGAACGAAACATGGATCACAAAGCACTTTTACTTACAAGAATCTAGAAGTTCATTAATAAACAAATGGCTGCAAGTATTTAATAAATACAACCAGTAATAAAAAGCTCCCAAAAAGATTTAACATTGAAATCTTACTTTACCATTTCATCTACACCAAAAAGTGCATCATACTATATATAACCCCTTTAGGGTGCATAGGGTAACCTATACCCTGCATATATACATATATATAGTGCAATAAACATTCGAACCCAGCCCATGGTCAAGACAAATAATGAAGTTGCCGCCAATTACTCCAAAGAGTTATCTGCAAGAGTACAAATATGCGTGCATAATTATAGAAAAATTTGATAGGGAAAATGTATTTCAATTTTTTTTTTTTTTATATTGGTAAGTCAGACATTTATCTTGTGAGTCTTGAACCAATGACCTTACCCTCCATCCTATTATTGAGTAAGGACTAAGTGTCATTTGAATTAGAGCTAATTGGTAGTATTTCAGAACTTACAGTTGTTTCTTCCAAAATATAAGTTTTGAGGTCTCAGTTTTGATAGAAACAAAAATTATTTTACCATTTCAATTGTCATAGTTAGGCCACAGATTGGTTGATCCAGATTCAATAATTCCAGGTATATGTGGTAGCAAAAGCTTATTTATGAAAATTCCATTATCAAAATGCTGGCCTGATTCAAAAACCAGCTATACGTATCTTATGAAGGTCAAACCCAGGGAACTTCTATAAAGCAATCTCACCCAACAACCACAAAATAGTAATGTCACTTTACCACATAAAGAGGTTACATTATAGAGATAAAAAATTTGCAACATACCTTCAAAACTAGTTGCTAAGTACCAGTTAAAGTTACATACCTTTCTCGACTGTAATTGGACATGTTGTTGAGAGCCCTGGGAACATTGATAGGGTATCAAAAACATCTTCCTTCGAAAGTTTAGGGGGAATTTTGATTGTCATTGTGTTCAAGGCTCTTGCCTCCTTTAAAATATACTTTACGAATTTGACTTCATGTTCCAAATTTTCAAATCCATCAAAATTAAAAGTTGTAAGGCGTGATGACAGATAACCAGGAGCATCTGGTAGCTCCATCCAGCATAACCGATTTTCATTATCATAATCCTAATGACAACATACACAGGACAGTAGATCATAAGTGTAAATCTAGGGAACATTAATTAGCAATATCATCTTCTGATTTCCTTAAACTTACCTTGTTAACAACAAGAACTTCCAAATTAGGAGCCACTAGGAGCAAGGCTAGTAACACGTGCCAGTTAGATGGAGTAACTTTAAAGTTCAATCGGACCAAATTTTGGAACATGGCAGGATAAATAGAACCAAAGGCTATGCACTGTGCCACAAGATCAAAAATGAAAAATTTTAAGCTTTAATCCAAAACATGATAAAATATAAAAAGGGGTCTTACCTCTTTGCAACCAGGAAACAATGAAAGGAACTTAGCATTGTTTAGTGCTCTAAGAAGCTTGAATACCCTGTCTCCATAATATATCTCATATACACGAGTCCAATCCTCAAGAGCATAAATATCGACACGTGCTTCAATCAAATGGGCTAGTTTTCCATGGAAAACGATGTTGCGCAAATGGCCTGAAAATCGAAAGTACTCGAGAGCTGGGGTGTGTATCTCGAGATTGTAACCAGGAGGTTCGGGTTTATATGATTTCAATTCAATATGTAAACGTTTCAGGGTATGTACATTTATTTTAAAACTGATCACATTGTCCGTACATTCTCTTACCACTGACAAGTCTTCGAGGACTGGGCAGCCAGATAAAAGGGTCGATATATTGTTCATGGATCCGTATCTAATTTTGGACAGACGCAGAATCTTGAGGCTTGCGAATTGAAAGGATGGAGGAGGATTGAGCACAATTCCGCCGCTTAATTCGAGAACCACAACTGTTTTGCAAGTGAAGAAGCTACTGGGCAACCAGAAAAGTTTCCCCACGTAAACATGACTATCGTCTTGGCGGCCATCAAGGTAAATCTCGAGATGGAGTTGTTGGACATTACGGGCTAGAGCGACGTGGATCCAAGAGTCGAGATGGAAAGAGTTACAAGGAGAATACCATGTGAGGCGAAAACTTCGGAGCGACGGCGCTATGTGTAGAGCCAATACTCTGTACACAGTATATGTAAAGCTTATGCTTATGGGTTTTTTGCAGCAGTTATCTTTGAGGTCGAGTGCTGGGACGAGAATCCAGAGGGGCTTCCACCTGTTCGACAAAATGGCTGTGGCGACGGCTTCTTTGGTTGGAAGGAAAGAAAGGATGTGGTAGAGAAGAGAGTCCGGTAGGTTGCTGATCCTGTCAGTGTCGATCACTGCGTCTCTGTTGAGAGTGAGTTCCGTACATTTTGACATCGATTGAGCAGATGATTCGCCCATCGACACTTCGCAAGAAATTAAAAATGAAAGGGAGAAGAGAAGGGCTGGGCTTAGTGAAGAAGAAAGAAAAAAGAGATTAAAAAAAATGGCTAGAGGAAGAAACAAAAAAAAAAATGTAAAGGAGGAGCTGGGTTTGGTTTCCGTGAAGAAGAAAGAAGCTAGGTGGAGAAGAAATAGAAAAGAGGGAGAGAGAAAATATTATTTTAACGAAAAAGAGAGGGAAACCAATTAAAATATAGTATGCTTTTTATAACTTTGGAGCTAAGAAACTGTCGGACCACTCCCAGTAAAAGTGGTATAAGAGCTAATTCATTCTCTACGTGTTTATAAAAAAAAAAAAAAAAAAAGGTGCTAATTCATTCTATGGGCGTCTATATCTATATATCACTAAAAATTAAAGTGTAGCATTTAATACTATTGTAGTCACATTAAGCCATATTATCATTCATGTTATTATTATTATTATTTTTTTAACATTTTTTTTAATGATTGTACTTTCTCCAACCTTTCTTATACATTTACCTTTTCATCTCTCTACTACCCTCAACCTTAGGGTCCATTTGGATAGAACTTATTGCTGAAAACTGAAAATACTGTAGCAAAATAATTTTTAAATGTGTGAATAGTACTGCGAGACCTATTTTTAATAAAAAATTGTTAAAAACGTACGTGAACAATGCACGCACAGTACGCGCACAGTGCGCGCCTGCCACTTTGTCCCCCAATAGAACCGAAAAAAAAAAAAAAAAAAAAGCAAAACGTGAACGTAGGTTGAATAAGCTGGATCCAAACCGCACCTTAATATCACTTTTCATTTTTTTTTCTTGTCTCTTCATTTTTCCCCTCCTTTGCCTTTTCATCGCCCCACTACCCTCAACCTTAATGTTACTATTCATCTTTCTATTTATTTTTCATTATTTTGTCTTTTCATATTCACACCATCTTCTATAAATTTGTTATTCTCTCTTTCATTCTTTCCATAGTTTTCCATCACAGAAAGCATAGAAAGGTTGTTTCTCCCTCCCTCTCTCTCTCTTTCTCTCACACACACAAAATAATTTTTGGAGTTTTTTTTTCCCTACATCTCTGCTTAAGTTGATAAATTTTCGTGTTTATTATAACTTTACGTTGGGTTGATATAATTTAGTTTTAAGTTTTAAGTTTTATTTGTTCTCTTTGATTGTTAAATATTATACTATTACGTTATAAAAAAAATTAAAAAAGACAATATATAAGAATATAATATATATTATTCTATTACATAACATGATTTGGGTAATTTGGTGTTTATTGTTATATATATATTGTAAGGTCCAAGTTTTCCTTATGGTCCTAAGTCCAAATCACCAATGGCATAGGCCCATTATGAATCTTGGCCCAAAACAATGAATTGTTATAGAGATGGGAACAAACAACAGAGAAACATACTGGCCCCGAGGATTCCTATCTCTCCTTATAATTCCTTTCTCCACGCTTTTTCCCCTTCTGATGTTCCGCCCCCCTCCTTTTTCCTTTTTTCCTCCTATTTATATCCTTTGTTCCTCTCATCTCCACCCTCCATCTCGTTCCTCCTCTCTCCCCTGTGGCGCCACCTGTTCCCTTATTTGTAGAAGATAATGATAGTAAAAATATCTAGAGATCCTTCCCACTGTTCAGGTCACTTCCTCATTAATACTGAGAGTCAGGCCGTCGCGTCCTTATTTATTGCGGTCAGGAGATATTATCTTCAGCATTCAATGCTTACTGCTATCCGCGGGTGACTATGATGACTGTTCACAGCTCCTCGGTCCTCGGCCCCCTACCTAAGCAGGATTTTACTTCTATTGTTTAATGTTCCTCGGTCCTCGGGTTCCCACAATAGCCCCTTAAAACTTGTACCATTGATTCCAGATCAAAGGATAAGTTTTAATTCATTTAAGTCGACTGTGTCGTGCCCGTCAGCTTCCCATGTGGGGGTGTCTTTTCGAATACTAAAGCACGTTCCTGACGCTTCGGTATCCGTAATTTGCCATTTATGGTGTCAGGCGGCTTCATGTCTACCCACGTTTAACGGTGTGATGGAAAATTTACGGTGCTGATTTATTTTTACTGGGCGGGAAAGTTCGCGCGCACCCCCCTTTTTTTACCACTATATACACATGACCTTGGGCTAACGGAGGCTCATTTTTGCATTCTGAAGAAAAGACCTCCCGAGGAGCGAATTGAGAGTTTTCAAGAGGTGTGTTAGTTTTTTTCACTAGCTTGCCCTTGTCGCTCATTTTATTGCTATTAACTTTTATTTCTCATACGATTCGATGGGTAGATATGCTAAGCTAGTCGATACCGACGAGGCCAAGGCCAAATTTAAAGCCCAATATAGGATCCCCGATGATGTTGACATCAAACATTGTGAGGAGGGAGAGTGGTTAATATCATCCCGACCCCCCGGGTCAGTAATAATCCCGATGATCGCTTTCATCGAGGGTGGGATGGAAATTCCTATGGGTAGAGTAACCCGAGATTTCTTACTAAACTTTAGATTGACCCCCTATCAATGCTCTAGCAACGTCCTTAGGATTTTAGGATGTGTAGATGCTTTAAACCGAAAAATGGGAACCAATTTGACATGGCACGACGTCAATTGGATATATAGATGCCAAAAGGGGGAAAAAACCAAATTCTACATGAAATGTAGGGTCCCTTCAGTTAGGTTAATTTCCTGTTTACCCGATTCAAGCAAGGGCATGGATGAAGACTTTCTCATCGTGTCCGGGAATTGGCACGACGGGTTGCACTGCCCTACTAGAGAGGGAGAACCAGGTAGTACTCCCGACAGTGCAGAAGTTAACTCGTTAGGCTTTTTCTTTCTTCTTCTTTTTTTTTTTTTTTTTTACATTCACATTGGCTTTCTCACTGACCAAGTTTACTCTTCATGACAG
Organism: Castanopsis chinensis; assembly: GCA_032878915.1. Taxonomy (NCBI): domain Eukaryota; kingdom Viridiplantae; phylum Streptophyta; class Magnoliopsida; order Fagales; family Fagaceae; genus Castanopsis; species Castanopsis chinensis. Next base: position 2,170,677 of record JAVQMG010000089.1, read on the forward strand.
ACGAACATCACATCGCACCCGCCAAACACCTAGTGAACTTTGAGGACTTGAACCGCATTCTCCGGTCAGAAATTTTTCTTCACACGGACGGACAGTTGAGGGCCGCTCACGTGATCCTCGGCTACAAGCCATCCAAAAAGTGCTTCCAAAGTCCGAAGAACGTAATTAGGGCTAGAGATCTTCGTCTGGCAAAAATAGACGTTGCCGTACCAGGATTTTTGCTAGACGCTCCTCCCCCATCTGGTGTACAAGTCGCCCAGCTCTCGGCATCCCAAACAGCTCAACTCGTCCATCCTAGGGCGTCTACTGCTGCTACCGAGGAGATAGTTAGGGAGGACTCACCTTCACCTCGGCAGGTTACGGTACACGACAAGGATTTCGAGGTTTTCTACCGACCCGACGCACCTAGTACCTCTGCGCCGTCATCTTCAGGCACAATGGGTTATCAGGAAAAAGAACCAGACTTGCTCGCCCTTCTACAATCCCATGCCGGGGGTTCAACCCAAGCGGTCACTGTTCCTCCTCGGCCCATCACACCCGCAATCTCTCAATCAGTACATACTGATGGTGCCGAGAAGAAGAGAAAAAAGGGGCAAGGCAGCAAACACACCACCGAGCCCGAGGAAGGGGAAGTGACCGAACCTCCCGCCAAGGAGGCCCGATCGAGCAAGGGCCATTCCAAAAAATCAACCCATGCGGGGACGTCCAAGGACATAGGTGCCGATCAATCAAAAAGACCTTCTGTCTGGCGTCCCACTTTCGCCTTGAGTTCGGGTAGCCCAGTCCTCGACGACGCCAACCTCAGAGACCCGCAGAAAGGGAGCTCAAGGCTGGTTGCCGAATGTTTGGAGAAGGCTTTATGCCTTCCCGAGGATATGGCGGAGTTGCGATCTCTTCAGAAGAGGGAGGTTTTTTTATCGTTGAAGCAAGACTTGGCAAAGGTATCACACCCTTCCTTCCTTAAACGTTTCCTTGTTATACAATTGCCATTTGCTTATTCATTTCTAACTCGTGCTCATTACAGGCCGTCCAAGCGTCCTTCATGGCTGAAGAGTGGGTCGATCATTACCTGGATTTGACCCGAAAAGCCGAACATAACACCGAGGTCGCTGTCAAGGCTCAATCCGAGGCCGAGCAGAAGCTGAAGGACGTCATGGGTAAGCTAACCGAGGCAAAGAAAGCACATAAAAATGCTGAATCTGCCCTCGAAGGCTTTGAAAAACAAGCCTCTGTGGCTCTAGAAGCGCAGAAGAACGCTCAAAACCGTCTCGCGTTAACGGTTGTTGAGCTCAAGCAAGTGCAAACAAAGTTGGAGACTATGGAGCAAGAGAAGGCCGAGGCAGAACAAGCTGCTTATGACGCTGGAATGAACAAAGCCGCAGAGAGCCTTACAGCCCAACTTCGGGGCGTTGCCCGAACTTTTTGTTCGGAGGTTTGGGGGTATGCCTTAGACGCAGCGGGAGTTCCTGCTGATTCGGGGCTTCGTGACCCGAACAGCGTGCTCTATCCCCCTGCATTGCAACTGAAGCCTCCTCCCCCCATGCCTCCGATGGACCCTAGCCCCATTCATTCTCCTCCATCGTTGTCTTCAGAACAAAACCTTCAGCCTGCCTCTCCAACAGACAAAAATAAAGATCAAGCCCCTCCGCCCCAGTCCATCGTGATTGCCGTGGAGGACGAGGAAGAGGAGGCCGAGGTCGCCCTGACGAAGAGGAAGAAAAAAGATAAGCTGAAAGAGAAGGAAACAAGGGAAAACAGCGGCCAATAGTTCACCGTTTGAAGGGCTCGTCCCAAGCATTTTTAGAATTCTGTACTAGGGCAGGCGTTTTGTTTTGTTTTTTTTTTTTTTTTTTTTGAAGGAGAAGCCACAGATCGGCACTGGTTGTACTACATGAACTTAAAAACTTAATTTTAACAATATTTCCGTTTACACATAGTTGTTATTCGTTTTATACTCTTAACTATCCTTGAATATCACTATCTTCTCTTTTGTTACAGCCCCTATCCAGTTTGCGTATATTTCTTTCTGAGTTTATGTTATTGCTTAAATAACATGCAATGTTGATGCTCATAATGTTGATGACTCATATCATCTTTCAAAATCTGATTTCACCATTACTTTTGAACTTAAAATTGTGTTTGCTCCAATTTTAACATATTACTTAGACCATTCCGCGGTCGCTTTAATTTCCTTTAGACTTGAAGCCTGAAAAGTCAAGTAGGTTTTTGGTTGGGCTTCAAGACCTGCCATTCCCCGTTGGGTTGTTAACTTCGCCCTAGGCTTGTGATCCGATGAGCCAAGCAAGTCTTAGGCTTAGCTTAACACTCAAATAAATTCGCCACGATGTCAATTTTCCCTAGGCTTGTGGCCCGAGGAGCCAGGCAAGACCTAGGTTCAGTTTAACGTTCAAATAAATCTGCCACGATGTTAATTTTCCCTAGGCTTGTGACCCGAGGAGCCCGGCAAGACCTAGGTTCAGTTTAACACTCAAGTAAATTTGCCACGATGTTAATTTTCCCTAGGCTTGTGACCCGAGGAGCCAGGCAAGACCTAGGTTCAGTTTAACACTCAAGTAAATTTGTCACGATGTTAATTTTCCCTAGGCTTGTAACCCGAGGAGCCAGGCAAGACCTAGGTTCAGTTTAACACTCAAATAAATTTGCCACGATGTTAATTTTCCCTAGGCTTGTGACCCGAGGAGCCAGGCAAGACCTAGGTTCAGTTTAACACTCAAGTAAATTTGCCACGATGTTAATTTTCCCTAGGCTTGTGACCCGAGGAGCCAGGCAAGACCTAGGTTCAGTTTAACACTCAAATAATTTTGCCACGATGTTAATTTTCCCTAGGCTCGTGACCCGAGGAGCCAGGCAAGACCTAGGTTCAGCTTAACACTCAAATAAATTTGCTACCCATTGTACAAACACGAACAAAAAGTAAACCATATGCATCCTTTTGACAAAAACAGTCCATTTCTTATTACTAGTAGTAATAACGCCGTAAGTTATTTACATTCCATGGACGAGGTACTACTTTCTCATCTAGATCTTCTAGGCGGTAAGCTCCGATGCCGGCGACTGACGTAATCCTGTATGGCCCTTCCCAATTCGGCCCGAGCTTTCCCCATGCTGGGTTTTTTGCTGTCCCAACAACCTTTTTTAATACCAGGTCCCCGGGCACAAATGGTCTAGGCTTCACCCCCTTATCATATGTTTGTTTAAGCTTCTGCTGATACTTAGCCAGCCTTACACTGGCTATTTCTCTCCTTTCTTGGATGGTGTCCAGACTGTCCCGCAATAAAACGTTATTCGGTTCCTCGCCGTAACGTTCTGACCTTAACGTTGGCAGGACGGACTCCAGGGGGATGACTGCCTCCATTCCATAAGTCATCGAAAAAGGGGTCTCCCCCATTGATCTCCGAGGTGTAGTGCGATAAGTCCACAACACATGATGCAACTCTTCCACCCATCTGCCTTTGGCATCGTCCAGTCTTTTCTTTATTCCTGGCAGGATGACCTTGTTAGTAGCCTCTGCTTGGCCGTTCCCCTGCGGGTACGCTGGCGTCGAATACCCGTTCCTGATACCCATTGTCCCACAATATCTTCGGAAGGCTTTGCTGTCAAATTGAAGTCTGTTATCCGAGATCAACGTGTGTGGGATACCAAACCTAGTCACTATGTTCTTCCACACAAACTTTTTTGCGTCCACGTCTCTAATATTAGCCAGTGGCTCTGCCTCCACCCACTTGGTAAAATAATCCGTCCCGACGAGTAGCCATCTTCGGTTCCCAGTCGCCCGAGGAAAAGGCCCCACGATATCCAAGCCCCATTGTGCAAAAGGCCATGGGCTGGAAAGGGGGTTCAAAACCCCACCTGGTTGATGCATGTTCGGGGCATATCGCTGGCATTGGTCACATTTTTTCGCGTAGTCCTGGGAGGTTTTCTGCATATTCGGCCACCAGTATCCCTGGGTCAATGCCCGATGAGCTAAGGACCTTCCCCCCGTATGGCTTCCACACATGCCCTCATGTAATTCTTCTAAAATTGACTCAACGGCCTCCGGATGCACACACAGAAGGTATGGTCCCGAGTACGAGCGTTTATACAGCTTCTGTTCCTCGGACAGCCAGTACCGAGGGGTAGCCCGTCGTACCTTTTCTGCCTCTCCTTTATCTTCGGGCAGCGTCCCTTGCTTTATGTAAGTCACAATGGGATCCATCCAACTTGGTCCTATGTGAATATGTTGAACTCCCACAGCCGGAGTGGCAGCTAGGCTGGAGGTCATCATATCTTCCACCAAAACTACCTGAGGAAGCTTGGACCCCGAAGAGGTGGCCAACATGGCCAGGGAATCGGCGTGGGAATTCTGCCCTCGAGGGATTTGCTTGACCGAAACAGTTTCAAACAAGCACAACGCAGCCTTCACCTTCTCAAGATATTTCTGCATTCTTTCATCCCGTGCTTCAAAATCCCCATTGATGTGCCCGACGATCAACCGAGAGTCACAAAAGAACCTGACCACCTCGGCTCCCAAGTGTTTGGCTAGTTGGGCGCCGGCTAAGATGGCCTCGTACTCGGCCTCATTATTAGTTGCTACAAACCCTATCCTCAATGACCTTTCCATGAGTAATTTCTCAGGGGTAATAATCACAATACCTACGCCGGCACCCTTCCGATTGGATGCTCCATCGGTATAGACTTCCCATGGGGGAATTGGTTTGGATTCTGCCGCCGCAACTGTTAAGACCGCCCTCCCCGGCAGTAGGCCCGTATCCGTAAATTCGGCCACGAAGTCGACAAGGACTTGGCCCTTGATAGCGGTGTGAGGCATATATTTAACATCATACGCCCCTAATCTCGTTCCCCATTTGGCTACTCGACCCGTGTAGTCCGACTTTCTCATAAGAGCTTGCAGCGGAAGCTGAGTGAGGACAATCACGGTATGAGCTTGAAAATAATGGGGAAGTTTTCTTGTAGCGTGTACAACTGCTAAAATTGCTTTCTCCAAAGGCAAGTAGTGCAACTCTGCTGGCTGCAAGGATTTACTAATATAATACACTGGTTTTTGAGTTCCATCCGCGTTGCGCACCAAGACTAAGCTGACGGCGTACTCCGTGACCGCCAAGTAGGCATACAACACTTCCCCCTTCTCGGGTCGCGACAATATTGGTGGGCTAGCAAGGTAATGCTTCAAATCGGCGAAGGGACGAACACAGTCATCCGTCCATTTAAAGTCTTTCCACTTGTGCAAGAGTTGATAAAATGGCCTACATCTATCCGCGGATCTAGAGATGAACCTATTTAGTGCCGCCGCCATCCCGGTCAATTTCTGGACCTCCTTGGGATTCCGGGGTGGGTGCAAGCTCATAATAGCCTTAATCTGGTCGAGGTTAACTTCAATCCCCCTATGCGTAATCATATACCCGAGGAACTTTCCGGAGCTGACGCCGAAAGAACATTTAGAGGCATTCAGGCGTAGCTGATGCTTTCTCAACGCCGCGAAAGTTTCCCTCAAATCGTCCAAGTGGTCCTCTATCCTTTTGCTCTTTATAACCATGTCGTCGATATAGGCTTCCATATTTCGTCCCATCTGCCCTTCAAACATTCGAGTCACCATCCTCTGGTAAGTAGATCCTGCATTTTTAAGACCGAAAGGCATTACCCGATAGTGATAGTTACCGCCGGGAGTCCGGAAGGCTGTCTTTTCTTGGTCGGCCACTGACATAGGAATTTGGTGATATCCCTGGAACGCATCCAAGAAACTCATTCGCGGGTGCCCCACGGTTGCATCGACTAGCTGATCAATCCTAGGAATGGGGAAAGGGTCCTTTGGGCATACCTTGTTCAAATCAGTAAAATCCACGCATACTCGCCACTTGCCGTTTTTCTTTTTCACCACCACCGTATTAACGAGCCACTCTAGATAGAAAATTTCTTGAATGGCACCTGCCGATTTTAATTGGTTTACCTCTTCCTTCACCGCCTCGGCATGCTCACAAGACATCCGCCGAGGGGGTTGTTTTCGGGGGATGGCTCTGGGATCCACATTTAGACGATGGCAAATGAAGTCTGGATCAATTCCTGGAACCTCGTAGGTTGTCCAAGCGAAGACGTCTATATTGGTTTTTAAGAACTCCATTAGCTCGGATTTCTCAGCATCGGGTAACCGGGATCCCACGCGGAAATATTTTCCTTCCTCTCCTATCATGATCTCTTGAAGGTCCTCGGTAGAATCCTTATCTCCGGAGGGATTTTCTAGCCCGCCGATATTCTTTGATTGCTACAAGGCCTGCCGAGCCATCTCTTCCTCGGCACTTCCTGATGTCCTCGTAATTGCTGCCATGAGGCATTGCCTTGCTACTAACTGATTACCTAGCAATACTCCTACCCGTCCACCCGTGGGATACTTGATCCTTACGTGCAAGGTAGATGATACCGCACCCATAGCGTGAAGCCAAGGTCTAGCCAGTATTGCGGTGTAGGGCGAATAGGTCCTGACCACTATAAAATTAACCTGTACCTCCTTGTTTCCTACACGAACAGGTAGGCTGATCGTTCCTTGCAGGATTACAGTTTTGCCATCGAAGCCAACTAGCGGAGAGTCGTATGTCTTGAGATCCTCGGCTTTCAATCCCAGGCCCTTGAACAAGTCGGGGTACATAATCTCAGCCCCACTCCCCTCATCCACAAAGACTCGCTTGACGTCAAATCCCCCAATTCTGACAATAACTACCAAGGCGTCTTCATGTGGCTGAATAGTTCCCTCTTTATCTTCCTCGGAGAATCCCAATGTGGGAATGGGGGTCAATTTCATCTTTTTAATGACGTGGTTATCCAAGTACTCGGCGCCGCCATCCACACTACTCTGCACGGACATGACTCGGGAAGGGGGTGCGCATTCTCCCATTGGCTTAGACAAGATCACATTAATCGTTCCCAAAGCTGGCTGAGCAATGTTATCTGTTCGGACCCCACCATTGCGCTGTGCCTGTCTTCCTGGTTGTACTAAGAAATGATTGATCTTTCCCGATCTAGCCAACTGATTCAAATGATCACGTAATGTCCTGCATTGTTCCGTGGTATGCCCTTTATCCTGGTGGTAATGACAGTGAAGGTTTTGATTTCTCTGGGACGAGTCTCCATTCATCCTATTAGGCCAACGGAAGTAAGGTTCATTCTGTATCTTCTCCAATATTTGATGTATCGGTTCTTTGAACAAGGCATTAACCATTGGCGTCCTAGGTACATATGGATGATCCCCGAAGTCTTTCCTGGTTTGGTTACCCTGGACGCCACCCCCCCTTGAATCCCTCTTCTCGGGCAACGCTTTCGCCTTTCCCTTACTTTGCATCTGATCCTCCTCTACCCGTTTATACTTATCAATACGATCCATGAGTTGTCGCATATTCCCCGCCGTTTTCATTACCAGGGACGTTCTCAAGCCATGTTCAGTCGGGAGTCCTACCTTGAATGTCCTCACTGCGACCTCTTCCACGTCGCCATCGATCTCATTATATGTTTCCCAGTACCTATCTGAATATGTCCTAAGGGTCTCGCCTTCTCTCATGGTCATTGACAGCAGAGCATCTAAAGGCTTTGGGACTCTGCTACACGTCATAAACCGTACGCCAAATGCCTTTGTTAATTCCTCAAAAGACCCTAATGACCCCTTTTTTAATGCGTCAAACCACCTCATGGCCACCGGTCCCAAACTAGACGGAAAGACTTTGCACATCAGCGCCTCATTGCACGAATGAACCGCCATCTTTTGGTTAAAGTGGCTTACGTGTTCCACGGGGTCTGTCCTTCCATTATAGATGGCGAACGTGGGCTGTGAAAACCTGCGGGGCAACTTTGCCCTGTTTATCCACTTTGCGAATGGAGATTTGGAGATCTGCCTCAAGGCTTTACTCATAGCATCATTCCCCGTACCTTGAAATGACCATCTCCCGGGACGCTTACTCCCCTTACCCTTAACCCGGCCAGATGCGCTGGTGTTAGGGGACGACCTGTATGTGGAGGATTCAGACCCTCGGCCATCACTTTCCTCCTCGTCAGCCTCAGAACTATCAATGGATAGTGAGGGGGAGCTTGGCCTGGTCTTACGCTTCCGTTTCAACTTTCTCCGTAAACGTTCTATCTCTGACTGCATTCTTTGCATTTCATCATCACGAGAGGCTTGGTCCCCGGTGGATGACAGGCTCTTACGTGCTTGTTTTCCAGGGTGTGATTCCACTACCACACTTGGCGTACCATTCCTCTGGTGATTTTCATTCTGCGAGCCTAATGACTCCTCCCTATCTTGATTTGCACTCACCATTTGTCCTCCAGACAGCACGCTCTACTTTGTTATTCCCACAGACGGCGCCAATTGTAAGGTCCAAGTTTTCCTTATGGTCCTAAGTCCAAATCACCAATGGCATAAGCCTATTATGAATCTTGGCCCAAAACAATGAATTGTTATAGAGATGGGAACAAACAACAGAGAAACATACTGGCCCCGAGGATTCCTATCTCTCCTTATAATTCCTTTCTCCACGCTTTTTCCCCTTCTGATGTTCCGCCCCCCTCTTTTTTCCTTTTTTCCCCCTATTTATATCCTTTGTTCCTCTCATCTCCACCCTCCATCTCGTTCCTCCTCTCTCCCCTGTGGCGCCACCTGTTCCCTTATTTGTAGAAGATAATGATAGTAAAAATATCTAGAGATCCTTCCCACTGTTCAGGTCACTTCCTCATTAATACTGAGAGTCAGGCTGTCGCGTCCTTATTTATTGCGGTCAGGAGATATTATCTTCAGCATTCAATGCTTACTGCTATCCGCGGGTGACTATGATGACTGTTCACAGCTCCTCGGTCCTCGGCCCCCTACCTAAGCAGGATTTTACTTCTATTGTTTAATGTTCCTCGGTCCTCGGGTTCCCACATATATATATATATATATATATATATATTTACTTTTTTAATCTTTTCATCTTATTTTTTGAAATATTTAAACTCAGTCACATCCTCCATATAATTAAATTGTTTATATTTTCTTTTTTTTAAGTAAACATATAATATTTTATTTAAATTTAAATAAATTAAATTGTACTCACTTTTTTTAACATTTATACTTTCTCCAACTTTAAACGTAGCATTTAATGTTACTGTACTCACGTTAAGCCACATCAGCATCCACATTATTATCTTTTTTTTTTCCCAATTTTCCTATAATTGTTTTTTAACATTTACTTTTTTTTTAAAATAATTTCACTTTCTCCAACTTTTCTCATGCCTTACCTTTTCATGTCCCCACTAACTTTAGCCTTAATATTGCTTTTCATCTTTCTTTATTTTGTTTCTTCATCTTTTCATCCCTTACCTTTTTTATCTTCCCGCTACCCTCAACCTTAATGTTACTATTCATCTTTCCATTCATTTTCTTTTGTTTTGTCTCTTCATTTTCAAGCCATCTTCTATAAATTTTTTATTCTTTCTTTCATTTTTTTGCATAGTTTTCCATCACAGAAATGTTGTTTCTCCCTCCCTCTCTCTCTCTCTCTCTCTCTCTCACACACACACACACGCAATAATTTTTGGAGTATTTTTTTTTCCTGCATCTCTACTTAAGTTGTTAAATTTTTGTGTTTGTTATAACTTTACGTTGGGTTGGTACGATTTAGTTTTATGTTTTAAGTTTTTCTTTTTTTTTTTTTTTTTTTTTTTTGTTCTCTTTGATTGTTAAATATTATACTATTACATTATAAAAAAATTAAAAAAAGATAATATATAAGAATATAATATATATTATTCTATTACATAACATGATTTGGGTAATTTGGTGTTTATTTTTTAGAAGTCAAAACATTAACTTGAAAGAAAATGAAAAACCAACTATTAACCAATAATAACTAAAATAATAATATTATCATGGGCAGCGCGTGGGTCTACGACTAGTTTATTTAAATAAAATATTCATTCACACCACCATTGACTCACCCAATCGCCATCATCAACCCACAAATCTTCAGCTAATTCATTCTTATCAAACACAAACAGTCAACAAAATTAAAAGATGTCGTAGCAAAAGATCCCTTGGACTCATCTTCTCCCCCAGCGTTTGCTCCCTCTTCAAGCTCATCATCTTCTTCTTCCTCAACAACTCTCATGTTTGGGTTTGGAGCAGCGTTGGCATTGCTCTATTCCTCCAAGGTTCTAGGCTTCATTGTTTTTTCTTTTCTTTTTTTTTTTTTTTTTTTCCTTTCTGCTACTGCTATAGCCGCTGCTTCTTCTTCTACGTCTTGACCGCTTCTTCTTCTTCTTCTTTGATGATTCACATAGATTTGTATATGGGTTTGATGATATGGTTTTGCAAACGGGTTTAAGGAGTTTGAGATTTAGATTTAAGAAAATTATATGGGTTTGATGAGATAAGATCTAGATCTAGGATTTGTTTGATGATTTTGATGATTTGTTTGGATTTGATGATTTGTATGGAAGAGATAAAGATGGAAGAGAGTCCGATGGAGAAGAGAGGGAAGTGATGGAGAAGAGAGAGAATGTAACTTGAGAAGTGAGAGAAGAAAGTATTAAAAAAATAAAATACACAGCTACAGTGACTATGCATATATGCGCGGTTACTGTAATAATTGTGCATAAATATACAATTTTACACCCATTGATGTGGGTGTTTTTTTTGGGTCAAAATGTGTGAATGGGTTTTATTTTTTTTATTTTTTTTTTCTATTTTAGAAGACTTTACACATGCTGATGTGGTTACTCTAATGGCTATTATTTTAGCAACTAAAACATCAAAATGCAAGCTACATTAAAGTTGTTATAAGTTGTTATATCTTTAAAAAAAAATACCAACAGAGTTACAGTGGGCTATCAAAGATAAGAGTATCTATATTGGTGGAGCCAAAATTTTAGCTATTAGGCTCCACCAAAAACTACTTTATCTATTTTAACTTCTCATTTTACAAATCACCCAATATCAATGATTTTATTTTAGCTTTCAACATAATAAAATAAATATAAAAAACACAATAATATAATTTATCCATTATAATAAACACCAACTACTACAATAAATGATATGAGCACCTAACAATAAACAACCACCCATAACCACCCAACAGGCAACAACAACTAGCAAGCCAAGAACAACCACCCACAACCACTGCCAAAAACCCAAATTAGCCAAAAACACCACACAAATCACCACCAACACAACCATACCACCACTGACCCACAAAACCCAGCCACCATGAAACCCAGCCAAACCATCACCACTAAACCCAAATAATAAAATATACTATTTGATTTAGCTTTTAAGCTACAATTCATAGCTAGTAGGTAAAGTTTTTAACTATACCTCCACCAATATATCACACTTTTTGTATATGGTGGTGCTAAAAATAGTAATTTAGCTTTTTAGCACCACCAATACGGATGCTCCAACAGCCCACTGTAACTTAAAACTTAAAAAAAAAAAAAAAAAATCTTTATTTTATATCTTTCTCTCCCTTCTCCTCTTTAAAATTTTTTTTCCTCTCTTTTTTTCTCTTCTCTCTTTCTTCTCTGACCAACCCATTTCTCTCTCTCTTTTCTCGTTTTCCTCTCCAAGCTTCTCATTTCTTCTTCTCTGTATCTCTACCAACCTCCTCTTCATTTTTTGTTTTTTTTTTTTTTTATTTCTTAAGCTATGGCCGAAAATATGTCTCTCTCTTTCTTTCAATTTTTGTTTTCTCTTTTGTGGTGGTGATGGGTTTGTGCCGGTTGTGAGTGTGGTTGTGGTGGTTTTTTTTTTTTTTTTTTTTTTTTTTTTTTTTTTTTTTTTTTTTCAGTGGTGGTGATGGTGGTGGCTAGCAGTGGGTTGCAGGTTGTGGTGGTGGTTTTTTTTTCTCTCTCTTTTTTGTGGTGGTAATGAGTTTTTGTGGCCGGTTGTGGGTGTTGTTGTGATGGTTTATTTATTTATTTATTTTTTCTTGTGGTGACGGTGATGGCTGACAGTGGGTTGCAGGTTTATGGTTTGGCTAGTGGGGCGACAATGGAGGTTGTGGAAGTGGCTGTTGCTATTGGTTTGGATTTTTTAGTGGTTGTATATCATTATTTTAATGAGTTTTATACTATTTTAAATGAGTTGCTAAAAATATAGATGTTTTGATGTTGGGTGTTTTGCAAAGTGAGTTGTTAAAATGAATAAAGTTGCTATTTAAGTTGCTAAAAGTTATAATTTTTAGCTCTGTTGCTGTGAATGCTTATTGACACCAATTTATCGTAGCTCCATTGCTAAACAATTTAGCAATAGCACCAACATTGTAGCTCTATTTTTGGTGTGAGAGCTGTTAAAATTAGGAATATGGTTTTTTAGTACCACCAATACTAATGATCTAAGAATGAGAAAGTTACAAAAAGAATTTAAAAAAAAGGAGTGAATGGAAAAATAGACCTAGCAAATGGGTTAAGTTTGAGTTAAAAAATATTCAGTCTGTTGGCGTAAGTTATTGATATGGGACTTAACATATGTCCACACAATCCATACTATTTGTAACTGTATATACACTAATATTCTATAAGTACTAATCAAGTTGCAATTGGGACTTCTCATAATCATTTATGAATTGAAGATCTACTTAGGGATTGTTTGGGATCCGCTTATTTTGTTGAAATTAAAAACTTTTTGCTGAATGGAAAAATAGGAGTGAATGGAAAAATAGACCAAGCGAATGGGTTAAGTTGAGTTAAAAAATATTCAGTCCATTCGCGTAAGTTATTGATATGGGACTTAACATATGTCCACACAATCCTGAGCCTTGAACCAATGAACTTTAACTCCACCCTGTTATTGAGGGAGGAGTAAATGCCATTTGAGCTAGAGCTAATTGGTAGTACTTCAGAACTTACATGTGCTTCTTTTGAAAAAAAAATTTTGAGGTCACACTTTTGATTGAAACAATCAATTATTTTACTATTTCAATTGTCATTGTTAGGCAACAAATTGAGTGAGCTAGAATCTTAAATTTCAGCACAAATCAAGAGGTGGCAAAACCTTATTTATGAACATTCCATTATCAAAATTTTAGCTTGATTCAAAACCAACTATGCTTATTGTACGAAGGTCAATGAACTGTCTGCATATTAGTTGTCACAAACCCAGGGAACAAATTCTATCAAACAATCTCACACCCGAATAACAACCAGAAAATAGTAATGTCATTTCACCATGTGGAGAGCCTCTATTATAAAGATAAAATATTTGTAACATACCTTTCAATGTAGTTGCTAAGTACCAGTTAAAGTAATATACCTATTTCAACTGTAAGAGCATCCACATCAGTGGATGCATAAATGTGTATGAATGTGCAAAATGAAAAAAATCACTAATTTTACACATTTTGAGCAAAAAAGTACCTACATTAGTGGGTGTAAACTCATCTAAACTCATCTATAAATTACACGTTGCTACAGTACCCGTGTAAATTTACACGGGCACTGTAGCGTGTGTATCCAATATCTTAATATATTTTCTCTCTCCTCTCTACTGACTCTCACCTCCCTCTCTCTCAGACAAACAGCACACCTCTCTCTTTCTCTCATCTCATCATTTGTTCTTCATCTAGCTTCCGCCGATCGCCATCGCCGCTGATGAGAATAAGGTCGAGCAAGCCGAGTCGCCGGACGAGTCCGTCGCCTACAACACAAACGGAGTTCTCCGACGGGTCTGTCGCCTAGAATCTCGTGGGTTTTGATCCACTTTTGGTTGAGCTTGAGGCTGGCGGCCATCGCGAGGAGGTGGCAGTGCTGCGAGACGTCGATCTTGCTCAAGCCGGAGGCCTCGATCTCGCTCCGATTCGTTGGTTTAGAGGAATCGTCTTGATCACCGATTCATCGAGTCCGTACAGCAAGTGCACATGGAATCCATCGGACGGCTCGAAAAACGACGAGTCGAAAGGAAGAGAATCCAAGTCTCCAGAAGACAACGGCAGGTAAGACCGAGCTCCACGTCGGCGACGGCGCCACCGCCACCGCTTGTACCAGCGGAGGACATGAAGGATCGGAGGAATGACGTGGTGGGAGATTGTTGATTGTGACGGACTGTGCGTTTGTGAGAGAGAGAGGCGGTGAGGGGAGATAATAAAAAATTGTAAAATAATGAATATTTTATTGAATAAATGTGTAGAATAGATAAACTGATGTGGATATTGTGTAAAAGTGAGTGTGTAAAATAGAAAAAAGAGGTTTTTCGTGTCAAATAGACGAGAATTTTGCATCCACTGATGCGGATGCTCTAAGTAGACATGTTGTTGAGTGCCTCGGGAACATTGATAATTTCTTGAGAACACTTTCCTTCGAATGTAGAGCAGAAACTTTAATTGTGATTGTGTTCAAGGCTATTGCCTCCTCTAGAATATATTTTATGAATTCAATTTCATGTCCCAATTCTTTATATCCATTAAAATTGAAAGTTGTCAGGCGCAATGACAAACAACGGGAACCATCCGGTGGCTCCATCCAGCATAACTGATTTTTACGATAATAATGCTGGTGACAACATTCACAGTACGGTAGTAGATCATTAGTGTATGTTTAGGGTACATAAATTAACCACATAGTTGGAGTTCTGACTAACTTAACTAGTTAACTAACCTTATCAAGAACAAGAACTTCAAAATTAGGAGCCACTACAAGCAAGGATTGTAGCACGTGCCAATTAGATTGAGTAACTTTAAAGTTCAACAGGACCAAATTTTGGAACATGGAAGGATATATATAACCAAAGCCGATGCACTGTACGCAACATTATAAACACAATAAGCTTAGTCCTAACAATATTCATCAACAAAAAACATGAAAACCATAACAAAAGATAAAAAGGGGTCTGAATAACACATCTCAAATACATGGCCTAGTCCACAAACAACGAAGTGTGCTTCAATTAAGTGGGCTAGGTTTTCAAGGAAAACAACGTTTGACAAATAACCAAAAAAGCGAAAACGCTCGAGAATTGGGGTGTATATTTCAAGCTTGTAATCAGGAGGTTCGGTTTCAAATGATATGAAGTCGATACGTAAACTTTTCAGAAAGGGTAAGCTTATTTTAAAACTCACAATATTGTCATTACCGACTATAAACTCGTATATCACCTTCAAATCTTCGAGGTTTGGGCAGGCGCAACAGAGGCTCGAGAAAGAGTTGTTGGAAGTATAACAAATTTCGCAGAGACGCAGAATCTTGAGGCTTGGGAGTTGAAAGGAAGGAGGAAGATCGACCTCAATTTCGCCATATAATTCCAGACCCACTAATGTTTTGCAATGAAAAACGGTATGGGGCAACTCGAAAAGTTTTCCACACTCAAAATGGAGATCGAGTGTTTGGACATTGCGCAATATGGCGGTGTCGACCCAATTGTCAAAATGAGAGGAGTCACAAGGAGAACGCCATGAGAGGGTGAAATTTGAGAGGATTGTTGCTGTGTGTTGAGCTAAAACACTGTAGAGTATGCGTAGAGGCGAAACACTGCGGCCCCTGATGGGTGTATCTTGGAAATCGATTTTTGGGACGAGAGTCCAGAGGGTCTTCCACCTGCTCGACAAAATGCTTGTGACAACGGCTTCGTCGGTCGGAAGGAAAGTAAGAATGTGACAAAGGAGAGCGTCCGGTAGATTGCTAAGCCTGTCTTTGTCCCAAAAATGCTCCACGCATTTTGAGTTCGATTGAGCACCTAAATGGGCCATCAAGAAGGTTAGGGTTTGCTGGAGCTGGGATTTTTTGTTTTTTGATTTGACCTCAACAGACCACTCTTTTTTTTTTTTTTGAGAAACTCAACAGACCACTCTTAAGTTTCTACTTTCTACTCTTCTCAACAGACCATTCATTTTAAAGCCACGTCTGGGTCTAAAAAAAGAAAAAGTGTGTAAAATTATTCAGTTTTTGCTAAAAATAGTCACTAATTATATAAATTAATTTACGAGCTTGCTATGTTAACAAAATATTTTGCATTTAATTTTTTATTGTTTTTTTTTATTTATCTTCAAAAAAAGAAAGAAAGAGAGTAATGATCATTACTGCATGCAATGAAAGAGAAATAATTAAAAAATAAAGAATAATGGCATTTTAACAAAATATAGTGTGAATAGATAATCTGATATAGAGTATTTTGAAAAATAACTATGTAAAATAAAAAATGTAATTTCTTATATTTAAATAAACAAACAAAATTTGCAAAAAGGGCCAATGCTCTAAAGATGAAAATGCCTCATAACTCATTTTTAGTTTTTTTTTTTTTTTTGCTTTTCAAAAATATAATTTGCACGGGTATTGAAGTTTAGTAAACTGTTATTTTCATCTATTTTAAGTTTCCTTTTTGTTATATGAGTCACATTTGTTGTAATTGTTAATCATTCCATCCAAAAATTGCCATAAACTGTTAAAACATATATTTTCAATGCTAAAAACGATTAATTTTAAAAAAATTAAACTAGAAATTTTAAAATTATCACAATCTCACCAAAAATTTAATAACTTAAATAAAATAATCTTCTTGCTTTTTTTTTTACCCCTCAGAACACCAATATCAACTGGTGAAAAAATATGTCATTTTAACACACCAAATAGCTATTTTATTATTTTTAGCACACAATTTTACTATACGTCATACATCGCATCTTTTATTTTTCAATTCAATACATTAAAATAAGGACAAAATTTAATTACAAAAGTAGTTGTAGTCTAAGACTTCAACTTTACTCTCAATATCATTCGTATTACTACATATTTTGAAAATTTAATTATTGAATTACATGTTCTTTATGGTCTTAATACATATCAAATTTTGTGTTAATTAGATATTATTTACTATATGATCTATAAGTTTATATTTTGTGTATAATTTTAAATTACAAAAACTGGCAATTTAAACAATTTATTAATAACATAGTTATTGATCTATAATTTTTAAGAAATTTTGTAAGCATAAAGAATATAAGAAGAAAATGTAATTCAATGGTGAATTTGTCAAAATTCACTTTCAATAAAAAAATATTGATTAAAGTTGTAACTTTAAGTTACAACCAATTTTATAACTAAACTTTACCTTAAAATAATATGTACAATATATTAAAATAATTATTAACTAATATCACAGTCCAATACAAAACACAACAACCACTGTCACAGCCAAAGGCCATTAACTAACACCACCACCACACAACCACTGCATCCTCTACAACCCAAAACAGGACACTGTTAAATCATCAAAAGATCCAAATGATAGTTTTGTCCAATCACTCCAGCCAAGGTCTTGATATTAAATTGGTTGGATCTTTTCACTATCCTAAAGAGCATGCATTGTAGACTTTGGTGCCTTTTAGCTTAAATGACATATAGTTTCAAGCAGGATTATTGTTTATATGGAAAACTTTTGTCAGTAAAGCATTAGAACAGACTTTACAAACAAAATGTTTACACTCTCCAGGAACTATGAGTTTCCAAATACCTCCTCCAGAAATTTTGAACAACTTTAGTGTTTGACACCGAAGCGAAGTCTCTATGACTATCCTTGCAAAGAAGTTGATAACCCGACTTGATAGAATAAGACCCATTGCTAGCTAGTCTTCCACCAAAACAATTTATCATCTTGCGAGGTTGCACAGAGATGGACGCTTTAATCCTTTGAGCTTCGAAAGAAAGGAACGCATGATCTATGGGATGAGAGCTCCACCACCCCGAATTAGCGTCAATAAGAGCTTCAGCCTTAGCATCAATGGGAAGGGGGCGAAATAATTCTACAACCATTCTCTCTTGGGTAGCCAACAATCTTCATAGATACTAATATTTTTTCCATCACTAATCCTCCATCTAGCACTCATAGAGATGACCCTTCTAGCCCATAGGATACTCTTCCACGCATAAGAACCAAAGGAGGTTTTAGCATAATGAATTAGTTTCATGAACAAGGCATCACACTCGTTTAACCAACATAGCTTCATTAATTTTACAGAGATCTCTAAAACCTATACCACCAGCCAATTTTGGTTAATATAAAGATTCTCAAATTTTCAAATGAATTTTTCTACAATCACCTCATTGTCCCCACTAAAACTTAAGTAGCAACATTTTAATATCATTACACAAACCCACTAGCAATCTAAAGCAGTTCATAGCAAACATAGGAATGCCTTGAGCAACAGCTTTCAACAATACTTTCTTGCCTATTTGTGAGAGTAGTTTTTCCTCCAACTCTGCAATTTTTCCCCAACTCTATCTTTGATATAGTTCAAATTGACTATTTTATTTCTTCCCACAACGACAGGTGAACCAAGGTATTTTTTTGTATTCGTTAATTTCTTGAACACCAAGCAAAACTTTGATAGAATTCTTTGTCGCTTTAGGAACTAATTTACTGAAAGGGAGATTACTTTTCTCTTTATTGATATGTTGTCCCAAGGCATGTTCATAGAGAGGGAATTAATTTACTGAGAAATCTTTGGACCATTTTTGCAAACGAGAAACCTTGAATATTACCCTTGCTAACTTCTTATTGAATAAGACGATTTAAACCTCTAGAGCAAAGCAGGAAGCGATAAGGGATGAAGGTCAACAGGAAACCAAAGGATTCTTTGGTTTCCTGTTGACCAAAATGAAGAGATCAAATTAATGCATTCTAAATCTACTCAATCCACTTACTATGGAACCCCATTTTTTTCCACTACATTCAAAAAAAAAAAAAAAAAAAAAAAAAAGCCCATTCAAGTATTCAACTCTGTTTTATGTCTTGCTCATATCCAACTTAAGAGTTATAAAGCTCAAATTACCAAATTTCTTTGATTTCATATGATGGAGAGTCTCAAAAGCGACCCAAATATTATCTTAGATGGCTTTGTTGGATTAAAAAACACTCTAAGTGTGTGTTTGGATTAGAATGAAAAATGAAAATTATTTCACTATTCAGCTTATGTTTGCTATTACTCATGGGCTCCACTATACTATTTCAACTAATTTTTACTTTTATTTATAGTACTTTCAATAATAATTTTTCAGTTTCAGCAAAATAAGTGGTATTCAAAAGATTTATAAATAATTAAAAATTAAAAAAAAATATATGGCAAAATTCTTTTTATTCTATTAGGCAAAACATTAGAAACAATGGCTGAATTGTTCTTATTAATTTTTACTTAATTGCTTTATCACTTCTTTTCTTCAAGTTTTTGGATAGTCAATATCAACTTCTTTTCTTTTTTTTTTTTTTTTTTTTTAATTCTCTCTTTTTTATTTTACGGTTTTAAAAAAATTCTATCTAATTCTATTTTACATTTTATTGGTAATATTTTGATACACACAATTGTAATTATATATATATATATATATATATATCTGCCTCTCATTTAAAAAAAAAAAAAATCTATACCATTTGATTTTTTTAATAATATTTTAATATTCTTCTTCTACTTTTTATTTTTTTATTTTTTATGGTATCTTTATAATTGAGTTTTTCCTCAATTATTTTTTTAAAAAAATTGAGCTTAATTGTCTTACAATTCTTTATTAACAGTCTTTTAATATACAGTTACAGACACACACAAAATCTTATCTCTTCCTTATGTATATAAATCTTTTCCTCTCAAAGAAAAAAAGAAAAATCTCTTCCTCATGCAGGCGAAATAATTTTTTTTGTGTATAAATCTCATCATACTTGTAAGTATTTTTTTTTTATTAGGAAATGTAAAAACCCCGAATTATGATGAATGGAAGAAACTAACCTTCAGAAGAAAAAAAAAAAAAAAAATAGAAGAGCCTCTAAGCACGCAAACCAAATTAAATTTAAAAATGTATAGAAGTTCAAGTGAAACTCACATAAGTTGTTACCGATAACGATAAAGTGCAACCAACAAAGGAGAAACTTTGATATTAACGTTTGCACATCTGATATTGTAAATGACGTTTATAATCGAGTTTGTACGATTATGTAACGGTGGTTTGTGCTCTCCCAAATGCATATATCTCATCACACCACTAGGTATGAAAAGCACATAAGATAAGATAGATAAACTAATCATAGCAAATTTTTGTGAATAGATAAATTAAACCCAACCTCTTGAATGAATAATGTAAATAATTAGCCTAAATGCTTGCAGAAGAAAATAGCAAAGAATGGGTGAGGATGAGGAGATCCAAATACTTACGAGCCATTCCTTTCTCAAAGCCCCTGAAGCCCAACCCTTGCTCTTGGCTATCGAAAGGAATTTAAGTTCCAGGAACCTCATACAGAAATTTGCTTGTTTTGAAATTGGCACTGGGAGCTCAATTGATATATGGGAGGATAAGCTAGCTCTTGACCATGACAAGCCGAAATTTCTTGTAGACAGTCCTTGCTCTTGGCTTTGATAAGGTAGTTTTTTGGCACACTTTTAACAAAAAGTTTTCAGCAAATTTAAGCTAAATCAGTTGTTTTCAAACATACACTAAAATCTGGGAGAGAGATACAGATCGGCCAATCAATGCCACCATAAGAAAATCAAGTATTTTGTTTGTCCGATACCTTGAAGCCAATAAGCTCTAGGTCAAATAACACCTCCCCCCATGGTAAGAAAACAACGTACTGTTTTAAGTATCAGGACCACTGAGTAGGACCATATCTTAAAAACAAGAATAAAAGACTGATCTGTTGAACATAAATGACCACTGGAAGAGAGGCTATCCCCATTCAATGATAACTAGACATAAAACAGCCAAGAATGACACTTCCAAAATGGAGTTGCAGGGTAAGAAAATGATGAAAGTTGGTTCTGATAAGGCCAACTTACATTTGGTAGACATGCATCCTTAGAGAAACATTTATATTCAAAGTGAGGGAGGTTTTGATATTGCATCAGAAGGTAGAACTTTAGAACAACCCAGAGAAGAAACATCAATGCCTACAAGTGGATCTTGATCCAAGGCAATTGGTTGCGTTACAGCAGAAAGCCAAAGCAACTCAACATAACAGACGTGCACACACTCTTTTATATGGTGTGGGATGAGAAGGAACTGAGGAGGAAATCTTATTGATAATGAGCATACTAGATAATCTCCTAAAGAAACTAATAAAGAAATGGAAATTGAGACGAGATTATGAGATGCATTAATGAATATAGGTAGATCCTAATCTAAAGAAATCATAAATTCTTGGGTTTTATTTTTTAAGAACGAAATAATAAATTTTTGTTTGTCCTATTCTCTAGTGCAAAAGGAGGACAAAAGACAAAAATAACAGTAGCAAAAACAGTAACAAAAGCAAATATAAAAAAATGAAGAAGAAAGTATAAGAGTTAGATAGATGGGAAAATTGTCTATTCATGGTTTTTTTTTTTTTTTGTCAGTAACATACATGTTGACAGAATTTAAATCCCCTGTTACAGATATGAACTAACAGGTTCTCCATAAACTATGTAAGCATATCAGAATACGAACACATTAACATTGGAAGAACTACAACTTTTAGGGTCTAGAAGCTTCCTAGTCAAAATATAAAAACATTTAAGAATTAAGATACGGGGGTTTAAACAGCCCCAAAACGGGTCCTTACCACTACCAATTAATACCCATCTTTTTTTGTTTTTTTGATAAGTGAGTTTTGGCCTTGGGAAGAAAAAATTCAAACTAGTGACTTCCACTTTATGAGGCATTGTCCCTAGCCAATTGTGCTACCACTTGGGATTGACTACTAAAAACCATCTATATACATGAATTCATGTACGAAACATGGATCGCAAAGCACTTTTACTTACAAGAATCTAGAAGTTCATTAATAAACAAATGGCTGCAAGTATTTAATAAATACAACCAGTAATAAAGCAAAAGCTCCCAAAAAGATTTAACTTTGAAATCTTACTTTACCATTTCATCTACACCAAGAAGTGCATCAAACTATATATAACCCCTTTAGGGTGCATAGGGTACCCTAGACCCTGCATATATACATATATATAGTGCAACAAGCATTCAAAACCCAGCTCATGGTCAAGACACATAATGAAGTTGCCACCAATTACTCCAAAGAGTTATCTGCAAGAGTACAAATATGCGTGAATAAATGTAGAAAAACTAAACTTGATAGGGAAAGTGTATTTCTTTTTTTTCTTTTTTCTTTTTTCCTTTTTTTTTTTTCCTTTTTTTTTTTAGAGTCAGACATTTATCTTGTGAGTATTGAACTAATGACCATACCCTCCATCCTATTATTGAGTAAGGACTAAGTGTCATTTGAATTAAAGCTAATTGGTAGTATTTCAGAACTTAAAATTGTTTCTTCCAAAATATTAGTTTTGAGGTCACAGTTTTGATAGAAACAAAAATCATTTTACCATTTCAATTGTCATAGTTAGGCTACAGATTGATTGATCCAGATTCAATAATTCCAGGTATATGTGGTAGCAAAAGCTTATTTATGAAAATTCCATTATCAAATATGTTGGCCTGATTCAAAAACCAGCTATACGTATCTTATGAAGGTCAAATGGACGTTCTGCATATTAGTTGTCACAAACCCAGGGAACTTCTATAAAACATTCTCACCCAAATAACAACCACAAAATAGTAATGTCACTTTACCACATATAGAGGTTACATTATAGAGATAAAATATTTGCAACATACCTTCAAAACTTGTTGTAATTAGACATGTTGTTGAGAGCCCTGGGAACATTGATAGGGTATGAAAAACATCTTCCTTCGAAAGTTCAGCGGGGATTTTGATTGTCATTGTGTTCAAGGCTCTTGCCTCCTTTAAAATATACTTTACGAATTTGACTTCATATTCGAAATTTTCAAATCCATCAAAATCAAAAGTTGTAAGGCGTGATGACAGACAACCAGGAGCATCTGGTAGCTCCATCCAGCATAACCGATTTTCATTATCATAATCCTAATGACAACATACACAGGACAGTAGATCATAAGTGTAAATCTAGGGAACATTAATTAACAATATCATCTTCTGATTATCTTAAACTTACCTTATTAACAACAAGAGCTTCCAAATTAGGCGCCACTAGGAGCAAGGCTAGTAACACGTGCCAGTTTGATGGAGTAACTTTAAAGTTCAATCGGACCAAATTTTGGAACATGGCAGGATAAATAGAACCAAAGGCTATGCACTGCGCCACAAGATCAAAAATGAAAAATTTTAAGCTTTAATCCAAAACAAGAAAAACATGATAAAATATAAAAAAGGGGTCTTACCTCTTTGTCACCAAGAAACAATGAAAGGAACTTAGCATTGTTTAGTGCTCTAAGAAGCTTGAATATCCTGTCTCCATAATATATCTCATATACACGTGCCCAATGCTCAAGAGCATAAATATCGACACGTGCTTCAATCAAATGGGCTAGTCTTTCATGGAAAACGATGTTGCGCAAATCGCCAGAAAATCGAAAGTACTCGAGACCTGGGGTGTGTATCTCGAGATTGTAATCAGGAGGTTCGGGTTTATATGATTTAAATTCAATATGTAAACGTTTCAGGGTATGTACATTTATTTTAAAACAGATCACATTGTCCGTACATTCTCTTACCACTGACAAGTCTTCGAGGACTGGGCAGCCAGATAAAAGGGTCGAGATATTGTTCATCGATTCATATCTAATTTTGGACAGACGCAGAATCTTGAGGCTTGCGAATTGAAAGGATGGAGGAGGATTGAGACCAATTCCACCGCTTAATTCGAGAACCACAACTGTTTTGCAAGTGAATAAGCTACTGGGCAACCAGAAAAGTTTCCCCACGTAAACATGACTATCGTCTTGGCGGCCATCAAGGTAAATCTCGAGATGGAGTTGTTGGACATTACGGGCTAGAGCGACGTGTATCCAAGTGTCGAGATGTAAAGAGCTACAAGGAGAATACCATGTGAGGCGAAAACTTCGGAGCGACGGCGCTTTGTGTAGAGCCAATACTTTGTAAACAATATACGTAAAGCTTATGGGTTTTTTGCAGCAGTCATCTTTGAGGTCGAGTGCTGGGACGAGAATCCAGAGGGGCTTCCACCTGTTCGACAAAATGGCTGTGGCGACGGCTTCTTTGGTTGGAAGGAAAGAAAGGATGTGGTAGAGAAGAGAGTCCGGTAGGTTGCTGATCCTGTCAGTGTCGATCACTGCGTCTCTGTTGAGAGTGAGTTCCGTATATTTTGACATCGATTGAGCAGATGATTCGCCCACAGTGTCTTTGTCCAGAGAGCGCTCCAGTCTCCTGCGTTTTGACTTCGATTGAGTTTCTGAATCTGAGTTGGCCATCGAACGCTTTGCAACAAGCTTAGGGTTTGCTGGACTAGTCTTTCCCGATAATAAGAATGAATTTATATATGTAGCGTATTAAATGTTCCCTCCTTTATGAGTCTGATTAATAAAACTACATTTTTTTATTAAGTTTTTTTTTTTTTTTTTTGGAAACGTTATTAAGTTTCAAAATGGTCTTTAAGCTTTTTAACAAATTTTCTTTTGGGCCGTCGTCTCAGTGGCAAAAATTCTTTATATCATATACTATATAATAAAAATTAAGTTTAAACATCTTGATTGTGTCAAGTGGTTTCACCAAATTACAAAAATTTTTGTAAATTTTTTTTAAAAGAGATATATTTTTCTTCTCCTATTATTTCTAAGTGGATAAAAATCATAATTTTAAATTTTCTTACAATTTCTAAGTTGATAAAATTCATAATTTGATTGCAATCCAAACTCTATCTTAATTTGATTACAATCTAAATTCTTCATCCAATCTTTTATAAAAAAAAAAAAAAATCTTCATTAAAAAAAAAAAAACAGCAACATGTACACGTTCAAGTTGAAAAAAAAAAAAAACCCCATAATTAAAAAAAAAAGTTGGCTGCCCCAAATTGCAAGAAATTTATAGATAAAATCCAAAAATAAATAAATATTAAGCCCCATGTATTTCACTACATCTTACTTGAATTCACAATTGAAATACTAATCCGAGTCAAATGCTACCTCCAAAACTAATTAGATAAAGCATGTATACAAAAACTTCTAATTAAAATGAATTACAAGGATCAACAAAGCTAATTTGATAAAGCCTAAGGCACCTAAACAAAAAGGAGAATACACATAAAAAAAAAAAAAAAAAAAGATAATTTGATTACAATTGAAACACTATTTGCATCAATTACCGCTTCTAAATATTAATGTTTTAGCTATTATATATTGATTTCTTTTTCAAATGATGTATCTCTCTAGGTTTGAAAAGAAAAAAAAAAACTTTCACTCTCTCTCCAAGAAGTGGTTTCACAGGAAAGTCTTTTTAAAAAAAAAAGAACTTTACATGCACTTGATTTGCCTTTCAAATATGCATACCGTTAAATTTATGACTATTAAGATCTATAGATTTAGCGAACAAAAGACAAAGAAACACTATTCTTGCAAATAGACCATATAAGCAATGAACAATTAAAGGTAATCAATATAGTCATACATTTATTTTACAAAATAAATTTGTATCGATCTGCTTCAATTGTGCACATTTATTTTAAAATAAATTTTTTTCCAAGTAAAATTAATCTCCTTGATGAATACTTCAATAAACCAAGATGCTAATGCTATTGCAAATTTGCAAAGACGTGAAATACCTAGCAAAAACCCTAAAGACATACCTAATATCGATCAAGACTAGAGTCTTCAAAGTAGTTTGGGAGTTGCAGCCTTGCAGGTATGATGAAAAACTAAATATTATCAAATAAAAAGCCTTCAAATTTTAAAATGACAATTTTTGCATGATTACATGTTAATTATAGAAATTATATTAAAAAAATACATTCACAAATAATATTTTTATTTACAAATAATTAAAAATATATTGTTTGTTCTATATAGTTTTGTACACTATTGAATTTCTAAAAAGAGGATTTCCCCGTGCACATATTTTGATTTTGCTTCACCATCGGTAGAAATTCCAAATAAAGATACAAACCTTGATACATATGAAACAGTAGCTCAACTTATGATGCATGCATAGACCATGTGGCGTAGCAATTAAAAACTCATTATTCATTTCTTTATAATAATAATAATTTATTTTGTTATTGCTTTTCAAATAAAATATTTATATTATAAGATTATGATAAAACCGTGCAATGCACGGGTCATTAACTAGTGACTAATAGCATTCATGTTAATTTGTCTAAATTTTTCTATATATTTTAATATAAAACCCTATTTTTTTTCTAATTTACAAATCTATTTTTACAAAGCACCTTATTTAAATACTCATATTTATTCTTTTTTTAATATTACTTTTGTCCTCCTTTTCTCTCATGATTAATTAGGGCTCTCTTCTCCTTCTCCTCAAATCCTCTTATTCTCCTCTCAATTTCTTAGCTCTCTTTCTTCTATCCGATCTCAAATCTCTCTTTCTCCTCTTAGATTTCTATTATCTTAGCTCTCTTTCTCTTCTCAGATCTCTCTTTTTCCTCTCTTTCTCCTCTTAAATCTTTCTTTCTCCATTGGTTTTGGTTTTGATTTTGATTTTGATTTTGGGTTCGAATTATGGGTTTTCCGTTAATGGTTTAATTTTCCATCGATTTTGGATTTGCATTTTGGGTTGAATTTCCATTGTTTGTAACAAGTTTTGGTGGTAGTGGTAGTGGTCGTGGGTGGATGGGATTTGTGTTTGGATATAGGTGGTGCAGCTGAGTTGCAGAGGATCTGTGGGAAAGAGCAATATGGCAAGAGAGAGTAATGAGAGCACAAGAGTGAGAGAGGGTCTAATGAGAGCAGTAGATGTGAGAGAGAGAAAATCTAGAAATATTGAGATAGAAAGCTACACTAACGGTGCATATTTACAAGGTTACTGTAGCAATTGTGTAAATTTGCAAAATTATAGCTTGACTGATGTGGAATAATTTTGGGATTGAATTTGCAAAATGGGGCACTTTTTCGATTTTACATTCATCGATATGAATGCTCTAACAGTTTTTTAAGATAGATCAAAGTACAGTTAAAGACAACATCAGTAATAAAATAATTTTTTTAAATGTAAAAATAATAAAAGAATTAATTTTTTTTAAATAAACCAAATTAGGTTTTGAATCAATAAAATGAAATCCAAGTAAAAAGTAAAACAAAACAAAAAAAAAAAAATTTATTCCTCAATATTAAAGAAAGAAAAAAAAATCAATCTACTTATTATTAATTAATAATATTTATAAACAATTAAATAGTATATAAACAATAGAAATAATATTGATTAATTAATTAATTAACCCATTGGCTATTAATTGAATTGTTTTTGAATTCAAGGATGAATTTATATCAAAAATATCATTAAAAAGAATGACTTTACATATTTTTAAAATAAAATAGGTAGCACTTTTCATACAAAACTAGTAAGTTGCCCATATGATGCATAGATAATTTTTTTTTTTTTATATTTTATGTAAGATGGTTTTGAATTATATTGTACATATATTATAAAGAAAAAGTAAACTAAATTAGAGTAAAAAAAACATATACATTTTGAGATATTCAAAATTAGTTTATTAGTTTCACTAAATATTTGTAGCCTTCTCAAGGTAAGATTATTATTATTATTTTTAAATCATGAAACCAAAGATAAATACAAAAGAGTAACTGGACCACATGAAAATCAACTAATTTTTGTTGTGTTCACATATTTCATACCATGAAATGAAAGTATGTCCAAATCTCTCACCATCTTCTACTCATCAATAGTGTGACATTAAGACACGATGTGGGCAAGTGTGTATGTATGTATCTTATAGAAGATTTAAAATTAAACCATGGTAGAACATGGTTAAATTGCGTACTGAATATTCTCTCTACTTATATACTTAAAACAAAAACTATCCAACCAAATGACCCAAACCTAAATCATATTTAAGTCCCTAATTTAAAAAAAAAGTTACCCGTAGGGGTTTCAGCGTCTTGATGGTAGTAGGAGGCCTGTATAACAGAGATGGTGACCCCTTAGATTCATCTTTCTCTATCTTTCAAATGTTTTGTCAATCTCAGGTTTTTTGTTTTTGTAATATATAGTGAAACAGTGCATTTTATTTAACAATCTATAATATTTTTGTGTCTCTCTATCTCTCTTTAGGGTCTTATCTGGTTAGTTATTACTATTATTCCTTAATTTTATTTTTATTTTTTTATTTTTTTAAAAATACTAAATCGGTGGGTATGCTAAAAGACATGAAAACAGATAAAAATGTGATGCAAGTTTAGTCAATTACTGAGACATTAATGAGATAACAATAAAATAAGTTAACGTGAACTTTTGTATAACAGTAAAAAAAACTTAAGGAAAGAGGTAAAAAAAAAAAAAAAAAAAAAAAGCTAAAGGCAAAATTAGAGTGCCACTTGGCATGACCTCATGCTCTATATATATTAGTCGCGGACCTATGCGTTACGCATGATAATATTTTTAAGATGATCTCATTAAATTTATTTTTTGTAGTTTGGACTAATTTAATAAATAATAGTGTATTCCATAATCATATTTTCATTTATTATAGGGACAATCACAAATGTAATACATATATATATATATATATATAATTTTGTCGTACAAAAATGAAAACAATAAAATTTTTCTCAAGAATTTATAAGATAGCAAAAATATTAATTTTTTAATAAAAATTATTTATAACATTTTGTGTATCATTAAAAAGTATATAAAATTTGAAAATGATTATTTTTTAGTTTTAAAAAAACTTTTTCAAATCCAATTGTATCTACCTTACAATCAAAAACACCAAAAAAACGTAAAAAAAAAAATGAACAAAAACTACAATTGAAAAAAAGAAAGGGAAAAATAAAAATCGCATCAAAATCAAACTTCTTCTTCCGAATATGTAAAACATTTCAAATGTGATGTGATCAAGCCAAATATCCAATGCATAATCAAATTCAAAATTTTTAATAAGATTTTGAAGTGACGCAACAGAATTATGTCATTATTCCCAAGAAAAAAAGTGTTAGTTATAACTTTATATATAATGATTGTAACCAAGAGTACAAAGGGGCCAAGAAATTTAGAGAAAAATTGTTGTAAAAATTAGAAGTATTGTGTTAATACTATCATAATCTAATCAAACACCTAATCTAGCATATGAAAAATGAGTAAATAAATAAATAATTTTAAACACAAAATTGAATTTTTTTTTTCTTAAAAATCTCAAAGCATACACAAATGAGATAAGGAATATGAGCAATACAAAATATTCATAAATGCTTAAAACAATTACGCGAGCATTTAAAAATATCATATAATTAAGACATAATAATTTGTTGCTAATTTGTTAAACAAAATATTTACAAATAATGAAAGGAAACTGCACAAATACCATTTTTTCAACTGCATCAATTATTCTTCATCGTATTATCTAGACTATCTTGCTGCTTTCCAAATAAACTAAAACCTGACAACAACATAAAATATGGACATATTATAATATGATTTTTCCTTAAATCTAGTCAACAACATTAAAACTATTTTGTGTTGTAAATAAAATGATAAAAAAAAAAATACTTGCATCAAGTAACACATATATATTAGTCAATAATAAGACAATGGGAGTAAAACCTCAACAAAAATCCAACAAAAAATGAAAAGAGAGAGAGAGAGAGAGAGAGAGAGAGAGAGATGGCGAGAAATAACCTTTTTGTGTAGGAAAAATATGCATAAAATGGAAAAGAATGACAAATTTATAGTAAGAAGATAAGAATAAGAAAAGTCAAAATAAAAGAAGATAAATTGACAAAATTATATGTAAAATTAAAACTATCTAAGAGGAATATGTATAGAAAATACTTAGTTATAACATCAAAAGTAAAATAGGTGAATATGTAAAGTTAAAACCGCCTAAGAAGAATTTGTAAAGTCAATGTATTTATATATTTTATATTGTCAAAACAATTAAAGGTAAAAAATAAATATGACAAACAATAGTGATGTAGCAATGACATGAAGGATGAGGTGGTTTAATAGAAGCGTAGCAACAATAAATGCTACGCTTCAACTTTTAGATACATATATATATATATATATATATATATATATTGAATTATTGATTGATTGTTTACACTAGAGATGGACCTAGGTGGGGGCCCAAGGGGACCCGGGTTTTTTTTAATTATTATATATTTTATTTTTGTAGTTGGGACCCTCTTCCAAAACCTTAGGCCTCCCTTCTCCCCAATCAGCTTAGCTAACATAATTCAAATAGTAACTATGTAATCCAAAAACTTAACAAAAATAATAAAAACATTCACAATGATCATTGTATTTTAGCAAAAATACTATTTTATAACCAAAGAACTAAAAAATTATGTGTTATTGGAGAAGTTAAAGCTAAATTTATTATGACTATAATAAACTGGTATAAATATCAGTTGACTATAACATGTTGTTAAAAATAAAATAAAATATTTTATTAAGATTATATCTCTTCCTTTAATTAAAAAACTCAAATTCTCTCTTTTTTATTTTAATGAGTTGTTTATATTATTTTAAATGAAGTGATATAAAAAACATAACATTTGATATTAGGTGTATTGTAAAATGAAGTAATAAAATAGACGAAATAGCTTTTTGAGGTGGTAAAAGCTAAAATTTTTAACATCACCACTGTAAATGCTTTAACTTCAACAAAAATAAAAAATAATAAAAATCCTAGCCAACCTAGTATTCAAAAAACATTATTTTGTTTTTGTTTTTGTCTTTTTTGGTTGATGATTGCATCTTAATGTATTTAGAAACAACAATTTTATGTATTTGTAATTTTTTAATACTATATATATGGATGCTTATTTGAAGTTTTTTTTTTTTTTCTTTATACTTTGGCCCCCACTAACTTAAGATCCTAGGTCATCCCTGGTTTACACACACAAACCGCTTTTATAATGTCACATTAATTTAATCATTATCTCTCACATCTAGAAACAATATTAATTTGGCCATAAGTTTTGTTCCTCAACTATAACTCTTCATATTTCCATCATAAATGTTTAGGGTTCATTATGTTAAAGTACATTTCACTTAATTAAAGCCATACTTCATTCAGTAATACCTTATAGATATTGTTGTTTAAAGTATTTGTTAAGTTTTAACGGTAGAACTTTGACTATATATATATATATATATATAGATCTTTTACAATACAAAATTTAAACTAAAAAATAAGATTTCGCGTTTGGAGAGTTTGGTAGAGAAACTATAAGTGGATCTTGATCCAAAGAAACACAAATAAATTGGTTGCACTATAGCAGCAAGCCAAAGGAATCCAACATAATACACACACAAGCACACAAACTCTGATTTATATAGTGTGGGCTTCAGAAAAACAAAGGAAGAAAAGAAAAAAAAATTTCCTTGAGAAATTATAAATTTTATGACACTCAAGTGTGGAAAGAGTATACAAGAGAATCTCCTAAGGAAGGAAGAAGAAATGGAAAATGAGAAGAAGCATTAATGCATATAGGTAGATCCTGATCCAAATAAATAATAAAGTTTTGTATGGCCTGGTAGTAGTGCAAAAGGACAAAAGACGAAGAGAACTGTAACTAAAGCATCAATAAAGCACTACAAAAAATTGAAGAAGTATAAGAACTAGATAGCATCCTATCTATATATTCATGGTTTTTGTTTTTGCATGAAAGTACATTTTGACAAGATGTGATGACTCTATTTCACATCAAAAGAAAATCAACGCTTTGGGTGGATAAGCTTAGGCCAATTCAAAATACAAACACATTCAAGATACGGGTTTTTAAACAGACCAAAAAGGGGTCCTTAGGACTATTAGCACAATCTATTTTTTGTATTTAAGTGGCTTTTGGCTCCAAGAGGGTAAGGGTACATTCAAACTAGTGACTTCCGCTTTACTATAATATGTGATACTGCACCAATTGTGACACCACCTGGGATTGATTAAGTACCATCTATACACAGATTCATAAAATAAATATGGATCACCAAAAACCTTTTCCCACAAGAATCTAGAATAAAGCAGAAGCTCCCCCAAAGATAACTCTGAGATTTTATGTAACCACTTCACCTACACTAAGAAGTGCATCTTACTAAATCTAATCCCTATGGGGTACATATATATGATACTCGTCCCTGCATACATACCTCGTATACAATACAAAAAGCATTCAAAACCAAGCACGTGGTCATGGGAAGAAAGAGAGATTCCATGTCAACAGAAGTAGCCACCAAGGGAGTGATTTTTGGCCTAAAAATGGGTCCTTACTCCTTCGAACTATTCAATACCATCTCTTTTTTCATTTCTTTTTTTTATCTTTCTTTCGTATTTTTGATAAAAGCGAGTCCTGGCCACAAGGAAAGGAGATTGGGAAATACAAACCAATGACCTCCACAGCTCCACTTCATAATTCGTGGTCCCAAATTGAATAGCACTTGTGGGTTTGTCTACTTGTGGGTTTGACTACTAAATACCATATATATACACAAATTCATAAAATTAACATGGATCGCCTAGAACTTTTTCCCGCAAGAATCAAGTAGTTCATTAATAAAGATAGGCTTTTCAAGTATTTAATAAATACAACAAATGCTAATTAACTAAGGCAATTCCAAAAAAGATTTAACATTGAGATTTTATTTTACCATTTCAGCTGCACCAAGAAGTGCATCTTACAAAATCAAACTCGCATGGGGTACATGTTAGAGATATAATAGTCCATTAGTAAAATGAGTGATTTCAAGACCCAAGAAATAGCTGAGATGTCCAAGATCACAGTACATATAGTACTCTAGTCCCTGCATACATACCTCATATACAATACAAAAAGCATTCAAAACCAAGCACATGGTAATGACAAGTAAGAGAGCGGCCATGTCAATCGAAGTTGCCACCAATTACACCAAGGAGATATCTGCAAGAGTAAACTTTCGTAAAGATATGGATATCGTAAAACTAAATTTGATAGGAAGAAATATTTCAAAATTTACTGCAAGTTATGTGCAACTTGTGAACCACTACCTTATCAACCATCCTAATATTACGGAAGGAATACATGCAACATGAGCTAAAGACAATGGTATTATTTCAAAACTAACAAGTGTTTATTTCGAAGTATAATTTTTTAGGTCACACTTTTGTTAGAAATGGTCAATAATTTACCAGTTCAATTGCTATGGTTTTGCAACAAATTGAGTGAGCCATATATTCCAAAATTTCGTGCATGAAGCAAATAACAGCAGATTGTTTTGAACATTTCATTATCAAATTTTAACTCAATTCAAAAACCAGAAGATAGCATGATCATTTTGGTTTACAATTGCCAGTTAGTTACATACCTCACTCAACAGTTAGTAGACAAGTTGTTGAGTTAATTCTTGAGAACATTAATAGTTCTTCGAGTATACTTTCCTTCAACTGTTTATCAGAAACATTGATTGTGATTATCTTTAAGGATCTTGCCTCGTTTATAATATATTTTACAAATTCCATTTCATGTTCGAATCCTTCAAATCCATTAAATTTAAAAGTAGTAAGGCGCGAAGACAGATAACCAGGATCATCCAATGGCTCTGTCCAACATAACTTGTCTTCATTAATATGAAAATGCTGTTAAAAACATACACAGTAGACCATTAGTGTAAGTTTAGAGAATATTAATTAACAACATATATATGATTAGCGTAACTAATTAACCTTATCAAGAACAAGAACTTCTAAATCAGGAGCCACTACCAGTAAAGCTTGTAAAACGTGCCAGTTTGATTTATTCACTTTAAAGTTCAAACGGGCCAACTTTTGAAACCTGGAAGGAAAAATAGAACCAAAGCCGATGCACTGCAAAGAAGGATTAAAAAGGAAATATTGTAAATTTTAGATTTTGGAAAATTATTGAATTCTTATGAAGTACCATAAATGCGTACTTTCTCATTTCACATAAATTGTAGATTTTACCATAAATTTAATTAATAGGATCCATAATTAAGTAAAAAAGAAGAGTATACATTTATGGTACTTTGAAAGTACTTCATAATTACCTTAAAATTTTAGTAGAATTAAAGAAAAATAAATAGAAAAATCAACACAAAAAACTTATGTGCTTTGAAAGTGTACATATATATATATATACATACACACACACCTGATACTTCCACCATAAAAATCTTCACAATCAACAAATAAATGCTATAATTTCATATATAAAAAAAAAAATGAGACCCCTAAAAAGCCCGTAACCCTGTATATTTAAGTGCCCGTTTGGTTCCACTTTTTGGACCCAAACGTTGGCTTTTTGAAAAAATTGAGGTGCAATATGCGTTTGGTTAGACCCAAAAGCTAACTTTTGTTAAAAAGTTAGCTTTTGAGGAACATTATGCTCCACTTTCGGTCCACAATACAAAAGCCACTGGGCTTTTATGTGCGCGTTCAACATGTCCGTTGGGGGTGAGTTGGCAATTACGAAATTGCCCTTCACGCATTCCTCTTCTCTCGTCTCTCTGCTCTGCGACCCATATGCAAACACACACACACACACATCAGTAAACAAAGCAAATTGAGACCCAAATGCAAAATCGGCAGATCGGCGAAGGATGATGGATGAACGGAGCTGGGCTTCGAAGATGGGTGAGGAAGATGATGAATAGGGTCGGCGGTGGTGCGTGGGTCGGCGACGATGCGTGAGCTTCGGTGTGATGGTGCGTGAGCTTCGGCGGCGGCGGTGAGGATGATGAATCGGTGAGAGTTTGAGGAGGATGAGAGCTTGATGAAAAAAGCAGAGAAACAGAGCAGATGGGTAATGTAGTTTTCTGGAATAAAGAGAGGATGGAGAATCGGAGATAATGGGTAATCGTGTGTGGTGGAGAAAAATCAAGAGAAAAGAAAAAGAAAAAGAAAAAGAAAAAAAAGGAAACATGTGGATGATAGAAAGAAAGAAAGAAAGAAAAAATTCAATTTAGAAATGTTACTGTAATATTTTCACAATAGTAATATATTGTTATTAGTTAATATTGGTGAGTAAAAATATAATTTCAACGGTGGGTTCAAATTAAACTATAACAACTTTTTACATAAATTTTGTTATGAAAATATTGCGAAAAATATGTGCTTTGAAAGTGTACATATATAAATGATATATATACATACACACACACCTGATACTTCCACCATAAAAATCTTCACAATCAACAAATAAATGCTATAATTTTATTATATGAAATAAAAAAAAAAAAAAAAAATACGAGACCCCTAAAAAGCCCGTAACCCTGTATATTTAAATTTCCCAACATATACTTCATCACACAAAACAAATCATATACTTCATCACACAAAACAAATCATCAGGCCCCTTAACTAACAACCAGTTTTACTTGCATTCCAAAGACAATAAAATAAATAAATAAAACCAAATTTTCTTTTGAAACAGAATATAAGCCATCATCTCAATCACACAATAACATCAAAGCCTGCACAATAATTGTTTCTCCATTTAATAGAGCATGAAAATGTGATTTTTAACGGACTATATATAGTCCTATCAATATTCATCGATCCAAACAAAACAAAAGGGAGAGGAAGAAGATAGAGGGACCTAACCTCTTTGTCACCAGGATATAATGAAAAGAATTTAGCGTGGTTTAGTGCTCTAACAAGCTTGAACACCCTATCTCCATAATATATCTTATGTTCACGAACCCGATCCTCCTGAAGATACTCAACTGAACGAACCTCTACATGTGCTTCAACTAAGTTGGCTAGTTTTTTAAGGAAAACAACGTTGCGCAAATCACCATGAAATCCAAAGTACTCAAGAGCTGGGGCATATATCTCAAGTTTGTAATCAGGAAGGTCAGGTTCATATGTATAAAATTCGATACTTAACCGTTTCAGCGTAGGTACGCTTACGTTAAAATTGATCATACCGTCTGTACCGTCTCTTACCATTGACAAATCTTCGAGGACCGGGCAGCCACATAAGAGCATTGAGAAAGAGTAGTGGGGTCTATAAAGAATTTCACAGAGACTCATAATCTTGGGGCTGGGGAATTGAAAGGAAGGAGGAGGATCGAGCACAATTCCGCCGAATAATTCCAAAACCACAACTGTTCTACAAAAATAAAAGCTACGGGGCAACTCGAAACGTCTCCCATTGTAAAATTCAGTACCGTCTTGGCCATTAAGGTAAATCTCGAGACGAAGATGTTCGACATTACGAGATAGAGCGGTGTGGATCCATGCGTCAAGATGGAAAGAGTTACAAGGAGAATACCATGTGAGGCTAAAGTTTCGGAGCAACGGCGCTATGTGTAGAGCCAAAACTCTGTAAACAATATGTATAAAGCTTATGGGTTCTTGGCGGCAGTCATCTTGGAGGTCGAGTGTTGGGACGAGAACCCAGAGGGGCTTCCACCTGCTTGACAAAATGCTAGTGGCGATGGCCTCTTGGGTTGTTAGGAAAGAAAGGATATGGCAGATCAGAAAGCTGGGTAGATTGCTGATTCTATCAACCACTGTGTTTTGGTCCCAAGATAATGAATTGGCCATTTTACGCTTATGGTTTGCTGGAGGTGGAGCTAATGAATTGGTTTATTTATATTTACGCGTGAATTGGATGAACGTCCGAGATTTTACTCTTTGGACTTCCCAACGGCATTGGAAATGAACAGACTGAACCAGGGAACCGACTCCAGTACTCCACTGTGCAATAACTTTAAGCACCGAATATGCGGCATGGCTCATTTTCAATTTTCAATAGAAATGGACTATTCTTCTTTCCCGATAACATTATATATATATATATATATATATATATATATGTGTGTGTGTATACATTTTTTCATTACTACTCTCCGATTTATGTTCCCACATGCCTCCTTTCTTTCTTTGTTTTTTGGAAAAAGAAAAAATGTTTTCTCCTTTGGTCCTAATAATAAAATTTATCGCAGGATAGTATCAATTATCAATAATATAAGGAAAAAAAGAAAGAAAGAAGAAGTATCATGACTCAATCCAAATCTTTCTTCACCCCTAATTTATGTTTAGGATGGCAAAATTTATCATCAAGGACGAAACCAGGATTCAAATTTAGGGGAGGCCGAAGTTCTTTGTTCAAAGATTTTAAAAAATTGTGATATCTATACTAGAGATTGACAAAGTTGCATATTAGCATTAATTTATTAATTATTATTTGTATTTTTCTTTTGAAAAAAAATAATAATCAAGAATTTTGCAAGTTAATTGACACGTCTTAATATTTTTAAGGTCTAACTAATGTGTGGATAAAGCGATTAATATATAGCATAGGAGTTGTCTCTATAGCTATAAGGGTAAAGTCATTTGAGAGGGGCATATAGCTCTCAAGTGAGAGAGAGAAATTGGGTAAAAGTTATTTGGTTTTTGTGATTTTTTTTTGCTAGGATTTGTAATTGATTTGTTGTTTGCTTAGACCGGATTTATGATAAGTCAAAAGATTTTCTTATTATTTGGATATGTGCATTTTTTTTTTTTTTTATAGATTTTTCTTGTTATCTATTTGTTGGATTTCTTAGGTCAGTTTGTAAATTTTTTGGGGAAGGGGGGCAAGTATATAAATTTAAGAGCTAGAATTAAAATTCTTTTTATTAATATACATACTAGTTCTTTGTTTTTCAAAGGTTGGGGGGGCCGGGGAGGGGGCCATGGCCCCCCTCTGCCCTTGAGTAGTTCCGTCCCTGTTTATCATCCATGGCTTGCGAATTCAACACGACACGACACAACACAAAATTAATAAGTTATATATTAAGGCTTAATGAGTTTATGTCATATTCAAATTGTCATGATTACCCCGTTTAATAAATGTGTAGTGTTCATGTCCAATCTATAGAATCCGTTTGATCCATTTAATTAAATGTCATTTTACCAATATACCTTTCAAAACTTTAGGTATATAAACTTATTAGTTGTTGTGGTTTATTTTGTAATTAATTATTTGTGATATTAAAATATGTTTTAGTTTTGAATGATTATTTGTGATGTAGTTGTTAATTTTGAATTTTATATTAAAAATTTATATTTTTGGATTTTCATAATTCAGATCAATTTGGTTAATGCCGAAATTTGTATATTTTTTTTCGCTTTGATTAAATTTGATAAACGGGTTCACACAACTGACTCGTTTGATAAGCAGGTCGTGTTAGGATTGAAGAATCTTAACTCGTTTAATAAAAATGTCGAGTTAGTGTTGACTCATATAATCAAATGCTCCTAAGTCGACACAACATGAACCCGACATGTAAACACTACTTGCCACCCATACTTTATATACCACCAATATTCAAAATCTATCACATGCCCACATATTTAATGCATGTTTGAGATGCACTTATACACACATTTGATTTAAAAATTAAAAGAAAAAAAAAATTCTTGTTTTTAAAATGCAATTGATAATTAAGTTTTGTATTTAGGTCTTATTAA
Source organism: Castanopsis chinensis (assembly GCA_032878915.1). Lineage (NCBI taxonomy): Eukaryota > Viridiplantae > Streptophyta > Magnoliopsida > Fagales > Fagaceae > Castanopsis > Castanopsis chinensis. Next base: position 2,209,097 of record JAVQMG010000089.1, read on the forward strand.
CATTTCTTTTACAAATTGTTAGGAAAATTGACTATTATCGATTATTCAAAATACTCATCATATATATATATATATATATATATATATATATATTGGTTCCATTTTGGGTTAATTTTAATTGAGTTAGATTTATATTGGCTAAATATTTTGGGGGTCTTATTAGATGTGGAGGAAAAAAGAAAAATGCAAAAACCACTTGTATTTTTTTTTTAATCTTATCATTTTGCAATCTTAGGGACCTTTTTGTTCATGTAATTGGGTTTTTGAGACCCCTTATAAAATTTTATAATAGATGAGGCATTAGGTTGAAGCCCAAGTGACTAAGGCCTAGAGCCGACCCTAGTCCTTAGCTAATGAAATTGAGCCACATGTAAGCTCCCTTGAGTTTTCTTGAATTCACGGCGAGTAATATTTGTCTCAAACCAATGGGAAGTGTAGTGGCATTATATGATAGGTCTACATGGATTTTTTTCTTAATTAAATGTAAGGTTAAACTCATATTTGCATTTATAATTCATTATTAAACTCATTCGCATATTTTGGGTTAAAATGAATTGACCCCTTACAATTAATTAATTACTCATCCAAGTTAATTAATTAGATCAAATTTCATGCAATAGCGTGGCAGCACAAACAAATTACCAAATTATCTAAATGCAACGAAAAATAAATTTGACATGGGTGATATGTTTGCGAATGGGGAAAACCACCGAGGCAAAACCTCACCGGGTGATTTTAAAGTCACCACTCTCAAGAATCTATTATTATTAATCACAAGCGGTTACAAGTATAAGGAATCTTACCAAATCCTTTGGTCTATCCTAAAATACTTACTTACAGTTGAACACTTACTCTAATACCCAATTGGACTTGTATTGTAGCAGCAATCTTTCCGTTCAATGCACTAATCCTAGTATGTGACTAACCAATGATTCACAAATCTCAGTATGTGACTAACTCCTTTGCACGAGTTCTAGTACGTGACCAACTTCACAGCAACCTTTTAATTGATGTAGTTGATTTGCAACAGCTTCACATAGAAACACCAATAAGATCTTCAATGATGGTGTGAGAGACTTTGCTTGGTTACAGAACCCAAAGGCATACAAGAAATACAACAAAAACTCTTTCTTCTATAGGAGAAGGCTAGGGTTTCCAAAAAAAAAAAAACCTTATGAAGCTCTCTAGGATGAGGTTTTTCTTTTGCCACCTCCTTGTTTAAGTAGGAACTCAATGGGCTCTTCGATTCCAAATAGATATACACAAATCTTAGGCTTTCCTAATCCAATAAGGATTATACAAACCCATAAACAATTAACCTTTTAAAATAAAAACGTTGCTAGCTATAGTTTGAATCTCGTAAGCTCGATAGATCGAGACATGTGTCGAGCTTTAATGAATCTCGACAGATCAAGCTTCTATTAAGGAGGAATCGAGACCTACAGATTACACTTTTCTTGAGCAGTTCTTGAGTAATTTTTATGTCTTCAATGTAACCACTTGTAACGATCATCTTGAACCTACTTAGATTTACCCAAATACAAGTAAAGTATGTTTTGTCAAAGGATATGTCAATTACATAAAAATATGTCCCTTACAGCATATGTCAAAGATAGCCTTATAGTTTAAGTGGTTGGTACCTTATGATGTTTCTAATAAAAACATCCAAGGTTTGAATCATCTTTCTTTCAATTATTGAATCATAAAATAAATAAATAAATAAATAAAATCCATTATTCAACCTCATTAATTGTTTAGGAAAGTTTTAAAATCAAGTACCCTTGAAGTAGCCTATTGTGGTGGGCCTTTCTGTAATTCTAGGCTACACTGCTTCCTGCCGCGTTATGGCCCAATAGTTTTGGGATAGAAGAGTCAGGACTAGCTTGACTGAAACTCACCTCAAGCCAGCTTGTGCACAAGTTAGAACTTTTTTTTTTTTTGAGATCTTGGTCATGTGCCCACGACAGAAGATGTTGTTACAAAAAAGTTATAGCAGGAGGGCATAATACAATAAAATAAGAAGAATATATCGGCTGCTAACCAAAGACAATGATTAAATCACTTTCTTAGTAAGGAAAACACAATGATATGAGTACGGCAGAAATATGCTAGTGACAATAATAAAAGAAGAAGAAGTAATGTTAATGCTTGAGTAATAAAAAAGGAGTGGTTAATCTGCCGTGCTTGGTTTATTGGGAGGTTTAAGTCTAGGAAGGGAACCACTATTCAATGTGGACAATCTCACATGGAAGTCCTGCTATGGATATTGACCATTTTGAAAGAATGTGCCTAAATGGCTTATCCTCGAAACTTATTAACCTTGTTAGAGAGTAGGCAGTTGAAAGGGAGAGAAGGGAGTAGTCTATTGGTGCATGCTCCTATCACACTCTTATTTCCTCACTTTACTCCTTATCCCCTCTGTTTTTCTCTATTTCCTTTCTTATTCCTATAATCCCTCTTTTCTTCCTTATTTTTTGTTGTTTTCTTTCTTATTATTTTTCTCTCTTGTTTTTCCTTACCCTCTGCTTGCCTTTTGTTGTTCTTTCTACTCTTCTTGCTGCCGTTCACTGTGCACAGCTAAGGCCTTCATACTGCCTGCCGTGATGAGTTTTATTGTTTTACCCCTTAACTACTTTTTGTCTGATGTGGGTGTCTTTCCTAGACCACTCACTGGTCTGTTAGCTGCCCAGCTATCACTACTACCTTGTGCTGGTCGTGCCACCTTCCATTCTTAGACAAAAGAGTTTTGTTTTGTCTTGTTCTATTTGTTTTCTTACTCTCCATGGCATTCCCATCCGGATAAGGGTTGGGTATCCTCTCTGACTAACTCCTATGGCATGCACCTAGTAATTCCAATTCATCTTTCCCTCTTTTAGGTGGTATGTTATTCTAGTAGGACATTTCCCTCAAAATAATTTAAGCTGAAATCCAAGAATAGACTTCCCCCTTCTCTCCACTACCAAGCCATACCCTCTCTTACCCCTGACCTATGACCCACCGCCCCTGTATTGGCTGGGTATAAGTGAGTGGTGCTTGAGTCTTGTGCGTACTTCATTTTCATAGAAGTCCATGGCTTGTTTGCTGTTCATGCATTTGCCATTGCCTGGGGGGCTTATTTGGTCTTTGATGCACGTTCTGCTGCTCATTCTTAACCTCTTATGATGTGGATGAGTTACCGGGTCTTTATTCTTTGCACTTCGTTTCTTCCTTAGGTTGGGTCTTGCTTGAGTATAAGCCCTTGTTCTTTCAGTTCGGCCTCTATTTCTCTTTACTTCTGGTTTGTGGGTCGGTTAGCGCTCTTGCCACGCCATTTCATTGCTTTTGCCATGTTACCACTTGACTTGTGCTTGCTAGGCCTCTTTTGGGCCTACCATGCACATTTTTCTTATTCAATTCACGTTACCCAGTGTTTCTACTGGGTTAATTCTCATACCATCTTGGGCTTTCTTGGCTCATTTCATTCCCCTGGGCATCCTCACCCGCTTTATTTCTTTGGGCATCCTTGGCCCATTCCATTCTTACGTTCCCATGGGCTTCTGTTACATCTTTTAGGCTTCCTTGATCTAATTACCACATTCTTTACTTTTGGAGTTTATTAGCCTTTATGCCAACCCCATTCACTAATTCCTTCCTTTGGGCTCTTCCGGCCCATTTTTGCTTGTTTTCCATTTTTTATAATTCTCATGAGCTTACTACTTCCTTCTTTGGGCTCTATTGTGCCCATTTGCTTTCATTGGAGCATTTTTCACTATATTATAGGCTTATGGACCATTATTACTACCATTCGGATTTAATGGTTTTCTTCTCACTTTACTAATTCTTCTTCCTTATTCCCTTCTATATTGTTGGGTTTCTTCTTGCTATTGGACTTTCTTGCCAAAGTACACATCAACACCTATAAAATATGAGATATTATTTTGTGGCATGTGTTTTAATTTAATTAGTTACGCAATTAATAAAAATTAAAAAGACCAACATATCAGCCCAAAGTCAACTTCTAACTCCATCCAAAAATGATTTTCTCTCTCTTTTATTTTGTATATAAATATGAAATTTGATAATTATGATAGTTATTAATAGACATTCAATTTTTTATTGGGAGAAAAAATAGACATTCATTTTTAATTGTGTTTGTATATGAAATATAAATTATGAAATTTGATAATTTATATATGAAATATAAACTATGAAATATGAAATTTAATTGTGTTTGTATATGAAAAAATTTGATATATAATTATAATAATTCTTAATAAATTTTTTTTTCATGAACATAATAATTCTTAATAATTATTTATTTATTATGATTGTATTTGTATATTCAACAATTTAAAACAAATTTATTAAATATATAATAACGATAATTATTACCATGATAATTATTAAATTAAAAGTTATATAGATGGGCGATGAATTATTACCATGATATGCAAAAAAAGTTAGCATCATATGGAATAAATTTAGAATAAATCTAATGGTGTTTTTAAATAGTACTTTTTCACCATTTTTGAGGTAACATGTTATGTTTGGTGTATAATAAAAACAAAATAGTGGTAAATAGTGAGAACAATGTTATATCAATCATAATTTGATATCTCATATTATAAATATTCAGTGTCTATAAATATTATTTACAAGTTTAACAAAAATGGTCGGACAAAACAAAATTAATACTAGGCAGACAATTAGAATAATTCAAAATTTGAGGGGAAAAAATTAAAAACAAAATCAACAAAAACAAAATTTTCTGAAAAAACAAAAACAGAAAAAAGGGTACGGCTTGGTCATAAGTAATCTTTGGATTTTGATACCATGCGTCCAAGAACCTTGGATATATATCAATCACCAAAACAATGAAAATATAAATACCAATCATGAAAATGAAAATGAAACTGAAAACACAAATCTGCAAAATGCAACTTTAATGGACAGATAGTAAAGATAGGAGGAACAGTCAGCAAAAAAGAAAAGAAAAGAAAAAGACGATATTAGAGACGGCAACATGTAAATGTAATGTAAAGAATTCAATTCCTTCACTCCACGGATTCAAAAAAAAAAAAAAAAAAAATATTCCTTCACTCCACATTCCACAACAACCCTCTCTTTCTCTCTTTAAAAAAACAAGAAAAGCATATTCCCCGTTATTATACTTTATAGTTGCCACAATATATTTCTCTCTCTCTCTTTCACATGCACACACGGAGCAGCGAAGCTATGGCTTCTTCGCTTTCCATCTTCTTGTTCATCAACATCATCATAGTATTTTCGGTGTTCCCTGCACTCCCACATGGGGTGAAATTGCCGTTTCGCCCAAAGGATGTTCTGCCTTTGTTGCCAAGACATGTGTCATGGCCTATCCTCAACTCGCTCCACAGCGCAGTGGACCTTCTGCCCACTTTCGTGGGCGCTGCCTCTGACTTCTCCTCAAACCAAACTCTCGAGTGGAAAGGCGCTTGCTTTTACAACAACACGGCTTGGATGGAGTTCCACAACAAGACTGGCTCTGAATTTGGTGGTGGCACCCTTCACATCAAGGTCTGCAATGTCAAAGTTAATTCTTTTTGTATGGTTTTGTTGTGTGTTTTGGGTGTGTCTTGTAGTTGAACTTGGTGGTGTCTGGAATTTGAACTTAGTTTTATGAGTTTGATTTGCTTGTTTTGTTTGAGTTTAGTTGGTTTTGTTGTAATTTGGAGTATTGGGTATCTGGGTATTAAATTTGTGGAACTTCATTGCAAGATTGAATCGTGGGACCTTTTATATCAATGTCTGCAAATCGAAATTTACTTTTACATTTTAAATTTTGATGGGTTTGTTCTGTTTTTTGTTCTATTTGTTCTTTTTAGTTGATTTGGCGGGTTTTGGAGTTTTGGGTATCTTGAGTTCTTATTTTGTGTTAATGGAATTTGGAGTAGTGGGTAACATGCTCATTTTACTTGGATTTTGGTGGTGTCTGGAATTGAGCTTAGTTGTTTGGGCTCGTTTTGCTTATTTTGTTTGAGTTGATTTGGTTTTGGTGAAATTTGGAGTTTTGGGTATCTGAGTATTGGATTTGTATGTTAGAATAATGGATGTGTGTTGCCAATGAGCTCTAGCTCAAGTAGCACTTCTTTCACTTGTAAAAGAAAGGTGAAGGGTGTGGTCGGGGGACAAGTGATTAAATCCACCTTTTCCCCAACCGATTAGCTTTTTGAAACAAGTCATTTTCTGTAATTCTAAAATTTCATTGCTGGTTATTCATAAAGAAGAAGAAGAAGAAGCTGGATTTGTTGATTGAGGTCTGGGATGAACTTGATCTCGGTTTATTTTGCATGGTTTCTTTGAATTTAGTTGGCTTTCATGGAGCTTGGAATCTTTGGTATCTGGGATTCTGGATATTGTAGTTGGCAAACTTCGTTGTTGGTCTTGGGTTGAGCTTTTGTGATTGTTACTTTGAAAGGTAATTCTGAGGTTTTTTGGTTTCAAAGATACTTAATGTTTTGTTTTATTCCTCAATTAGTTGGTTTATGTTCCAAGGTTGAATTTAGAATAAGGAATATTGCAATATCAGATCATATTGTAGTTGTAGAATTTTAATCCTAGTCTACGGTTGACCTTTTGTGAGAGTTACTTTGTTTAGTAATTGGAAAACCCATTGTGAGCTGATTCGATCTGCTGGTTTGGGTATTAGAGGTTTAGTCCGCTTTAATCATGCATTGTTAGGGATGGTGTTATGTGATAGCAATGGATACTTTATGGAGGACTGTAGTTGCCACAAAACATGGGAATGAAATGGGTGGGGGAGATTCATTAGTTTTATCATGTTTGAGGTGGGCAATGGCTATTATGGTACTTCTTTTTGCGGGATGTTTGGTGTGGGGGAGGTGACCCTATTGGAAGCTATTCCAGCAATGTTTTGTATTGCCTGAATCAAAGAGGCCTGGATGGCTGACTATTGAGTTGGCATAATGAAGTCCTACATTAGGATTTATTGTTTATTAGGGCTCCACATTATTAGGAGATGGGGCACTTACAGGAAATTTTCAATCTTCTCTATTCTGTCAAAAGCAATTGGGAATTAGGGATGCTGAAGATTGCAAGTGATGTATCCTGACTAGGGGTGACAGCTTCAAGGTTAAGTCACTCTATTAGGTCCTTGTTACCCAATTGACTCTATTCTTCCAGTGGAAAAGTATCTAGTAGCGTAAGATCCCTACTAAGGTTCCTTTTTTTTATTTTTCACTTGGACAGCAGCTTGAGAGAAAAACCTCACCATGGATAATCTCTGCAAGTGTAGTATCTGTATTGTTGATTGATGCTGTATGCGCAAGAACAGTGGGGAGACTACAGATCGTCTACTACTTTACTGTGCTTATGCGACTGATATATGGTATATGGTGTTCTTTCTGTTTGGGATTCAGTGGATAATGCCTGAGAAGACAATGAATTTGTTGGCCTACTGGACAAGGTTTTGAGAGACATCGCTCTGTTGATGTATGGAAGGCCATTCCTCGCTGTGTTATGTGCACTATCTTGATAGAGAGGAATAAGCACGCCTTTGAAGGGGTTGAGATTTCATCTTTGGAGTTGAAACTATTCTTACTTTGTGCTCTATATGCACTATCTTGATTGTGACATGGAAGATATTTAATGCCTTGTTTTATACCTCAATTAGTTGGTTTTTGTTCCAAGGTTTAATTGAGAATAAAGAATGTTGCAGCATCAGATCATGTTAATGTTCCTGAGTTCTTTTCTATTCATTGAATGTTTGAGGGCTTGTGGTAAACCTACTTTTCTTCAATTTTGGGGTACTAGCTTCCTTTGTGATTTTGTTATTTGGTGTTACTTCCAGTTATCTGTCATATATTATAATATTAGATGAATATTATTTGTAATTTGTTATCGTTGATTCTAAGTTAGTTTGGATTAGATGAGTTATGATTAATTTTAATGATAGATTATAGTAGTTAGTGTTTATAATTGTCTAATTGGATGTTACTTTTGCATAAACTCAGATGTGGACAATGAATAAAGATTAGTCATGATTTCCCAAGTCACATAACTAGTCAATTTTTTTTTTTCAATATTTGGTTGGAGATTTCAGGATAAAATTCCTCATTACCATTCTTCTTGTCAATTTTGTTTGTATACAGGATAATTGCTTTTTTTAGTATCAGGTTAATGAACTTTGCAGTACAAATTTGAATCTTTCAGGTTTTCCTTTGATGGCTTGTCTGTGGATTAGGGTCCTTCTCTCATGGTTTTACTGTCCTTTTTTGTTTGAAATTTTATTCTTATATTTGGTTTCTTGGATGCTTTGAGGATTTTTGTGCTTGTCATTGGGTTTGAAGGAACTGAAATCCATCATTTTATTATTGAGATTTCTTGGAAGTTTCATATCTGTGTTGTGGCTTTAGTTCCTGCCACGTGTTATTGACCCTATTGAATAATCTAGATCATGTTTCATAGGCTTAGCTTTGATTCTGCTGGTTTGCTTAATTTCTCATGATTATGTTATGGAGTGTTGTATTTGAACAAGGTAGATTTTTTTTTTCAAGGTTACGAAAGCATAATTCTTAAGAGTTATCTGTATGCTGTCAGGTTAGTAAAGCTCATAGTTGGACATGCATGGATCTTTATGTCTTTGCAACTCCATACCGTGTGACATGGGATTACTATTTTCTATCTCGGGAGCATACATTTGACTTTAAAGAGTGGACAGGAAAAGCTGAGTTCGAATATGTAAGTTGCCACTTTCGGTTTTTGAAGACTCACTACATGTTCTATTTATTTTTTTGAAGGATGATTATTATGTTAGATGTGGTCTTTACTTTCTATTGAATCAGGTGAAAAACAAGGGAGTTTCGATTTTCCTGATGCAAGCAGGGATGCTGGGAACTCTTCAAGCATTATGGGATGTCTTCCCCTTATTTACAAATACTGGATGGGGCGAGAACTCTAATCTAGGGTTTCTTGAGAAGCACATGGGAGCTTCTTTTGTACAGCGCCCTCAACCCTGGGTAACAAACATCAGTGTTGATGATATTCACTCTGGAGACTTCCTTGCAATATCCAAAATTCGTGGCCGATGGGGTGGTTTTGAGACTTTGGAGAAGTGGGTCAGTGGATCATATGCTGGTCATACTGCAGTTTGCTTAAAGGACTCTGAAGGAAAGTTATGGGTTGGTGAATCAGGGCACGAAAATGAAAAGGTAAGACTATGTAAAGTCATTAAATGAAGTTGTTATATGGTGAACATTTATTGATGACATCCATATGGTCCTCCTAATATCGTTCTTTTTTGTGATATTTGCTTCTTCTAAATATGTTTTATAAAATAGTAATATACCTCTTCCAGTAGTTCATATAGCCTTGATCACCAGCAGGATAGCCCAGCCGGATGCTTTATAGGAAAGCATCCGGCTGGGCTGGGATAACCTGCTGGGAGGTCAAGGCTTTGTTTATTGGCCCTTTTGTAGGTTATTTGAAAGTTGATGGCTACTAGCTCCAAGCGTGTCCTCTTGATCAGATTAGGTCACCTAGACTGCTGCAAATTGCTAGACTTCTTTCTTGGGCCAATAATCCTTAGTAGTGGCACCATTTCTATCTTAAATCATGCTTTAGCTATGTTTCTATCCACTTAAGTTTCTTGCTCGGCATCTTTGTTCCTCTTGTAGAGGTACTCCTTTGATTGGTGCACATTTTCACTTGATTTTCTTATTCTCAAGTTCCATTGAACTATGCCTGGTCATTAAAGAAAACATGATGCAGAACAACCTAGGCTTCCCACGTAGATCAATTCCATTTAGGCTTCACCACCTAAGGGTTGTTTGGAATCACTACCAAACACAAATGCAATTTGCACAAATAAATCTTTGATTGATAATAATAGTTTTAGTACAAAATAAACCATTTGGAGCTTTTATAAAGCTTCAAGAACATAAGAGATAAAGATAAACAACATCCATGAAACAAATCCTTACCAAATTTACCAAACTCAAATGCTAATCCTAACTAATCCAATGCTAAAGATAATGATAATCACAATGATAATAAAGATAACGTAATGATAATCCCCTCAGATGTGGTTTGGGTGTCTGCACCAATACAAGCCAATGAGCTCTAGCTCAAATAACACTTCCCCATCCCTCAATAATGGGATGGAGGATAAGGCTGGAAGTTCAAGAGCCATGGCAAGCATGTTTAACTTACAATTTAAAAGGGGGAAAAAAAAAAAAATCTTAACCTTTAATTTTTCATCAAGTTTTGAAGTCCCTTATTTTATAAAAAAAAAAAAAAAAAAAAAAGTGAACTTATTCTTTATGGTTTTTTTAATCAATCAACATGCATATAATGTCTTCTTGTACATAGCTTAGCTTTGGTGGATAATTGAAGTTACATATCTTGTAGAATTAGTGATTCCCTCCCTCCCTACCTCAAACAATTGCAATCTTAATTTTAGTTGGGGGTTTGGGCTACTTTCCTATGTAACCATGATTTAATCTGCAAGTGTTTTGGCGCTTTTTTTGTTGTTGTAGGGAGAAGATATAATTGCTATATTACCATGGGAAGAGTGGTGGGACTTTGAGCTGAATAAAGATGATTCCAATCCCCAAATTGCACTGCTTCCATTGCATCCTGAAATAAGAGCGAAGTTTAATGAGACTGCTGCGTGGGAGTATGCACGGAGCATGGATGGGAAACCTTATGGTTATCATAACATGATATTTAGTTGGATAGACACTATTGATGGGAACTATCCGCCTCCCTTGGATGCTCATCTGGTATGTATATTTTAATATTTGATTTTCAATTTAAAGTTTGCAGTATTAGTGGATGCTATAACTTTTTTTTATTCTTTTTATGCAACTCCCATCCTTTTATTGCTTTTGAGTTGCCAACATTAAATTTAAGTTCTGAAAATGGAAATTGTTTCGGAAGTTGCCTTGATACTAAGGATATCACGTCAACAAAAAGTCAGAACTGCCAATGAGCTCTAGTTCAGCTCTAGTTCTAATGGCACTTCCTCCCTTTTTATGAGTAAGGTGGAGAGTGGGATCATTAGTTTAAGGTCCATTGTGTGTGCGCTTATCAATCAATTAAACAAAGAGCCAGAACTGGTCATGATTTTGGTTAGTAAGAAACTTAGCAAGTGCTTAGAAAGCTAGCAAGACTAGGCTTTGTGAATTTTAGAATTCTGTTAGAAGTTGAATATCTTTCAAAGGGATTGTGATTGATTGATGTAATTCAAAGCATCACCGTTCCCCATTTCTACAGCAAGGTAACCAATCTAGAAAAGAACAAAGTTCAGAATTTATTATACCCCTTTCTGGTAGTCTTAGCAACTCAGATGGATGATACATATAAATCTGTTCTGTTATCTTATACTCTCTTCCATCGTGTTTTGCGGGTGTGTGTGCTTATTGCCGCAACACACCAATCTAAGAGGTTGCGTATATTATTGGTTCTGACTGTTAAAAAAACTGTGATTCTATAGGTTGCTTCGGTTATGACCGTTTGGAATCAAATACAGCCTGCATATGCTGCTAACATGTGGAATGAAGCCTTAAACAAACGACTTGGAAGTCAGGTATTATAACAACTATCCCTCTACTTTCAATATTGTTCTTGTTAGGTTAGCTCATTGAAGCATAGTTTGAAGCAGGGATTTTTATTTATTTATTTATTTATTTTTATTAATGTAAAAGATGAAAAACTATGTAGTTTTGGTTCCTCGAAGAGATGAATGAATTGCATTCAAATGGTCTGAAAAGACAAACTTTGTCATATACACTGTATGGAGCGTTTGTTAACTTGACCTCCTTGGTCATACCTTGTATTTCTAGGATCAAACATAGATAATATGTACATGTTTGGCATTGTTGTAGGAAGTTGAGTTTTAACTGTAGAGCTAGTAATAGAACTTTTGCAATATCGGGCTTTAACTGAAAAGCTCTAGGGTTTTGAGTGTTTGGCAATTTACAATGAATATTGCTTTAGTTTTCGATTTATAAAGCATGTACAATGAACTGTAGATATTTTTCCTAAAACCTTCAAATTTGAAACAGCACCCCCTTAAACCTCTTTGGCAATTTATTCTAAAAGGGCTCTAAGGTTATTAAAGCACTTTTCTGGTAGTTTGTCACATCTTTTATGGCCTTTCCTATACCCTAGTTGCCATCATATATGAGGGGAAGATTATAAGCAGACAGTTCTCTGATCTTGCAGATCATTGGATCAAATTCTCCAAATTTTCTTTCCTCTTTTTGTTTCGTTGGAAGTGAAGCAATTGATCAAGAGCATTTTATTTTGTTACTCACAAAAAGGGGGGTCTTTGATTATCTGCTGTATCTCATGTTTCGTGCAGAACCTTAGTCTTCCTGAAGTTCTCGTAGAAATTGAAAAGCGTGGGTCATCTTTTGATGAGTTGCTGACTATTCCTGAACAGGATGACTGGCTATACAATGATGGGAAGTCAACATCGTGTGTTGCTTTCATTCTTGAAATGTACAAGGAGGCAGGACTCTTTGATCCAATTGCTAGCTCTATTCAAGTCACAGAGTTTACGGTGAGTCCACCGAGATCATCTATTCTAGAGTAAGATGTCACTATTTGCAAACCCAGTATTTTGGATTATGGGTATATGATATTTAACAAAGAAAATGTAGTATATATTGAATGATGAGAGTTGTGTGGTTCTAACTTGTAAGGTTTGAGGATATCTTATGGCCATGGTAGATGACCACTGACACCCTTTACTTTCCTCAAGAATACTATAAAGGGAATTATATTGTTTTAGATAATGTGGATGTCCACTCAAGACATGATCTTTATAGGTGATATGCAGGTAAACTCTTCCTTAGTAGTTTACGTGTTCAATGTGTAATTATTTATTTTATTCACAAATGCAGATAAAAGATGCCTATATGCTCAACTTTTTCGAGAATAATTCAAGCCGCCTCCCAAAGTGGTGCAATGACGAAGACAATGTGAAGCTCCCATTTTGTCAGATTCGAGGGAAGTATCGAATGGAGTTGCCTGGATACAATTCCATGGAACCATATGCACATATGAATGAAAGATGTCCATCTATGCCTCCCAAATACTTCAGACCACAGAATTGCTAGAAGTCTCTGATTTTTTTTTTTTTTTTTTTTCCACTCAGGAATTTTTATACACATTGATGACATCACGCCAGGCTCCAGCTCGGTTGGTTGTACTCTGTATTGTATGGTTTGATATGATGGTGTGAAAGATCCAAATTAAATGCTTTTGGATTTCTGTTGTAAATATGGCGATCGGACATTACCAATGCAATATGATGTCAACTAAATTATTTTTATTATTATTTTTTGGTGTGTGCCAAACATGTCTACTAAAATTGTTGTAAAATATACGTCAGTGCAAGAAGATGAAGAGAAATATTCTTAGCGTTAGATTCTTTTTTTTTTTTTTCCTTTAAATCCATCTGGAATCATCAATGTTTCTTGTAATTTAATTTGTCCCTATAAGCTACGCAGGACAGTTGCAACAATTTTTTGTGTCGGTATATTTTTTTAAATTTTTTTTCAGTAAAAAGTTTATACTTCTTCCTACCCCACAACAAAGTCTTTAACCTAAAAAGCTTGTATTGTGCAGCTAGCCTTATGTTGTCATATTAACTATTTTGAGTGCTTGTATGATAATATATATGATCATTCTTCTTGAAGAATGTAAAGGACAATAAATTTATAAAAGAATTTATGTAATGGTATGTTAAATAACTTATACATTGCACCACCGCCACATCTAGGTGAGTTGGTACCCGGTTTGTAAGTAACCGCTTGGGGGTTCAAGCCTTGCATTTACCAAAAAAAAAAAAACCTTATACATTGCTAAATGAGTTTCACATGCCAATTAATAAATAAATAAATAAATAAATAAATAAAAAATTCATTTGCTTATGTGAATCATTTAAAAGTTTAAAAGAACTATATTTCTATCAATCTTCTAATTTCTATCTACCTTAAAAGTTGGTCTTCAAATTCATACTATATCATATCAAAACACTAAAATTGTGTCATTCACTCAAAAACTAAAATACTTAGTACTCCATTAGCTAAGGAGGAAAAAAAAGAACATAAAGAAAGATAATATCTCAAATCTTTAAACTAAACAATTAAAAATAATAATATTACTTTTTTCCATCTATGTTTTTTAATAAATTTAGATTTGAAATGGGTACTTTCAACCAAAACCAATCTTTTCCCATCTTTTCTTATCCTCAAGTAAGTGCACTAAAAGTCTGCAATGGATCAAGGTGGACTAAATGGGCCAAAATGGATTAAAGGAGACTGAAATAAACTGAAGTAGACCAAATTAGACCGAATGGACTAAATAAACCAAAATGAACTGAATGAACAAAGTGGACCAAATCTTCAGCCACATCACTATTTTTTTTATTGATTTATTCTTCTAATTTTTTGATAATATCAAATATATACAGAAAAGTTTAGTTACAAAATTGATTGTAAAAAAAAAAAAAAAAAAAAAACTTACTCAATATCTTTTCATTAGAGGTGAATTTTAACAAATCAACAATTGGATTACATTTTCTTCTTATATTAGTCATGCTTGCAAAATTTCTAGAAAATTAAAAATCAATAATTTTTTAAATTGCAAGTTTTTGTAATTTAAAATTATGCAAAAAATATAATCTTATAGATCATATAGTAAATAATATCTGATTGGCACAAAATTTAATATGTGTATTAAGAACATAAAAAACATGCAATCCAACAGTTAAATTTTTAAAATATGTAGTAATGTTAATGATATTAAGTAAGGTTGTAGCATTATGATACAACTAATTTTGTAGTTAAACTTTGTTCATAAATAAAACCATTCAAGATAAATGGTAAAATGACTTGTACAGTTGTTATTTACAACTATTTTGTGTTAGCTTTAATTCCGTGCCAAATTTGATTATAATTCTATTCAATCATTTTTCCTTGTATTTTATGTGGGATTTATTGTAAGGGTTGTGTGTAAGAGAGAGCGCGAAAACTCAAGCTCTTATTGAAGATCAAGTGGATTTCACGAGAAGCTCGCGAGAAACTAACCTGTGAAGTGAGTCACGTATTGAGTACATGACTAGAATACGAAAAGTCATGACACTTAAAGTTTTCGCAAGTAATTCGTGGGTAAGGCCTTCTTGCAAAATACCCTCGAAACATTCTGTTTTGCTATTTTGTCATTTGTGCTCCACCAAGTCTTCACCCACACTATATATACCCTCATTACCCACATATTGTAAGGAGTACTTTTCAGAGAAAAAACCCTAAGCATACACACTTGAGAGTTAAAGATTGTCATACCCACAATCATCTACACATTTTCTTGTGATTTTCTTCTACTCCTACCTTTCTATATCAAAATCCTTGAGAGATTGATAGCCCAGACACTTACCACACCCAATCTGAGTGTAAAGTGAGGTTTTAGTGCTGCTGGGAAGCATTGGAAAAAGCCAATCGTTGGCAGATGCAATCGGGCTGAATTGCATGATCCAAGAAAGTTAGAGAAGACAAGGCTTTGTTAAGTCAGTTGGTAGCAAGAGCTTGAAGGGATTGAGTACATGTGGTAGACTAGACTTGGAGGGTATTTTATTATTCGAGTACTCTAACTTATTCTCTAATGGATTGATTTACTGTTTGGATGGCGGCGGTGAGGTTTTTCACTGAGTTATTCGGTTTCCTTTTCGATAACACGTCTCGGTGTTATCTTGTGTTTGCATAATTCTTTTCTACTCTTTTAGCTTTCATTTTATTGTTGATATTTGATGAATATAGCTTAGAGTAGTTTTATCATTTGTTCGCTCGCATTTACTCTTATTTCGCACTTAGTTTAAGTTAGAGTAAAAACAATTGAGTCGTAACTTTTAATTGGAGGGTCTAAATAAGCTCTTGTACATTCATACATATTTGAGCTTTTATGATCGATAATGTGGCTCAATAAGAATATAACTACATTAAATATTATGCTTTGACTTTTAAATATTATATGGATATAAATAGGAGCAGAGAAATCTCTTACATTAGATTCTTCACCGCCCCCATCCCCCATTCCATCTACCTTCTTCTTCTTCTTTTTTTTTCTTTTTTTTCTCTCTAGAAAGTATCATCATATATTAGATACGTTTTCATAATTGAGAGAAATTTGATCAGTTGGGAATCACACAGCCATGGGAACAGGAGTTTCCACTTTGATTCCACAATTGCCTTTATCATTGCAGCATATGGAATTCCATATGCTGCAATGATTCTTTATTTCTTCTTGCCCGTAATCAAGCTTGGTTGTATATTTGGGCTAATATTTACGGTAGTCCATTGCAATAGAGTATTCCCATTAAGTGATTACGATCCATAACAGAAATGCAAACTATATATAAGACAAGCGTGCTGTAAGTTCAGTATTAACAATACTCTAGAGCTAAAATGGTTTCTTGGCACAAGTTGGATTGGTAGTCCTTGCGTTGGTACTGGCATGGGATCCCTGCTGAAAGAATTGTCTGCGCATAGCTTCCATGTGAAGTGAGTTATGAGGTAGTGAATTGCGACAAGGGTTTTGATTCTTGCAAACTCATATCCTGGACATATTCGAGGACCTCCTCCAAATGCAACGAAACTGTAGGGTGGAACCGATGCTTGGTTTTCAAATCTACTTGGATCAAATTTTGATGGTTCTGGGAATATCCTAGTGTCCATTTGGGTCATTGGCGAAACCCAGAATATCTGAATGTCACACGCAGAGTTCTCAGTTCTAAAATTGTAGAAAGACTATTTAAGAGCAAGAAAAGATAGATGGCTGAGAAAAAGTGAGTAACCAATATGAGGATTTCACTTACTTGCCACCCTTTTGGAACCAGATATTTATCGTATTAATTCAATATCTTTCAGAGCCTTCCTGAAGCCACCAATTACAGGAGGATGAATTCTCAATGTTTCCATTGCTACTCTACAGGTGTACTTCATTTTGGCTAGGTCTTCCCATTTTAGAAACTCTCCCGAGGGCTTGCTTTTGGCTGTCTCTTTCTGTTCTGCAAATCAAGAAGCAACCTTAACATTTTCACAGAACTGGACCACATTAGTGTACGTACCATTAGATGCATTGCAACCTTGAATTCTTTAAAATTATTATCATGGTTTAATTCCTTTAATACTAAATGCAGTCTTGTTCCTTCAAGATTCCAACCAAAATGAAATATAAGGCAGGTTATAGAGTTAATTTATTATGCTCTCAAGAATATATTACAATTGGGTTTGGAACTACTATGTTATATATGTGTTAATTACTTAATTTTTCTCCAAGTAACTTCATCTAAGTTAATATTCATAACCGCGTTAAGATAGAGTCTAATGTGTACATACCTGGAAGAACAGCTGCATAAACAGCTGGTTCATTAGCTAGAAGCCGCATTATGAAAGTAATTAGAACAGATGAAGTGTCATGTCCTGCCACCATGACAAGGATCACATTGTCCACAATCTCCTTTTCAGTTACTGCTTCTTCATTGTTCTCATTACGGTTACTAAGCATGCAAGTGATAAGGTCTTGGCGAGGAGAAGCACCCTTTTGCTCAAGTTCCGCCCTCTTCTCACGTATGAGCTCCTTCACCATGTTTCGGACCTTTGCACTTACTTTAAGGCTGCGGTTGTAGCGAGTGAAGGGCAAGTTAATTGGAATCGACCATACCCCTTCTATCATCTCTTGGAAGCAAGTTACAAATCTATCTTGTCGAGCTCCTTGCTCTAGTCCAAATAGAAGTGAACAAATTATGTCGAATGTGAGAATCTTCGTGAGGGGTAACACCTATAAGTAATATATACACATATTTTGTTAACATAATGTTGACTTGTACATCCCTTGACTAGGCATTTTCTTATAATATTACAAATATATAAATTAGTATAATTTCAGAAGGCAACACTACGCTTCTCTTCATTTTTTGTTTTATAGTTACAATATAATTTAAATCTATGATATTTGCTATATGATGATTAATTTTTATCATCACTTTAAAATACCAATTAGAATTCAAGTTCCGCATTTAATAACAGAAAAAAATCTATTTAAGTTAATTAGAACCTTCACATACTAATCTTTAATTTAGTTCACAATTCTAGGTAGGAGCTCGCTATCAATACCATCATTCTATTTATTAGAAAAGAGAACATAGTTCACTAATAGTTTTCGTCAGCAAGATTTTATTACTCCATGAAAATTTGCCATGAGGACTAGTTCCATTGGTGCAAAGTTTTTAAATTACTAAAGTATGCATTTATCTCATAAAATAAGAAGATTCTAAACTAAGCCATGACCTTATTCCAATACAATTTTCTTGTCAGTTATATGCACTCACAAGTGCATGCCCTTGCTCATTTGGCTGTATATTAGATAATAATTCCAGGTTACAAATATTTTGGTAACATGATGATACGCGCCTTGACCTGTTGCTTGCCTTGCCAATGCATCTCGAGATGCTCCTTGACTCCTTCATCTATTTTTCCCACGTACTGCTTTAATGATTCAGGCTTTAAGAATGCTACAGTTGCGCCTCTAACACGCTTGTGATCTTCACCACTCAATTCCAATATGTTCCACTCTCCCAAAATCTTACAAGAAGACTGTTTGATGGCTAGAAAGCGTGCTGCTATCACTAGTGAATACAAATTTGTTCGCAGCCTGTCCAGAAATAAAAACTGTTGGGTTGCCAAAGAGGCTTAGCTTTGATATTGGATCATATTTTGTTTTTTTTTTTTTTTTGTTCGAGCCATTTTTCCGCGGTGTTGGCACGCTTGGCTCTAAGAAGGCCAAGACTTTGGCTTATTAAGGGTATTCCTACCGAGCCTGGAGGCAAACTTTTTTATGATCTTCTTCTCTTTGTTAGGAGAAAGAAGATGGGTATGAGGAACAGGGAGATGGGCCAGGAAAACATTCATGATTTATGTGTGGCTTTTGGTTTTTTGAAGTGGTGGGGGAAAATGAGAAAGCAAGATTAGTTTCTGAGAGAGAGAGAGAGACAGTATGAGAAAAAGATGGGTTTGAGAAACTGTTAAGACTAAATAAGTAGAAAGAAGTAGATGAATTTCGTTGACTTTCTATCTTTCCTTTTGGTCTTTTGTTTGCAGGCTTTCTAGATGTTTCATAACTCTGGTGCACAGAAATTTTAAAAAACCAAAGCCCACCAACCTCTTCTTGGAAATATATGCAAAGCGAACTAGTTTATAGTGACCACTAATTAAAAATTGGACAAAAGTTTCTTGTTACAAGGAGAGAGGAGCTATGTTGGAACAACATTACAGAAATGCGGCTTCCTGGGTTGATAAGATGAAAAAATTACTCATGGTAGATAAAAAAATTGTCATTTGGCACGTTTGGTGAATCTTTAATGCCATAAGAATTAAGACAAGTCACGTTATTAAGGCTGGTAGCTGGTGGCAGAGGAGCGCCTGACTGAAGTGATCACCGAACTCGTATCGTCCTCGGTAAATAAGCCAACTGCCCTTCATCAAGTAACAATTTCGTTATTGGAGAAGGAAGAAATGGGGAAGTCTAAGCAACCTTACAGGGAATTCTCGATCGGGGATGAGTTATACGATTCCAGAAGTTGATCTAGTTATTTCTTTATGTCAAAGACCAGAAGCTGGAATACCCAATTCCAGCTGCTATAGAGGCATTATCTCTTCGCTCAAGTCCAGATTCACCAGCAGCAGAAAAGCACGCAGCTATAGGTTATCCAAAAAAACAAGTTCAAATACTAGAGTCTATCTCTGAGTGATTTTCTATTCGGAAATGTGACTGATTTACCTCTTACCCTTTTCTATTAGTTCTGTTAATTAGTCTAGAAATTATATTTTAGTGGGTTTAGAATAGCTTGCTGGCCTGTATGGACTAGAAATGAAAGTTCATCCAATTAAGAAATTCCATTGGATACTTTCCTCTAATCCGACAAAAGGGTAGCTCCACCTTGTCCCCATCATCGGCAGAACCACTTTGTAGGGCCGCTTGAATTATTCTCGAAAGAGTTGAGTGATCAGCATCACATCTTGAATGGACACCCCCATCACATTATTTATAGCAATCATATTCTCACGATAGGAAGTAAGTCAGAAGGAATTTCATGTATAGGATAATATGTACTCTCTTACTCACATCGTGTGGATATCAATGGCTTGAGTCCATATGCTATAAAATGAAAGATACGAGGATTCTGAAAGTTAATTATGACCTTTTTTATTTTTAAAAATACTCTTAATTTAATTAATTTATTATTATTTGTTAAAAAATAAATAAATAAAGTTAAATCAACTAAAATAATTATGGCGCCCATTTTTAAGTAAGAAGAAGCAGTTGACAGAACTAGGCGGCAGCAAAATATTGTCGAAGAAGCATGCAAGTTGACAACTAAATAGCCAGGTGTCATTCAAGGAGAAATGAAGCAAAACTCTATGGTGCAGGGGAGAAATGAAGCATTCCTAAAGCTTGTCTTGTCTTAATGTATATTCAGGAAAAAAACGTTCTTGTCTTAACGTATATTCCTTATTTTCTGTTATTATCTTTCCCATTATAGGAGATTTGCTTAGCTAAAAATTTCTTGAGTCTCTAAAACTCAATTTGCTACCCACACAGTTCTTATAAAAAAATTACCCACAGTTACTATTAAAAAAAACTATCCCATTCGCATTCCTACATTATATATATATATATATATATATTCCATAAAATTAAAAAATAATAATAATAAAAAAAAACTACCCATGTCACATAAAAATAAATAAAAAAAAACTCCTTTCGTTTGTTCCTCTCTCTCCCCTTTCCAATGTTGTGGAATGTATGAGAAAAAATTCTAATAACATTATAATTCAAAAACTCTAAACTCACAATATTCCTTCAATTAATTTCTTCTTTATTATTTCATCCTATTTCTAATCAACATTATCTGCTTTCACACTTCCTATTTCATACAGTGAATTCTTCTCAATGGTTAGGTATTTTCCTGTCAAAATTGGTAAGTCTTTCACCAAAGTTTATATACTACTTTATTAATTTAATTATATTGTGTATTGTGCTTTTTCAACAACATATGTTTCTCAAAAAAAAAAAAACTACATATATTGCGAATTGGTAACTCTATAGCCTTCCATGATACATGAACTATATGAAATATTTATAAAAATTTTGGTTATAAATAGAAAATTATACTAATACGTAGAATACATGAGATAATAGGTGGCCATAAGATATATCCTCATCCCTATGGCCAGTACAACCGCACAATTTGGCCTCAAAAACGTACTTGGGACCCAAGAATTCCATTGACCCAAATAGTTTAAAAGAAAGAATATATTAATGAAATGGCTGCCTCATCCATGACGTGTATAGAATAGAGCTCCCTTACAAAAACAAATAATAATAATAATAATAATAATAATAATAATAATAATAATAATAATAATAATAAAAAATAAAGAACATTTTCTAAAAAAATTTCTGTACTTTTTTATTTATTTCATGCGGCTAAATCTTATTACCCTTTTTATTATATTCTAAGGTAGTTTATTGCTTTTCTTTAGGGTTAAAAAGTTCTTTATTTTGGAATATGCGTGTGTACTTCTCTTTATTAATATATTTCTTATTATTATTTTTCTCTCAAAATTTGATGGAATGGTAGTAAATCCAAAACACATTTATGTTTTTTACAATATGTCTAGGAACTTAACTGATAATTTGGTATGTATAACTTGTTCATCCTAAAAGCGATGTTAGTCCTGTTAAGTTTTTAAACCCCTTAAAACATCAGTTATTTAACCCAGTTATTTATCCAAGTAATTACTTAGGTAAATTATTCAAATCTAGGTTAATACAAGCAAATCATATCCAGTAGATAATGCGGAAAATAAAAAACACAATGATATGATAACTTAGGAAAACCAAACCAGTAAAAACCTGAAGAGGATTTAACCTAGCTATCATTAAAGCAAAACAAGATCCACTATGAAAGAATTGAAATTCTACAATAGCGACTTAGACCACTAACATCCTATTGCTGTCTCGAGTAGAAAACTCAGTACCATGACCACATGACAGCTCCGAGTCCACGGACTACTTCTTTCTTAGATCCATAGCATCCACAAGTACACCACTTGTTTCTGTTTAAGCTCTTGAAATAGCAACTAAAGCGATCACCAAGCTCTCGACATCAATCTTAATCTTGATAACCCTAAGTGTGTATGAAGGTAAACACCTCTAGATCTCACAAGAGATTCACACACACAGCATATCAACCAAAGCAAAAACGTGGTTGAGTTGGAAAATTCTACAGAAAAACAATCTGCACGAGTTTCAACCGATCGAGTCTAATTTTCGATCGATTGAGCCTTGCAAAAATTGAATAGTAATTTCCTGCAAGTACTCGATTCCAATTTTACACAAACATGCACTTTGAGCAATCTAAATTTAGGCTAAAAGTTTTGATCATGGTTTACCAACATATACATATTGAAGTTCTAATACATTAGTTCCTAATTTCTTAGAACTTAACAAGTCCCATAAAAAAAATTGTGTTAGTGGTAGATCTCAATATAATTTGACATGTATGATTTGTATTTCTAGCATTGTTATGGTTTTTTGTTCATTGTTAGTTTTTTTTTTTTTTTGATTGGATTGTTAGTTTTTTAATAATAATAATAATAATAATAATAATAATAATAATAATAATAATAATAATTATTATTATTATTATTATTATTATTATTATTATTATTATTATGCCAAATATTTATGGAGTAAAAAAGATCAATAGCCTCCCAACTTGTTTGTAGAGTGTGTATGCTTATTCTTCTGTTTTTACCGCAATTATGAAACGGTAGTTGTCAACCATGAATATTGACAACAGAAAGAGAAAGATGATTTTGTAAGGACACTGATTTTGAACATTGTAAAAGAAATTAGTGGGAAATATAATACAAAATCAATCATATTTGATTATTAGGACTACTTAAAAAGGAATTTTGAGTTCCATTTTGAAAGATGATTGATTAGAAATGTATCGAGAAATTTTTTTTTTTTCTTTTTTGTTTGTTCATATTACAATAACACTTAATGGATGTTAATTTTATTTTTCATGTATCAATTTAGTTTTAAACTACTATTTCTTTTTCATGACAAAACTCAGGTATAGTTCTTTGAAGTGATGTTTTATTAGGCTTTCATGTAGCTAGTTTTATTGGCTAACAAATCATACGGTTGAATTTAATTATCCTTAGACAATATAATACCATTTATATTGTATTAGTCAATGTAATTAGGTGATTGACTTTAGTTGATAACAAATTTTACCGGGTTATCCTTTTTTTTATTATTATTATTCTTGAATTATAAAAAATTTTGTATTTAAGCTTTGACCCCAGAAATTCTGGTTCGTTACTATCCGCCTGACAAACTTTTGGTAACATGAACGTACGTACCTTGAACTGTTAGCTTGCCTTAATTGCCAATGCATCTCAAGGTTCAAGATCCTTTCTCTTGACTCGTTTATCCATTTTCCCCAGGTACTGCTTTAATGATTCAGGTTTTAAGAATGATGCAATTGCGCCTCTGACACACTTGTGATCTTCGATCACCACTCAGTTCTAATAAACGCAGTTCAACCAAAATCATCCGAGAAGACTGCGTATGCTGATTTGAAAGGGTGCTGCTATCACTAGTGAATACAAATTTGTTTGCAGCCTGTCCATAAATGAACACTGTTGGTTTGCCAAAGAGGTTTAGCTTTGGGATCCGGATCCTTTCCATTTCAAAATGAAGAATGTCCATTTTATGGACAGGATTTGTTTAAAATAAATCAAAAGTCTGAAACATGCCACATCAATTAAAATCCCACTAACTTAACTCAGCAAGTTCAACCCGATTAGCTGCAAAGGTTATTGCTATTTAATATAAATATTTTTTTAAAAAAACTATCTCTCTTCCTCTTCCTCTCTTTCTGCCTCTTCCTTAAACAACAACCCATTAAAAAAACTACCAGACACTGCAATACACTGCTACCACCATGCCAGAACCACCGCCACTACGACACCCCACCACCATACTGCAAACCCACATCAACCACCATCACCATCACCATCAATCACCCATCCCCACCACCACGGCAACCCTTCACTGCCACCATGAACCTGATCCACAACACAACAGCAAACACAGTGAAACCCACCCCCCACAACCAACACGGCAATCCCCACTTCCACCACCATCAATCACCCAACACCACAGCAACCCCTCAACCACACCCACACTCATCAAACCCACAACCAAATTCGATTATATAAACTCACACCACGCTGATCCACCGCCGCAACAACCACACCGCCTACCCCACCACCACGGCAACACACCCACCACCCACTAAACCACCACGGCAAGAACCCACCCCACCACTACTAAAACCCACCTCACTTCGGTACCTAGCCAAAACTAAAACCCATTTAAAAACTGATTCACCCAAAACTGAAACCCAGCCAATCTGACAGGGTTGTCTCCATGCTGATTTGAGAGAGAGAGAGGGGAAGGAAGCGCTTCAGGTTTGAAGAGGAGAGAGCATAATGATTTGAAGAGAAGGAAGAGAGAGAGATAAATGAAACAATGAGGAGACAGAGAGAGAGGGTAGAGAGAAGAAAAATTAGAAAATAAACATTATTTTATTATTACTTTAAATGTCCAGAATCCAGTTGCTAGGAACAATATTATACTTCTTTGATCATTCAATTGCTTTGTTCTATGTTTAGCATCCAGATCCAAAGAGACGAGGTTTTTTTTTTTTTTTTTTTTTTTTTTTTTTTTTTTTTTTTTTTTTTTTTTTTTTTAAGTGGTAGCAAGTTGCAACACAATATTAACCTTCACAGCTAACCCCGGTTGAACTTGTTGATGTGGGTTTGTGGTATGGTGGTGGTGGCAGCGTGGTAGTGGCGTGGTGGCAGCATGGTGGTGGAGTTATTGTTGTTGTGGTTGTTGGTTGCTTTAAGGAAGAGGGAGAAAGAGAGGAAGAGGAAGAGGAAGAGAGATAGAGAGAAATAGTTAGGAAAAAAAAAAGAATATTTATATTAAATGGCATTAACCTTTGCAGCAAACCGGGTTGAACTTGCTGAGTTAAGTTAGTAGGATTTTAATTGATGTGGCATGTTTTAGACCTTTGATTTATTTCAAAAAAATGCTATCCATAAAATGGACACTCTCCATTTCAAATAGAAATGCAGAGGATCCGGATCCTTAGCTTTGATATTGGACCATTCTTTTTGATTCTTTGTTCGCGCCATTTTTTTAGTGGTGTTGGCACGCATGGCTCAAAGAAGGTCAAGACTCTAGGGATGGCCATGGGTAGGGTATGGATCAAGTATACCCATACCCTACCCGAAATGTTTGCCCATGGATAACCGGATACCAATACCCATTATTATCCATACCCAATTCTTACCCGGATTTATTATCCATGGATATTCATACCCTACCCGAAACCCATTTAATTTTTTTCTTTTTAAAATCCAAAAACATTTTAACTTAAAAATTAACCAATAACTTTATCTTAAAAAAGAAAAACTAATCAATAACTTTGAAATCAGATTTATCTACTTCTTCTTTATCCTTTTTTTTTTTTTTTAAAGATAGATAGAAATATTATTAGATAAAATTTTATCATACACTCTCTGATACATGCTCACAAAGCCTCACAAACACAGAGCACGGTTGTTCACGGTTACCCAGTAGCTTACCCTCTATCATACCTATGTTGCTCACGTGCTCACACGCCACCATAGCCATGGTTCTTGGCAGATCCATGAAGCCTTTAACCTCCACAACACCGATTCATGTTCCACGCACAGTTTGGGGCTCTGCTAGGTAGTAGATCGAGAAGTTAAGTTCTAGATTTTAGAGAAAGAGACAAGATAAATATGAAGGAACCACCATCTTGGCGGTGGCAATTGGGCTTCACAACAGAGCTAGGAGGTTATGCCTCATTTAGATCGAAGAAAGGGTGAGATCGATCTGGATCGAGAGAGGTTATATGTTTTAGTTTTAGAGAGAAGTTGAGGTTGAGATGTGAAACCACCACCGATAGTGGCGGTGATGAGCTTGAGAGGATTCGGCCATGGTCTTCTGAGATAGAGAGAATGTTCAGATCTGAGGATTACAAAGAGATTTTGAGGTTGAGAGAGTTTATTCGGAGATGGAGAAGACCACCGTATTGGTGGTGCTGGTGATCGGAATGATGAGTTCAAGGTGCTAGGCCATGGAGGCTCAGGTGAGAGAGAAAGAGTGAGTGACGGTGAGGATGGAGGCTTAAGTGAGTGAGATTGAGAGAGAGTATGCATGAAAGTGAGAGTGAGAAAGTTAGGGTTTATATATATATATATATATATATGAGTCGGGTATGGATAATATCCATACCCTACCCGAATTATTTGGGTAATATCCATACCCTACCCAATTAGGTTCTACCCAGAAAGAACTAGGTATTACCCAAAACATTTGGATCGGGTAGGGTAGGATATCCATTACCCAATGGGTATGGCCATCCCTATTCAAGACTTTGGCCTATCATGGGTATTCCAAGTGAACCCGGAGGTAGCCTTTGTAATGATCTTGAGATCTTCCCTTTTTTTTTTTTTTTTACAAGATAGAATTTCTACTCTAACTTATTCTAAGTGTATATGTGTATAAAAATTTCTCCAGGAGACTTGAACCTCGGCCCTTACCCTCCACACCTCGCAAGCATTTATACTTGTAGAGTGACCACTGCAACAAAGGTATGCAGTGGTTAGATCTTCCCTTCGTTAAGAAAAGGAAAATGGGTATGAGGAACATAAATAATAGTTAACAACATATTTATGATTTGTGTGTGTCTAATGGCTATTTTAATTGTATATGTGTATGAAACTTCTTCCTAGAGACTTGAACCTCGGCCCCTGCCCCCCACATCTCACAAGTAATAATTATACTTGTAGAGTAACCATCACACCAAGGTCCAGTCAAATGATATAAAAAACCCCCCACTTTCCCACCTACCCCTATTTTTTTCTTTCTCTTTCTTCTTCTGGGAAAATATTCTTTAAAAACTCTGTGCGGTGGTTAGATCTTCCCTTCATTAAGAAAAGGAAGATGGGTATGAGGAACATAAAGAATAGTTAACAACATATTTATGATTTGTGTGTGGCTAATGGCTATGTTGTTGATGAGTTTGAGAGACTGAAAGACCTAATAAATAAATTTAGAGAAGGAACTGGGTTTCTTTTTTATTATATTTTTTGTTCTTTCTTTTGGGCATTCATTTGTTGCCCCCTAGACTAGGCGTTCCAGAATTTTCTTTAGAAAAATATGCAAAGCAACCTTGTAATACTCATGAGCAAAGTCTATACTTTAGCCAAAAGAAAAAATGAGCACAAATCTATCCTCTACCATCCATAGCTCCTCCCCTAGTAACAATAACTTTGTCTCTAATTTTTAAATGAACTTCACTTTATGCTCCACTAATCATGATATGTCATGTGTATAATGCAAATATTTTTTTCAATTTTAAATATTTTTTCAATGGTTAAAAGTTAAATGAGTTTTACTTTTTGTGATTTACTTTATGCTTCACCAATCATGGTATGTTATGTATTTGATTTTTTTTTTTTTTTCCTATTTTAAACTTTGGTTATTTTATAAGGAGAGTTAAATGAATACATGATAAGCAATGATTCACAAAGCATAAGGTGGAACATAAAAGGTAGGATAGATGATCTGTATTCAATAAAAAGGTAGGATAGATGATCTATATTCAATAGGTAGTGTTTTCATTTGCACAACCAAATATTTATGACAATAGTTGCCCTACCATGGCTCCTCCTCGGTAACAATAATGTTTCTTAATCGATGAGTTGCACTTTTATTTTTTGTGTGTGTTACAACCAAATCAGACTACAAGTTTACAAATAATATATATAACGAAAATAGATGTAAATGCCCACGGTATATTTTCTTGCTTGTTAGCAGCCAAAATGGCCAAATGCCACTTTTTGTCAAATAATTGGTCTTCTACCACTATTCGCAAAATATTTAGCAATCTACCACTGTTTTTGAAACTCAAGTTCATGAAACTCGAGTTTTACATAGATATCGAGTTTATGAAAAACGAGTTCCAAAAAAAGTAAGAAGGGCCCTAGGGCTGTAAATGAACCAAGCCGTTCATAAATAGATTGAGCTTGATTCAATAAAAAGCTCGTTCATGTTTGTTTGTTTATAAACAAGCCAAGCTTAAGCTTTCATTTTAGGCTTGTTTAATAAATGAGCCGAGCTTGAGTAAAAAATATTGTTCATGAACGAGCTTGTGAACACCAAGACTCGATACAAAAGAAACAAAACAAGTTGAGCATAGGCTTATTTATGAGTTTGGTAATAAAATTGATATAAGCTTGACAAGTAAACTCATATCCTTCTAAGACTTTAATTAATTATAAATTGAGACCACTCATCCAAACCAATTATGCTAAATAATAAACTTGATATAGGCTTGATAATATACTTGTGTTGGATCTCAAGCTCAAAAACATGATATTGAGCTTGAGTTTAGGCTTGATATAGAGCTTGAGCTTGGCTTGACTAATGAACCAAGCCAAGCCAAGCCGAGCTCAAGCTTTTATATTTTATAACAAGCTCAAGCTTGAACACTATTTGTAGGCTCATACCAAGCTCAAGCCAAGCTTGAACATTCACTACTCGACAAAGCTCGGCTCGTCTACAGCCTTAAGTGGCAGACGCTGATCTGGCATTTTATAATTTAGAAGTCCACATGGAACTCAAGTTTGAAAAATCAAGTTCCATGTAATATAAAACTCGAGCTTTTGAAGATCAAATTCTATAAAAACTTGAACATGTAGAAGTAAGACAAGAGCAGCTGAAACACACCAATCTTTTGGTCTTGTCTTGTATCCCATATGCATGTAGGAAAAGTAGAAGTAAGACGAGTTGTTGCAACAAAAGAAAAATAAATAAATTAGGTGTGTAAGAGAGAAAAATGAGTCAGGCATGTAGGGAAGTAATGAGCTAGACCAATATGTCATGAACATCAAATAGGTCATGAACATCAAGAAAATCTACAATATAGTGATAGTGGTTGAGAGTCCATTGGACATGGACTTGCTATAGCTATTGTAGCATATGATTACTGCTACACTTCAGCTACACTACTGTGGTTAGGCTTTTGAAGATCGAGTTCGTTAAAAATTTGAACATGTAGAAGTAAGACAAAAGCAGCTGAAACATGCCAATTTTTTAGTCTTATCTTGTCTTATCATGTAGGACAATTAGAAGTATGACAAGAGTTGCTAGGGAAAAAAAAAAAAACACACACACACACACACACACACACACACACTAAATCAAGTGTGTAAGAGAGAAAAATGAGGCAAGCATGTAGGGAAGTAATGAGCTGACCCAATATGTGGGTCATGGTCATCAAGGGAATTAAATCATGAATTTTCATCAAACAAGTCATCAACACCAAGAAAATCAACAATAAACGGTAGTAGTAGTTGAGAGTCCATTGGATAGAGACTTGCTACAGCAACAACAACAATTGATTACTGCCACACAGCTACACTTCAACTACACTACTACGGCTAGGTTTTGAAAATCAAGTTCTTTAAAAATTTGAACATGTAGAAGTAAGACAAGAGCAGCTGAAACACGCCAATCTTTTATTCATGTTTTGTCACCCATGTGTGTGTAGGACGTAAGACAAGAGTTACTCGAACAAAAGAAAAATATATATATCAGGTGTGTAGGATAGAAATATGAGTCAGGCATGTAGGGAAATAATGAGTTGTACCAATATATGGGTCATGATCATCAAGGGAAGTAAATCTTGGATTTTCATAAAACAAGTCATGAACATCAAGAAAATCTACAATATACAAGGGTAGTGTTTGAGAGTCCATTGGACAGAGACTCGCAATAACTACTACAACAATTGATTACTTCCACACTTCAACTACACTGCTACGACTAGGCTTTCAAAGATCAAGTTCTTTAAAAATTTGAACTCGTAGAAGTAAGATAAGAGCAGCTAAAACACGCCAATCTTTTAGCCGTGCATTGTCTCCCATGTGTGTGTAGGACAACTACAAGTAAGACAAGAGCTGTTGCAAATAAAGCAAAAAATAAATCAGGTGTGTAAGAGAAAAAAATGAGTCAAGTATGTAGGAAAGAAATGTGCTGGACCAATATCTGAGTCATGATCATCAAGGGAAGTAAATCTTGGATTTTCATCAAATGGGTCATGAACATCAAGGAAATCTACAACAAATAGTGGTAGTGGTTAAGAATCCATTGAACAGAGAGTTGCTACAGCTACTGCAACAATTGATTAGTGCTATGCTTCAGCTACACTACTACAGCTAGGCTTTTGAAGATTGAGTTCTTTAAAAATTTTAACATATAGAAGACAAGAGCATGAAATAGGCCAAAATTTTACCCTTCTCTCATCTCCCCCATGTGCATATAGGACAAATAGAAGTAAGACAAGAGCTCTTGGAACTAAAGAGAAAAAAAAAAAAAAATCAGGTGTATTAGAGAGAAAAATGAGTCAGGTATGTATGGAAGTAATGTGTTGGACCTACATATGGGTCATAATCATCCGGGTAAGTAAATCTTGGATTTTCAACAAACAGGTCAAGAACATCAAGAAAATCTAGAATAAAACAGTAGTTGTAGTTGAGAGTCCATTGGATAGAGAATTACTACAACTACTACATCAATTAATTACTGCTACACTTGAGCTACACTGCTATGGCTAGGCTTTTGAAGATTGAGTTCTTTAAAAATTTGAACATGTAGAATTAAGACGAGCAGTTGAAACACGCCAATCTTTAGTCTTGTCTTGTCTTGTCTTGTCTCGTCTCCCATTTGTGTGTACGGCACATAGAAGTAAGACAAAAGCTGTTGGAACAAAAGAAAAAAACAAATCAAGTGCGTAAGAGAGAAAAATGAGTCAGGAATGTAGGGAAGTAATGAACTAGACCAATATAGGGGTCAAGATCATTAAGTGAAGTAAATCTTGAATTTTCATCAAACAAGTCATGAACATCAAGAAAATCTACAATAAACAGTGGTAATGGTTTATAGTCCATTGGACAAAGGCTTGCTACATTTACTGAAGGAATTGATTACTGCTACACTTCAGCTACATTGCTACCGCTAAGCTTTTGAAGATAGAGTTCTTTAAAAATTTGAACATGTAGAAGTAAGATAAGAGCAACTAAAACACGCCAATCTTTTAGTCTTGTCTTGTCTCGCATGTGTGTATAGGATAATTAGAAGTATGACAAGAGTTGCCAGAATAAAAGAAAAAAAATAAATATTGTGTGTAAGATAGAAAAATGAGTTGTGAATGTACGGAAGTATAGAGCAAGACCAATATATGAGTCATGATCATCAAGGTATGTAAATCTTGGATTTTCATCAAACAGGTCATCAACATCAAGAAAATCTACAATAAAAAGTGGTAGTGGTCAATAGTCAATTAGACAGACACTTGCTACAGCTACTACAACAATTAATTACTGCTACACTGCTACGCTTCAACTACACTACTTCGGCTAGGCTTTTGAAGATTGAGTTCTTTAAAAATTTGAACATGTAGAAGTAAGACAAGAGTAGCTAAAACATGCTAATCTTGTAGTCTTGTATTGTCTCCCATGTGCATATAGGACATGTTGAAGAAAGACAAGAGCTACTGCAACAAAAGAAAAAATAATACAGGTGTGTAAGAGAAAAAAATGAGTTAGGTATGTAGAAAGTAATGAGCTGGACCAATATAGGGGTCATGATCATCTAGGGAAGTAAATCTTGGATTTTCATTAAACAGGTCAAAAATATTAAGAAAATCTACAATAAATAGTGGTAGTGGTTAAGAGTCTATTGGACAAAAACTTGCTACATTTACTACAACAATTGATTACTGCTACACTTCAGCTACCCTGCTATGGCTAGGCTTTTGAAGATTGAGTTCTATAAAAATTTGAACATGTAGAAGTAAGACAAAAGCAGCTAAAACATGCCAATATTTTAGTCTCGTCTTCTCTCCCATATGCTTGTAGGACAAGTAGAAGTAAGGCGAGATGTTGGATCAAAAGAAAAAAAAAAATAAATTAGGTGTGTAAGAGAGAAAAATTAGTCATCCATGTAAGGTAGTAATGAGCTGGACCAATGCATGGGTCATGATTATCAAGGGAAGTAAATCCTGGATTTTCATCAAACAAGTCATGAACGTTAAGAAAATCTATAATAAACAATGGTAGTAGTTGAGAGCCCATTGGAGAGAGAATTACTACATTTACTGCAACAATTGATTACTGCTATACTTCAACTACACTGCTTTGGCTAGGCTTTTGGAGAACGAGTTCTTTAAAAATTTGAACATGTAGAAGTAAGATAAGAGCAAATGAAACACGCCAATCTTTTAGTCTTGTCTTGTCTCCCATGTAAGTGTTGGACAATTAGAAGTAAGATAAGATCCGCTAGAACAAAACTAATAAATAAATCAGGTGTGTAAGATAGAAAAATGAGTCAGGCATGTAGGGAAGTAACGAACTAGACCAATATATGAGTCATGATCATCAAGGGAAGTATATCTTGGATTTTCATCATACTAGTCATGAACAACAAGAAAATCTACAATAAACTGTGGTAGTAGTTGAGAGTCCATTGGATAGAGACTTGCTACAGCTGCTGCAACAATTGATTTCTGCTACACTTCATCTACACTGCTACGGCTAGGCTTTTGAAGATTGAGTTCTTTAAAATTTGAACAACTGAAGTAAGACAAGAGCAACTGAAACACGCCAATCTTTTAGTTTTGTCTTCTCTCTTATATGCGAGTAGGACAAGTAGATGTAAGAAAAGAGCTGTTGGAACAAAAGAAAAAAATAAATTTGTTGTGTAAGTGAAAAAAAAAAATGAGTCAGGCATGTATGGAAGTAATGAGCTGGACCAATATATGGGTCATGAGCATCAAGGGAAGTAAATCTTGGATTTTCATCAAAATGGGTCATGAACATCAATAAAATCTACAATAAAAAGTGATAGTTGTTAAGAGTCCATTGGACAAAGACTTGCTACAGTTACTGGAGTAATTGATTACTACTACACTGTTGCACTTCAACTACACTGCTACGGCTAGGATTTTGAAGATCAAGTTCTTTAAAAATTTGACTATGTAGAAATAAGACAAGAGCAGCTAAAACACACCAATCTTTTAGTCTTGTCTTGTCTCCCATGTGCGTGCAAAACAAGTAGAAGTAAGCCAAGAGCTGCTAGTACAAAAGTAAAAAATAAATCAGGTGTGTTAGAGAGAAAAATGAGTCAAGTATGTAGGGAAGTAATGTGCTGGACCTATATATGGGTCATGATCATCAAGGGAAGTAAATCTTGGATTTTCATCACATAGGTCATGAACATCAAGAAAATGTACAATAAACAGTGGTAGTGGTTGAAAGTCAATTGGACAAAGACTTGCTACATCTACTACAACAATTGATTCTGCTACACTTCAACTACACTGTTACGGCTAGGCTTTTGAAAATTGAGTTCGTTAAAAATTTGAACATGTAGAAGTAAGAAAAGAGCAATTGAAACACGCCAATCTCTTAGTCTTATGTTGTCTCCCATGTACGTGTAGGACAAGTAGAAGTAAAACAAGAGCTACTGAAACAAAAGAAAAAAAAAATTAGGTGGGTAAGAGAGAAAAATTAATCAAGCATGTATGGAAGTAATGAATTGGACCAATATATGGGTCATGAGCATCAAGGGAAGTAAATCTTGGATTTTCATCAAACAGGTAATGAACATCAAGGAAATCTACATTAAACAGTGGTAGTGGTTGGGAGTCCATTGGATAGAGACTTTCTATAGCTATCGTAACAATTGATTACTGCTACACTGCTATACTTCAATTATACTACTACAACTAGGCTTTTGAAAATCAAGTTCTCTAAATCAGGTGTGTTGGAGAGAAAAATGAGTCAAGTATGTAGGGAAGTAATGTGCTGGACCTATATATGGGTCATGGTCATCAAGGGAGGTAAATCTTCGATTTTCATCACATAGGTCATGACCATCAAGAAAATGTACATTAAACAGTGGTAGTCTACAGCTACTGCAGCAATTGATTACTGCTATACTTCAGTTACACTACTATGGCTAGACTTTTGAAAATCGAGTTCTTTAAAAATTTGAACACGTAGAAGTAAGATAAGAATAGCTGAAATATGCCAATCTTTTAGTCTTGTCTTGTCTTCTATGTGCGTGTAAGACAATTAGATGTAAGACAAAAGCTGCTAGAACAAAAGAAAAAAAATAAATCGGGTGTGTAAAAGAGAAAAATGAATCAGGCATGTAGGGAAGTAATGAGCTGGATCAATATATAGATCATAATTATCAATGGAAGTAAATCTTGAATTTTCATCAAACAGGCCATGAACATCAAGAAAATCTACAATAAACAGTGGTAGTGGTTGAGAGTCCATTGACAGAGACTTCTACAGCTACTACAACAATTGATGACTGCTAGACTTTAACTACACTGCTACAATTAGGCTTTTGAAGATCGAGTTCTTTAAAAATTTGAACATGTTAAAGTGAGACAAAAGCAGATAAAACATGCCAATCCTTTAGTCTTGTCTCACCTCCCATGTGCATGTAGGACAATTAGAAGTAAGAGAAAAGCTAGTGGAACAAAAGAAATAAAAAAATCAATTGTGTAAGAGAGAAAAATGGGCCAGACATGTAGGGAAGTAATGAGCTAGACCAATATATGGGTCATGATCATCAAGGGATATAAATCTTGGATTTTCATCAAACAGGTCACAAACATCAAGAAAATCTACAATAAATAGTGATAATGGTTGAGACTCTACTGGATAGAGAATTGGTACAACCATTGTTTTATAAACCGGACGGGACCAACCGATCCGACCGGTTCAATTGAAAACCGAGAGCCAATTCAATCCGATAAAACCCCTAAAACTGATCAAATACAAAAAAACGAAAAATGAAAAAACCGGTCAAAAACGGGTTGAATCGAGAATTTTGAAAAAAATGATTCACCTCTCGGTTCTATTTTTAAAACCATGGGTACAGCTACAACAGTAATTGATTACTACTACACTACTACATTTTAGCTACACTACTATGACTAGGCTTTTCATAAGTCTATGTGTTGTACTTTGTAATGATAAAGTTTTTTTTTTTTTTTTTTGGCTTCGCCACGTGTTCAGCCCAACAAAAGATCATTACACATTACTCGAACTTATAGAGCTCAAGTACTCATTTCTCAAGCTTATAGAGCTCGAGTTTCATATTACAAGTTAACCAATTTTCACATTCTCCTCATTGCCTTTTTTTAATTAAAATAGTCCACGTCAGTGGGTGCCACCGTGGCATATTTTTATTGCACTCAAGCTACATGTCAAATTCAATTTTAACAAATGTGATAGATTGCTAAATATTTCGCAAACAGTAGTAGAATACCAATTATTTCGGCCAAAAGTGGTATTTGACCATTTTGGCCACTTGTTAGCAATCTACCTCAACACAATAGATCAATGAGGGCATTTGAAACATGCTCATTAAGGATAACATATGCATATCATACTTTTAAAGACGTTAAGAGCAACCACATTAGCTTATGGAAAAGATTCGGTCTATTTTACACAAAAGACCTACTTTTTCAATTTTACACCATCAGCAAGTATAAACAATAAAATCAACATGTACAGCCACCTCCAACAGAGACATTGCTTCACCCAAAACAAAATGACAAGAGCAGAATCACAAATTAAATTGAATAATCAAGTGCTATTGTCTGTGCCCAATACAAAATTTACTACATTGCATCTATTTCCTTGCACAAGTGAAGACTACAAAATATATCTAACATGATTAGAGATTGAATAATCATGTTCCCTGCACAAGTAAATACTACAAAAGAGATGTCTAACATCAAATCATCTATGTCAACCATGTGCTAGCATCTTTGCACTATACAAAAAATTACTTGATTAGATATTGTCAATAATATTATCCAAATTATGATGGAAATTTAAACTTTAACCTCTCCAAGATTTCCAAACAATGTAGACGAGTATATTCTTTTTGCTCAAGATCCATGGTTCTTGTATCTGTCATCATAATTTCATCTTCCATTTTCCTCTTTTCTACTTCATTCTTCTCTTCCTTGATACAAATCAACTCTCTTCGTTCTTTGAATGCAATGCACATTAACACTCTTCGTTCTTCTAATGCAATGCGCATACTTTCCTTCTTCTCCTCATGCATTCTCCTCTTTTCTTCCTTGATTTTGTCCAATTGGGAGGAAAGTATTGGGACCACGTCAGCACAATTCTTTCTTTTCTTTAATTTCTCCTTTTTGGCCTTCTTGCCTATGGGTCTCTCCAAGGTTTCGCCGGAGTTCATCTCATCATTATCTTCATCTAGATTTATTGAACTTGCAAAAGTATGACAAGATTGTGTGGCTAACTTTCTTGTGCGGACCTTCAAATTATCTCTTCGAATCAACCACTTAGCTTCATTCCTCAAAATTCTCCAACAATGTTCCAATTAAAATGCAATTTTGCTATTATTTAGATAAGTAGCTTTTGCATCTTCAATCTACAAAAGTAAAAAATTGAAAATAATGAGAATCATAAAACTGAAAGTGTATTTATGTACAATACATATTAGATGTTGAGTCGAAATACCTTGTCATGCTCAATTTTACCACTTTCATTCCGGTTCTCAATTTGGGCCAAGCATCCACAAAACTTGTTGGTCTCCCTTTGAATTGTTGACCACCGTCTATTTAAAGAATCCTTGGTGTGGTTAAATTTCTTGTCATTGTGGAAGGTGAACCAAATTCTGTCCCAAAATGTTGTGTGTTTTTGGTCCATTGATGTCATGGCTTCTAAGCTAACATTGAGCCACGCCGACATTAGCTTAATGTCTTCATCTACAGTGAAGTTGATTCCCCATTAACCTCTCTTAGTAGTTGATTTTTTTGCAATGGGGGGTATAGGGTGTCCCATTTCAACTTGGGGTAGAGATTGATGGACATTCACATCTGAATGTGGAGTGGACATCAAAATACTACTGTCAAAAGACTCAAAACCTTGTTCATTGTCTTGTAAAATGTCAAGGAAGAAGGGATTTTGTGAATCCATCACCTAAAAAACACCAAAGTAACTCAGAAGCAGCACTAATAAGCAACAAAATTGAAGTTGAAATTTATCTACTAGATAATGCAAAGGAAAAGAATTGACAGAGGTGGGTATAATTGGCTGAAAACATAGATTTAAGAGTACAACTCGCTGAAAACACAAAGGTAAACAATATTACTATGTACACAAAGTTAAACAATATAACTCCCAACTTTAGCATTTCTATGTACACATAAATTAAAATGACATAATGAAAAAGCAGGGCCTGTGGTCCAGTAAGAGTTCATGGGTGGGCTATATAAACTATACATGTGAAGATGCAGTCAAAAATATTTATGATAGTGCAATCAATTCTCTTTTTTATAGCACTACCATGTTTTGCCCCAAAATATGCGCGTAGATTATGCAAACGGCCCACCTTAATAACTAATAACTATTCCTTTGAAAGCCACTAAACAATCACATCCTTTTACTAAATTTCCTTTCTCTTTACCCCGTGATAATGTTAATTGTAGAATTTTCAACCTGGTGGTTATGGTGGGGTTGTTGAGACAAATTTTTAATCAATAAAGGGTCACTATAGTTACCACCCAATCTTCTCAACTTGACCACTTCTACCACTAGATCCACCACACATTCCCCTCCCCTCACCCACCAATACATGGTCACCAAGAAAAGAACCACGCCACTGTCTTATTACTCATATATAAACTCACTACTACTACCTTACCATTTTACCACTGAAACATGATCAAGAAAACCACTACACCACCCAACAGCTAAACCTCCACCATTGGTAGCCAAATCCACATTACTACAAAACTCAACATCCCAAATGGAACCTCAAACCACCACCACACTGTTCCACAACCATGACACATACCCAGTGCCACCCCCACACTGCAGTAAGCCTGCCCATTTCACCACTCAAAAAATTCTGAATTTATGATTAGAGAACAATGCGCACATAGAGAAGAGAACCTTAATTCCTTTATAATGGGGAGAAAAACTTTATCTGTATCAACTTTATTAGATTAGGATTGAAGCCAATTTATCAATAGAACATGTTTTTACCCCAATAACCATTTAATTCTTTACCAACAACAATTGGTATTTTCCAAGTGCATAAATTTATCATCTAAACATCAAATGCCCAACTCGAGCTCTAACAGTCAATCAAAACCCAGATAAAAAACCAATTCCAATTATCAAATTTGTTGAGTTCTAAGACTTTAGGTTTAAATGTATTAGAATTTCATTTTGTAATGTTGGCAAACCATGTTCAAAATGTTTAGTCTTGTTTTAAACTTGCTCAAAGTATGTTTAAGTTGTAAAGTTGGAATCGAGTGTTCTGCAGGATTTATTGTGTAAATCTGCTTGGCTCGATCGATCAAAAATTAGACTCGATTGATCGAAGCTCGTGCAGATTGTTTTTCTACAGAATTTTCCAACTCAACCCAAGCCCGTTTTACATGTAAGGTTTTATGTTTTGCCCTAGGTATAAAAGGGAAAACCCTAGCCACGTTTTAGTGTTGCACTTTATGCTGTGTGTGTGAATCTTTTGTGAGATCTAGATGTAGTTGCCTTCACATACACTTAGGGTTATCAAGATCTAGATTGATGTCAAGAGCTTGATGATCAATTCAGTTTCAGATTCAAGAGCTTAAAGATATACAAGCGAGAGTGTTTGTGCTTGCTGGGAATTCAAGAAAGAAGTAGCCCGTAGACTCGGAGCTGTCACGTGGTCGTGATAGTAAATTTCCTACTCGAGGTAACAATAGGATGTTAGTGGTCTAAGTTGCTATGATATAAACTTCAATTCTTTTATAGTGGATTCAGTTTTACCTTGAGAATAGCTAGGTTAAATCCTCCCCAGATTTTTTACCGATTTGGTTTTCCTAGGTTATCATATTGTTGTGTTATTTATTTTTTGCACCTTACAATAATATGATTTATATGTGTTAACCTAAATTTGCATAATTTACCTAAGTTAATCATTTGGCTAAATAACTAGGTTAATCTAGTTGTGTTTAAGGGGTCTAAAAACGTACAAATGGTATCAGAGCGGGTTAGTTCTAGCGTTTAGATCTTTTGATCTAAAAGTTGATCTTTGACCCCTGTTGTTATGGAACAGGGTCACTCTCTTGTGATCCCACCTCACTTTTATGGGAATAATTATACTTATTGAAAAGTAAGGATGAAAGCATTCCTAAAATCTATTGATGAGAGAGTTTGGAACTCCGTTGAATATGGATGGGAGAAGCCCATTACTCTAGTGAGTAAGTGGCAAACTTCTCAGAAAGAAGCAGCCACTTTTAATAGCAAAGCTATGAATGCTATTTTTAATGTTGTTTCTATGGAGGAATTCAAGAGAATCTCTAATGTTGAGGTTGCTCACACTGCATGGAATATTCTCCTACTGTGCATGAAGGCACGAATTAAGATCAATAAACTGCAGCAGTTAATAACTAGATTTGAAAGGATTAGGATGTCTGATGATGGAAACTTCATTGCTTTTACTACTACTGCTGTAGTTGATGAAAGTGTTATTGTTCAAGAGAACCCTTCTAATGGGGAACTCTCTAAGGATGCAGATTTACAAAAACCTACAATAAGCTTTGCAAAGTTGCTGCAAAGGATGCTATGAGTGTTGATCTATGTTTAAAGAAAATTGCATCTCTTAAACTTGATAAGAAAAATTTGCTTGTAAAACTGTTTGATACTAATGAACTGTTGAATAATGTGAAGACTGAGAACATGCTTTTGTTTGATAAAGTTAAGAATTCAATTAATGAATTATTTGTTGCTAGAGAGCAAAATAATAGGTCTGCTAGTTCCAAACTTGATCATATGCTGAGTGTTCAAAAGTCTCCTTCAGACAAAACTGGCTTAGGTTTTATGGAAAGCATCACTATTCCTAAAATACATTCCACAAACTTTGTTCCTTCTTTCGAGCCCCCTGTGAATGAGGTTGTCAAACATGTAAAAGTTACACCTCCTAGGAAGATTAGGGTTGATCTTCAAGAGTCTAAACTTAAGACTTCTAATCCTCCTAAGGGCAAGTTGCATGATAGGCCTAAATGGGTTAGTCATTTTTGTGGAAAGTCTAGAGACATTCTTCCAAACTGTTTTAAGCTGCAAGTTGCTATGCGAGTAAATAAACCAAAAGTACCTGTGCCTCAAGCACACGATCCTATGATACTTATTGGTGAGTTGGTAAAGGCTTTAAACCTTTATTCCAATCTTGGAGTTGCTCAAAATTCTAATGTGAATAATAACTCCAATGCTAGAGTTGCTAGAGTTGAATCTAAACGGCTTTGGATGCAAAAGGCTCGATCTAATTGAGTCTTTCTAACATGGTCCTTATGCTCTTCTCTTTGCGACCATTCTTTTTTTTTTTTTTTTTTCCTTTGTCTTTCTAGGATTTTCATTGCATAACATTCATGCATTTCATTTTAGGTTGTTTTTGTTATTTCATTTCAAATAAAAAAATTAAAAATTAAAAAAAAAAGGGAAGGAAAAGGGAAGTAAAATGTGTTATGCATTTTTTCTTGGATTTGAAATCAAGGTTGGCCAATTTATTTTTACATAACATGTTTATGTACCTTGTTTAGCTTGGATGAACTTATTTTATTGCACTTTACTAATTTGAGCTTTGTAGTGCATGTTGTGTGGGAAGCTGTTTATAGTTTTTGATCACTTTGTCTTGATCTTGAAGTCACATGCCTTTGATTATCGGACTTGATCTTAATGA
This sequence comes from Castanopsis chinensis, assembly GCA_032878915.1. NCBI lineage: Eukaryota > Viridiplantae > Streptophyta > Magnoliopsida > Fagales > Fagaceae > Castanopsis > Castanopsis chinensis. The sequence continues at coordinate 2,250,110 of JAVQMG010000089.1, forward strand.
GAAAGGTATAAATAATCATCTCACCACTGTTTACTAGCCAATCATGAACATTTTAGTGCATATAATAAGATTGTGTGCTCGAGAAAGTGTAGCACATGCATAAAAAGAACATAAGGTGTAGCCTTGGTTTAAATGATAAAATTTATGTGTATATTATTGAACCATAATTAAATCAATCAAATAAAATTGGTGTGTATATTATCCCGGCTATTTTTAATAAGTTTCTGATCAAATAAAATTGGTGTGTACATTATAAGGCAAAATAAGAAACTTACATGATTGCAAGCTTTTATTCTAGGAGATATGAGAGTTATATGATGTAACTCTTAAGGGATAGTCTCTTTTAAATGTATGTGATGGATTTTGTAGAAATTGTGTTGGAATACTATTCACATATCACCTCACATGTATCTCAAGTTTTTGCTAGTTACACACATTACACAAGTTACTCTTTGCTAAATTTATACATGTTATTGTGTGTGATTTGGTTTGGCCAACCAAGTTTGAGAATTCCTTGAGTTTTGAGCAAAACGTATTTGAAGTTTGAAAATTTAAGGATAATTGATTGAAAATCTTAATTTTTGGAAAACTAGGTTCAAAACAAGTGTTTTTGAAAAGCATTTCATCTCATACTCCTACATTTTGTTCATACATTAATATGCTTTGAGGAGTTTCTGCATAAAAAAAAAAAAAAAAATGCTTTGTTTTTTTTAAAAAATTGGGTTTTCCAGAATTTCGATCGATCGAACCTGTTTCCCAACCGATCAAAATTGCGATTAAAATTTTTGGTTTGGTTTTGTGTGTTTCAATCGGTGCTCGATTGATGTTCGATCAATCGAACGCATTTTCGATCAATCGAAGCTATGTTTCGATCAATCAAAAATCATATAGAGAGTTTTTTAAAAACTGAGTTTTTCACATGTTCATTCACTATTTCAAAATTTTCAAAACTCTTTCTCTCTCTATTCGATCGGTCTAAGGGTCAAAGCAAGATTTTTATCGTTTTCCCTCAAATTCCTTCAAGGGTTTTTGTCATCTAAGGCCGGTGAGACCTTTATACCCCTCCTTTTTCTTTATTTTCATGTTTACATTCATTTTTTGCCATGCATTGAAGGGAGATTTCGAACCTAAGGGAGATTGGGATTTTTGATGATTCAAGCTTTTTCTTTGAAATTGATCAATGGGTTTTTGTTGTGGGATGTTATACAACTGTTCTTGATGAATTAATTTGATCAATTTGATGGATTTTGAAAAATGGAAATTTCTAGGGCTTGAATTTACCCGAATTGGGGATTTTGTTCAATTGGGTTTAATTAGATGAAATTGGCTTGTTAGATTGATTAATTTAATCATTATAATGTGCTATCTATCTTATTTAATGATCAATTGGTCAATTTCTTGAAAATTGTACAAGTGGTTTTTCAAAATTTGGGGTTTTTTTTTTTTTTTTATATAAACTCTATGCTCAAGCTAATTTTGTGATTCTAAAGTTAAATTGAACTTATTCTCACTACATTAGATCATGCATAATCTGATTATACTGTTCATGCATCATATAGATTGTCATTTTTCTATATTGCTTTGTGCTAACTTGCAGTCTGCCTTTGTTTTTTTTTTTTTTTTTTATTCTATCTATGTGTCTTGTCCTATCCTTAACACCATGCCTAGGAAAACTAGAGCAAATAGAAAAGTCTCCTCTTCTTCTGCACCTTCCTTTAAGAGTGATAGGTCTCTAAGTGAGAAAAACCAGGAAACGTATGAGACTTTGAACCTTTTGAGAAACGTATGAGACTTTGAACCTTTTGAGAACCGTTTGGGCTAAGGAAAGGTTGTTTTAGATGAGCTTGATCCTGAGATTAGGAGAAAGTTTGAGCGTAGGGGTTGGTTACCGTTGCTGGATATTTCACATTCCCCTCCGGCTACCTTGATCAGAGAGTTCTACTCCAACCTCTTGGTCCACTCCTATAATTCCAACACTTTTGTGAGAAGTTGGATATGGGGTGACAAGTACACCATTAGTCCTTCAGTAGTGACTGCTGCTCTTGGGATGCCACTAGTCCAGCATCCTGTTTATCCTTATAATAAGTCTCCACCCTTGATGACATCATGTCATATCTTACTGGATCTTATGTCATATCTTACTGGATCTTCTATCCAGTGGGGTTCTGATCCTTGGATCACTACTCACGAGTTGACTAAGATTCATTATCTCTTTTATGGATTTCATCTCATTCCATCTAGCCGATCTCTCATCTGCACATCATTCCTATAGAGAGATGTGCATTTTTTTTATGCCCTTGTTACCGATACTCCTATGAGTTTTCCTCATCTTTTCATTTGTTCTTTGATTGAGGTTCATCGGAGTAGTTCTGTTTCTTAAGCTCTTTTCTTTTCTGTTTTTATGCAACGGATTATTTTGCATTTAGGTTTAGAAAACTTTCCTGCGTCTGAGCCTGTACATATAGTTGCTCCTATAGGTGCTACCTCTCTTAGGTAGAGGGCTGCTCAGATGAGAGCCAGCTCTAAACGTCCTAGGGTTGAGACTTTTGGTGTATCTCCTCCTCCTCCCTCCACTACAGGTGATACTTTTGCTGAGGAGTCTGTCAATCCGTCTGCTGCTACTGCTGATGTTCCTCCCCCTTCTACTTCGGATGATTCAGACATTCGTCGTATGTTAGAAACTGTCATGACCATTTAGGTGACTTATGGTCAGCTTTTGGTGGACATGCTTGATGAGCTTCGCACTTTGCGAGCAGATTTGGAGAGTATTAGACCGCCACCTCCTTTTGATGATAAGTGGGTGCCCTTTGGCAATTCATCACAAAAAGGGAGAGTACATATCACTGGCGGAGCCAGAGGGGGCGAGGGGGGGCACCTGCCCCCCCTGACTCCTAAAATTTTTTAGTATTAGCAGACATGGAGGGAAAAAAAAATGAAAAAAATGACTTCTACTTGTTGAAAGTGACCAAATCATTGCTTTTGTCTTGTCCTATATGCAACTTGCACCTATTTCACTATTTTTTATTTTTTATTTTACATCATTATTTACACCATTTTTACTATTTATGATACTTTTCACAGCATTTTATCTTTGAATGATGTTAGAGATATTACAAATTTTACTACTTATGTCTTACAAATTGTCATGTCACCAATTACAAAAAATAATTTCAAACATTTATTCATTATATTTTTTAAGTAACACTAATCACATTTTTATGCCATCATTTTGTAAATTTTTTAGTAGCTATGAATTGATTGTTTTTGTTTATTTATTTCAATTGTTTTTGTTGATTAATGTTTTTTAGATAAATTTCACTTTTAATATCGTCTTTTTATTTTGCCCCCTTTAGACTAAAATTCTAGCTCCGCCACTGGTACATATGTTGTAGAAAGGAGTTTTTGATGTTAGGGGGAGATTTTGATGCTTTGGAGCTATGGTGTTTTAGATTGTATCTAGGTGTTTCATTCAGTATTTACATTTTTGGCTCATGATGTATTGTGTATGGGTTATCCATGATAGGGGGATTGTTTATTGATTTATATTTATGAAGTTATTCATGATATATGTCTTTATTGTGTGTTATGTGAAATCAAGAAGTTATATTTGATTACTTGTATTTTCCACACATGCGTTTATGTGTTTGTTAAGTGTTACAAGAATATACAGGTTGATTCAGTCGTGCTGCTGTCTACACTTGCAACTGATAGAGAGTAGTTAGGTTGAATTTGTTTTTTGTTGGGCAATGTTTTGTAATGAGATGTTTTTGTAACTTTGAGCATTTTTGTTTAAGTTTATGTTTTCTCACGGATTTCCAAAGGGAGAGTTTGTTGGGTTCTAAGACTTTAGGTTTAAATGTATTAGAATTTCAATTTGTAATGTTGGCAAACCATGATCAAAATATTTAGTCTTGTTTTAGACTTGCTCAAAGTATGTTTAAGTTGTAAAGTTGGAATTGAGTGTTCTGCAGGATTTACTGTGTAAATCTACCTGGCTCAATTGATCGAAAATTAGACTCTTTCAATTGAAGCTTGTGCAGATTATTTTTCTGCAGAATTTTCCAATTCAGCCCAAGCCCGTTTTATGTGTAGGGTTTTATGTTTTGCCTTAAGTATAAAAGGGAAAACCTTAGCCACATTTTAGTGTTGCTCTTTGTGCTGTGTGTGTGAATCTTTTGTGAAATCTAGAGGTGTTTGCCTTCACATACACTTAGGGTTATCAAGATCTAGATTGATGTCAAGAGCTTGGTGATCAATTCAGTTACAAATTCAAGAGTTTAAAGATATACAAGCGGGAGTGCTTGTACTTGCTAAGAATTCAAGAAAGAAGTAGTCTGTGGACTCGGAACTGTCACGTGGTCGTGGTAGTAAGTTTCCTACTCAAGGTAGTAATAAGATGTTAGTGGTCTATGTCGCTATTGTGTAAATTTCAATTCTTTCATAGTGGATTCAGTTTTACCTTGAGAATAGCTAAGTTAAATCCTTCCTAGGTTTTTTACCAATTTGGTCTTTCTGGGTTATCATATTGTTGTGTTCCACACTTTACAATGATATAATTTATATATTTTAACTTAGATCTGCATAATTTACCTAAGTTAATCACTTGGCTAAATAACTAGGTTAATCTAGTTGTATTTAAGGGGTCTAAAAACGTACAAAATTCCACTCACTACTTATAAACCACAGTTGACACATGGCTTAAAAGTAAGAAAAAAAACAAGTGCAACTACAAATATATGGCATTCATGCTTAATGCAATGTTGATAATACAATGCCAAACTCACAAACGAAGCTGCGGAGTGATGAACACAAATATTTATAAATACATACATAGAAGCCACAAAAAAAAAAAAATAGGGAACTTACTATGAAGCTGCGATCTTTAAAGGAGTTCAGTCATGGGTCGGTTTAAAAGAGAGAAAGGGTATACTGACTTGACAAACAAATCCCACTAACTGTTCAGCCATGGGTCTTTAAAGGAGTTCAGTCATGGGTCAAGTTATATGAAACCATCTCGCTAATATCCACGAACACTAACTGTTCCTCTCTCAAACTCAAACTCAAATAAAACCCATTTCCATTGGAATCTCTCTCTCTCTCTCTCTCTCTCTCTCTCTCTCTCTCTCTCTATGTGTGTGTTCAATCAGTCCGAAAATAAGGGAGAAATAGGGTGTGCTCCAAAGAATCCCAATAAAAAAACCCCAAACCAGAAAAAATTTGAAACAAGAAACACTAAAAAAAATTAGTTTAGAGAAACTCCCAAGAATCGCTTGAAATCAAAAGGGAAAAAAACTCTAAAATCTCAATGAGAAAAACCCATACCCTTTTAGAGAAATTAGCTCCAAAGTCTGTCAATGGAGAAAATGAGTCTGTCAATTGATCCACCCTCCTCACAGGGCTGCGAAACCCCCAAACCGATCACATTATTTCCCGTGGTGATAAGAATGAGCAAAAGTAAGAAGCAGACGAAGAGAGAAGATGAAAGGAAGAGCTCAGGAATGAAACAAGGAGAGAGAGAAGCTAAGACCTGAGAGAGGTGTTGGTGTTGCTCAGTGAGTGGAGAGAAAAAAAGAGCAAAAAAGGAGTTTTATAGTGTACAAAGATAATATTTATGCTCTGTTTGTTTCGATGTAAAATATTTGTAAGAAAATATTTTCACATTTTACCGTATTTGTTTTACAGTAAAATAATTAGTCAAAAAGTAAAATATTTTCAGTCAAAGGAAAAAATAAAGGCATAAACTGTAAAATATTTCCCACTTAAAAAATGGTAAAACATTTTACACTTTCTTCCTCCCTGCTCACTTCCGACGCTGTTAGTTTTTCTCCCTCTTACTTTCTCAGTTCTTCTCCCTCTCTCCATCTCTCAGCTCTCACACTCACTGACTAACGCTAATGACCGACGCCCACCCACTGACCATCACCCACCCACTGAACAATGCTACTAATCCATCCTCTATTCTCTCTCACACAGCCCTTGGGTCTGAAGGGAACTCCAACTGTATGAGCCAGTGGAATCAATATACTTGATGGCTTGTCCTTCGATCTTACTTGAATTGTTCAAGTCACTGCCTGAGATTAGCTTATTCTTAAAGGACATTTTCATGTCTTAAGCCCCTACCTTCAATCAATGCTTTAGTGCAGAGAACTTCGGAGAATCTTTAGGCCTAAGGCCCTAAGGAAATGCCTCTATGAAGTTTTCTTTGGACACCGTTTTTTTAAGAAATTATATGGACTATTGCTTGGCAATGATCATTATAGATGCCTATGGTAACTGTGGTTATGACCTGAAGATGGTTTTGGTTGCAACCCAATCTCACCTCTGCTAGGTTTATGGAGGTTTTTGTTGGGTTTTTTTTTTTGGGGTTTCCGATCTGAGTTTGTGGGGGGTTTTTCTTGGCTCCTTGATCTAGATTTTTGGTTAATGGTGGTTGTCTTTTGGGTGGTTGGTGGTAGTTTGGTGGTTAGTGGCAATTTTGATGGCTATTTTTTGAATGGTTTGTGGTGTTTTGGTGGCTGTTTTTTGAATTGTTGATGGGGTTTGGTGGCTGCTTTTTTCTTCTGATGTGGAGTTTTGGGTGGTAGGTAGGGTGGTTCCTGGTGAGTTTTAAGAAATATGAAGAAAAAAATGTACATTATATTTTCATGCTAACAATCAAACACGATAAAATGAAAATATTTTACTGAAAATAATTTACATGTAAAATATTTTACATTTGTAAATATTTTATATTGAAACAAACAGAGCATAAAATACTGAATAAATGAGCTATAGTTTACTGTAGCTCGTGGATGAATTTGCATATCTTTATACATTTTTACACCCACTAATGTGGGTGTTTTTTGCTCAAAATATGTAAAATTTGTACTTTTTTTTTAGAAGACTATAAATAGACTGGTGTGATTACTCTAAAGAAGTCTAAGCAAAACTCCAAAAGATTTTTTTTTTTTTTTTTTTTTTTTTGATAACCAAACATAACCAAATTCAATAAATGGGGCCTAAGCCCATAGATAAAACATCCATACAGATTTGATCAGTAATCATGGTGGGTATCCTCCACCCATACAATACAATCATCAATATTACAAGCATTTCTAGCAAGCAAATGTGCTGCAATATTGCAGCATCTTCGCACATGGATGGTTTCCCACTTCTTGAAGGCCTTCAACCGCGTTCTAGAGCTCTCCACCAATTTCTTGATTGAGCTTGCGGATTGATCAGGGTTCACAAGAGCAGACATAACTATTGAAGCATCCCCTTCAATCACTACTTCTCCAAGTCCCAGGTCTCTTGCCAATGCAATTCCTTCTTCCACTGCTGTTGCTTCTACCTCCAACGCCCCAAGTGGAAAGGATTTTCTTACACATTGCTCCCATCAGATCCTCGTTTTGATTACCACACCCAACTGCCCCTCTTTAAACACACCCACCAATGTTGACCAAATTGGGGGGCGCCATGTGGTCTCTCTGCCCCCCTTTCTGTGGTTGGTGTTATTTTGAGAATTGCTATGCCGAAACTCCTCTATGTGGTTGGCTGCCTCCCTTATGCTATTGTTTTAGCCAGTTTGCATCTGCCTTCATGCTTTACCAGGTTTCTGTTCTTCCAAATTCCCCAGGCTGTGGTCGCAAAAAGTTCCCAATCCACCTCAATTGCGTACTCCTTCATCAACCATATAATGTCAATGAATTCTTCCTGCTGTGAAACTCTAGAAGGAAACTTAATACCTGATTCTTTCCACACCTGAAGCCATCGAGCAATTCCATAAGGTATGACCTGATGTCTCTCTTTCACCACAAAGCATGCAACTGTCCAAAGTCCCTATTTTTCTTCTGACTAGACCATGGTTTGTGGGCAGAATGTTTTTGCAAGCCCTCCACACAAAATGTTTGATTTTTTTGGACATTTCAGCTGCCAAATGGACTTCCATATATTAGTCATCTTCGAATTATCCGAGCTAGTCCCTTTGTCACTATTCAGATGGCCTTCTTTGAGGGCTTCCAGAGCAACCCCATACGCACTTCGGACAGTAAAAATCCCATTATTTGACCAAGCCCAAACTAAAGAATCCTCAGGCAGGCCAGGGCTGATTGGGATGCTCAGGATCGCATTAGCCTCATGAGGGAGGAAAATGTTATTTACTTTCTCCTTAACCCATGTACCTTTTCTACAATCAATCAGATCTGCTACTTGCTCCACACTTACCCCTTGTCTTCTTGGACTGCAAACTTTGAAAGAAACAGGGTTTGGGAGCCAGTAAAAAAGGGATCCCAATTATCCCATTCGTGTTCTAAAGTTTCGATGGCAATGGAAACACGCTTCTTCAAATTTCATAACATTGGAAGTGGGACCCGTGCATCTTGGGGAGCAAACATTTCTCCCCAAACCAATAATCAGAGGAGCATTTCCTACCATTGCAACGGACACGATAAGGAGATTGAGAAACCAAAGCATGCATGGAAAAAGCAGATATATCGGATGCGCCTAAGTGACAAAAGCCTTTCAGAGTTCCTAAAAAATAAAGAACTCAATAGCTAAAATCCCTGAAATTACTAAAGTTGGAGCGATGGACACCACCCTTTAGAAAACCAGATCAAGCTGAACGTGGTTGTGACAGTTAAGAAAGATTGATGCTGCTTAACAGTTTTCATGTTAGCGAGTGGCAAAAGTGTCTGAAGCTTGACGGATTGGACAAGAATCATTTAAGCCTTGTGATGTCATAGACTCATAGTAGCGGAAGAGCTTGCATCAGCGTGGCCAGTAGATCTTGTTTTCCATTAAGGGTAGAGATGCAGCTTTGGGGTCTGATTCATCTTCAAAAGAGGATAGCTTGGAGTTGTCCATGCAACCATAGTTGAAGATATTAGAATACTTTTTAGGAATTTTGCTATGTGCTATTTAATTGGTGTTGACAATTCATAACACAGTTGCTCACAAACTCAATCAATAGGATAGGGGAATTAGGTTTTTAGGAGCTCTACATTCAAGATCCATCTAAATTTCTTGCTTCATTTGTTAGAGCTCTGACGGCTGACTCTTGTGATGTTTCTTTTGGTTCTATATATGATTTTCTTTTAAGGAAAATATGATCACAGGCCAGGCTTTCCTTCTTTTTGGTCTACAACTCTACCAATTTATTAAAAGAAAAGAAAAGAATGAATGAAAGAAGAGGTTCAAATGGAAAAAAAGAGGGTAACAAGCACAAGCTTGGCCTGAAAGCAGGTCTCATTTAATTTCTAGGACTAAATCCATCTTTTGTTTCATACACAACCAATAGTTAGCAATACAACATAGATAAAAATCTATGAGCAACCCGTAGAAGCATTTAGATATGTGTGATCCATACAGCTCTGAAAGGTGATATATTAGAAAGAAATCCTCTACACCATTAATCGGCCTTGGCTGGGATATGGTTGCCACCAGTTGCAATTTTGTACAGATAAAATGCGGTCATGATAGCACTGCAAGAAAAGCCAAATGGCAAGCATATTAGCTGGGAGATTCAAATAGATGTTGTATTGACAAGGAAAAACTAAGTAACTATATATCTTCTTTTTTTTTTTATAAGTAACCGTAAGAATGTTATTAATAATAAAAAAAGTGTAAAACCGAGTACATTGAGGATGTACTATGGGGGCATAAATCAAGAAACAAAAGTACAACGGTAAAAAAAAATAGGAAAGGAAGAATAAGAAATATAAGAAAAAACCACACTCCATTCAAAGAGTGTGCGCAAGAAAAAAGACTTAATCTCTAACAAAGAATGTTCACAAATCTAGAAGCTTCTAACATTCCTTTCACGCCAAATGCACCAAATCAAGCAATGGGGCACTAATTTCCAAACATCATTATGACGATGTTGAGCGAACTTTCCTTGCCAAGCCTCAAACAACTCTAGAACAGTATGAGGCATAACCCATTGAATACCAAACAAGCAGAAAACCAAAGACCACAACTCCCAAGCTATGGAGCAATGAAGTAGAAGATGATCCACTGACACTCCACAACTCTTACACATATAACACCAATCAAGCACTATTATATGTCTTTTACGAAGGTTGTCTGTTGTTAAGATCTTCGCTAAGGAAGTAGACCAAGAAAAGAAGGCCAACCTTGGAGGAACCTTCGAGTAACATATCATTCTCCATGAGAAGGAAATAAGGTTAGGAGAATAGAAGGAGTTATAATATCCTCTAACCTCAAAACCTCTATTTCTTGCAGGTTTCCAACAAACCTTATTTGGGCCAAACCCCCGCACTTTTGAAGAATAGACCAACCCCATAAACCGATCAAAGGCTTCTTCTTCCCAATCTTGAGGTGGACAACAAAGTTGCACATTCCAGTGAACTCTCCCAGCAGACCAACCCATAACTTCAGCCACCAACGAATCCTTTGACCTACTAAGACAATAAAGCTCCAAAAAGGCCTTTTGGAGACAACAATCCCCGCACCACACATGCTTCCAAAATTTCACTCGAATACCATCCCCCACATCATATACAAGGAGTTTAGAGAAGTTCAACCAGCCACTTCTAATGTATCTCCATATGCTGACCCCATATGGACTTGTCACCTTTTTTGTACACCAACCACCCCAAATATTCCCATATTTTGCCTCTGACCCTCCTCCATAAAGCATCAGTCTCCATGCCATACCTCCACAACCATTTTCCTAGCAAGGCAGAATTAAAGCTCCCCAACCATCTTATGCCCAACCCCCCCAACCTGCAAAGGCGTATAGACCTTGGCCCAATTAACTAAATGTATTTTAGGTTCACCACCAATCCCATTCCACAGAAAATCTCTCTGTAATTTCTCCATACGCTCTGCCACCTTACCCGGTAAAGGAAGAATGGAAAGCAAATATGTAGGTAAATGTATCTAAATTGGTATTTCTCACCCCCCCCCCCCCCCCCCCCCCTCTTCAAAAATGGGATGGAGGATAAGATACTAAGATCATCAGTTGAATACTACAATCAACTGACCAGAAGACTACATTACAGCTGGACAAAGATACATTCACCTTTAGAGATATAACATTTGACCAGTAGATGTTCGCAAGAGCTTTCAAGAAGAAGCACAGTTTAATCTGATGAATCTAAACTCAACTCACCACCGATAAGCAGCAGTTTTCATTTTCCATTGAATCATGTCAAGTTTTTCCTAAAAGACAGGGTGGCTCCTAGATCATCATTTTTATGACACTAACTTATTCATGTCACATTCTAACATCTCATTTCAGAAATCTCGACTCCTCAGAAGATACAAGGACACATGCAAAAATATCATGTGCTGCAAAAGAAACTTACAACGGTTGCCTGGCACACAGGAACATTAATAAAAATTGCAAAATATCTAATAAGTCTCAACTTGTACTCTAGACTACAAAATAACTTATTCAATTAAAACTAAAATATTTATTTTTTAGTCATTCAAGACAATTTGCATGTTCAGAAAATGAGGGAGTCATGATTACAAATCATTGGCAATGACTGACTTTCAGCATTCTCATTTCAAATGGAACATCAGGAACCAAACTAATAACCACAAGAGCATGAATGCTTGTGGGATTTCAGATGTCCCCTACTTGCATGCACAACCCTTACTGAAACCAGCAAAGAGGTAATGATTAATGACTCAATAATAATAACTGTAATCCCCTATATGCAGAACCGTATTATCAATAATTCTAATTAGTATGCAAAGCAGACACACCCAATGGGTCTTGAACCCACATCCAAAATTCAGTCCCATTTTTAAGGGGAAAGTAAGTGATACTGAAGCTAGAGCTTTGCTTCACAACCTGAACCACACTGCCATGCTAGAAAGGGAAGAATATGATATCACGGACGTGGCAATGGGATTAACTTGTGAAAAGAATAAATTTCATCTTTCATTGAATAAATGTAAGATATTCATATGAAAATTTAAATATGTATAAAATAAAACAAAAAGGCAAACCAAATGCAAGAGATAGTAATCAATGAATTTTGGCGCATAAAGCAGCATTATGATACTCATCATGTAGATGCTACATTAAGTTTCCACTAGTAGCGATATATTTAAAGTATGAAAAGCACAAATACTTAAAAGCAGAATTAATCCTTAACTTACCTGATACCAGCAACAACACCAGCTGGCATGATCTTAGAGGTTTGCATATAGCGCTGTGCCATGACCCATGTGAGTGCAGCTGCACAACCTGTTTTAGGGGCACATATCAGATCAAAATGGCTATTGGTTTTAGGAGAAGGATACAGCAAGCACAAAATCAGATTTGAAGAGGTTAGAAAAAGTAAAAGAAAACCACAGAAAGAATGGAAGTGTGTTTTTCTTTTCTGGTTTGTCTTCTACAAATATCAGTTCAATTAAATTTAAAGCAAAAGAAAATAAAGGAATTGTGGTTTTATTTTTAGTTGTTTTAATAAAATCAGTTCCAGTAAAATCTGTTTTTGTGCATATGCACACATACATCATTTAACAAATCTTCCTCTCTTGAAATCGTTTTTTTTTTTTTTTTTTAATAATTTTTTTAAAAATAGATTGTTGGAAAACAGGAATTACAAAATGTAAACAACAACCATAATATTTCTCGATAATCTAAACAAATCAGAGGGATGTTGGAGACTGGATGAGATGGAAGTTAAAGCCTAATGGAGAATTTGACATCCGGTCATTCTATAATAAATTAAGAAATTGTACCTCAATTGTCTTTCCTTGAAAAGCTATATGGAGAGTAAAGACCCCTAGGCGAGTTTCTTTCTTTGTTTGGTGTGCAGTTTAGAATAAGATCCTTACGGGTGATAACTTGAGATTGAGGAGATTGGATTTTGTGGATTGGTGCATTATGTGTCGTCACTGTGGAGAGACGGTAGAACACTTACTTCTTCATTGTGAGTTGGCTTATCGGTTATGGAGTTTTGCCTTTAGAAATTTTGGATTGTCTTGGGTCATTCCTAAATCGATACCTGATGTGCTTTTGGCTGGTGGAATTGGTTGGGGAAACACTCGTCTCAGATTTGGAATTTAGTTTCGATGGGCATCCTATGGTGTGTTTAAAAGGAGTGGAATCGGCGAACTTTGAGGATTTGGATAGCACCGGTGATCAGTTGCTTGCTTCTTTTAGTGGGACTCTATTTGATTGGTCTAGGGCTTGGGGACTCACGACTAGTGGCTCTCTCCCTTCTTTTCTTAGCTCTCTTTCTCTATTGTAATTTTTTGTTTGTTTGGTTTTTTTCCTCTTTTGTTTTTTCTTGGTTTGCTCTATGTTCTTCATGCATAGAGTAGCCATCGTATATATATAATTCTTACTTATCAAAAAAAATTATAAGTTGATGGCTTGTCAAAAATCACAAAGTGAGGCCGTTACCAAAAGCCACCATTACTTTTTAATTGGTAAGTTATACATGCACCCAATGGGTTTTGAACCCACAACCTCACCCTCCACTCTTATCCTTTGTGATTGTGTAGCTACATATACTTTAACCCTGAGGAAAAGAAGAAGACCAAAGGCTTGCAATGGAAAAACAAATTTCCGTTAAGCAGCCTATTACCAAGCTTAAGCCTACTTTCTTACGCACTCTAATTTCTTGAATTCCTCTAAATTAATAAATTTCCTTTCCCCCCACCACACACCCCCCCCCCCGCCCGGGGAAAAAAATTTTGATGATTCTCTAAATTTCCAGGTTGTGCTTAGTTCGGACAAAAGTGTGCTTCTAAAGTGGCCTCCCCCTTGTAGACTTTTCAATTAATTTAAACATTTAAAAAAAAAAAAAAAAAAAAAAAGATCTCTCTCTCTCTCTCTCTCTCTCTCTCTCTCTCTCATTGTACTCCATTATAGCCAAAATCATTAAAAGCACCAAATGTTACAACAATTTTGAACAGACGAAAATTGAAGTCTCCTAAAAATCAAAGTCTCCCAACTATACAGAAGTACAGAGCTTCAATTAAGACCAGAACATTTTAAAAACGAGATATTGAGGAAACCAAATAAGAACCGCAACACCAAACAAGAAGAAGAAAACAAAAAATCAGGTTTCCTACACAGCTACCAAACCACAAACAACACAAATTTTACAATCCCAAACAAAACAAAACAAAAGCATAATCCCAAATAAACATAGACCCAGATCAGACTTTTTTCTCTACATCGACCTTCCACAAACTCACCATAAAAATAACATCTTAGACTCGCTCACAAATAGAAAAATTCTAGGAAACAAAGACCTTCCAATTCCCCAAAAGCAACAATCCTAAATAAAACATTAGATCAGAATTTTTCTCTAAATATACCTTCCACAATCCTACTACAACTATTACATCGTACACCCATTAACAAAAACAACTTCATTTTCTCAACAAACAAAAACACAGAACTTGCAACAACATAAAGAAACCAAATCCAACAAAAGAAAAAGCGTACCAGTCTCAATGACGAAAGCGAGGTACGAGTTCTTCCTCTTCTTGAAAGCGTCAAGGCTGAGATACCCAGCAAGAATGAGCACCAATCCAATGCCTACACCTCCACCCAAAGAAGCTGTGCTCCCTTTCTTCATATACCCAACAACTCCTCCTACAATCAGAACCAGCCCGTACGGGATCGTGAAGCAGAAATCATGCATTTTTTCCAACTGGGTTTTCTCGGGAAATTTCTTCGGAGTCCTGGAAAATTTGAGCTCAACGAAAGTCTTTTTTTTTTTTGGTCAGTATTTCATAGATCAAAATAGAAAAAGTCTGGGCTTTATTCTGTTTTGGTTGCGTTTGGACTTTTTTGTGGCGCGTGGTGTAGTCTTCTTTTCCACGATAGTGGCATGGGTACGACGTCGTATTTAGTCATCGTCGCGTTGCGGACACAAGCACAACGGTATCAAACCATAATCGTGCGCGCGTGGTGTTTGTTCAATTAGTCAAATGATTCTTTTAAGTTTTGATACAAAGATTCTTAACCCAGACAATATTAGTTAGGATAGGAATTTTTTTTTTTTTTGGCAATTATAAACAGTATAGAAAAAAAAAAAAAAAAAAGATAATACATGTGCACTATAATTAAATTACATTTTTTTGCTATTTAAAACTTAGAAATCCAAAAAAAAAACTATAAATGAATACAAAATAAATCTATTAATAAATTTATTTATAACATAATGTCCCATTTGTTCTATAGCAAATTCAAAAAAAAATTCATACCATGGATCTCAAATCCATAAACGAAGTAAACTTTACGATTAGCTCTCAATATAAGCATATCCAATAATTGCTACAATCATGAAATCTAAAATTACTAATTTTCTTTACCATACTTTTCATTACTCAAGAGTGTTAGTGTTCTTGTGTATGAATGGTGAATCCATTCTTGGCAAAAGGTAATGTCTTAGATGAAGAATTCTTGATTAGGAATGGTCCAAGGTTTTGTTCATGTGTGGATCATAATCTTTATTAGTGGTCTCCATGTGAATGCAACTCCTTCATTGTTGGGTTCCTCACTTCCTCCCCTCAAAAAAAAAAGGTTCCTCACTTCCTCTGATTGTGTGAAAGGGAAAAGATAAATATTATAACGGTTTGATGGTCAATCATATAAATACATGTTATAGTCTACAATAATTGATGAGTTATTAGACTAAAACCTTCTACCAATACAAACTTTGGAACTTAAAGGCTAGAAAATAAAATGAATCGAAGGGAAGACTTCCTATTATGAAGATGATTGTCATTCTCTATATAATGGCATTAATGTCATTGCTTATGCTACCAATAAACCTCTTAGTCATTGCAATGCTACCAATGTCTAGTGTTTTTTTCTCAATCACAGTGGTTTGAGGTACCACAATAAATCTTAGATGGCAAGCTATTAGGTCTTCAAATTTTCTAACTTTCAAATGATTATCACAATAAATTTTAGGTGACAAGTTTTTATTGATGGGTAAAAGCATATTTAATTTTGTACATTCAATGCACACAATTTTTATAAAAAAATATATACAATTCTCTATATTCAATGTAAAAAAATTTTCAAAGAACATACTCAATTCTTTATATTCAATGTACACAATCTTTCATAGAATGTAAATAATTCTGTGTATTCAAAGTATACAATTTTTCAAAGAAAGTATACAATTTAGTACATGTACACAAATTTTCAAAAAAAAAAAAAAACACGTTTTTGTATATTCAACATACACAATTTATTAAAGAATGTTCAATGTCCACATTTTTTTTAAAATATACACAATTATGTATATTCAATGTACACAAATTTTAAAAATATGTAACAATTTTATATATTCAATGTACACATTTTTCAAAGAATATACACAATTTTGTACATTCAATGTATCCAATGTTTCAAAGAAGTTACACAATTTTGTACATTTATGGCACAAATTGAAGTTACACAATTTTGTACATTTATGGCACAAATTTTTTTATGAATGTACATGATTCTATACATTCAACGTACACAATTTTCAAAAAATGTTCACAATTTTTCAAAAAATATAAATAATTTTATATATTCAATGTACACATTTTAAAAATGTACACAATTTTTCAATTTTTAAAAAAAATATACACAATTATATATATATTTAACGTACACAATTTTGTACATTTAGGGTACAAAATTTTTCACAGAATGTTCATAATTATGTACATTCAGCTTACACATTTTTTAAAGCATGGACACAATTATGTATATTCAACGTACATAATTTTTCGAAGAATGTATACAATTCTACTCTTTTAAAGTAAACAATTTTTCAAAGAATGTGTAAAAAATGTACACAACTTTGTACATTCAATATATTCAATTTTTCAAAAAATGTACACAATTTTATATATTCAACGTACACAATACAACATTGTCTGCTGTGGAGGCCATGCCTAAAGTACTCAATGGCCTTTGAGATTGGGCTCCTAATTTATTTGTTTAGTTTGTGACCCAACTTGAATTTTATTCCCCCTCTGTATGTTTCCTAGGGAGTCTCGGGCTATGTACGGAGCTTTCTTCTCTTTAACTATTTCTCTTCTTTTCTCTCATGTATCACTCTCCCCTCCCCCCCCCCCCCCCCCCCCCCCCAGATTTGTCTACCCCTTCTCACACCATCTCTTCCTCCTTATATAGCCTTCCCTTAATGGGTTTGTCATCATGAGTGGCTACTTTTCTTAAAATGTGGGACCCATTCTAACCTATATTCCTGGTCAGATGAGACCCGTTACACATTTTTGAGCTAACTCCATTGGAACTTGTGTCAACCTCCAAATCTATGCTCGATAGGCAGATATCCCCAAGGCATTATGCAATGTTCTCTGTGTTGCCTTGGGTCGGTTTGTACTATACCATGCTCAAACCCTCTATCACTTGTTTGGTATGACTTGGGTGGGTTTGACTTACATGGGCCTCAGCCTCAGGCCAGTATCTGATTTAGAGACTGTACATATACATTCTTTGAAAAATAGTATATGTTGAATGTAAATAATTATGTAATTATTTGAAAAAATTTGCATGTACATATTTGTGTACATACTTTGAAAAATTATTTACGTTAAATATATAGAATTAAGTATATTTTTTTGAAAAATTGTGTATGTTGGCTATATAACATTCATATTTTTTGAAAAATTATGCACTATGAATATAAAGCAACATGTTCATTCTTTGAAAAATTGTGTATGTTGAATATACAAAATTGTAAGCTTTTTTTTTTTTTTTTTTTTAATGTGTATGGTGATTTGGAAATTTTTGTACATTAAATATACAAAATTATTTAAAAAATAAAAATCAAACTGTTGAAATTTAGTCCTTTAATTTTGACTATAATTGTCAAATTAGTTCTTCATGTTAAAATAATTATAAATAAATAGTCAATCTATACATCTTTTAGTTAGTAAATGATATCGTTTAAATATTTTTTTTACTATTAGAAAGTTTAAATGAAAAAAATTCATAAAATAAATTTATTTTAAAGAACTTTAATTCATATTAATTTAAAAAATGCATAAATAATTTCATTTATTAATAGATTTGGAAAAGATAATTAAATTAACTTTTTTATGAAATAATTAAATGAACTTATTTAGTTATTCACAATTGAATGTCCTTGGCTAATGTAGATTATAAGCGTAACGATTTCTTTTGGCTAATGTAGGATTGAATGTCTTTGGCTCTTAAAAGCATTTGACTAATATCTGAGGTATATGACATATCCCTCTACACATTAAATACTATAAAACTTTTTTTTTTGAAAACAAAACAGTATAAAAAAATAAAAAATAAAAAATTTAAAACCAATTATATCATGTGCACATGATATATGAGAAATTCTAAGAGTTGTTTGGTAAGAGTATTTAAATATAGTTTTTTGTTTTGCAATCTATAAAATAGTGGGTCTCAGACTTGAATTTATTATTTGATTAATATTTTCTAAATATAGTTTTTAAAAAACTATATCCTATTTTCTAGATTTAAAAACAGAATTTTGAAAATGGTTAAGAGGTGTTTTCAGAATACAAAAAATACTTTTAATTATATAGTTGTAAATAAATTAAAATAGTAGACCCTACATATTTGTCCAAACTCTTTTATTTTTTAAATTAAGGAGTTTATTTTTATCACAAAAAAGAATTCTCACATTTCAAATTTGAAACATATTATAAATCACATGATATCTAAAAAATTCTAAGCTAACAGTTAATTATAACCATTTCTTTTTTCTTTTGGTTTTGTTTTGATTTTTTGTTTTAGATATAGATCTGAATCATCTGATTTTGAGTAGAAATTTCAAGTTTTAAAATTAGATATATAACTACATAACTAGTTAACTACTATCACTTTTCAAAAAAAAAAAAAACTACTATCACATCCTACGACGTCGTTTTAGTTTATTTCCATTAGGATAAATTACGGTTCAGGGTTTTTCTTCAACCTTCAGTTCACAAATCACCATCACTGATACTTAAATAAATCAAATCCAAGCTCAGAACTCTTCAAAACCATGGTGCTGATATGATGATCCATTTTCAAACCCGAACTCGTTTACCCACCTGGTATAAACCATTTTATCCCATCCTTCTTAACTCTTTATTAGTACACAGCCCAAAACCCAGGCTTCCTCAAACCCTAAAAATGGGAGTGACTGATGCCAATTCCAAGAGACCCGTTTGCCCATCATGCTCCAAACCCACCTGGCTCTGCCTCTGCAGTCGGATCCGGACCCCGGGTCTTGAAAATTCGGTAAGAGTAACCATTCTTCAGCATAGTTTAGAGAAAAAGCACCCACTCAATTCTGCTAGAATTGCTAGACTAGGCCTCAAGAATTTCACTCTAGCAACTGTTTCTGATGTTCTTTTTGAAGCCCGGTTTGTTATTCGGTTGTGGGAACCGGATTCTGAAATGGGTTCTGTTCAAAATGGTTTGGATTCTGATGAATTTGTGGAAAATGTGGACACCCAGAAGCTGGTTTTTGAGCATAGGTATGGGATAGAGGGAGTTAGAGAAAATGTGAGCAATTCAGAATATGGGTTATTTACAAAGTGGCCAATTGAGGAAAACACTAATTTAATTGGTGATAATGGAGGATGTTGTTTGAGAAATGGTCTCAGTGACGCTAGAAATTCTCAAAACCCTGTGAAAGATGTTAATTTTATAGGAACTTCGGGGTTTTCAGTGAGTGATGAATTAGTTTTTGAGCCAAGAGATGAATTGAAGGTTGAAGATTGCATTGGTGAAAAGGGTACATTCAGTTTAGAGAGTCTACTTGAAAATAGAGACCTGGTTACACAACTTAATACTCATACGGTTTCAGCTGCTTCAACATTGGATGAAGCAGTTTTGGATAATGAAACTACTGCTACCAATGAGAGTCAATTTTCTCATCTGGATGTTGATCCAAATGAAGTTGTCCAAAGACAAAGAGGTCATGAGGCACCAGTTATTACTGCAAACATTGGAAAATGTGGTGCCATTGGCTCTCTTTGTCATAGTTGGATGCCACAAGCTAATTTGCAGAAGCCAACATTTGATAACATTCTAGCTTCTCCTGAAGCTCGTGATGCTCTAGCAAAAGGGTTTTCTGTAAAAAAGTTGCAAAAGCGACAGTTGAATGGGAGCAAGGATTTGGAAGAGTATGAAGAGCTTGAACTTGAGGTTCCTCCAGGATCAGTGCTTCTATTCCCATCTGATTGTGCAATCAGTATTGATGGCCTTGATGCTCTTGGTTGTGAGGTGAAGAATTTAATCGTCTTGGATGGTACATGGGCAAAGGCAAATAGAATGTACAATGAGAACCCCTGGTTGAAGCTTTTGCCACATTTGAAGTTGGATTTGAACAAGTTGAGCTTGTATAGTGAAGTAAGGTCTCAGCCAAAAGCCGGATGTTTGTCCACAATTGAAAGCATTGTATATGCCTTGAAGGCTATTGGAGACAACCCTGAAGGGCTAGATGATCTCCTGGATGTTTTCGAGTCTATGGTTGAAGACCAGAGGCGGTGTAAAGATGAGAGATTGAGCAAAGTCTCTTCAGTTTGAGTTTGTATAGTGAAGTGACGTCTCAGCTAAAAGCCCGATGTTTGTCTACAATTCAGAGCATAGTATATGCACTGAGGACCCTGATGATCTCTTGGATATTTTCAAGTCTATGGTTGAAGACCAGGGGTGATGTAAAGAAGAGAGGTTGAGCAAAGTCCCTTCAGTTTGAACGTTCATTCTTACATTTGCTACATTTATACTGTTCTAACTTTCAACGTCATCTTAAGAACATTATGCAAGTAAAATTAAAGTAGATATCATAACCTGTGGTTGACAGTAGCTATATATATTTTTGGTTTTGGGAGAGAGGTTTTTTTTTTTTTTTTTTTTTTTTTTTTTTTTTTTCTGGAGGGGGGGGTGGGGCGGGGAGGAGATGAAGATCATGCTTCATGAATTTCAAAGGGGCTTCTCTGTACCTTTGTGCTCTTTTGTACAACACTACAATCTTGTACTAAATTTCACACTTCCAAAAAGGAAATATTTGTTGTTTTCCCCTTCTTCGTTGTGAGATTCTTATTCACATGATTATGTTGACCATTTAAGAGATTATATGTTAGAGATCTTGCAAGGCCCTTAATAAAACATCAAGTATGGAAGGGCGAAAAAACCTTTCTTTGGCACGATAATTGGCATATCCATAAGGTGTTGCTGCTGATTTATGGTTATAGAGTTGTATATAGTGCACTCAGGACATCTTGTACAAATGTCTTTAATATTTGGAAAGATGGTCAATGATATCGACCACCAGCAGGGTCAGAAATATAGGCTGGTCTGTATCAAATTAGATTGCATCAGGGAGACACTATGAGGTGTCTGCCTTCTCATTCAGGGAAGCTAACTTGCAATTCTGCTTGGAGTGAAATCAGAATGAAGCGGCAGGTGGTGGATTGACATAAATTGGTTTGGTCTTCTACTAGCATCCCAAAACACATATTTATCTCTTCATTAGCAGTCAAGGATAGGCTTCCACTCATGAAGCTTGTTGGAATGCAGAGACCATTTGATTTGTTAATTTTCCTTTGCTAGAAGGATATGGCAGCAGGTGCTGAATTTAACAAGTGTCAACAAACAGCTAGGTTTTTGGTTCGATTTCATAAGATGGGTAGTTCAAGAGTTGAAAGGAAGAAGCTTAAAAGAAAATTTCTGCAAGCTCTGTATGCCATGGGTCCATTTGGATACCGCTGAACACTGTAGCAAAATAATTTTTAAATATGTCAATAGTATCGTGGGACCTATTTTTATTAAAAAAGTTGCTAAAAAGTGAGGTTTGTGGGTCTTATGAATAGTACACAGGACCCACTGGTGTGATACATTTCAATGCAAATGCTGGGGTTCAAAGAGATAATGGGTCCCGTGCACAGTGCAGTGCACGGGGCCCACTGACAGGTCTGTGGAAGACGTTCACGTACTTTTCAATTAAAAAATAAAAAAATAAAAAAATAAGGAAAACGTAGACGCTAATATTTTCATCCGTATCCAAACTAACACCAT
Organism: Castanopsis chinensis; assembly: GCA_032878915.1. NCBI lineage: Eukaryota > Viridiplantae > Streptophyta > Magnoliopsida > Fagales > Fagaceae > Castanopsis > Castanopsis chinensis. The sequence continues at coordinate 2,272,119 of JAVQMG010000089.1, forward strand.
ATCTAGTTGCGAAGAAACGCAAAAATCCAAAATGTTCAATTGAAAACAAAGTATGGCTAATTCCTATCTTAATAATGGGATGGAGCATGGAGGGTAAGGGTTTAAATTCAAGACCTATTTGGCTATTTCGTACAACTGTGTGTATGTAACCACAAAAAAGAAAAATAAAAAAAATAGAGGATGCTGTTGAAGGTGATTAGAAATGATGTTTTAGCTCGAGTTGGAGGTTGTAAGAAAGTCCCAAATTGCATTAGAAATAGATGAGAATTTTAGGTAAGTTGCTGTGTCTGCACTCTGCAGCTTGTTCTCTTGTTACGATATGAAAATAAAGATATGTATGAGAGCGGCAAAATTATAACGTGTTTAAAATTACTTTCCTGCCCCTATACTACAACTTTAACACGAAAATGTCCTTCCAACACATCTCAGCTCTCACAGCCTAAACTCTGATAGTTTTGAGAGAGTGCTACACTGCTACTAGCTTAAAAACAAGTTCCAAATTCTTCCAATGCTAAAGCTCTTGTTATGGCGTCATTCAACTCATCAAACTCACAAACTAACTCGTTTCCTTAGCCAATCCCTATCTGATGACCCTTACGACCCTCCATTCTCTCCCACCTCCAAACCCCAAAAACCCAAGAACAAAACCAAACACAAAACCCAAAACAAAGACCCGAAATTCCCTCTCAAGTCTGACCTCCCCTTTGACTTCAAATACTCCTACTCAGAGACCAACCCCTCGGTGGACCCAATCGGGTACAGAGAACCACCGAGGTTCTCTCCTTTTGGGCCAGGTCGGCTTGACCGGAAATGGACTGGGACGTGTGCCCCGGCCCAACAACAGGAAGTGGACCCGGAAAGAGTGGCGGAGGAGAGGAACCGGGTTCTTGGGGACCCACTTACGGAGGAGGAAGTAGCGGAGCTAGTGGAGAAGTATCGGCACAGTGATTGTTCTCGCCAAATCAATCTGGGTAATTTTCTCTCCCCAAAACTATTGTATATTCTTTGTGTGTATTTGGCCTGCATTGTGAATTTTATAGTGGGAGCAAAGATGGGTATGTGTGTTTTTTTGGTTTGGTTTGGTTTGCTATTAGGGTCTTATTTTGAAATGTAAAGGGTATGTATATTTCCTGCATTGTGAATTTTGAAGTGTGACCTCTAATGGGAAATTTTTATTATTTATTATTATGATTATTATTTGTTTTTGTTGCTATTAGTGAATTGGTCAGAAATGAATGTGTGTGTAGATGGCCTGCATTGTGAATTTTGAATAATGAGCAAAAATGGGTATGTATTTTTTTAGAATTGGACCGTTCAGTTTTGCTATTAGGGTCTTCTTTGGAAAATTAAGTATAGTTGATGATCCTGCGTTGTAAATTTTAAGGCGTGAATGAAAATAGTGTGTTTGGTAACTTGGCTTGATATTGGGGTCAATCTTTGAAAAACTAAGTTTAGTTGGTGATTATCTTGCTGGGTTTTGATCGACAAATAAAAAAATGTGAAATTTCTTTTTCTTAAGGTTTTTGGGTAAATCATAGAATATTGATTCATGTTGAGTTTATGCTGTGATATGAGTGGCCTGGTGGTAAGCGTACTATGCTCTTTTGGCTGCTTTTAAGTGAATGATGGCCGCTTGGCATTGTGGTATGGGTTAATGCATTGAGAAAGCTAAGAGTGGGGGCCAGGAGTTAAAACTTTTTTGTTCTAAGAGTGTGTTAGGCTTGCTTTTTGAGAGCTTATTTTGGTGCCCCCCCCTTCCCCTTCCCCCCCCCCCCCCCCCCCCACACACACACACACAAAACAAGCTTTTCTCCTTTCAACCGTACCATCAAATGCAATCTTAGTTATAGCAGTTGGAGTGGCACTTTTCTGTTGCATTTGTTACATGGGGTTTGGGTCTTAATTACTCATTAGTGTAGATTTTGAAATAATTTTTTTATTATACAGTTGTCTTAAAATATGAAAATATTCTTGTGAATCATCTCTGGCCCAAATGGCACCTCCTTCCCGTATAGTTTATTTACTATGTAGGAACAGGCATATTTGCATTCACATAATGCAAAGATTTTTGGGTCATTGAATAATAATGGATGAATGGGCTAATAGTGCTATTTTGTGTTAGGGGTGGGAGGAGTTACTCACAACATGTTGGATGACATCCACAACCATTGGAAAAGGGCTGAAGCTGTGAGGATCAAGTGCTTGGGTGTGCCAACCCTTGATATGGATAATGTTTGCTTCCACCTTGAGGTTTGAACTGTTTACAGCATCCATGTAACAAGTGATGTATCTCCCATTTTTTTGGTTTTCAGAAATTATTAGCTGATGCAGATAGTAGTTTTTCTGTAGGAAAAATCTGGGGGGAAGGTTATCTATCGGCACATTAACATCCTTCTGTTATACCGAGGTCGAAACTATGATCCAAAGAATCGGCCAGTTGTTCCTCTTATGCTGTGGAAACCATATGCCCCTATATATCCAAAGCTTGTGAAGAATGTTGCTGATGGGTTAACATTTGAAGAAACAAAGGAAATGAGAAACAGAGGACTGAATTCTCCCTCGCTAATGAAACTTAGTAAGCAAACTTAATTTTTGAAGCCTAAAGGAGAATTATTACTATCTTTCTTGTTGCAATAATGAACTAAAAATGAGTGATAAAAGGTAAGGATGCATGATGCTATAACCTGAATTCGTACTGGATAATATATTCTCTGCAGCCAGGAATGGTGTGTATGTGAATGTCGTGGAGAGAGTGAGGGAGGCCTTGGAGACAGACGAGGTGGTGAGACTAGACTGTAACCATGTTGGTACCAGTGATTGCAAAAAAATAGGTGTGAAATTAAGGGTATGAGCTCTTTCCATTGCACCATGTATAGAAATTTATAATGCTTACAGGAAGAAGTAGTGGATTTCTACTCCAAGCTTATATGGTTGTGGTTTTCATTCTCTTCTAAAATCAGGATCTGGTACCATGTGTCCCTATTTTGTTCAAGGAGGAGCAGATAATACTTTGGAGGGGGGAGAGAGATGAGGAACAGGAATCTAACCTACCAAAGGAAGTTGCAAGTGTACAAATGTTTGAGTGAGGCTCTAGAATTTGCTGGACTAATTTTAAGTCAGATCTTGCAGACAATTGTTTCATCGTCTCAAGCAAACAGAGATAGAAGAATTGGTCCACAGAGTTGCTGCGATAACCATATTGTTGGATTGATCACATCTGAAGGCTTCCTCAATATGTAGTAGGATTCCTATTACCCTGGCTAGACATGCTAGCACAACAAAAGTTGTCTATCTGCTGCCATTTACATTCATGCCATTACCAATCTGTACAAATTAAAAGCCAATAGATCTGAAAGGCTTGTATCGTTTATATTGCCTCTGCAACTCCTGACCCACCCAAAATAATTGATAAGAATTTCGTACATTTGCTTACTTTTCAACTGTTTTATTTGGAAACCTTTATTACTATACTCAAATTTTTGATGTCATCAATATTCTTTATAAATGAAACTATGAACCAATCATATTTTTAATGTGTTTTGGGAGGAAGTCGGTTCTTAAATCTTAAATTGTCATTTGAAATGACCTGAAAAAGAAAAGTCGGGTGAGAATTGAGAAGGCCAAATGATATCCATTCTATTGTTCCGGAAGTTGTTACAGAAGCATGTAGGCTGGTTACTTGAGTAACTTAGAAGGTTGTACAGCTATAATAATGCTGTATTCTAGAGCTGTAGCACAATACAGGATAGCCAATGCCTGGAGGATATTGTGGTATACTGATTCAGATATTGTTGGATTTTATTGATTTCAAATGCCTGGGATCAGCATATAATCTAGTGAAGCACCTGTTAACTTTGTTTCTTTTCTAATTTTGCGAAAAAGAGAATCACAAGCAGTGTTTGATGAGCTCTTTTTTGTTTCAGTTGAGAAGAGATAAGTCCTTCAGTTGCACTCGTGGTCCTGTGGATTGAATAACCTTTTTTTCTTTTCTCTCTCTCTCTCTCTCTCTCTCTCTCTCTCTAAGTTTTAACAAAGTGCGTGTCTTGTTGGTTGATACAAAAGAGAGTGTAGGCCATGACTGTTGCTTACATCTGTTTTGCTCTGTTTTGATTTGCGTTTTTTTAGGACTAATACTATAAGGGTCCGTTTGGATGCAGCTGAAACTGAAAACTGAAAACTGAAAAATACTGTAGCAAAATAATTTTTTAATGTGTAAAAAATACTATTCACGTTTAAAATAACTGATCATGGCTAATGAATAGTGACCAACGCGCGTTCCACTTAAGTGAAAACATAAAAAAAAAATAAAAAAAAACATGGGAGGGGCTGAAACGTAGACGTGGGCATTTCAACCCCTCCCAAACACACTAAGTAGGATAACATAGTTACACATTTTTCAAGAGTGAGCGCTATAAGTTGAAACATTTTTTAAAAAAAATTAGTTACATCCCTATCAAATTTAAAAGAAAAATGAAAGGCATTTTTCCACTTATCAAAGGAATTTTCTTTAAAATTTTCATTTGAGAGGGAGAGAGAGGGTTGGGGGGTGGGGGGGTTGGAACTAGATAAAGGGAGTGGGAGAAGAAGACAAGCCATATTATAGGCATTTTTTTCTTAGATAGTTTTTAATTTATCTATAACTTCCGATTCCAATGACTGTTTTTTTATTATTAAATTAAGACACTAATTAGTTTTTGACTTTTTGTCATAAGTCTGACTTTTTGTCGTAGAATGAGATCAAACCCAGATTTCGACAACACGAAACTGGTAGCTAACTATAACCTACTTTAAAAGCTTTATACATATAAAAGTGCCAATAATTCACTGTTACACCTCAAAACCAGGCAACCATACAACTTACAAGGACTGCACTCTTCCAGAATATCATATTACAGGCCTTAAGATCTATTACGATTAATCAAATCAATTTATCACCTTCATACTAATAAGCATGTTCAAAAGCTCTACAGAGGTTAGTCTAAAATTGCTAAACCTAGCTTGTTCTTTGCATAGAGTACCTATTGTAAAATATGCCTAGAATAAATTGAAATTATCTGCAAAAGAAACAATCGTCATTCATACCATAACAGTAACCTTGAAATTGACCTCTATGATATACATGGCAATAGATTGCAGTCAATATACAATCAATATGAGTAACTGGTAAAACACAAGCAAGACTGGTGGCTGCTTGAATTCGGTGAACGTAGTCTCAGCCCTCGAAACATTAAAACACACATAAGAAGAATCACGCAGACAGACGACAGTGTTCCAATTATTTAACCAGCAACCACTGGTCTTAACAAAACTAATAACATTGTAATATGCAATATTTACAGTGACTCTTTAACAAGAGAAACTTCACCCCCTGGCATTCCCTAATCAGGTGAAGCCAACAGTACACAGATTACAAGTTCTAAGGTGCCATAAGCATATCCCTCAGTTCATTTTTCTTCTCAGAAACACATCCTGAATTGACCAACGATGTTATCCAGACCTGATCAGACCTTACAGGCTCATCGTCATCATTCCTATGCCAGCTCCAGAAGGCATGAGTTGAATTCACAATCTTGAGTTCACCATGACCAAAACTTGCTTCGCGAAAGACTGACCACTCAGGCTGTGGGTTTATATACCTGTCAATTTTCAAAAAGTCAATGAAATTCAAGCCTCTTACCTAGGAATAACAAAGTAAAAAAAATTGATTCACCAACAAAACCAGACTTGTCATAACTACTATGAATGTTTTACCGTTCTGTGTATGATGCATATGCCTATGTAATTCCAATTCTTTGCGGTATATACCATATTGTAGATGGTAATAACTGAAGCAGTTTCCATTTAATGTACTTAAGTCGAAAAGAACATTGTAAGTTTGTAACCTGCCGACTGATTTTTGCACCCGCTTATTTGAAAAGGAGACTCTCTTAGACAAAACGTTAAATAGTCAAGCTGTCCCTTCACTAAATAATGCTTTGTGCAATGGAATCAAGAGTGACTTAGATTTTTGTGAAATGGTTTAGGATGGAAATCATAATAGTCAGTTATTGTATTTGAGAGAAGAAAATAATTATATGTATATCCCTGACTTCATCCAAAATATATAGGAAATCAAACATCTTGTGTGTGCATGGTATATAAAGTTACAGATACAGAAGGTTTGATAAGGTGAGGACATACCCATGAGCTAAACCTTCTCTGTTTCCACCATCACCAATGGTAATGTGGACAGCACCACAAGGATCAGGTCTTCCATTATTGACACGTTTCTGTCAAATAGATCACAAGTTAAAGTAAGAGTGCCACAAATTTTATAGGAATAAAAGAATTCTAAGACAGTCCAGGCATACCGAGCGTTCATATGCGTGTACATGACCAGCAAGTACCATATCCACACTAGCAGCATAAAGCAAGGATTCCATGGCTGCCATCATGCCATCACCTTCACCTTTATGAGCCTTGTTACTGTTATACCAAGGAACATGGAATAGAACAAGCAGCCATGGTGTCTTTGTCCGGTCCACCTTTGAAAGATCAGCCTATGTAACAAGAGTACAAGAAATTCCTGTTATGACTGAGCTACACTTCATTTCTTATGAACCGTTGACTTGGCATATAAAAATTAAGATAAGAAAATTTTAGATTATATGCTTGTGCCTCATGCTAAGGATCAAATTTGCACTCATATCTTGAGGCTCACCTCAAATATGAGGTGGGAAGTTTATAATTAACCAAAGAAATTAAACACTGCAACTTGCATTTGAAGAACAAGGTGGCTTAGAAGCCAAAGTTTCCAATGCGTCTAAGTGATGGCGTAAGATCAAAATTGTAGTCATTCTCTGTAATTATAATTGCACACTGGACCACTTGCATCTATGAATTTGAAGATCCTCATGCATTTTCCTTACAAAGCCTTCATTAAAACTACTGATAAATAAAAAAATAAAAAAACCTATGTTAAAACTGCAAAGGTTGCTGACTAATTGAAAAGATTGAATTCAGTCTCTTATTAATGGATTTATGCAAAATTCTTAGCAGTACAATTGGTTTTCCATGATTCTTAACAGTCACGGTGTGCTCTCTGCATCAGAAGCTTAAGGGCTTGCCAAAAATCGACTAATTTCCGCAAAAACTTGGTGTGTCTATAACGAGATCAAAATTGGCTATAATACCACAATAAATACATCATAAAACTCACAGCAAAGAGCCGCTTCCCTTATTTGATCTTTTTTCTATTCCTTTTCCTTTTTCTTTTTTTTCCCTTTGTTTTAAATGGCTGATCACATTTGATCAATTAACCCTAACATGTATCTCAACTGAAATTTATTTGCTCTTATCCATCAATCAAATATTGATGAACAACTGCTAGAATTTAGTGTAGTTACATATTAGCAAAATAGCATTCCTTGTGAAAAAAGGGGATACGAATGACTAACCTTCAGCCAACTGAATTGATCTGACTGCTCATCATAATCTGTGTATGAGCCAAGCATGATAACATGAACACCTGCAACTTCAAAAGAATAATAAAGATTCGAACTAGATCCACTCTCCTTAAAAGGCATCTTCCATCTAGCATTATAGGATTGAAACCCATCCTTTAACAATGGTATGCTTTCCTGTTCATGGTTCCCTTCTGTAACCATCCATGGCTTCGCACTTGCTAGGGGCTGCACCAGCTCACCAAATGTGTCCCACCGATGCTGCATGTAATCAGCATATGAGAGGTCTCCAGGAAGCAGATGCACATCATACTTGCACTGGTCAATGTGGTCTAGTGTTGATTTGGTCCAGCCAGTTTGACCCAGATCCCCTACCACAGCAAAAGTAACTGGAAATTGTGCTGGAGGGGTCTTGAGTTGGAACTCAGGACCTTGTCCTCCACATCGGTAAAAGTAAACTGTGTCATGTTCCAGAGGCCCAATGACAGTGTGGTGTATCTTCCCTGAGCTATAGAATAGATAATTATAAGAGGTACTTTCTCCTTGAGCTACAGAACTGTATCTCCCAGGCAATGTCCCATACTCAACAATTGAAGGAGAAGAATCATCATCAGTGACCCATGTCACTCGCATGCTCCCATCTCCAGCCAAAGAGATGTGCACCTACATTAGGCATTTCCACAGAAAAGTACTTCAAACTAAATGTCAACTATAACTAAACCTCAATAGCACAATTATAAACAAGAGCTACAAAAGTGCATATAGACTAAAAACCTTGAAATGTTCCAAAAACCAATTATCTGAATGAATATTCACAAATTTATTCATGTAATTATCATGGTATTTACACACTAGTTTCAAACACAGGATGGTATTCTCACTTGAACAAAGCAAGCACACATCCCACCCCATTTACTATGATTCAAAATCTTCATTCCAATTATGTTCTAGAACAAAAGATCCTCCTAATTTACACCTCATTTGTATCAATAGTCAATATCTTCAAGCATATACCTTATTCCACTAAGCTATGAAGCATAGACAACTCAAGTACCAAAACAAAACAAAAGAGTTAGATTTCTTGAATTCAAATATTTATGATGCTTTAATTTTCAATGAAGCAAAAACTATCCCCAACAAAGAGAGAGAACAATACATTACAACAGACAACACAAATATCAAGTCAAATTCAATTCTTTAAATAAAAGTTAAGTATTTAAAGTATTCAATATTGTAAGAAAAGTACCCATTAAAAGCCAGCTGGTCCAAAATACAAATTTATTCAAAAGAATCTTCCCAGTAGTATTAGTTTTAGTTTAGTCCTTCCAAAAAGCATGAATATATTTATTTACACTTTCTACTCAAACACAAGTATATAAATACATAGATGTGCATATAAGATCCGACCCGGATAACAAGAAATCAAAGAAAAACAACATTGGATCCGATAATTGCAACTATGTAACAGAGTTTGAATCTTAATTGCTACTTAAAAAATAAAAATGAAAGACACAGAGGGAGATAGATGATAAGTTACCTGCTGAGGATAAAAGGAAGGCTTAGGGTTCAACTGGAAATGCAAAGTTTCGCGAGGCTGAGGTCGAACGTAGTCAGCAGTTATGACAGTTACTGAGATGAACAAAGAGACAGTTACTATTATAAGCTTCATCAGCTCCATGGTTTTTGTCTCTCCCAGCAAAAGCAAATGAAAATCTCTCAGCTGCTTTTGGCTTTGCTACATAGTGTGTGCCACTAGATTCATTTTTTTTTGGCTTTGTTTTGTTTTGTTTTGTTTGTTTGTTTTTCTAGTACCTGCTAAGGAATGTCCGTGACTCTGTGTGGGGGCCAAATGACCGTATCGCCCTTCTTGATTCTGTTTTATTACTCCTTTTGACTTTTGTTGTGTGTGCCTTTAATAATGGCCTCATCCAGCTTTGTATTAATAATTGTACTCTTCACAGGGCACGCGGCCTGAGAGTCGGAGTCGGCCAACAGTAACTTGATTCTTCACAGACAAGTGCTAGTTCTATTGGTACACGGAAGTGCTTGTGGACGGAATGTGGCTTTTAATTAGTTCAATTAATAATTTTTATTATTAAATAAAAAAATTAGAATTTAATTTTTTTTATATTAAAAATTAATTAGTGTTTTAATTTGATAATAATGAAGATAATTATTAGAAGGGAACGCTATGGTTACATTTTGGATAGCTGAAAAATTCAGCTTTTTTTACTTTTGAACTTATTTTTGCTACTATTTAGCTTATTTTTTGTACTTATGAATCTCATTTTATTTTTTAATACTATTTATGGGTTATACTGTACTATTTTAGCTAGTTTTTAACTTTATCTATAGTACTTTAGTTTCTAGTTTCAACTAAATAAACTATTCTCAAACAGACTCTATAAGTTGAAATTTTATTTTTAAAAAAAATTAAAAGGATGCAATATTCTTAATATAATATAATTGGACCAAAATTTATAGGATTAAATTTAGAAGTTTGTTAATCTAGCCCAATAATTTACCACCCATCAATTTGCCCAACACCTCACTATGAGAATCTTTGCCAAATCCTTTATTTTTTTTTAATTAATAAAAAAAATGGTATTAATAAGGATAAGTTGGTTTATTTTTTGGCCTTACTCATCTAAGAGTAAGCGTCCAACAATTTGAGTCACCATTACCTAACAATGGTTTGCTACTGGAGCAAGTCACACGTATCCTACAACCTATGGTCTCATGTTAGAGAAAGATGAGAAGCCCCGACTTACTTTATTTATTTATTTTGGAAGAACCTCTTTCATTTATAATTACTAGGGCTGTCCATCAACCCGTCAAGCCTGACCCAATCCGACTCGAAGGCCCAATCCGACTCGAAGGCTAATGGGTGGATCCAATTGTCCATACGGGTCGGTCAATTAATTTAAAATTCGGTTTTACGAGTTAGTTTTGGGTCCCTTGACTTCTAACCCATGTAAATCGACTCATCCGACCCAAAATTTTAAAAGGAAAAAAACATAGATTACACACTTGTTTCAGAAATTCTCATTGATTCTAGAATATTCTCTCACTTTCTCTAATCTCTAATTCTCCCTTTCGCTTATATCTCTCTCAAATCCCTAACCCTAGCATTCTTGCTATCGTTGTCGCCAAGGTGAGCCTCATCACCGCCCCTAATCCTAGCCTCCTTGCTGACGTCGTCTAGTTGGTCGTACTGCGCCGTTGTTGATTCAAAGTTTTCGTTGCACTCATTGTGTCTCAAACTCCACAAGCCTCCTCTGATTTATTTGAAGAATCCTCTTGAGCCTCTGATTTGTGCAGTTTGATGGTGGGTTAGTTAAAAAAGTTTTCTTTTAAAAAAAAAATTGTACTGATGTTGTGATGGATGTGGGGAGGGAGTGGTGGTGTTGGTGTTGATTTAATCTTCTCTCTATTTTTCGTTTTAGTCTCATAGATATGGATTTTTGGTTTGGATTTTGATTTCCTTGTTCTGTTTTTTTTTTAAGATTCTTTTGGGTTTTGATTTCGTTTTAGACTTTTAGTCATAGATTTGGGTTTTTGGTATGGATTTTGATTTCTTTGTTTTAGGTTTTTTTTTTTTTTTTTTTGGAAAATATTGTTCTGGGTTTTGATTTCGTTTTAGTCTCATAGATTTGGGGTTTTTGGTTTGTATTTTGATTTCTTTGTTTTGGGCTTTGAAATCTATGTTGTGCTTGAGACCCGAATTACTTGATCGGATCCTACCCACTCAACCAATGACCCATGTCATCAGGCTAGACCCGAACGTTATGTTAGCCATGGGTCCATTTTTTGTTCACCTGACTTAATCGGGTCTGTTGCAGGTTAGACCCAAACCCGATTCGATCCGACCCGACCCGACCTGTGGACAACCCTAATAATTACAACTTTTGTTAGCGACACACTAGGGGAGGTTGAACCTCCTTTGTAACCCACCACCTTGTGTAACATTTGTGAATGTCATATGGGAGTTAATGCCATTAATAAAAAAGATAATGACTAGTGCATCCATCTTACTGCACACAAAGTACACACATACTATTTTGTTTCTAACTCCCTTTGAATGGCATAAAAAAAAATACACACACATACTAATCTAGCAATTTTGGTACTTTTATCTTTCACTAATTCTAGTTATATCTATTTCTCACTGTTTATTTTGCCATTGTTTTTTTTTCCCCCCACCAATTATACTTATGTCTATTTCCCATCATTTATTTTTGAGAAATGTTATATCTACAATATTTCACAACAAATTTTAAGTGGCAAGTTGTTACTAGTTGTTATTGTTAGGGAAAAAAAGTAATCTTAATGGAAGGTTCAAATTTGAACCAATAATAACTAATTACCTATGATTTGTTGTGAAAATGTTGCGGACATAATACTTCTCTTAATTTTGTGCCATGATATTTGTGTGTAAAGATATGTGTAATTGGATATATGAAATAGACAATGTCCTTAATGAAGTGAGGCCATCTTGCTAGCCAAGTCATGCCTACTAATGGATGTTCCGATTTGTCAAATCTGTACAATTTCTAACAATTTTGGACCCAAAAAAAAAAAAAAAAAATTGACTCAAAACATAGACCTAGTATTTCTCTTTAGGATTGTGTAAAAAGTACTAGAACAAGATCACACATATCCTATAACCTAAGATCTCATGTTAAATAGAGTTGAGAATGAGATAAAGTTGAGAATGTTAGGGTTTGTGCCCTAAAATTCAATTTATTGGCATGCCATAAATAATTAAATTGTTTAATTATATGAGACTCTTTATAAATGAACTAATGGGGCATTATCATAGTCCATGAAATACATTGTATGTGATTTAGTCACAAAAGATGTAAATTACAAGTTCCTTGTAAACTCAAAATGTAGTTTGTAGTTAGTGATGAAATTAGGTGTTTCATCTACTAAGATTATAACACATCAACTAAGATGATTTGTCTTGATCATGGAAGTGTACACTTCTAGTTGATGTGTTGATGTGTCTTAAGAGTTAAGACATATTGAACTAAATTACTGTGAGATTAATTATTCAATTAACAATTTTCACCTGAATAATTAATCTCACGACTTCTAATTTCATAGATTCTCAATCCTGAGAGGGTAGTGAAATCGATCATGAAATGCAAGTTACTTTGATATTTACTTTAATATATATCAGGAGTAAGATCTAATATTCACGGTCAAAACCTCAATATGTTGGGTAACTACACGCAGTGTTGAGAGAACACATATTCTCAAGTGGAATCCCTGATCTCTTTTTATAGAGACACGAAATATCCACTTGAGATAAGTTTAATGGAAACTAGTTATTCAGGGCGCCCACTTTAGTAAGGAATTAATAAAGCTTATATTTATTGAAATTGGAAACTAAAAGATTAAACTAGGTACTCAAGGAAAAAATAGTTGTTTACAAAGTGACAGTTCTTTATGACTTTATTCACTATAAATATATCATGGAGGGGTCATATGATATCATTAGAGTCTTGGGATATAATTTATTAATAAGGCATAGAGTGCAATTATATTTATATAGTGGTATTAAATATAATCAATGGTAACTTTGGACTTGTCAAGAGTTAATAGAAAAGTCTAAGACCCATTGGAGCTAGAGTCTTATTTATTCCCTTTGGTCCCATCTCAAGCCACAAACTAAAGCCCAATTGGATAGGTCCAAAAGGCTAACCCTATTAGATAATAAGTTTTTATTTAATAAGAGTTATTAAATAAAGTAAGTACCAAGGTAGTTAGAATGTACGTATGATGAAAAGAAAGAAAACTGTTTTTCTCTACAAGGAGAAAAAGAAAGATTTTTCTTTGAGAATCAATGTACAAAAAGGACTGATTGAGAGATCACTCTTCTCGAGTCCCATGTGGAATTGAGATGAAAATTAAAGTTATTCTCAAGTCTTGGTTTTGGATTTTACTGCATCAAGGTACGCTTTCTATTATTTGTTTTAAAATTCAAGGTTACATGTTATCTCTCATGAATGAAGTAGATTTGTGTTTGTTGCTTTCGCTGTGTGTTTTGTATGAGATGCAAAATCAGATTTTCCAACAATTGGTATCAGATCAGTCTTCAATATCTTGCTTGTATAAATGTGATTGAGTTTTAGAATTAAAGAAAACAATTTTCTTGGTGTTTTTCAAAATTCTGTAGTAATTTTTTCTACATAATTGTGTCCTTGATCTTGCTCTTTTGTGTAGACATGGTTTGATAATCATGGTGTCATGAATTTATGTATTTCTTTCATCAAAATTCGTGAAACTCAAGTCACTGTGCAAGATAAATAGACAATATCCTTAAGTTTCAAGGAGGGAATCTACTGAGTTAACGCTATAATCGATTGCATAGATTGCTTTCTATGTTATTAGCATTAGAATTCATATGCCATGATTTATATATGAGATATATATGTTGGATTCAGTTTTTCGAAGTGGACCATGGTATATCTTTTAGTTACGGTGTCGTCTTTACTAGTTTTTTAAACTAGTGAGGTACACCATTAATGTTCATAAAGGATTGATGGTCTGGACTTCATTAGGATGAGATTGTATCCATGATATGATTGTATATATTAATATACGCATGCTATTAAAAGTGGCATATAATCATATCTCTTAGTTATGATGCAGTGTTATGATAATCTTCATATTATCAATGAACACATAAATTTATATTTCATCAAGATTGATGATATACATGCTATCAAGTTAATGCTAGGATTGTGAAATTTATTCCTAATGAGATTAGGATTATGTTTTCAAGGGTTTCTAGCATTATTAGGGTTCTTGATAATAATCTTGAAAAGCTTAATGTTTGATCTGTGAATTTTTATTCATAAAATCAAAAGGTGTTTTTGATGAAAAAATAGTAAACACTGTTAAAAACGATTGCTGGAAAATTCTAAAAAAATTCAATTATGTGAGTTTCAATCGATCTAGAATTCCTTTCGATCGATCAAATGTACTTTTCGATTGATCGAAGAGGAATCGGGAGCTAATTGAGTCAGGCAAAAACTTTATGATGAAATTCTTCATTGTCTCGATCGATCGAGAATTCCTTTCGACCGATCGAATGTTAATTTCAATCGATCGACTAGGAATCGAGAATCAATCAAACGTGGCAAAAGCTTTGTGATGAATTTCTTCATTTTTCAATCGACTGAGTAATAGATTTGACCTATCAAAGGCACTGAATTTTGAATTTTGAATTTTCACTTGTTTTTGACTAAGTGTTAAAACGTTGATAAAAGTAAAGCTATGTAATAATTTTATAGTCTTTAAAAGTTAAGGACATACATTAATCATTATCTAACTAAAAGACCTAATGAGATCAAAGATGTTAGTTAAATAGAACTCTTAGTCCTAAATTGTTTTATGGTTTAAAGTCCTTAATTTATTTTAATTAGAGGTTTTTAATGAGATTAAAATACTAATTAAAGTTATATAGTTTCTAATGAGATTAGAACACTTAATTTAGTAAATTAAGGATAGAGTTCTATATAACTAATACATGATTCATTAGTGTTTAAGGAATCCTAAATAGTTTAGGACTTCCATTTTAGCTAGTGATTCTAATAAGATTAGAGTTTTATCAAGTGCAAAGTTATTAGTTGTGATGGGATCACAATTATTTAAAAAAAAAAACCCAAATAACGAGTGGGAGTGCTGAAATAACCATTTTGTTAAGTTTTTTGAAATGTGAATAGATATCTTATCTTAACTTCGAGTCTTACATTCCATGTGGAGGGTATTTACTTCATGGATTATAAGGTTAAACTTATTTGTAATTACGTGAATGTTCATTACACTATTGTGGCGTGACTTAGTCAGATCACATTGAATTTAAACAATTAAACGAATTTGATGTGTAGGGTTAAAATTTTGATAAGATCACAATGATTTCAATGCAATCCACTTATTCTAAAATTTCTAGTGGGAGAGAGATTCAAGGGTTAGATCTCATGGCCTCCATTGTCGGTTCATAGTGGTGCGGGGTAAACATCTCATCTTGGCCTCGAGCCTTGCGTTCCATGTGGAGGGTGTTTATTTCACGGTACTATAAGATTGAACTTCTCGGTTTATAGTGGTATGGGGCAAGCGCCTCTTCTTGAACTCAAGCCTTGCATTCTATGCGGAGGGTGTTTTACGTCATGGTACTACAAGATTAAACCTTACAAGGGTAGATTTGTGTGGCTACACATGGGTCTAGGAAATGGTGTAAACTAGACTAAGTTTGATAGTATCATCTATGCTGAATTCTTGCTATTATTACTTAGAGGCTAAAGGAAAAGTGGCAAATTATTTTTGTTTGGTAAGAGTTACCATGATAGCATTAATAATAAGAATAGTTCTCGCTTGATGATAGTGATTGGTATTCACTCTATGCTGAGGGATATCGATTGCAAGATTGGGTTGTTGTTGCACCTAATATAATATGGTTTTATGGGTTCCATATTATATGGTTGTGGTTGCAAAATATAATATCCTTGGAATTAAGTTCATAGTCTCAAATTGAAATTTTCATAAATTTTTGTTCTCTAACTACTATTTTAATTGAATCACATTAACTAAGAAATAATTTTGGACATGGTGCTTAAAGGAACTAAAGTATAAAAATATGTTTCGATTCAGGATTGTCATAATTTCCTAAACATGATGCATTTATGGAAGATAGCTTATGATGTGACCATAGTCTCCATTGAAATGCCAAAATATTACATCGGCTTCTATCTTAATTGTGCTACAGCATGAGATGCAAGAGTTAGTACTAGACTTAGACTTTATATTAAGTCTAAATGAGATGGTTGGTATGAATCATATTGAGTGCTAAGAAAGGCTTAAGGAGTTCCAATTCTATATCATTTTATGAAAATATTTTATTTTTTTAATTAATTGAAATTCTTGGATGTAGAGATTAAATGTTAATCTTATATGGATATAATCCACAAGTCCTTGTTAGAATTATTTGATCAGTTCAGATTGTTTTGAAAATAAATAAATTTTATATTATCTGAGTTGATAAGTGAGTTTTACGCAACGAAAGACATCCTAAAGGCTAAGGCTAGAATCAATATGATTTAATTCAAATTCTTAACCTAAACCGAAAGGTAATGATGATAAGAAAATGAATTATAATACCAAACAGTTGGACAAGCTAGTTGCCACAAAGGAAATTAGACTTAAAAGTATGACCAAAAGGAAAGTGTTTCCGTTTTGGTAAAGCTAAGCATTGTCGATGATTGTTTTCTAGATGGAAATTTACATGTTTTACTTTTTAAAGAGAAAGTTTTCATCCTTTGTAATTGTATGTTTTGACACTTATGTTTAGATCTTATTAATCTAAATAATATTTAAGATTGGTAAAAGATGAGCTTTTATAACCATTATTTTATTATATTCCTAGTCTATGAAGTCTATTTAGAGGATAATAAGATCTAGGGCTCTTTTTGTAAAGGAATAATCCATCTTTGAGACCGTGGGCCTCAACGTTCACTTCAATCGCAAGTCTTTCTATTTTTGGGAATTCAACAAGCTCCTCTATTCCACCTACGCAACTAGTTGCTTGCTGGGTCATCTTCCTTCTTACAGTACAGCAAAGCAGCAAGCTTAACGCGACAAGCAGGGCGGTGAGTGGGGAAGAATAGCATATGAGCATCGAGTAGAGGTAGTATATGGCTTCTTCCTGAGGCATGCTGCCTTAAGGAGAGGTGCCCGTGACTTCTTTAAGTCAATGCATACATAAAGAAGGAATATAGCTCTTTTAAAGGTAGAATGTTTTAGGAGAAAAATGTAAGAATTTTTTGTAAGACAACTATAAAATACATTTAGAAATGAGATGATTGTATTAAATACACCGCAAGACATTATTCTGTAGATAACTATTACATTGGTACAATATTGTAGTTGGAGGATTATCAATTACCAAATAAATTCATACTTTTGGGATAAACTTTTGAAGTCATTCCACAAGGATATGAATTTGATCCTCAGTCCTACGTAAGGGCAATAGATGATATAAATATGGATTACTGGATCAAGGTTATGTAAATAGAATTAAATTTTATTTAAAGTTTAGAACTTGTAGAGGCACCTAATAGCATTAAGCCTATTGTTTTCAAATAGGTCTACAAGTAAATGAGATTGATAGATTTGAAGGTGCAAATCTTCAAAGTCAAGATTAGTGGCTAAAAGATTTATTCAGAAAGAAATGGTTTGACTATGTAAAGATTTTTTCACCAATAGTCAAGTTTGACTATATCTAGATTCTCTTAATCATTATATTTCATTTAGATGAAATATGACAATGGATATCAAGAAAGCTTCTTTTAGTAGCAATCTTGAGGAGAGGAAGACATCTATATAATGTAATTAGACTTGTTCATAGCAAAAAACTAGTAGTGTTAAGTATGCAAGTTGCTTAAAGTTCATTTATGGACTAAAGCAGGTATCTGAATCATAAAATATCACCTTTGATCAAGCAATCAAATAGTTTGATTTTGATCAAGCATTTAAAAGCCTTGTGTGTGTAAAAGCTATGAAGAATAATAGATTTTTTAATGTATGTTGATGACATTCTAGTAATTTAGAATGAAGTAGAGTTATTGTCATCAATGGAGTTTTTTTGTTGTCTAGTCTAGTATGATATAAAGTACTTGGGAAAGACTGGTCACATCTTAAGAATTAAACTTTGTTAAAATTAAGAAATTAGGATGTTGGGTCTATCTCAAAATACTTAAATAGATTAGATTCTAGTCAAGTATAGTATGTAATACTTCAAGATAGGGTTATTTCCTTTTAAGTTTGAAGTTCCTTTATATAGAGCTATAGTCCTAAGATATATAAAAGGAAGAGCATATTAAGACGGTTCCTTATACTATATCAATAAGAAGTCTTTATGCAATAAGAAGTCTTTATACTTTGCTATATACTAGGCTAAATATCTATTTTGCAGTGGGCATGGTAAGCAAATATTAATTGAATCTAAGATCACTTAATTTAGTGGGAGTAAAGCATATAGTCAAATATCTTAGGAGAATGATGGTTTATATACTTGTCCACCAAAGTGAGGATTTGATGGTTACTGGTTGTACAAATATTGACTTGTAGTTTGATTGTGATTCATGAAGTTAGACTTCAAGATATGTGTTCATCCTAAGTGGTGAAGATACACATTAAGTGTAAGTATTATCTAATTAGAGAGAAATGAGCACGCGAGATATAGTAGTAAAAAAAATAATTTATGCAATAAATATAGCTGAAACTTGTTTCCACACCTTGCCTTAAAGTGATTATGAATTACTCTAAAGGGAAATAAGTGTCGGATATATGGTAAATTGTCTTTGAGACTAAGTGGAAGATTGTTAGGGTTTGTGTCCTAAAATCCAATTTATTGGCATGTCATAAATAATTAAATTGTTTAATTATATGAGACTATTTATAAATGAAATAATAGGACATTATCATAGTCCATGAGATGTATTGTATGTGATTCATGTGATTTAATCACAAAAGATGTAAATTACAAGTTCCTTGTAAACTCAAAATATAGTTCGTAGTCGATGAAGAAATTGGGCATTTCATCTGCTACGACTATAACACATCAACTAAGATGATTTGTCTTGATCATGAAAATGGAGACTTTTAGTTGATGTGTTGATGTGTCTTAAGAGTTAAGACATATTGAACTGGATCGTTATGAGATTAATTATTTAATCAACAACTGTCATTTGAATAATTAATTTCATGATTTCTAATTTCATAGACTCTCAATCCTGAGAGGGTAGTGAATCCGATCATAAAATGTAGGTTACTTTGATATATCAGGAGTGAGATCTAATATTCATCGTCAAAACCTCAGTATGTTGGGTAACCACACGTAGTATTGAGAGAACACATATTCTCAAAATGGAATCTATAATCTCTTTTTGTAGAGACACGAAATATCCTCTTAAGATAAGTTTAATGGGAACTGGTTATTTAGGGTGTCCACTTTAGTAAGGAGTTACTAAACCTTATATATATTGAAATTGAATTTCAATAAATGTGAATAACTAAAAGATTAAACTGAGTACTTAAGGATAAAATAGTTGTTTACAAAGTGACAGTTCTTTATGACTTTGTTCACTATGGATATTTCTTGGAGGGGTCATATGATATCATTAGAGTCTTGAGATATAATTTATTAATAACGCCTAGAATGCAATTATATTTATATAGTAGTATTAAATATAATTAATAGTAACTTTGGACTTGTCAAGAGTTGACAGAAAATCCCAAGGTCCATTGGAGCTAGAGTCTTATTTATTCCTTTTGGTCCCATCTCAAGCCACAAACTAAAACCCAATTGGGTAGATCCAAAAGGCTAACCCAATTAGATAATCAGTTTTTATTTAATAAGAGTTATTAAATAAAGTAAGTACCAAGGTAGTTAAAATGTATGTATGATGAAAAGAAAGAAAACTGTTTTTCTCTACAAGAAGAAGAAGAATGATTTTTCTTTGAGAATCAATGTACAAAAAGGATTGATTGAGAGACCACTCTTCTTGGGCACCATGTGAAATTGAGATGGAGATTAAATGTATTCTCAAGTCTTGATTTTGAATTTCACTGCATCAAGGTATGTTTTTTATTCTTTATTTTAAAATCCAAGGTTACATGTTATCTCTCATGAATGAAGTAGATCCGTGTTTGCTGTTTTCGCTGTATGTTTTGTATAAGATGCAAAACCAGATTTTTCAATAGAAAAGCCCTAAGTAATTTTTTTTTTTTTTGGTGGGGAATCCTCTTTCCTTTTTATTTACAACGTTCATTAGCCACACACAAGGGGAGGTTGAACCCCCCTTTTGTAACACACCACTCCATGTAACCTTTGTCAATGTTATATGAGAGTTAATGCCATTAATGAAGACTCGACTAACTTGCTAGCCAAGTCATAGTCACTAATTTGTGATCCAATTTATCAAACTAGGACAATTACTAACAATTTTGGATAGGAAAATTGACTTAAAACATAGACAAAGTATTTTTCTTTAGGATTGTGTAAAAGATATTGCTTTGAAATGAGAAAAAAATTTAGATATTAAGAGAAAGTATTTAGTCCTTTCTTCTGATCGCATTCTTAAAAAATTTTAGACACATATGAACACTCGAGAAAAAGTAAATTAAGTGCATTTGCAACATAGTGTATCTCAATACTACATGAAAAGTTCATCTAGAGTTATAGTTATAGACTTCTTTAGCTGTTGCAGTACAACCCTACATTACTCCATGTTCTTGTTTCTTAGTTTCCTCCTAATTTCATCAAGCATGATGAAATATATAATTTCTTAGATCACAAAGAATTTCATATTGATATAGGGAAATACCCCGATGCTCTGGTATTTACTTTATTGATTTAATCGGATTTTATTATTATTCTTGTTTACAATCACCAAGCAAAAATACTTTTCTTCTTCATCAAAATTGTTATTTTATTATATTACTACGATCTCCTACACTTGGGAGTGAGCAAGCAATGTTAGTGCTGTTGCCGAGGAGTTGTTGTGTATTTAGAGGCATTTTTTTTTTCTTTGGAGCAAAGCATAGCTAGTGGGAATTCTTCTATTGGTAACTCCGTTCCATTTTTTCCCCTTATTTTGTTTTTATTTTTCTATTTGTTTTTATTTTATTTTATTTAATTGTGTATTCATTATTGCATGAGCATTTGGGTTAGAAACAAGAGAGGCAAATTAGAATTTTTTGAAATTTACTTTGGTAATCTTTTTGACACACCTTCACCTTCATGTTCTTCATCAATCACGGGTGACGAAACACATAATAATCATGTGGAGAATAGAAGAACTATGTATGAACTGTTGCATCCCACACAAAATTATGTTCCTTCATGCATCATGTTTCCTCCTAATGTGCCACATGTAGAACTGAAACAAAGTTTATTAGCAATACTTCCTGACTTTAGGGGACAAGAAAATGAAAATCCTTATGTCCATGTTAGAGCTTTTGAAGAGGTAATTAGTAGTTTTTATGCACAAAATGTTATTGAGACTACTAAGTTATGTTTCTTTCATTTTTCTCTTAAGGATAAGGCCAGAAGTTGGCTTTACACCTTGAGACCTAGGTCTATAGGTAGTTGGGGGGAGATGGCCTAAGAATTTTTTAAGAAACATTTTTCTCCCAACAAAGTCCAGCAAGTAAAAAGCAGGATAGTTAGTTTTGTCGAAGGAGAAAATGAGACCTTATACCCAGCTTGGGAAAGGTACAAAGATCTTTTCAATTTCTACCCAACTCATGGGTACGAAGATTGGAGGTTGGTTAGCTATTTTTATGAAGAATTTACGCCTAGGGATCGACAGTTTGTTCAACTCTCATGCGGAGGGGACTTTTTACAAAAAGAACCCGAAGATGCAATGGCTTATCTTGATAAGATAGCTAAAAACTCTAACACATGGACTGAACCTAGCCCTATGGACTCCACTGATAGGATTAGAACTAACACTACCACTTCTAGTGGAACTGTTTTCAAGTTGAGGGAAGATGATAATATGAATGCAAAAATCAGCATGTTAACTAAAGAAATAGAGGCACTCAAAATGAAAGGAAGTAAGAGTATTAGTGCTACCTTTAGAGAGGACCCAATGAAGGTGCGTAAAATGTGTCATGAGATAAACCATGTTACAAATGAATGTTCATAACTTTCATCATTCTTAAATGTGCCAAAAGAGCAAGTACATACATTTAATTCATATTGGCCAAATAATTCTTCATATTCTAACAATTATAACCCAAATATGCGAAATCATCCGTATTTGAGTTATAAGAGTGACAATGTGTTGAATTCTCTTGCACCAAGGAATTTTAATTCACCATATGTATCATCATCATCTAGACCTTCCTTGGAGGATGCACTTAGTATTTTCATTCAAAGGAAAAAAGAGCAAAATCAAAAGTTTAAATCCATGCTCACTAGGCTAGATGAAAAGGTAAGAGAGACCAAAAGTCATATAACTAGGCTTACAAATTCATTGAGTGGGATAGAGAGAGGGAAGCTTCCTTTCCAAACTCAACTCAATCCCATTAATCAAAATCTAAAAATTGGCTCTAAGGACAAACATGAGGAAGTAAAAGTTGTAACCATTTTGAGGAGTGGTAAGGAGATTAATAAAAGTTCTCCTTTAGTAACTAAGAAATCTAAGGAGTCCCCAGTTGAAAAAGAGAAGGATGAAACTGAGTCACTTGGATTTGGTGAAATTGAAAAATGCGTAATCCCTCCACCATTTCCACAAGCCTTAAAATTACCTAAGAAATTGGACACCACATCTGAGATATTAGAGCATTTGCATCAAGTCAAGATAAATTTGCTATTATTGTATTTTATCAAGCAAGTGCCTACATATGCCAAGGTAAATGCAGTTATTCAACATAAGACCCCACCAAAGTATAAGGGTCCAGGTTGTCCAACAATCTCTTGTACTATTGGAGATTACATCATGGAACATGCATTGCTGGATCTTGGGGCAAGTGTTAATTTGATCTCTTTCAGTGTATATCAAAAAATTGGACTTGGTGAGTTAAAACCTACTCCAATAAATTTACAATTGGCTGACCGCTCTGTAAGGGAGTCGAGAGGGATTGTTGAGGATGTGTTGATGAAAATTGAACAATTTTATTATCCAGTTGATTTTATTGTTCTAGATTACCAACCTGTTTTACATCCTAGTGTTCATACCCTTATTATTTTGGGTAGACCTTTTCTTGCCATGCTTTAATTAATTGCAGGATTGGAAGAATGCAACTCACTTTTGGTTCCATGACTTTGGAGCTAAAAATATTTCATGTGGCTAAACAACCACATGACGATGATGACTGTGCTTATGTGAATCTCACTAGGACGGTGGTTCGAGAAGAGTTTAATATGAATTATTTTTTTGATCCTCTTGAAACTCTTCTTAATAATTTTGTTGGTTTTTATGATTTAGAATGTGATATTCATGTATCTAAAAAATTTTCTTTGTTGGCTTCATCATAGGTTTTGGAAGAACAACAAATGATGGCAATTAATAAAGGATGGAAGTCTTGCTTTGAGAAGCTACTAGAAAATGAAAAAAAGCTAATGCATTCAAGTGAAGAGGCACCACAACTAGAGTTTAAGTCACTGCTTGGTGGTCTCAAGTATGCATATTTAGACCCAAGTAAGTTAAAACCTAGGTGGGATGACCCTTTTATTGTAAGGGAAGTGTTTAACCATGGAGTTACAGTAGTTGAGGACCTCAAAGATGGTAGGATTTTGAAAGTAAATGGACAAAGGTTAAAACTATTCTTAGGGGGAGTTACACTAGAGGAGGAGATTATGTCACTGGAGATTCCTGCCTATTGGAATGCTACGGGAACTTTGAAAAAGTTTTATGAAGTTGTACCATAGTTGTTTTAATGTTTTTTTTCTTTTTGCCTTTTGTTTTTTTTTATTTTTTATGTTTTTTGTTATTTGTTTTGTTATTATTTTTCTTTTGTGACCTAACATTTGCAGGTGTGAAAGAAATTTCAAAAAGAAGAAAAACAATTTAAATGCTTAATGTAACTTCTTCCCTTTATACTTGAATTTATTTTGGTTTTGATACATTGAGGATAGTGCAATGTTTTAGTTGGGGGAAGAGGTCTACACACTTTGCTGCACCTTGCATGATTTTTTTTTTCTTTCTTTTTGGTTGTAGTTTTTCAATTCTAAAAAAAAAAAAAAAAAAAAAACCTTAAATTTGAATGCAGAAGAGTTATAAGCTTTATTTTTATATTATGTGATGGAATGAATAATGCTGAGTTGGTTACACTATTTGTTATATTAAGACTTTCATGAAGAGCACAATTGGAAACTTTTGAGCACAATAGCCAGGTTAGCGGACGGTAAGATGTTGGATATGCATGGATCATGAACAAGCTAGATATAAGCTAAAACTCAACCCATATGGAGAGTTCTTGAGCCTTAATTTTCTTTGTGAGAGTAAATCTTTGTTTGAACTTTTAAATTTCTCTCATATGCTTTAATTTTTGTAAAAGATCTCTATATTTTTTGGTTGATTACTGCAAACATTACGGGGAGATATACCATGATCTTACTTATTTGTTAGGACATATGTAGTTCAAGTTTGTTAACATATGTCGCTATTTTATTTAGTTGGCTAATCCTTTGACAAAACACACTTTACTTGTATTTGGGTAGATCTAGGATGTGTTTAATACTTCAAAGAACATGTTGTTCAAGTTTAGTATTAAAGCCATGAAGATTGAACCAAGAAACAAGTGAAGAAAAAGTGTGTACTAAAGCTGGACACCTGGTGGACACCTGCGGATAGCTGCTGGACAGATAGCTATCTATCGAGGTATCTATCGAGATTTAATGAGGCTCGACAGCTGCCCGATCGATCGAGGTATCTATCGAGGTTACGGGAATTCAGATTTCTAGATCTGATTTTTGGACCAAGCTTTTGTATTTGTGTAGGGTTTCTTTTCTCACAACCCTAGGCATATATAAGGCTTATTTTTAAGGCCGTCACAGAAGAGAATACAAGGAGAGCATTTGCAAAAGGTGACCGAAGCCTTATTTTCTCAGAAAGAAGCTACTGCGTCTTTGCGCCTTAGGGTTTTGTAACCAAGTGATTCTTAATCTTTATTGTTGATGAAGTGAAGAACTTTGCAGCTAACATTCTTCTTCCTCAAGTTGGTGAGTGAGTCACGTACTGAGATTCGTGCAAAGGAGTGAGTCACGTAGTGGGATTCGTGCAAAGGAGTAAGCCGCGTACTAGGATCCGCGCATCAAATTGGTTAGTTACGTACTTGGGAGCCGTGCATTGAAAGGAGAAACTGTCACTACAAAATAAGTCCAATTGGGTATTGGGGTAAGAGTTCAACTGTAGGTTGGTAAAGTACTTGAAATTCCTTGCTTGTAACTGCTTGTTGTGATAATAGTGGAGTTTCGGGAGTGGTGACCTTAAATCACCCGGTGGAGTTTTTTTGCCGTAAGGTTTTCCCCATTCGTAAACAAATCACCGTGTCATTTAATTTTCGTTGCATTACTTAGTTTGGTGATTTGTTTGTGCTACCACGTGATATTGCATGTTAATTTGATTAATTAATAACTGGACTAATTAATTAATCTAAGTTATCACAAGGGGTCAACGCGTTTGTGGCCTGTCATTATTTTTGTCTTTAGGCATGCTGGTTTATGTAGAATTTTAGGAGATGAGAGCTTAAGACCACCAATTTTTTGTCACCAGCTAAACATATATTTAGCCTACCTTTACATTAACCATTGTCACCATCATTTGAGCCATGAGAAATACTTCTACAATACTACAAAACATTTTTATTTATGGGTATTCTCTTGGGGGTTCAAGTTTTGAGCAATTGATGTGTTTAGATACCACCATTGTCTCTCTTTTCTTAAAAAAAAAAAAAAAATCAAAAAGAAGAAGAAAAAAAAAAAAAAAAAAAGAAGAAAAAGAAAAAGAAAGAGGAGACATACATAATCAATCAATAAATCATTGTTGTCTTGTACATCTTTCATGTATTTCAGAAGGGTTATATGACTGAGTAAAGGTTATTTTGATTCAAGTTAGTTGTTATTGCTATGAGTCGGGTTTGGCTTGAATTTTCTGCATTTGATTCATATATCTCATATTTCAAAGAGAGTAGTTTTGCCTCTACCTCGCCATAAGATTATGATACCACTAAGCTTAAAGTCCTACTTGATCCTAAAGGTGCATGGCTGGTATGTGTTTGGGATAAAAACAAGGGATGAGAATGGTACTAACTTCATGTTTCTAGGAATTCAACATCCATTCCAAGATCTTTTTCCATTGTTTTAGTGGCTGTTTTTGTATACACATGTGATGATCTTAAAACTTCTTTCTTTTTTGTTCACATGTGATTTGAAGAGAGAGAAAAAAAGTCATTACTTCTATGTGTGTTCTTTCAGAGTGTTGATGACTTAAGAGAGGTTTTGGAGTAGAGGCTCTAATCTAGGTTATTCTTGATTTTTGCATGTTTGTAAAAGTTGGTTTGATTGGATGGGCTATGCACACACACACACACACACACACACACACACACACACACACACACACACTTCAAAAGTGAAGCTAGAGAAAACTCTTTGATATGATGAATGGTATCCCAACTCAAAAATTGAAAGTTCATTTGTATGATATAATGATAAAGCAGACTAACATTTACTACAGGAATTTTTAGAAAACTTTTGACTTTTGTAGGTAGAGTCACTGCAAAGCCTCATGAGAGTAAACTTGTCCATTAGGGGTGACCTAGGGGTTCAAAGATTTGTTGCACATGGAAAGTGTAGTTGAGTAGCCTATGAAAATGACTTGTATTTTGGTTTCAATTTTTCACTTTCAGTAGACATGGGTGCTTTGTGGATTGCTAGGGACTAGCAAGATTTAAGTTAGGAGGTGTGATAACTCCTTAAAATGTATACTTGTTATATATTTATGTGGGTGTTATCTCCTTATTACTATGCTTAATTTGTATAATTAAGCCATAATTTGCATTAGTTCCTATTATTTATTGTTACATAATTTCCTGAATAAGATGTCATTCATTGCATATAATTTTCTACTTTCAGGAAATCATGTGAAAAAGATGAGTTTACAGGAGTTTGTGAGAGAATGGAGGCCAAACTAGAATTAAAGTAGAGCTAAAGGACCATGCTTAAATGTCTAAGGAGATGCATCTAGAGTGTTTGGATCGTCTACCATGATTGGAAGCTTCAAATAAGGAAAGAAATCAAAGAGGCAGAATTTGAAAAGGAAGAATATGATTTGAGCATTGATTAGTATTTTGGGCATATCTCTCTCCTCAAAATTCCAATTAACACAAAAATAGATGGGTTGGAACTGTGACTTAAATATCTACAACTTTCCAGTGTTGAGGTTTTTGAAATTCTCAATTTTTGAAGGCCGAAATTAACTCACAAGTTACTTCTGTAAACCTGAATGGAAATTAAAATAGTAAAAGTTTTATTTTCTTTGGATACTTAGACATTAGGGTTTTGAAGGGAGGCTAGTAGAACAAATTTTGACAGAGAAAAACTTGTATTTTCCTTTCTCTAATGGCAGCCTAAACTCTTTGCTAGGGTTAGGAGTTATGTTTCTTCTATACGGTATAAATATTCAATGTGATTCTTTCTAAGATTTTATCAACAACATATTTGATTGTACAATTAGATTTTTTTTTATGTATTAGTTCTTCCATGCTTCCAATAAGTTCAATTATGTTTTTATTATTGTTTAGATGAATTTCTAATAGTTTCAAATAGAACTAAAGTTTTAAAGTGAATGAGTTTTTCTGAAAACTTTTCTAACCACATTATTAATATAGGATATCATGCGTTCTTGAATTGTCTTAGTTCAATGGAATCAGAAGTATTTAATTGTATAAGAATAATCATTTATGAAATATATAATTTCTTAGATCACAAAGAATTTCATATCGATATAGGAAAAAACCCCGGTGCCCTGGTATTTACTTTATTGATTTAAATCGGCTTTTATTATTATTCTTGTTTACAATCACTACGCAAAAGTACTTTTCTTCTTCATCCAAATTGTTATTTAATTATATTGCTTTTAAATTTACCTTACTCCTTATGGTTCGATCTTGGTACTTTGAGAATCATATTACTATGATCTCCTACACTTGGGAGTGAGCAAGCAGTTGGGGGGAAAGGCCGAAGTTAAGTCTCTAAGAAGAAGCTGTACATAACATATTGTTGAGGTCCAAAATATCACAATATTATACCAAAACCCAAAACAATACAAAAAAGTTGAAATTTTAGAACCATTTGGGCTTTGAAGGAAAGGGTAAGGCCCAAATTCATTAAAAGTCAATAGGAAGGGACCCAAACCCATGAATGGGTAAGCTTTAGGCCTTATGAAACAAAGGAAAAGAGAAGCTTAGCCTAGCCCTTAAGAGGAAAAATCGCTGGGAATCTAAAGAGAAAGTTGAACCAAGATACTTGGGATTCCCAGAAGCCTAGGATCCTTGGGATATGCAGTAAGGCCAGGTTGGGATTGAGACAACTTAAGAAAGCATGACCAAGAATACAAAGAACGAGAATAAATGTGTCCCATCAGGCACCGAATGATGCAAAAAAAGGGTTGAAGACTTGGGAGCTAGCACTTCATGAAAAATTGTCTGGTACCTCAGAGAACCCAAGGAAATGGACCATAAAGGAAGGTGGCTGAGGATCTTTCAGCCTGATAAAAATGAATCTTCCCATTTAGAGAAAATGACAAAAGGGAAAATAGCCAAAAAGTGAGTCTGAAAAATAGTATTTAGAAGTTTTGGAAAAAGAAGAATTAGGAGTTAGCACTTAGGACCTCTCAGAAGAGGAAGGTCAACTAGGGGCTTTTGGACAGGGAACCTCAAAAGAGGAAAATAAGAAAATGAGAAAGGGGCTGGCAACTAATGTTGCTGACATAACATTGGTTTTGGTACCTAGGGTAGCAAATGGGGGGAATTCCTAGTATACTAGAAACCCTAAGAAGGCACTATAAAAGGAGGCGGAGCTAACAGTAAAAAGGCATTCAGTAATGGTGAATCAGAGAGAAAAGACCCTTTAGAAAACTTCCTTAGAATTCAAAAAGAGAAAAGAGAGGGAAAACACTGTCTAGGATCCTGAGACAGACACTAGAAAATACACTTGGATTCAAAGGGATTCAAACTTCCCAAGTCTTAGAAGCTTAGAGAGCTATTTAAGTCTGTAATTTTTGAACTTATTCGGACCTTGTGATATATCCTAGTGCAATAAGAGCATAATTTATTGAAAAACTTAAGAAAATAATGAAGCATTTCTTATTATCCTAAGGATCCCTAACATTTTATTTCATTTGCCCTTTACTTAAATCAATCTTTACTATTCCTTACTGCACAATATGTATGTATTTTTTGTGTTAGTATGTATATATTGTAGGGTCTATGTTTGGCACACAACTTGGTTCAAAATCCGCTCAACTTAGTTGCGGTGAACCAAGCCCAATCCCTTAAACTTAAGTACAAAGACCCAAGATCCCTGTTTCTACTTGGGCCTATGTGTTGTTAAAAAAAAAAAAAAGAACCCACATATATATACTTTTTTTTTTATACATAACATATATACATAGAATAAGCTATAGTAGATTTCTATCTAAAATATTAAAAAAAAAAAAAATCTATCTATGAAAATAATAATAATAAGAAGCAATTTTCCTTGAGAGATTATAATGGCAATTTTTAAAGAAACTATCAAAAACCCCTAAATTTTGTCATAAAATGATGAAACAAGGTTACTTTAAATCAATTTCATTCATTTATGATATTTCTTTTCCATTACGTTAATCATTCATTTATGAACTTTATGATATTTCTTTTCCATTACCTTAATAATTCATTTACGAACTCTCAAATATGCAATATTTTTTTTGCCCCTCAAAAAAAAAAAAAAAAAGCATTATTTTTATGAACCATTTGAACCAATGACCTCCCTCCCTTTCAAACTTATGTCCAACACTTTGACCGCTACACTAGCTCACAACCTTGTGTTTCCTATTGAATTCATAAGATATTTGTTTTACTTTTACATGATTAATAGTTTCCTATTTTGTT
This sequence comes from Castanopsis chinensis, assembly GCA_032878915.1. Classification (NCBI taxonomy): domain Eukaryota; kingdom Viridiplantae; phylum Streptophyta; class Magnoliopsida; order Fagales; family Fagaceae; genus Castanopsis; species Castanopsis chinensis. The sequence continues at coordinate 2,302,235 of JAVQMG010000089.1, forward strand.
ACATCACTTCTCTCCTAATAAATTATTATTTGTTAAATTTATTTGCGTTCAAGAATTATGCTTTCTACATCATTACATTTGAATGTTCAATTTATAAATTTATGTAAAAAATGATTTTGTTTTTAAATTAAAAAGCTTGTTATTTGAAATATTACTAAATACAATTTTTTTAATACTCGTTTATTCTTTATTAGTTTTTAATTGACTCTATAAAAATTATGAAAACTCATTTAAAATTTGATTAAATTGCTTTAAATATTTTTGTAGTAGAATTTTACAAATTTAATATATTTATTTATATTTTAATTAATTATCATATTAATTATAACGCCGTTCATAATCCTAGTGGAATTTCGTTCCTACCCCTAAAAACTTTAAACTGTTTTATTTTTGGGATGTTGAGTTGTTGACAGGTTTGATTTTTAAACCATACTTTATAAAAAGTGACCGATAAGATTATTACCACTAGTTGGAGAAAGTGACCGATAATAAGATGATTACCGGTACCGCTAGTTTCTCTAAAAAAAAAGAAAAAAGAAAAAAAGAAGATAATTATCACTTCCACTAGTGGAGCTAGCTTTTCCAACTCAATAATTGTGCTAGCTTTTCCAAAGGTTTATTGCAAGATCCTGAATGTGGAGACTGCGGTCTGCAAGAGTATTTTGCAGGATCATTGACCACACTTGAATATAATAATTCTAGTGTCACATATTTTGAAATAATAAATATCACAATTCGTTATATAATAAGTTACAATTAGTAGAGAGATATTGATAAATACATGTATAGATACTCTTTCACCAATTACAACTCGCCATATAAACGAGTTATGAGATTTGTTTAGCAAAAACGTGTGACCCTATACTAATTCCACTTGAATGTCATGGGTGGCTTTTTTTACTTTTCTATTTTTAGTGACTGTTGCTGGCTGGAAAAGCTTGCATAAACTACATGCAAGGAAGCTAAACTCTCTGAGTTATTTGCTTAAGCAGTTCTGATTGCAAAAATAGTAGAGATCCCCACTTCCTTGAAAAGCCATACATCTCCATCTTTCAACAACTGATCACTGGAGACTTTGCAGATTCCCAAAACAAAAGGTATGCGAAAAGCTGCTCTACGATCTTCATTTTCCACTAATTCCGGCACTGTTATTGCTTTACGATCTTTGATCATGCTACTTGATTACTCTGCAGATTTTGTCTTGGTTTATTTCTTTTCGTTTTTTTTTTTTAATCATTCTAATATTCTATGGGAAAAAAGGAAAGAAAGAAAGAACAATTACTAGTCAAACATGATGAAATGGAGTTTGAAGATCAAAATAGTTAAGAATTGCAGAGTTTGTAAAATACCCGTATCATATTTGTACATTACACCTACGTATATTTTTAATTTTTTGGGAAAACATTTTTGGTCTCTATATTTTAACTCTATTTTCAATTTGATTATCAAGTTGTCACTGCTTCAATTTTGATCTTTATATTTTTAAATTTAATCATATTTTCAACCTTTCGGCAGCTCACTAACAAAAAATGGCCACAATGCTAGTTTAAAAGAGTACTTTTGTAAGGGAGGTGACAACCAAAATAAAAGCTATGAAGATTTCCAAAAAGCTACAGTAACATGTAAGGATTCATGGTTATTGTTTATTTGTGCATCAATATTTAATTCATTTCCCTCTCTTTCTTTTTATTCCATTTTGTTACTTTCTTCCGTCTTTTTCTTTTCTCTCTGTCTATGGCTTTTCTCTTTCTCTTTTTCTGTTCTTTCTTTATTTCTTCTCCTTAATCTAGAGTCCTTGCTCATCACCTGTTAGCCACCACCACCACTCCAATTGGTGGCTTTCCTTTGTTTCCTACCCATTATCTTCTCTCTCAACTGAAAACCCATAATAGAATAGTTCAATTTCCTCTTTGGTGCTCTTCTATTTTCTGCTACCATGCCCACCAAGATTCAGAACTTTGCTAGAAGTGCGAGTGACTGGGTTTGCTCGGTGGCTTACTGATTTTGGTGGTGGTCTGCTTAGTGGTATCTTGGCTTGAATTTGTTATGATTTGGATGTGGGGTGTTTTGGTGTAGGAAGAGAAGCTGTGATTTGTGTCAGCAGAGGTTTGCCATGAGTTTGATTTGGGTTAAATTGAGTTTGTTTGGTGAGAAAACAAATAAAAAAAAAAGGACAGAAATAATAGTAAAAAAATAAAGGGAGAATTAATATTATATTAAAAGAAAGTTAAAATAGATAATTTGACAGTGTTATTTTTGTAAAGTATCTATGTAAAATATAAAAAAAAAAGAGTAGGTTTCAAAGCTAAAATAGAAGGAAATTTTTAGATGGTTACTCTAAAAACTTGTAATTTAAATAATTTATTAATAATATAATTATTGATGATTAAGAAAATGTAATTTAATAATAATTTTGTCAAAATTTATATCCAATAAAAAAATATTGAGAAAAGTTATAATTTTTTTTCCATAAAAAAAAAAAAAAATGTAGCCTTTATATTTACATACTTCTCCTTTACGTGACTTTGATACTTTTATTGACAATCTATTTTTTATTTTATTAAATTATATCATTATATACAGCAGCAAAATTATCAAAATCAATATTACTAGTTCCATATTTTACTTTATGTATTAAATATCCACATCTATATTTTAATTATACTCTTGAGTTTTTTATCTATTAAGATTTTCTATAATTTAAATGATTAGATCTTGATTATTATAATAATATTGAGTTTTTTATCTTATGATTTTCTATAATTTGAATGATTAGATCTTGATTAATATAATACGTAGTACGTTAAGGTAGAAAAATGAAATCATTTTTAATTATAATAATACAGGACAATAAATACTTTTTATTATTATTATTTTTTGGCTAAGTAAATGAATGAAAGAATATTGACTAAATTACATGTGCGTTCCTCAAAGTTCAGGATTATTTTCATTTTATATATGACCCTTTATGTTTCAAAATTTTTATTTTGTCCTTTCATGTCTCATTTAGTTTTCAGTTTGGTGCTTTCAGGTTTAATTATGTTTTCATTCTGACCTTTTACACTTTAAAATTTTCATTTTGACCATTTATATTTGATTCAATTTTATATTTAGCCATTAATGAAAATGAAAATTTTGAAATGTAAATGGTCAATTAACTAAAACCTTTATCAAACATGAATGGCTAAAATAAAATTTTAAAATGTAAAGAGCCAATATGAAATCAACTCAAATTTAAAGACCAAAAGTATACTTTAGGGTTAATTATTATGTAATTATTTCCCTACTCTATTGTGAATTCATTCATTTTTATTAAGAAGAATTAATTATTACAAAATTATTTGAGTTTCTATATATATATATATATATATATATATTATAACTTGTGAAATATAACATAATATTCTTTTATGTTTTTTCTTCAATTAAAACTCTTACTTCTTTTTATTTTTTCTTTTATATTGTATTTTTATAGGCTACAAAATAGTAGGCATTGATAAAATATGTTTATTTATAATTTTTTGTATGAAATTTGATATATAACAGATATATAGTAGTATATATTAATTAATCAACAAGAAAACTTTGTCAAAGAAAAAGAAAACATAAGAAAAATAAATTCTCTCACTTTTTTGTAGTAGAAGGGCAAGCTTCAAGGACTTTATAGCTGAATTGACAAAATCCTATGCACAAAATGTTTGGGTGTCTAAGAGAGAAAGGATTCAAGTTATGAGGATAATAGCATATTGTAACTATCTAAAAAAATAAAAAAGCAAAATTAAAGACAGCATACTCCGTTACCCAATACTCTTCGTTGTGCCATCCATAGCAATTGTTTTGCTTATCATTCAATTTGCATACTCAGAAGTGTGTTAGCTCGTAAACAAGGTACACTTCTGATTTCAAATACGTCGCTTCACCTGTCGTCTATCTTTAAACTAGTATAATTTGTCTTTTATTTTCAGATTAGATGGAATCTGCCACCTCCATTTTATTTCAGATTGGAAAGTACACTGTAAAGCCGATAAAACGTCAAGTTAGCTATTTGTTTCATCTCAACACTATCTTCAATGATCTTAGGAAAGCAAAAGAAGAACTGGTATCGATACAAGCAATAGTGCAAGAACGAGTTGAGAGAGCCAGAATGAATACCGAAGTTATAGAAATAATTGTACAAGAGTGGCTCACAAATGTGAACCAAGAAGTGGCAGACGTGCATACTTTAGAAAATAAAATAGAAGAAAACAAGAAATTCAGCAATTATCGGTTTCGTAAATGGATTGGGCGATACAAATTAAGCAAGGAAGCCACCCAGAAGACAACAACTATAAGAAAACTCCATCTTGAGGGCAATTTTACCCAGGTTGCCCACCGTGCTCCAACTCCTGGTATAGAAATCTTTATGTCTAGTGATTTTGAAATGTTTGAATCAAGAAAAATGACTTTTCAACGAATTATGGAGGCATTATGTGACAATAATAGTTACAGTATTGGAGTATGTGGTATGGGAGGGGTTGGGAAGACAACCTTGGTGAAGGAAGTGCATAAGAAAGCCAAAGAATCAAATCTTTTTAATGACATTGTGATGACTACTGTGTCCTTTACTCCAGACATTAGAAGAATTCAAGGGGAAATTGCGGACCAATTAAATCTAAAACTTGATGAGGAAAGCAGTTCAGCTAGAGCAAATCGAATATGCTTAAGAATAAAGAGTGTAGAAAAGATTCTCATAATCTTGGATGATGTCTGGAAAGACGGTGAGTTGGAAGTTATTGGAATTCCATTTCATGATGATCACAAGGGTTGCAAGATTCTTCTGACTACAAGGAATGACCATGTGTGCAATTTAATGGATTGTGGAAGGAAGATTCCCTTGAACTTCTTATCAGATAAAGAATCATTGGCTTTAATAAAGAAAATTGCATGTATAATTGATGACTATCCTCCTTTGAATGATGTGGTGATGAAAGTTGTAAAAGAGTGCAAAGGTTTGCCTATTGCAATTGTTACAGTGGGAAAGGCTTTAGCAAGAAAACCTCTCAATGATTGGAAGGTAGCCCTCAAGCAACTAGAGGAGTCTAGACTTATGGATATAGAAGGTGTTGATGATGAAAAAAATGTTTATGTATGTCTTAAGTGGAGTTACGATTGTTTAAAGCACAAAACTAAGTTTTGCTTTTTGTTGTGTTCTTTATTTCCAGAAGATTATGACATTTCTATTGAAGAATTAGCTAGATATGTGATGGGGCTAGATGAATTTGGAACCATTACCTGTCTTGAAGAAGTGAGGAACGAAGTGCGTGTGATAATTAATAACCTCAAAGATGCTTATTTGTTGTTAGAAAGTAATCGAGAAACACATGTGAAAATGCATGACGTTGTTCGTGATGTTGCCTTGTGGATAGTATCCAAAGGAGAAAATGAATTCATGCTAAGAGTCTGCACTCGTTTAGAGAAGAATGAAAACTTTGATAGTATGACAGCAATATCCTTGATGACTTCAAACCCTGAACATCTTCCCAATAAAATAGCATGTCCAAGACTCAAAATTTTGTTATTGGGACGAAATGAATTAGGCTTCAGTGAAGTTTCTGACACGTTGTTTGCAGAGGTGAATGTTCTCAAAGTTTTAAGTCTACGACTAAAAGGCTTGTCATCACAATCTCTCAACTTGTTTTCAAACCTTCGAAGCCTATATTTGGCAGGCTGCAATTTTACCGACATCTATTCCTTGGGAAAGCTTAAACGACTTGAGGTTTTGAGCTTTTACCATTGTCGTATGGATGCATTGCCAAATGAATTGGGGGAACTGAAGAATTTAAGACTGTTAGATTTGATGAGATGTGACCAACAAAACCCGATTCAGCCAGGTCTATTACAAAGATTATCCTTACTAGAGGAACTATACATTGTTAAGGACAGCTTCAGAGATTGGGATGATGAAGAAAGACAAGCAACAAGATCCAACGTCAGATTATCAGAGTTGAGTTCACTATCTCGCTTGATTGTGCTCTCTTTACACTTGAGATTTACCCGTGTTCCTGAAGGCTTTGTTTTTCCAAACCTGCAAAGATATGACATATCTATTAACAGTTTCTATGGGTATCACATATTTACTGGCCATCAAATTCCAGAATATCCGTACTCCAGAATCTTAAGAATCATCAATTTGGATGCTTCCTCACCTAATGCATTCAAGCTATTGTTCCGTAATGTGGAATATCTTTTAATTGATTCTTGTGGGATGGAATACCTCATTGATATAACTAGAGGAAATCATGCTGTTATGTTCTCTAATTTGGTCAAACTATCTCTTCAAAATTTGAGCTGTCTGAGAACAATATGCCAGGGACCTGACCATCAGTTAACTTTCAGCAATCTCACAGTATTAGAATTGAATTATTGCAGGTTATTGACCAAGCTATTCTCACCCGTCGTTGCTCAAAGTCTTGGAAAGTTGGAAAATCTAAAACTCTCAAACTGCAATGTATTGAAGCAAATAATTTCCAAGGAGGATAGAATGCTATTGCATAGTCAAAATCAACATATATCCCTCCCGAAATTAAGATTTCTTGAAATAGTTGGATGCAATCAACTAGAATATATCTTTCCAATCACAGTAGCTCAAAGCGTTCCACTACTAGAAAAGCTTATAATGAGGAAACTTCCTAAATTAAAGCAAGTATTTGGCCATGAAGATGAAGGAGAAGTTGGGGATGGGAATGACGTCATACTATCTCAGTTGAGATGGTTAATCCTTGAGGACTTGCCAGATTTTGGCAGTTTATATCGAGGGACTTGTTCTCCAATGTGGCCATCTTTGGAGGCCCTAAAAGTGGTGAACTGCCCTGAGATGAAGTCATCATTTGCCGCTGATCTGGAAGCTAATATGCGAGCTCTAGGAAAGGTATTTTTTTCAATAAATGTACACCCACATGTCAATCTCACATAGAGTGCATGTGCCCAGCGCAGGAGATAACTCCCTTGTCTCAGTCTTAGCAATCTATATTTTTAAGGAGTAATTTTTAGGTACTTCCGAAGTACGGAGAATGACGCTCTTTTCTCTTACATTCATGGTGGGATCAATTCATTAAATTCGTAATAGGGTCCACCATGAATGTGAGAGGAGGGAACACCATTTCACTATACTCCGGGATTACTTAAGAATTTTTCATTTTTAAGGGTCTTCTTCAAAAATTTCTGAGTAGTGGCTAGCAATCACCATTACTTGTGCAGAAATTTATTGTTATCAAACACATACCATATAGTTCCACTTCCAAATTTCTTTTTAAAAAAAAATCTTGCTTCACATAAATGTCATAAAACACAAATCTTGTACTTCTTTCCATAAATAAATATATGTTTGAGTCTATTGGTTTAATTAAATTTGTAAATGTGCATTTTTCAGAAATTAAAAGTATTACACGTGGAAAGCAGACTGTGTGACATAGTTCTACTTCTTTTGACTCAAGGTTTGTTAAATCTGGAAGATTTGGGAATTAATAACTGTGAAGAATTAGAAGAGATGTTTAAGCCAGAAGGATTTCTTTCCCAAGGAAATCATCAAGAACAATTGTTGCTCTCGAGGTTAACAGTGTCCAGGTGTAAGCGATTAAGAAAGCTCTTCACACTAACCATTGCTAAAAGTCTACAGAAATTGACATTTCTTAATATAGATAGGTGTGATGAATTAGAGCATTTAATTACTCAGGATGATCAGATCTTACCAGAGGCTCATCTCCAGCACACATGCTTTCCACAACTAGTTGAAGTCAGTGTCAATGAGTGCAACAAAATGACGTGTCTCTTCCCTGTGACCATTGCTGATGGTCTTCTACGGCTACGACGCGTAGAAATAAAAGGAGCCTCTCAATTTGTGGAAGTGTTCGCCCAAAAAGATGGAAGAGATGGCCAAATTCGAAAAGATGTCATACTCCCTAAATTGAAGTACTTAAGATTCACACAACTACCATGCCTTGTCAACCTTTGCCCAAGGAACTACCATTTTACACTGCCATCTTTATATCGCTTAGAGTTAGACGTGCTAACTTGTCCAGACATCACTGGCCGTTTTACCCGAACTTTAGACGATGTTGTGCATGTAAATGGAGAGGTATGTACAATTCCTGCAGTTGGTTTTGTTTTGTTTTTTTTTTAAGTGCCTTCTATTTGATACTATTACTGGTAACAACTAACAAATACTACTAAATAACATAATAATAATCATCCCTAATATCAACTTTTCTCTACTTCAAAAAATATTTTTCTATTTAAACTCTTAACTACTTGTTAACTAAAAATTGTTATATATGCATTTTTCTTTTATAATTAAAAGAAAAAAAAAAAGAAAAAAAAGAAGAAGAAAGAAGCCTCTAAACACGGCATGGTGTGTGTGATGATAATAATAATATAGTAGCCCATCCAATAGTCCATATTCTTAATATTAATAAATCCTAATACTTTGTAACCATTTGAAAAAAAATCCCTAACTTATAATGCTTATACTAGCTAGGGTAATTATTAGTTTCATTTTTTTTTTTTTTTTATGTTGGATGTATTTAATTAGCTTAAGAAAATAAAATTTTTAATGAGATCTGCAATGTGTTTGGAATTTTGGAGGGAGAGAAAAGGGGGGGAGGGGGGAGAGGGGAGAGTAATGATTACTCCTTCCTCTTGTTTGGATATTTTAAAATTAAAGTAGGAGAAGGGGAATAACTATCACTTCCCTTTATTTGGATACTTTAAAAATTAATATGGGAGAGAGGAGGGGATGATCATATAAAATAAAAATTGACAATTATGATCATTTTTTTGCTGATTTTAAAGAAATAGATATAAATGAACATTATGAGGAAAAATTGATCATTCTTTTTAATAATTGGAACCTCCCTCTCCTGCCCTCCAAAGTTTCCCAATTTGGGAAGCTAAAAATTAGGGGTTCGGAGAGAAGGCAAGAGACAAACAATTGAGGCAAATCTAGCTCTCAGACGAGCTAGGACACGAGTGGAGGCTCTTAATATGATTTCGTAACTAGTTTGTTTTGGTGATTATGCCTATTGGATAGAATCAAATGCAATCAAGTGTAATTGAATTCTAATGCAACGACAAACCAATTTCAATAAAAAAATAGAGAAATAAAGTAGGATGGAAAAGATACAAAATCAATAAAAGAAGATGAGTAGAAAAACTTATTAGATACCATACCCTTGATACCCCTTCAACTTATTCGACTACAAAAGACTTTATGAGTGGAGCTAACTAAATCTTGCTTATGATAAGCTTGAATTCTATATATTGTATAAAAAGATCATATATATATATATATATATATATTGCCTATAAAAGAATGTCAATAACGTAAACTTTGCTCATCATATCATGTAAAGACCCTGCATTATATATATATATATATATATATATAATATTAGCATTGATACACTATATTAAATATGTTAGTATGGATGCAGAAGTGAAAACATAAAATGTAGAACGCAATAACACACGAGAATTATGTAGTTCAGCTTAACGACCTATATCCACGGAGGAAATCCTAAAAGACTACATCAATAATACATTAGAGTGTAGTACAAATCCTGTGTTACCATGAATCATAATATGTGTATATATAATAGACTAGACCCTAAACTAATAGACTACTAGTACAAGTAGGGGACTTGGCTTGTACACAAAGTAGAATTAGGCTTGGGCTTATGCTAATGGGTTAATATATATCTAACACCCCCTCTTAAACTCAAGATGGAAGCTTGATGAAACCTTGAGATTTGATAAGGTTGAGATCCCTTGAATGAAGTTTGACTCTGTGATGGTGGTTTGAGGAAGGCAATGGCCTTGCAGTGTTGATGCGACTTCTAACAGTGGCATTACTATACCGGAGAGTTTTTACGGTAGCAGTGGGAAGTAAAAAGAGATGAACGCAGCAAAGAAACACCAAAGAAGACAAAGATTGCTCTTAATACAACGTAAGAACAGAAAACCATGGCCATAGGAAGGTGGCTTTGATACCATGTTAAATATTAGCATTGATACACCATGTTGAATATGTTAATATGGATGCACAAGCGAAGACATAAAGTGCAGAACACAATAACACATAGCCTAATGGCCTATATCCTTGGAGAAAACCCTAAAAGACCACATCAATAATATATTAGATTGTAGTACAAATCCTGCATTACAATGAATCATAACATGTATATATATAGTAAACTAAATCCTAGACTAATAGACTTCTAGTACAATTAATGGACTTAGTTTGCATACAAAGTAGAATTAGGTTTGAGCTTATGCTAATGGGCTAATATATCTCTAACAATATAAATGTAGATTTAGCCAAAAACAGGACTTGCCTATTTGGCTAGTAAGGGTTAAAATATCATCGGGCTTTTGTTTTCCACTTTCTTCTTGACTTGCCTGACTTTAATCAAATTTGTGATCTTTCTCATGTTTCAATTACTAGTGCAGTCCTCTAGATAGAAGAGAAAGAAGAGCTAGCCTACAAGGCTCAGAATGATTCATACAGCAAGACCCTAAACAGCGACAATGTGAGTTTATATATAATGATTGGCCACTATAGGCCACATCTGTTCAGGGAACAACTACTAGAGTAAATTGTTATCTAATAATCTCAAGAGTCAATAACAAAGCTCATAATCATCATCTAGAGGGCATTTGTTGCAAGCATAACAAAGTTTCAATTACTAGTGCAGTCCTCTAGATAGAAGAGAAAGAAGAGCTAGCCTACAAGGCTCAGAATGATTCATACAGCAAGACCCTAAACAGCGACAATGTGAGTTTATATATAATGATTGGCCACTATAGGCCACATCTGTTCAAGGAACAACTACTAGAGTAAATTGTTATCTAATAATCTCAAGAGTCAATAACAAAGCTCATAATCATCATCTAGAGGGCATTTGTTGCAAGCATACCGGGTACGTAGCTTGCTGCAATTTTCTATTAATGTTGGTTTCTCCTGAACTTGTTATGTTTTGATTTCATATATAACTGTGGCATTTATCTTCTTTGTACCCTAGGTGGTCGATGCTTGTGATGGGATTACAAAAGTGCTACTTGTTTTTAGCTATTGCTAATGGCCTTTGTTCTTGTTGTGATGTGCATCGTATTTTCTATTTACTTTGAAGAATAATGATTTTAGTTACATGTTTGAAACTATGTTGGGTTTATTAGTTATATGAGAAGAGAGAGAGAGAAAAAAAAACAAAAACAAAACACAGAGAGAGAGAGACCTAAGGGCCTCAAACCACCTTCCAGCCTCCCTCCACCATCAAACTACCAAAACTACTACTGGTAATTTTTTTTTAATTTAATTTGGCCATTAAATATGATTTAGGTTTGAGTATTTTGGCTAGATTGATTTTGATTAAGGTATTTGAGTTCCAATTTGTTTTGTTTTCAATATTTATGTTTGATTTGGTTTTGCAAAGGAAAGATTCAGAGCCAAAAAAAACCCCAGTATTAGGGAGTGTTAAGGTTTGTGTGTTTTTTTCTATGAGGGGGCTTTACATTTGTTTTCATTGAATCAAAAACTTTTGAGTTTGTTGTTAAGGAGGGGGGAACATTCTACTTGTTATGTATTTATGAGAGGAGCCAAAATTCTTTATGCTCTGCTTGTATTGGGAAGGAGAGTTCTATGAGAATCTTGATTCACGTTGAGGAATTGATTTCTAAGCAATCTCCAAGTCAATTTGCAAGAACAGTGAGGGAGGGTGATAAAGTCTTCATTATGCAATTGGGGTCCAATGCACATGGTTCCTTCTTGATGCTATATGAATTATTTAGAGGCAAATGCAAAGGATCCATAGTAATTCCAGAGGGGAATTTGGGGAGTGGTTGGAGAGGCTTTGAAATTTATATGAGAAAGACGATAGTTCCTATTCAACAGGTCATCCTCGAAAACCAAAGAGTTGTCTCCAAGGCAGTCATAGTGGTGGTGGAGAAACCACGGAAGAAAAGCGGTGGGGCAGGAAAAAAAGGAAAGGAAAAAATCTCAGAAATTCATATTTCAAACGATACAATTTTCGGTGATCATGTGCCCCTTGAAGGCAATTTTAAGAAGGTGAAGGCTCAATTTGGGGCAAATGTTACGTGTGTTAGTAGTGGTATTGTGAGTAGTGGTATCAAAGATAAGTTGATGTTGGATATCTATTTGCATGTTAAGCATGGGAAGGAAGGCAATTGGGATGTGATTTCTTCTAAAGTTGGTGAGGTGGATTCAAACTCGATTAAGCTTATTGGGACAAAGCCAACTATTACGGTACTGCCTAAAGACAATGGGCTGAAGCCCAAATTGTCTTCACTGCCTAAAGACATTGGGCCAAAGCCCATTATGGTTTTTTGGAAGCCTACTGGTGTGAAACAAAATGGGCCTGCCTCTAAGCCCAAAACCTAGCAACTAAACTCTGATAAAAGACCAGAGTCGTGTCCCCAAAAGGTTCCAACCCAGCCAAGTGTCTCAGGTATCGTTCCGTCGAAGCATGCAACCAAAGGTTCGGCTCCAGTCTCTCCAATTGTTGGTGATTCTTCTTCAAGTCTGCTTCAGGCAAGTGTTAGCGAGGTTGTTCCCATTTCTTATGGTTCGTTTGTGAAGGATGTAGCTTCTCTACACTCTTCGCACCATATGATATTGTCAGGGTCAGATTTAGAGGAGGGTGAGGTTGTTTTGGTAACATCAACTCAAAGTTCGAAGCCACTTAACTATGTTTCCGATGATGGGCTACATAACCAATGTCCATCAATTAGGGATTTTGTTGGTGATTTGGGAAAAGTATGGGGAAATTCTAAAGATTGGGTGCTTCAGCTTCTTGATGGGAGGCAAATAACAATTCCACTTTCTCTATACAGGTCTCCAGAGACATTGTCGAATTACTCAGGCTCAGAGGGTGGAAATGTTCCAAGTACAAATTCTTTTCTTGGTAATGGGCAAATTACTAGTTGGGTTGATGAGTGTGATGGCGCAATGGATTTTGCTTCTGAAAATATGGGTTTGGAGTGTGAGGTATGGAAATCTAATGAGGGTTTTGTGCCCTTTGAATGTAGTGGTGAGCCGTTGGTTATGGCTCCATTGGCATCTAAAAATCCTACGAAGTCTGAGAGTGAGCTTATGGAGGTGTCTGAGAGGAACCCAATGGAGGATGGGATCAATAGGATCAAAGCATTCAAGAAATATGTGGGGATGTCATTAGAGGGATTTGAAGAGCAGGTTACGGGTTTATTCTTAGCTCTAGAAGATAGGAGAAAAAAGAAGTTGCAGGAAGAAGGTGCACAAAAGAAAATGGTCAAGGTGGGGCAGAAGGTTCACTGGGAACTTAACAATTTAGCAAGTACCTAGAGTGGTGAAACTGACTTAGCTAGAGGAAGATGGGTTAGTAGGGATGGTACATCAATGCATTTGAAAATTTTTTCATGGAATGTTAGGGGCTTGAATGAGCAAGAAAAAAGGCTCCAGGTTAGAAATTTGTTTAGGAATAGGAGGGCTGATATTGTTCGTCTCCAGGAAACTAAACTGGAGCTTATAACTCAAGGAATTATTCATAGTCTGTGGGGTGGTCAGCATGTGGATTAGGTTTATTTAGGTTCTGTGGGTGCTTTCAGAGGGGTACTTGTGATGTGGGATAGAAGGGTGGTGGAGATTGTGGAGGAAGCAGTGGGTCAGTTTTCGGTTTCTTGTAGGTTTAAAAATGTGGTTGATCAATTTGAATGGGCAATTATGGGAGTTTATGGGCCTAATTCTGACACGGATAGAAGGTTGTTGTGGAAGGAGCTATCTAGTTTATGCAGTAGGTGGAATGTACCTTGGTGTGTAGGAGGAGATTTTAATGTTGTGCGATTGCCCTCTGAACGTTTGGGCTCTGTATTTTTTACTCAGCTATGCATCAGTTCTCTGATTTTATCTCTAAACACGAGTTGATTGATCTACAGTTAGAAGGGGGGAGTTTCACTTGGTCAAATTCTTATTAGGTTGTCTCCAGGTCAAGGTCGGATAGATTTTTTATGACACCAACTTAGGAGGTTAAGTTTCCTTCTGTTTGTTAAAAGCGGTTGTCCAGGTTGCTATTGGACCACTTTCCGATTCTTCTAGAGAGAGGCAATTTTCATAGAGGAAGGAGGCCTTTTAGGTTTGAGAATATATGGTTAAAGGATGAGGGTTTTGTAGAAAGGATACACTCTTGAAGCCTTTGAAGGTTGATCTCAAGAGATGGAATATGGAGGAGTTTGGTGATGTAGAAGAAAAAGGGAAGAAGTTGTGGAGTAATCTTACGGGGTTGGAGACTGTTGAGGAAAGTTGTGTTCTTAAGGTAGAGGAAAAGCTGGATAAGGAAAGGATTAGAGAAGAGTTGGAAAAAATGACGTTGTTGGAAGAAATTTCTTGGAGGCAGAAATCAAGAGGTTTTTGCATTAAAGAAGGTGATAGGAACACAAAATTCTTCCATCGAATGACCAACTCTCACAAACGGTTTAATTCTATTGATAAGCTTATGGTGGATGGGGTGATGTCTTCCGACCAGGGATCCATTGCAGAATGTATTACTCATTTTTATAGAAGGCTTTATTCTGAAAATGAGGTTCATCGCCTTGTTCTGGATGATGTGGAGTTTGGAAGAATTTCTAAGGAAGATGCCTTATGGTTGGATAGACCTTTTGAAGAGGATGAAGTCTTTAGGGTGGTTAGTGGATTCAATGGTGATAAGTCACCAGGTCCAGATGGTTTCTCCATGGCTTTTTTTCAATCTTGTTGGAGCATTCTACAATTAGATATTATGGTTGTCCTTCATAATGTCCATGAGCAAGCTGTGTTTGAAAGGAGTCTTAATATTTCTTTCCTTGCTGTCATTCCCAAGAAAGCTGATGCTGTGGAAGTGAAGGAATTTCGTCCTATTAGTTTGGTTGGAGGGATCTATAAGATTATATCTAAGGTTTTGGCTAATCGTTTGCAAAAGGTAGCACATAGTCTTATCTAAGATTCTCAAAATTCCTTTGTTAAAGGTAGGTAGATTTTGGATTCTGTTTTAATTACTTCCGAATGTATAGATAGTAGGATGACGATGGGGGTGCCAGGGGTTATTTACAAATTGGATATTGAGAAAGCTTATGATCATGTGAATTGGAATTTTCTCATGTATTTGCTTAAGAAGTGTGGCTTTTCAGAAAAATGGAGAAGGTGGATTATGTGGTGTATATCAACTGTCAAATTTTCTATTTTAATCAATGGTACTCCAGTTGATTTTTTTGGAAGCACAAAGGGTGTTCGTCAAGGGGACCCATTATCTCCGCTCTTTTTTGATATTGTCATGGAGGCATTGAGTCGTATGTTGGATGCAGCTGCTATGTTTGGACAGTTTTTAGGCTTTTTAGTAGGTAATTTAGCTGGTACGTTGCTAATGGTGTCCCAACTCTTGTTTGTAGATGATAGACTTATTTGTGATGCCGACTCACATCATTTAGCTGCTTTGTGTGGAATTCTAGCCAGATTTGAAGTGGTTTCAGGGTTAAAAATTAACTTACTGAAGTTTGAATTGGTACCAATTGATAACATGCCCAATATGGATGAATTAGTGGAGAATTTGGGTTGTCAGCAGTCTTCTCTTCCATTGAAATATTTGGGCCTTCCGTTGGGTGCTTCCCATAACGAGGAGACAATTTGGAACCTTGTTTTGGAGAAGATGGAGCGGCGTCTAGCTGGGTGGAAGATGTTGTATTTATCTAAGGGGGGCAAAGTAACTCTTATTAAGAGTACTTTGTCCAATTTACCTACTTATTTCCTTTCTCTCATTCCTATTCCAGTAAAGGTGGCAAACCTTATTGAGAAATTACAGAGAGACTTTCTTTGGAGTGGTATTGATGCTCCTAAGATTCCTTTGGTGGAATGGCATAAGGTTTGTATGCTAATGCAGAAGGGTGGTTTAGGGATTCAATGGCTGAGACGATTTAATTCTGCTTTGTTAGGTAAATTATTGTGGAGATATGGAACGGAGAGAGATGCCCTTTGGAGGAAGGTCATTGAGGCTAAATATGGGGATGAAGGGGGTGGTTGGTGTACCAAATCGGCGTTAGGGACCTATGGTGCTAGTGTGTTGAAATCCATTAGAAGTGGCTCGCTGGACTTTTCTAAATTTCTTCGGTTTGATGTGGGTGATGGTACGAGGATAAAGTTTTGGGAGGATATATGGTGTAGGGATTCTTCTCTTAAGGAAGCATTTCTAGAATTGTATAGTATTAGTTGGGCAAGGGAGTTTTTTGTGCTAGAGGTGATGTGTTTCTCCAATGGGAGGCTTCATTGGGACATTCGGTTCTGTCGTCCACCACAAGATTGGGAGTCAGAATCATTTGATCATTTTTGGGTTGTGCTTTATTCCATGAATGTGCAGGGTGTTGGTGATGACAAACTTTGCTGGAAGCCAGCAATGAGGAGAGGTTTTGAGGTTCGAGGCTTCTATCACTCTTTATCTCCTTCTTTTGTCATTGATTTTCCTTGGAAAATGGTGTGGCAATCGAAAGTTCCTCCTAGAATAGCATTCTTTTCTTGGACTGCTGCCTTAGGTAAGATCTTAACTACGGATAATCTTTGGAAGAGGCATATTACAATGTTAGAGTGGTGCTTTATGTGTAAAAGGTTTGGGGAATCGATTGATCATTTGCTTCTTCATTGCCCTATAGCACATGACTTGTGGTCTATGGTTTTTGGTTTGTTTGGTATACATTGGGTCATGCCGTATAAAGTTAGTGAGGTATTAGCTTCTTGGCAAAGGAAGTTTGGTAGACATCGAAATATAGGTTTATGGAGGTTTGTGCCACATTGTTTGTTTTGGTGCTTATGGTGGGAGCGGAATGCGAGATGCTTTGAGAATTTTAAACGATCTATTCTTGACATTATGTTTTTCTTTTTCTGTACTCTTCTTGAGTAGAGTTTAATTTTGCCTTCCTATTCCTGTCTTTCTTTCCCCGATCTTATAGATCGTTATAATCTGAGTTTTTGATTTATGCCACTGTAGTACGCTTCCAGTGTACTTGGTTGGTTTTATCTTAATAAAATCTCTTATGTTACTTATCAAAAAAAAAAAAAAAAAAAAAACCCTAAATCTTTGTTCATGGATGAAGAACCAGAAGAAGTCATGCTTGATGAATTCATAGAAAGAGGAGGACAAGAAGCCCAATGATCAATCGTCTAATATAAAGTTTAATGTGTGAAATTATTGTTGTCTTTGTGTTTGTCCAATTTTGGTAATGTATTAATTTGTTTGAATTGGGATTAGAAATGGCCAAAAAAAAAACTGTGAATATATCATGCAGTACTTACAATAACTAGTTCCCTGCAGTTTTATGTAATTGACTTTTCCAATTTTCAATTGGTTCAGTAATAGTCATGATATCCAAGATGTGTTCTGCTTCACAGCCTGTTCTTTTTTAACTTTGAAAGCAGCATTTCCCCCTTGGTAATTACTATGGCAATGTTCATAGAGTCTGAGTCAATTCAATGCATCCGATTGTATTTCCAAATTAATTTTATTGATAAGTGTTGCACCATAAGAAGACAAAAGCAAATGCAGCACTCTAAAATTTATGCAAAGTTTTTCAGAAACAAAATTACATTGATTAGCATTGACCGGAAAAAAAAGTATGTGGAGTAATTTATAACTTCCATCTGTAATGCATACAACCCACAACCCAGTTGTTTTACCAATAACCATCAGCAAGTCTTCGTGAACATCAACCATGTAGTCTCTACTGCAATTGCAAATGAAACATATTGGCTATAGGAAAGCAATAAATGAATAAACACAATTTCTTTCCTTTGACTAAATTTTAAGAGGCATCTAGATGGGAATATCCTGAAATTCCAGAAGGGCCATGTATTGAATGTCTACCTTTGGACATTGAACTTGATTCTTCTATTGATGATATATAGAAGAAATGGATTCGCTTTGGCGTATGTTTGTAGTTTGGTTGGCAGGAGACCATTAACCATGCCAGGAATAGTGCTTTTCTTAGCCTTTCATGTCATGGATTTCGTATTCTTGATTACTGGCTCTTTTCATTGGCCATTTTGTATAACCAATTTACAAATTATCCAAAATTTGTGAAAATTTGATTAGCTGATAAAATTTTGTTAGGATGTTAGTGTGTTGGCTACATTCGCGTCAATCCATGTAATTAAAACTTTCAATTTCATTTGATAGCCACCTTTCAAAAATTGTGACTTACCAGTTACCACCTTGAAAAAAAAAATAGTGATTCTAAAGTCTAAATTTATTGTGTTTTTTGGATGCCACCTTTTTTGTGTTCTCTTCCTCTCCTTCCTTGTTTCACCATTGCAAAATTGAAGTTAATTAGATTTCCCTAAGGGGCGAAAAAGAATAAAGCTCCCATAATGGTAAAGGAAAAAAAACCTCTCTTAGTTCTTACAAACCTTCTTAAAAAACTTTCCACTATGAAAGAGATCTTGTATAATTTTCAAGATGTCATCGGTGGAATGTCATGCTTTTGTTAGAACTAGCCACTTTGGTTCATGCTTAATAGGAAACTAGCTTGGGTTCAGTGCTCCTATACATTGAACCTGTTAAGATGTTGACATGTCTCAAGTGTTTGCCATATATGAACATTCCAATGGATCTAGTACCCAATCCTTACCTTGTTCAATTGAATGGTGCTTTTATGGCTCATGTGGAACAATATTTTCCATTTGGCAAGTGTTCGTCTAATAGTAAGTACCGAAAATTCTTGAAGGGAAATAACTTGTACTTGCTATTTTCTCCGCACAAAAAAAAAAAAAAAAATGGTGGACAAACGGTAAGTAAAAATTTACCTACTTTGACCATGTATAATGCACTTTTTCGAGGATTTTTTCAAGTCCCCCACCCCCTCTGTGTTCCACATAAGCCTATTCTACTTTTCCATCAGATTATTTGTTTATTCATTATTGTTTCCGAGACAAAGATTTCGCAATATGTTCTCTCTTACGAAGGCTCAAGGTGGTTTCACACTTTCACTTGGCATGTTCAACATTTTACATTGGTGGCAAAAGAATCTATAAAAGGTATGGCTCAATAATGGAACCGCGTGGGGTACGGAGGTGTGGAAAGTTTGGAAAAGAAAGTGGAAAATAATGTCACCATTTCCTCGAATTATTATCAGGACCCTAACATTTCAATTCAAACCCTATAATACTAATTATTATTATCGTTGATGTAAAAAAAGACCACTTTCTACATCTTCTCTAAATTTTGTTTATTTATTTATTGGAATGGATAGGAGAAATTAAAGAAATCATAGAACTAATAATCTTTCACTAAAGATTAGTTTATCGTGTATAGGCCAGAACAGTGGCAGCTCCAGGAATATTTTTCAGGGTAGTCATTAAGAAACTTAAATTATACAAAATTTAATAAAAAGAGAACTTCATACATTGACAAAAAAAAAAAAAAAAAACACTCACACAATTACATAAAGTCTTACAATTTCTTTTCACAAATTATTTTTTTATTTTGAAATTTTTTCATGATAGTCTTATTTCCAATGTTGCAAGTTACATCTCTATCAAAATTTTAGTTAGATAAAAATTTTCTTGGGATTTTTTTGTTTGTTTGTACGGACCTAATATATTGTTAAGAGGACTAAAGTTTAAGGACAAAATTTGGCTACAAACTGGCTACAACTCTCATTAAATAAATTAACATGGTCAATTTTGAAAATCTAATTATTAAATTGCATGTTTTTTAATCTTTACGTTTTAAAAAGCATGTCAAATTTCATGTCAATCGTATGTTATTTACTTTGGTCCATAAATTTATTTTACATGTATAATTTTAGATTATAAAAACTCGAAATTTAAAGATTTGATTGATGATATAGCTATTAATCTTTCATCTTTTTGAAATTTTGTAAATATAGAAGATATAAGAAGAAAGTGTATCTATTTGTGGATTTGTCAAAATTTACGTACAATAAAAAAAAAATTTGAGTAGAGTTATAGTCTTAATTTACAACCAAATTTGTTACCAAATTTTGTCCAAAATTTAATTATGTTGAGTCTAAAAAAATTTAGGGTGGTCACAAATATTTTTTAAGGGTCAAAAATCATAAATTTTTAAAATTTAAATATAAAAAAAAAATCAGGTTAGGGTGGTCCTATGACCGCCCTGAACTAGACGTAGAGCCGCCAGTGGGCCAGAAAGAAGAATATATTTGATGGATTAATATGTTCAGTTTCGACTTAATTATTGTAAAGAAACAAAGAACTCTCTCTCTCTCTCTCTCTCTCTCTCTCTCTCTCTAAATAAACACAATTCTGTTATTGATGATGAAAGAGTACAATTGATTGAGTATAGATACAAGGCTAAGGCTATTTATATAAAATCTAAGAAGAAGAAAAAAGGAAAACATAATCTAAAACTAATTCCCAATTAAGCGGGAAAGTTTGTTACACTAACTATCTATCTATTAGAAGAACACATGCTAATTACAGTTAACAATGAATATTGTGAACATGTGTTTTCATAACATTTTTTGAACTACATATTTCACATCATTTGAAACAACAATATTAGAAATCTTCAATCAAACGGGACCTAAATGATAGGTTTCCGTCTCCATAAAACAGTTGCTATATATATTGCAAAGTATTAATCAGATTCATTAACACCTTGTTTAAGTCATACGACTGCGTTTCACTCTCAGTGGTAGACGATAGCATTTCATGCTCCACCTCTTCTTTATCTTCAACAACTATATAGTTTGTATTTGCATTGTTTTGCTTTGTTTGTTAAATTTCTATATTAATTAATGACAACATATATAAGAGTTCTTTTTGTAGATAACCGAGAAAATGAGCTCCACCATGTGGCTGGCAATGGAAAAGTTTAGTAAAACTTAATTTTTCACAATTTTTTACCACAATTATGATGTGGCAAAGTGTGATTGGTAAATAAAAAATTGTGGGTTCATGTATAAGTTATAGTTAACCACTCCCAATTTGCCATGTCAGAGTTGTAATAAAAAAGTTGAAGAATAATTTGTAATTCTAAAACTACTAGGTTGACAATACACTATGAAGAGTGAGGCCATCAATGATCAATCCCAAAGATTAATACTATATTATTATTATTATTATTATTATTATTATTATTATTATTATGGAATACTATATATTATTGATAAAGCATCATTTCACTTTTGCTTACGAAAATGACAAAGTTTAACTACAAAATTGGTTGCAACCTAAGACTACAACCTTACTCAATATCTTTTTATTGGAGGTGAATTTTGACAAATCTACTATTGGATTACATTTTCTTCTCATATCCTTCATGTTTGCAAAATTTCTTGAAAATTAAAAATCAATAACTATGTCATCAATAAATTTTTTAAATTACAAGTTTTTGTTATTTAAAAGTATGCATAAAATATAAGCTTATAGATCATATAGTAAATAATATTTGATTGATACAAAATTTAACATCTGCATTAGGAGCGTAAAGAACATGTAATTCAACGATTAGATTTTTAAAATATGTAGTAATGTTAATTTTATTAAAGAAAGTTGTACCCTTAGGCTATAACTAATTTTGTAGCTAAACTTTGTCCTGAAGAAAATAGGCTATATAAAAAGATTAATTTATTGGAAAATCCTGAAAGTAGAAGATAAAGGCATTCCCTAAGCTTTTCTTTTTCAACAAATTTTGGCTACAAAATTGAGTGTACTCTTAAGCTACAATCTTACTTGATATCTTTTTATTGAAATTGAATTTTGACAAATTCATTATTAGATTACATCTTATTCTTATATCCTCCATACTTGCAAAAATACTTTTAAGTGTAAATCAAACTAATAAAACAAATATTTTATATATAGTATTTTTTTAATTTCCAAGATAGAGGGTTCATTTGAACCCCCTGAAGAGTGAAGATAACATACATCTATCATGGCCAAAATTGGAAATTAACAGTGTTTTCCAAACAATATAATTAGTAGGCACTGTTACAAAACTATATTTTTTACTAACATCTCAAGTCTAAAAGGGTCGATTTAGAGCCTATAAATCGAGTGTTTAAAACTCAATTTCCATGTCTGATCACGTCTGATGTGGCATATTTTTCACGTGGTGTCTACCTGGAAATCGAGTCTCTAAGACTCGATTTAAATCTTCACTGTGCTTTTTCCTTCTTTTTATTCCTCTGTGCATCTGTTCTCCATTACTCCTCTGTGCAGCCGTGTCTCTCTCCTTACTGCCTCTCCATCTGCATCTTTCTTCCTCCATGTTGATTTGCACAAGCCCAACCGCCACAGACCGATCGCCGCTGACCCAGGCGGAGCAACCCAGGCACAAGACCCAAGCCGCGTGGCCCAAACGGTGCGACCCAGGAGCACGACACAAGCGCGCTACCCAGGCGCGCAACAGGTATCAACCCGGTGATGGTATTTCATTGGGATTTCTATATTTCTGGGCTTGTACACGACCGATGGGATTTTTTTTGGTATTTCTTTGTGCTGGGATTTCTGTGTTTCTTGGCTTGTACATGGGAGAGTTGAGACTTGAGATTTTTTTGGTTTGTAAATCGAGTCTTAGAGACTCGATTTCTAGGTGGCTGCCACGTGAAAAAGCTCTACATTAGATCTGATCAGATCATGGAAATCGAGTCTTTGAGACGGGCTCCCTTGGCCTATTTTATTATTTTGGGTATTCTCGGCTCGTTTCATTCTCGATTTCTAAGGCCAAAATCGACTCTCTGAGAATCCAGATGTTACTAAAATATATACTTTCAGAACAATACCTACTAACTATATTGTTGAGAAATTATGGTTAATTGCCCATTTTCTCCCATCTGCCATTGAGAAAATATGATTTCCATCATGTTTTTTTTTTTTTTTTAACTAAACTTGTGTTTTTCAAAACATGATTCAAAGGGAGTATATATAAAGTATACAATAATGGATGTGTAACAGAATTTTCCCACAACATAAGTCATTTTTATTTTTCTGTTAAGATTATTTGTTTATTCATTATTGTTTTGGGGGCAAAGATTTTGTAATATGTTCTCTTTTAGAACATTCTCATCTTATTTTGCACAATAAATGCATTTTATATCCCCAAAAATCACTTTATTTATTTTACATCATCGCTTTAACAATATAACTTACACCCCATTCTTTATTTTACAACTCAACCCGTTAAAATAAACTTACTTGATCAAAATCAATAAATAAATAAATAATGCCTAAAAGAACCCTCACCAGACCAAAGGAGAGAGAATAAAATAGTCTAAGTTTAATTTTGCATTATGCTATAGTAACATTAAAATAGATATTACTGAGCTAGTACTCTCAAAAAAAAAAAATTATTACTATTGTATTACTAATCACTTTCAATCGGGTAAAATATTATTTTAGTTTTTAAACTTTATTTTTCACCCCTAAATTTTAAAAAGTTTGTTTTTCATCTTCAAACTATTGAAAAATCCATTTCTTGTTCCTAAAGTATTCAAAATTTTTTACTTTTTGTTCTTAAACTTCACCAAAAGTTTGATTTTTCATCCCTAAATTATTAAAAAAAAAGTTTTTCTTTTCATCTCTATTTTTTTTTTCCTCTAAACTATATAAAACCTCATTACAAAGTTTAAGGATTAAAAAATAACTTCTTAAAAATTGGAGACTAAAACCAAACTTTTAATAATATTTAGAGACCAAAATAGTATTTTATCATTTTTCAACTGCATGGATGAAGTTGCATTTTTTGTGTTTTTTAGCAGCAGGGTATTTTGCATTTCCAATAGAGTACTATTCACATCAATTTGTGCAAAAATTTCTATCAATTTTAGCATAAATTTTTTTTTTTTTTTGTTTTGCTAAATTTACAAGTTTGCTAAATTGTTTTTATTTCTTCATACACAACAACAATAATCCACTCATTTCTTTCATTATTGGGATACGTAAAGAAATAATAAAAAGTTAAATGCAAAATAAATAGTGTTAGTACAAATTTATACAATTATAGTAGCAAACTTATAAATTTATAAAATTAAATACTAACTGATGTGGGTAGTATTTAGACAAAACTATGTAAATTTTATACATTTTTTTAATTATACACCCAATAATAAGAGTGGTGTCATTGTCGACTCTAGGAAGGTACTAGGTAGCTTCACTTGGCATGGCAGTTCAACACTGTCGGCAAAAGAATCTTATAAAGTTGTGTTGAATAATGGAACCGAGTGGGGTAACAAGGTTTGGAAAAGTTGGAAAAGAAAGTGGGAAATAATGTCACCATTTCCTCTGTCTTGCTTATTATTGTCAGGACTCACATGGTTGTTAATTTTTAAAAATGCAACTTTTCTACATCTTATCTAAAATTTATTTATTTTTGGAATGGATAGGAGAAATTATAGAAACCCTAGAGCTAAAACCAAACTTTTTTTCTTTTAAAACCTCATTACAAAGTTTAAGGATTACAAAATAACTTCTTAAAAATTGGAGACTAAAACCAAACTTTTAATAATGTTTAGAGACCAAATAGTATTATATCATTTTTCAACCACATGGATGAAGTTGCATTTTTTGTGTTTTGTAGCAGCAAGGTATTTTTGCATTTTCCAATAGTACTATTCGCATCAATTTGTGCAAAACTTTCTATCAATTTTAACATAAAAAAACTTTTTTTTTTTGTTTGCTAAATTTACAAGTTTGCTAAATTGTTTTTATTTCTTCATACACAACAACAATAATCCACTCACTTCTTTCATTATTAGGATACGTAAAGAAATAATAAAAAGTTAAATGCAAAATAAATAATGTTAGTACAAATTTATACAATTATTGTAACAAACTTATAAATTTATAAAATTAAACACTAACTGATGTAGGTAGTATTTAGACAAATCTATATAAATTTTATACATTTTTTTATTATACACCCAATAGTAAGAGTGGTTTCATTGTCGACTCTAGGAAGGTGCTAGGTAGTTTCGCTTGGCATGGCAGGTCAACACTGCTGGCAAAAGAATCTTATAAAGTTGTGTTGAATAATGGAACCGTGTGGGGTAACAAGGTTTGGAAAAGTTGGAAAAGAAAGTGGGAAATAATGTCACCATTTCCTCGAAGTGTCTTGCTTATTATTGTCAGGACTCCCATGGTTGTTAATTTTTAAAAATGCAACTTTTCTACATCTTATCTAAAATTTATTTATTTTTGGAATGGATAGGAGAAATTATAGAAACCATAGAGCTAATAATATTTCACTAAAGATTAGTTTATCATGTATAGGCCAGAGAGAAGAATACTTATTTGATGGATTAATAAGTTTAGTTTCAAATTAATTATATATTTTATATTTGCATCGTTTTGTTTTGTTTTTTAAATTTCTATATTAATTAATGACAATATATATTAGAGTACTTTTGGTGGATAACGGACAATATGTGCTCCACACCGTGGGCTGGCAATTTACTATAAAGAGTGGGGCCACCAATTTTGAATTTTCGCTTTTACTTTAGAAAAATAGGCTTACACAAAAATAAAGGCATTCTCTAAAAGCCTTTTGTTTTGACTGAATATTTCCTAAAGCATTAATCGCCCTGGCATTTTGGTTTCTTTCCTGAGAAGTTTGAAGGCTGAAGCAGTGAAAAGTTTTCTTCTTCCTTTGTATAAGTATTTTTAGTTGAAAAGTTGTCGCTGTGACTGAGTTTACTGCTAGTATATCCATCTTTCAAAGTGGTTGGAGAATATGCAAGATTTTGAATAGATAAAAGGCTAAGGTATGCTAAATATCAACTAATTTTGACACAGTTATTCTACTTTCTTTAATCATGTTACTTAATTTCCTCTGGTGCCATGGCCCTGAATTAACTCGATCGTATGTTGTACCACACTCATTTCATTTTATGTTTGTCTATACAGAAAGGGGGAGAAAACAATACAAGTAAAACAAGAAAAGGGGACATTGAAGATCAAATAAGGTAATTATTGGAATTATATTCATCCAATTTCTTTATTTTTTTACATTAAAAAAAAGGTAGCCATATTCAGCCATGTTAAAGATCAAAGGAAGTAAATGAAAAGTGACAGATCTAAGCCACCTCATTGCTCTTAGAAAAACGACAATAATATGCCTTCTCTAAGTTATTATACTTGCCAATTTAATTTAATTCAAGGTGCATCAAATTATTTATTTATTCTCGTGAAACAATAAATTAATATATAAATTTTGATGATATTGATGCTAAATAGCAAAAAAATCCTTCTAGAGTCTAGAGAGATTGATGAAATATTCTTAATATTATATATATATATATATATATATTATATAAGGTTAACGTGTGTCAGGAGGACTGTGGAAATTGGAGTAGTCTCAATTCTTACTTAGGTCTTGTCTCTTAAGGCTTGGTCTTGCCGCTTGAGTTTTCCCAAAAAAAAGGAAAAAAAAAAAAAACGAGTATTTGGTTAATGGTTACCATTTGAGTTACTATGTGAGTTTGTAAGATGTTTTCTTTTTGCTTTTTTTGATCTCAGCCACACTCGTCTTGTCTGAGACTGAGTTGTCTCCTACTCTCTCTTTTGCCTCTCTAGAGTTTAGACTTCCCACTTTAGCTCTCAGAGACTTAGACAATCAGACTCACTCAACAACCTACATTTTTCTTCTAAACTAGTGTTTTCCTCTCAATCTCATACTCCCACCTAACCATTTTTCTCTTCTTTGGTAACTCTAACTCCTAATTTTTTTAGTTTTATTTTGAAGTCACTGAATGTTTTTTGTTGATTCTAATTTTTTTTTTGGATTATTTTCTTGTAATTTCAAGGGTAAATTTGAGAGATTCAGCTTCAGCCTCATAAAGACTAAATCTCAAAGGCTTAAAGAGTTCCTGAATATTTTCTCATACTATTTATACTTGTTTTGAGTTCCCTAATGTTTGATTTTTTTCTTTGCTGTTTGATTTTGTTTTTTTTTTTTTTTTTTTTTTTTTTTGAGAAACTTTTAAGGGTTGTTTTGAGTTCACTAATGCCTGATATTATTATGCTAGAAATATTAATGTTAATGTTGCTGCCATGCTAGAATTCTCTTGTTACTTATGGTTGAGACTTTATAATTGTGTGTTTGAGAGTTGATACTTTATAATTGTGTATTTGATTTGGAATGTTGTGAGTCTTGTGACAAGTTGAGATTTTTAGTCTTATTATGGATGAAACTGATAAAGATAAAAAGAAGTTAAACTGGGCTCAAAATGCTATTTTTTAGAGGCCCAAAAGCCCAAAACTTAGAATAATAATTTATAAAAGCTCAGCCCACATAACCGAATGAACTGCACCGAGCCGCTAAGATTAACTGCACCTTGTGTAAAACAGTTCTTAATTTCCAAAGTGAGGTGCGGTCAAGCATAGGGTAAAACCACACTCTAGAAACGTGGTGCAAAAAACATCTAACAAATCAACTGAACCGAACCATGTACACGCCTACTTCAATCTTTCATCTTTATCTTTGTCTCTTTATCTCCCAATTACTTTCTACTTTGCTATTACAATTCATCATATATATTGTGGGGGGTAAAAGCGTCGAGACACCACATGGGCCTTGGGCCTGGTCCGAGGACGGGGGACCCCGCCGAAGAGGCAGTGAGCCGCGGATAGGGCCTCCTATAACGGGGGCCGAAACGCCCGCCGACCAGGCTGCCGGCCGAATTTGTGTTGATCCGAGAAGGATGTCTCCTCGGACTAAGAGACCCTTGTCCGAGGAGCGTAGCATGTTGTCCAGGGAAGGACTCCTAAAGCTCAGTGAGTCGTCCCCCGCCCCAACGGGACGCCGAAGGGGGGGGAACAGGAGGTACGTGCACTGCACAAAGCTGCTGCCATCTCATTAAATGCCTTCCACCTACCCGCCTGGCCGCATTAATGGGGAAATGACTCTTGAGGGGACGGTGGGCAGCTTTCTGAGCCTTGGGAAGCGTTTTCAGGGAAAAGACAGATGGGAACCAGGGATGGGAAGTATAAATAGAGAGGGATGGACCCTGGGAAAAGGGATCTGGGTTTTTTAGGAAAGAGAACAACGCACTCTCTCTCTCCTCCCAAAGAACAGAAGGTCAGAAACTCTTCGGCTCACGTCCGACGAGAGAGATAGTCTACCCATCGGCCCGCTACCTGCAAGAAGCGAACTTGGTCCTCACCCTATGGCCTCCTGAAGCCCCAAGTATTCAAGGCTTTAAGCCCATTCTCTACAAATTCTATTGTAAAGGCCACTTGGGCCGGCTAAGCATTTGGGCCTAAGGCCGACTTTGTGTCCTTATAATTGGCACCGTCTGTGGGAAGAAGCTACGCCGGGGGAAACGCAGGCGCATGCCCTCCCCCTCAGACCAGTCCTCAGCGGACGCTAGCAGTAGCTCCGACAGTACCAGGTTGAGGACCCCCCATTGCGAGTCCTCTTCGCAAGAGGACGAACACCGTCGCCGGCCTAAGGATAAGGGGACGTCCTCTAGAGGCCTAGCCAACAATGCACTGAGCAGGGCGCTCCTCCAGATTTCCAGGTCACCCTTCACGCGGAGGATTGAGAGGGGAAAACTTCCAAGACGGTTCACTCAGCCAACCTTCACAATTTACAATGGGAGAACAGACCCAGTGGAACACGTGAGCCACTTCAGCCAGAGAATGGCGGTGCACTCGAAGAATCAGACCCTGATGTGCAAGGTCTTTTCTTCCAGCCTGGGACCCGTCGCGATGAGATGGTTCAACGGCCTAAAGGCGGGCTCTGTCAACTCCTTCTCGGAGCTCACCAGGGCATTCGGCTCGCGGTTCATCACGTGCAGCAGAATCCCTCGACCCCTAGATTCGCTGTTGTCCATGGCCATGAGAGAGGGAGAGACCCTAAGGGCATATACCGACAGATATTGGGAGATGTACAACGAGATCGATGGGGACTTCGACGAAGTTGCCATAAGTACCTTCAAGGTCGGCCTTCCAAACGAGCATGACCTGAGGAAGTCACTGACCGGGAGGCCTATCAAGAGCATGCGTCGCCTCATGGACCGCATTGACGAGTACACGCGGGTGGAGGAGGATCAGTTGCAAGTGAAGGCCAGGATGAAGGTTATTCCTCAAGAAAGGAGGGATTTCAGGTCGGACGGGCACAGCAACATTAGGCCGAGGAGAGAGTTCGTTGGGCAACCTCGTCAGATGCCAACACAGGTGGTCGGCATTGTGTTTTGCGAACCCATACAGCGGGTATTTGAGAAAATCTGCCACGAGCCCTATTTCAGGTGGCCCAGCAAAATGACGGGAGATCCCGCAAAGAGAAACCAGAACCTCTACTACCAGTACCATCAAGAGCACGGCCATACGACCGAGAACTGCAAGAGCTTACGGTACTACCTAGAACAGCTGATAAAGGAGGGAAAGTTGAGGGAGCTTGTACATCAACATGAAGGGCAGAGAGAGCACCCTGGGCCGTCGAGCTAGAGCCATCATGCCCCGAGGCCTCCTCTAGGAACCATCAACCTCATTCTCGCTGCCCCTGGGAGAACTGGCTCGCGCTTGTCCTGGGTGATGTCTGTGGCACGAGCCCACGTTGAGGGCCCTGGCTCCGAGACGAAGAGAATTAGGGGCAACGAGCCCCCTACTCTTGCCTTCTCGGACGCCGACAAGGAAGGGACCATCCAACCCCACGATGACGCCTTGGTCATAATGCTGAGAATTAGAGGCTACGATGTAAAGAGGGTGATGGTGGACTAGGGAAGCGGCGCAAACATCATGTACCCCGACCTGTACAAGGGGCTGAACCTGAGGGAGGAGGACCTCTCGGCCTACGACTCACCCCTGATAAGCTTCGAGGGAAAGGTGGTGATCCCCAAGGGGCAGATCAGATTGCCTGTATAGTCAGGGCCAGCAGTGGTAGAGGTGGATTTCATCGTGGTGGATGCCTACTCCCCGTACACAGCCATTGTGGGGAGACCTTGGTTGCATGCCCTAGGGGCTGTCTCCTCTACCCTCCACGCCAAGGTGAAGTTCCCTTTCAGCGGCCGGGTCGAGGAAATTATTGGGAGTCAGTTCGCGGCAAGGCAGTGCCTGACCGCCGTAATACTACGCAGGCCGGACCCCGAACCCGTGGCTCCGGCGGCTCCGACCTCATAGCAATTAGCCTTTTCTGCCACTGCCGGAATAACAATGGTGGAGGAACCCGCATGTGAAGGGTTAGATAGGGTCCTCGTAGACGACGACCCAGAGAGGTTCTTCCAGATTGGGGCTTAGTTGCCGACCGAAGAAAAGGAAGAGTTGGTCACGTTCTTGAGAGGGAACCTCGACGTGTTTGCATGGGACGAGCACGAGATGCCTGGAATCGACCCAAACTTTATATGCCACCACTTGAACGTCAACCCGACAGCATTACCGAAGAAGCAACCTCCTCGGCGCTCTTCCGCGGAGCACGCCGAGGCTGTTAAGGAGGAAGTCATCAAGCTCAAGAGAGCGGGAGCTATCAAGGAGGTATTCTATCCTGAGTGGTTGGCGCACACGGTCGTGGTGAAGAAGAAAAGTGGGAAGTGGAGAGTGTGCGTAGACTTCACGGACCTTAACAAAGCCTGCCCCAAGGACCCTTTCCCGATGCCACGCATAGATCAACTGGTGGATGCGACGGTCGGCCACCCTCGCATGAGTTTCCTGGACGCCTTTCAGGGGTACCATCAGATACCTTTGGCTTTAGAGGACCAGGAGAAAACGGCATTTGTGACCCTCACCGGCAACTACCATTACAAGGTGATGCCCTTCGGTCTGAAGAACGCAGGGGCTACCTATCAGAGAATGATGACTCGGATGTTCGAGGCACAGTTGGGAAAAACCGTCGAAGTATATGTAGACGACATAGTTGTGAAGAGCAAGGCCGTATCGGACCATGTGGCCAACCTGGATAGCACGTTCCAGACTATGCGAAAACATAAGTTACGGCTGAATGCCTCTAAATGCTCCTTCGGCGTAAGGTCTGGTAAATTCCTAGGCTACATGCTTACTCACAGGGGTATCGAGGCCAACCCCGATCAGATCTCCGCTATCTGTAACCTGCAATCGCCTCGGAACCCGAAGGAGGTCCAGAAGCTGGCCGGAATGACGGCTGCCCTCGGCAGGTTCATCTCCTGATCCGCGGACAGATGCCGACCCTTCTTCCAGCTGCTAAACAAGTGGAGGCGATTTGAATGGACCAAGGAGTGCTCCTTGGCCTTCCTGCAGCTGAAGGAATACCTATCTCGGCCGCCCGTCATGTCCCGCCCTGATACAGACGAAGTGCTGTTTGCCTACCTAGCCGTGGCCGCCCATGCCGTTAGCCTGGTTCTGATACGAGACGACAACGGCATACAAAGGCCGGTTTACTACGTGAGCAAGTCTCTGCATGAGGCCGAGATCCGGTATCTACCATTGGAAAAGGCGATCCTGGCCATAGTGCACGCGACCCGCCGGCTCCCCCATTATTTTCAGTCTCATACGGTCGTTGTGCTAACCCAACTCCCGCTTAAGTCTGTGCTGCGAAGTGCAGATCACTCCAGCAGGATCGCTAAATGGGGAACTTTCCTAGGAGCCTTCGACATCAAGTACTTTTCACGCACATCTGTGAAGGGGCAAGTCCTGGCCGACCT
Source organism: Castanopsis chinensis (assembly GCA_032878915.1). Classification (NCBI taxonomy): domain Eukaryota; kingdom Viridiplantae; phylum Streptophyta; class Magnoliopsida; order Fagales; family Fagaceae; genus Castanopsis; species Castanopsis chinensis. Next base: position 2,333,867 of record JAVQMG010000089.1, read on the forward strand.
AGTGGCAGAATTCACTGAGCCTTCCCTGGAGGAGAGCCTTGGGGGATGTAGCTTGGGGGGAAAGCGAGTCGGCGTAATCTCGAATGGCAAACCTTCGGTATGGGAGGCCTATGTGGACGGAGCATCGAACCAGAGAGGTTCCGGGGCTGGGATAGTCTTGATATCCCCGGACGGGGTCGTCATTGAAAAGTCTCTGAGGATAGCGTTTCTAGCTACCAACAACGAGGCCGAGTACGAAGCCTTGCTTGTGGGAATGGACATGGTTCGAAAAATGGGGGGTAAGGCGGTACGGGCGTTCTCAAACTCGCAGCTGGTGGTCGGCCAAATGGAAGGGAAGTTGGAAGCCAGGGAACCGAGAATACGAGAGTATTTAGCCCGCGCCAAGCACTTACAGGCCGAGTTCGAATCCTTCGCACTATCGCATATCTCCAGAAGCGGAAACACACACGCGGACTCGCTGGCCACTCTGGCAACCTCGTCGGCACAGGGCCTACCTCGAGTCATTCTCGTAGAGGATCTGATCAGGCCAGCCGGTCCGAGCTGTCAGGCCATCCGGGTCCAACGAGTCGGAACAGGGCCTAGTTGGATGGACCCCATAGTATCGTACCTTAAACACGACACGCTGCCGGAGGACAAGACTGAGGCCGACAAGATCCGCAGGAAGGCTCCTCGGTTTTGGCTATTCGAGGACGAAAAGCTCTATAAACGCTCGTTCTCGGGGCCCTACCTGCTGTGTGTACACCCCGAGGGGACGGAGCAGCTCTTAGAGGAGTTACACGAGGGAATTTGCGGCAACCACACGGGAGGCAGGTCATTATCTCACTGGGCCCTCACCCAGGGGTACTGGTGGCCGAATATACAGAGAGAATCGCAAGAGTACGCGAGGAAATACGACCAACGTCAGAGGTTCGCACCCAATATCCACCAGCCAGGGGGTGTGCTTAACCCGTTGGCCAGCCCTTGGCCGTTTGCCCAGTGGGGATTGGACATAGTGGGATCGTTTCTGAGGGCAGCAGGCAACAAGCGATGGCTGCTCGTCGGGATGGACTATTTTACCAAATGGGTAGAGGCCGAGGCACTCTCGAACATCCGGGACACGGACGCGAAGAGATTCGTCTGGAAGAACATCATCACCAGATTTGGGATCCCACATACTCTCGTCTCGGACAATGGACTGCAGTTCGACAGCAAGGCCTTCAGGGAGTATTGTGGGGACTTCGGCATCACCAACAGGTATTCCTCCCCAGCCTACCCGCAGGGGAATGGGCAAGCCGAGGCGACCAACAAGTCGATAGTCAATGGACTCAAGAAAAGACTTGATGATGCCAAAGGCAGGTGGGTGGACGAAGTACTGCACGTGCTGTGGACTTACCGGACCACGCTGCGAAGATCCACTGGTGAGACCCCTTTCGCAGTGACATATGGCACCGAGGCAGTGATCCCGGTGGAGATAGGGTTCCCGACGATGAGGGCGCAATCTTTCGCCCCAAACGCCAATGACGGCATGCTGCTGAAGGGGCTGGACTTGGTGGAGGAAAGGCGGGAAAGTGCTATGGTCAGGCTAGCTTGCTACCAGCAGAAGCTCAAGCGGGGGTACGACTCCCGCGTGCGATCCAGGCCTCTCGCTCCAGGGGACCTAGTTCTGAAAAAAGTCGTCGGAACTTCTAGGGACCCATCATGAGGAAAGTAGGGACCGAACTGGGAGGGACCCTACCGTATCACCTCAGTGGCCGGCATAGGATCATATTATCTAGCCGACCTCGAGAACAAACGTGTAAAAAGACCATGGAATGTAAACAACCTTCGAAGGTATTACTACTAATGAAAGGCATGTCTGCCCTGTATTTGGATATCATTGTGTTGTACTAGTTGATAATGCTATAATTCTTGTCGCCTTTTGTTAAATGTTAATGTCAACGAAGGCTAAGCCAGGTCCTCGGACCTTCTGCCTTGGAAAAATTTAACACAGTTCAATCAATTTTTATTAAGTGTTAATGTCAACCTTGGTTAAGCCAAGTTCTCGGACCTTCTGTCTTGGGAAAATTTAACACGGTTTCATCAAATTTTCATTAAGTGTTAATGTCAACCTTGGTTAAGCCAGGTCCTCGGACCTTCTACCTTGAGAAAATTTAACACGTTTCAATCAATTTTCATTAAGTGTTAATGTCAACCTTGGTTAAGCCAGGTCCTCGGACCTTCTACCTTGGGAAAATTTAACACGTTTCAATCAATTTTCATTAAGTGTTGATGTCAATCTTGGTTAATCCATGTCCTCGGACCTTCTACCTCGGGAAAGTTTAACACGTTTTAATCAATTTTCATTAAGTGTTAATGTCAACCTTGGTTAAGCCAGATCCTCGGACCTTCTACCTCGGGAAAATTTAACACGTTTTAATCAATTTTCATTAAGTGTTGATGTCAACCTTTCATTAAGTGTTGATGTCAATCTTGGTTAAGCCAGGTCCTCGGACCTTCTACCTTGGGAAAGTTTAACACATTTCAATCAATTTTCATTAAGTGTTGATATCAACCTAGGCTAAGCTAGGCCCTCGGACCTTCTGCCTTGGGAAAATTTAACATACAATTTGACAGACTACCCATTTTTCAACTAAGAGCTTTACGCGCAGTCTAACCAAAGGTTGAAATGCCTTCATGGTGAGGCCGCGCCTATCCTAATTTCGAACTAGCCCATGGGCACTAAGCTACCGCCTCAGACGTTGAGTTACTTAGCGTTCACATACAACAAAAGGAGCAATAATAGAACAACAACGCAATAGACGTAATGCATTAAAGAAGTCACACTATAAAGGTAAAATGGTGAAATCCATAGATAATAAGCTGTTCGCAACAAAGCTAGAATAAGGAAATACAAGGTAGAACAAAAGAACAAAACACAATGAAACTACTACACAAAATAGCCAACGAGAGCGAAGGACTATGCGGAGCGACGAAGGGAGCCCGAGCCCGCCTACCCCTTGATCTTCAATGGAGGTTCCTTTGGCGGCTTGGAGCGGGTCTCTTTGGTTTGGCCTTCTTCTTCGTCTGCCACGACCACGGACGGGTCTTGGACCTACTTCCCCTTGTCCTTCGGCTGGGACGGAGGCGGGACTTGGCCGGCAAGCTCGACCGACCCCTCCTTAGGGACGACGACCCCTTCGGGGGGCGGGACTTGCCCCTGGGAGGAAAGGGGCTACGCCGGGGCAGCGATCTCGAGGTCGACTAAGGCTGAAGCAGCGTCTTCGACGAGCCTGATATCCTCTGGATACCAGACCTTCTCGACTGCCCTCAACCCGGAGCCGGCAGGGACTCCCGCAGCATTTAGGGCCTCAGCCCAAACCTGCTGGCAGTACTCCCTGCACAGCTCGCCTAACTCCTCGGTCAGGCGGTTCTCGGTCGTCTCGACCCCCTCATTGAAAGTAGCCAGGGTAGCGGCCTCCACCGTCTCCCTTATCGTGCGAGCCGCCTCTTGGGCCTGCGCAAGCTCCTTCCTTAAGCTCGAGACCTCTTGCCCCGCCTTAGCCAAGGCCTCCTCCCTTTGCTGCAGGAGCTTGCGCTGGGCCTCCGCCTGCGCCGTGGCCGTCTTTAGCCCCGCATCGAGACTTCTCCTCTCGTTCTGCTCCGAGGCTAGCTTGATGCCCAGGTCGGTCTTCTCTGCCTCGGCCCGGGTCAGCTCCCTCTCAACCTCAGCCTTGGCCCCCTGCTCAGCGCCGACCTGGTTTTGGTAGTGTTCCACCATTGCGTCAGCAGCGAAGGCCTCCTGGATGGCCTGTATAAAGGATTCCAACAGAAGTACGTTAAACTGAAGTTAGCACACATGGGAACAGGGAGGGCAACAGTAGACTAGTCATTCGGCGCTTACCAGGGCCAAGTTCCTCTTGAGTGAGAGGAAAAGGCACGTCCGACCCATCCTCCCCAGGTCCTCCATGTCCTTGGGCAAGAGGAGGTGTTACTCCAAGGCGTTAGCCACGTGGGAGGCGTGACCTCGCTGGAAGTCCCTAATGCTCGCCTGAAGGGACACTGGAGCTCCGTCCACCTCCAGAGCAGGGGACCAGCAAGAATCTCCTCGACGGACCTCGGCCTGCCCTCGGATCTCCCTACTCTCGACGGACGAAGCTCGCCCGCCGCCTTTGGCAGCCTGCTGCTGTTGCTGCTGAAGCTGCCTCTGGTGCTTCTGCTTCTTCTCCCTCTCTCTGTCCACCTCCTCATTCTCGTTCCTCCTTTTCTTTGGAACGTTGGGAGGGGGTGACGGAGGCGGGAGCATTCTTGGCTGAGACCCAGAGGCATCGCCCTTGGAGGCTGGGACCCCCTTCTTCCTGGCGAATAGATCCCGTAGGGACGTCATGTCGTCGTCTTCGGAGGAGGAGTCCTCTGGCTGGGCGATAACTAACCCCGCGATTCCGGAGTTTCGGTCCGAGGGTCCCTCTTCCTCGTCGGAAATGTTAACCACGCGGCTCCCCAACGGCCTCTCTGCCTCCTCTAGACGGAACCTGTCAATCTCTTCGCCTAGGGATGGGGTGGAAGCCGTGGACCCTTCTTGAACGATCCGGTCCTCTTCCTACGCGGCCAAAGGGATGGCTTCAACAGGCTGGCCGTACAAGATGGTGGAGGGCGTGTCGGGTAGAGCACGTGGCGCGAGGAACTCGGGATAGTGTATGTCTATCCGCGCTCGCCTCTTGTGGCCGGCGAGGATAGCGTCGTCGACCTCACCGAAGACCTTGGAGATGGGTTTCGTACCCCAATATAAGGTGGGCAGCCCTCACCTGCAGGTCGGTGTTTACGAAAACCTCGGATCTCAGAACCTTGTTGAGGTCTGAGATGTTGACGTCCCCCAAACGAGGCGACGTGTGCTGCTTATCTGCAAGAAAGAGAGCAGAAGAACCGAGCATGGTTAGGCATTTGCAATGAGTCAAACTGAGAAACATCTAGTGACAGGGAAACTACCAAGGGAAGCGAAAAGGGGGAAACTGCATAAACAAAAAGTCCTAAGTCCTAGGGAATCACACCTGGGTGTCCCTCCCTCACTGGGCAATGGAGGCCGTTATGCCATCTCCCGGAGACGATGAGATAATCATCCTTCATGCCTTTATTAGACTTGGGCAGACAGGAGATGAGCCGGACCGCGCTAGACCTCGATTTGAGGTAATAGCCTGCGTCTTTCATCCGGTGGCACTCGTACATGTAGACAACGTCGTGCCACGTGAGGTGAAGGCCCATTTGCTCGTTCAGAGCATCGACGCAGCCTAGGATCCTAAAGACGTTGGGTGTACACTGGTCTGGGCACAACCTATGGTTGCAGAGGTACTCCCTAGTTACGTCCTTCATGGGGAGTGTCATCCCACCCTCTAGGAAGGCGATTATTGGGATGACAACCTGCCCCGCTCCCCTAGAGTCCGCTACAGCCTCGGGGGGACAGTATTTCAGATCGACATCCGAAGGGATGTGATACTTGGCCCGGAACCCCTCCTACCCATGGGATGTGAGCTCGAGACCAAGATTCGAGAGTTAAGAAAAGGAGAAACTTACGTAGGGAAAGAACGCACGTACTTTCGGAGCTTCTTGAGAGAGAAAGAGTGGTAGGTTAGATAGCTCTGTGACGGGTTTGCTTTTGGAGAAAATGGAGAGCTTGGCGACCACCGAAGCGTTTTATATGATTGAGGAGCGACGGTTCGTGGGAAACATCCCGCTCGAATTTTCGAGAACTAATCCCAGCCGCGGGATCCCCATCTCACCGTTGAACATGCGCGACAGGGAGTTACTCAGCACAATTAATGCAGGCGTTGCGTATAACGAAGTGCCAAAGACTAGTCCAGAAAGCGCGGGTGGGCTCCGCACGTGCGATGATTTAAATGTCATGTGGGGGAGAGACCTGTGGATCAAAAACCCATTTGCCTCCTCGGATCGGAGCCAAACGACTTTTTGAGGGGCTATTGTGGGGGGTAAAAGCGTCGAGACACCGCATGGGCCTGGGGCCTGGTCCGAGGACGGGGGACCCCGCTGAAGAGGCAGTGAGCCACGAATAGGGCCTCCTAAAACGGGGGCCGAAATGCCCGCTGACCAGGCTGCCGACCGAATTTGTGTTGATCCGAGGAGGATGTCTCCTCGGACTAAGAGACCCTTGTCCGAGGAGCGTAGCACGTTGTCCAGGGAAGGACTCCTAAAGCTTAGTGAGTCGTCCCCCGCCCCAACGGGACGCCGAAGGGGGGGGGGACAGGAGGTACGTGCATTGCACAAAGCTGCTGCCACCGCATTAAATGCCTTCCACCTACCCGCCTAGCCACATTAATGGGGAAATGACTCTTGAGGGGACGGTGGGCAGCTTTCTGAGCCTTGGGAAGCGTTTTCAGGGAAAAGAAAGATGGGAACCAGGAATGGGAAGTATAAATAGAGAGGGATGGACCCTGGGAAAAGGGATCTGGGTTTTTTAGGAAAGAGAACAACGCACTCTCTCTCTCTCCTCCCAAAGAACAGAAGGTCAGAAGCTCCTCGGCTCATGTCCGACGAGAGAGATAGTCTACCCATCGGCCCGCTACCTGCAAGAAGCGGACTTGGTCCTCACCCTATGGCCTCCTGAAGCCCCAAGTAGTCAAGGTTTTAAGCCCATTCTCTACAAATTCTATTGTAAAGGCCACTTGGGCCGGCTAAGCATTTAGGCCTAAGGCCGACTTTGTGTCCTTACATATATATATATATATATATATATATATATATTTTCTGGGTAGAACACTTCATCATATTCTTTTTCTTATATTTTTACACTTCTTCTCCCCATTTTATTTTGTATAAATTTGATTCATATTTTTCCCACACTGAACTGTGAGTACCCTCTCTCTCTCTCTCTCTCTCTCTCGGTGGATTTTTGTTCTTTCTTATAACTCTAATTAAGTTTGGTAGTTTTTTTTATTTTTATTTTATAAATGTGTTTTGGTATTGTGTTTTTTTCTTTTTTTCTTTTTAATTTTCCATCTCAAAACCTTTTCTCTCTGTTTTATAGCTTTGGTTGAATTTTGGCTTGGGTTAATACTTAGTTTTTTTTGGAAATAAAAAATTGAGTTTATATTAAAACACAATCTACATGGCTATGAAATTGAATATGCCTACCAATTGTTTGAGTAATAAATTATTATGAAATCTATCTTTTATTTCTTTGGTTTCATTTTAATTTTGCTTAAAATAGCACTGTGTGATGAGTTTGGCTATTATGATAATCTCCTCATTCTTTAAGAAATCATAAATTTGACAACTATAAAATTTAGTTGTATATTAGGCAAATATAATACACTACAACAAAAGTGAGAAAAATACGGTTCACCTTAAAAAAACATTTAACCAAACAATCAAAAAATAATAGAATGATAATTTGTAAAGATAGAAAGTACTTCTAGATATCTTATTTTTTAAATAAACAATAATTGAAGTAATTGTTAATTTAATATATTATACCCCATTAAATAAGATTTATATACCGCGGCTAGTTTTTTTTTGGAGGAAAGACAGTGTATTAAAACTGGCTAGTTGCAATTAAATTAAGGAAATTTTTTTTAGAGATAAAATAAGGAAACTAATTGAGCTTGTGTTGTATCATTTATGCCTTACCACTCGTGGACTCCGCTTATTGAGGAAAGTAGTGTCCATGTAAAGAGAAGCATTATAGACTTATAACAATAATCTTTTGGTTCTTACGGTACATTGAGTAATCTTGATACCAATTGCTAAAGTTGATGATTCAATTCCTTTTATATATATAAAAATAAATAAAAATTAAAAAATGAGAAAGAATCTCTTACCATCTTTTTTCATCTTGACAAGTGAATAGCAAGGAGAATTGGAAGCAAGTGCAATTAATTCCTCAATTTACTTTATTGCGCAGTTGGTGGCAATTGTTTCCTTGTCAGTTATACTCACTAGTGTGTCAACGAGGTACCGTATACCTTGAATTTTGAAATTTTCAGTTTATCTTTAATCTTGTTCCCTGTTTAAGAAGTATAACAGTCTTTTATTTTCAGATAGGATGGACATTCACATACTGACGGGATGCACGGGCTCCATTGCAGCTGAAGTTGGAAAATGCACAGCAAAGCCTGTCATACGTCATGTTGGTTATTTGTTCCGTTTCAAGAAAATTGTTGATGATCTTAACATAGCAAAAAAAGAACTGCAACTAGAGCAGCAAAAAGTGCAAGAGGCTATCGAGCGAGCTGCAATGAACAATGAGATTGCTGAGAAGGATGTAGAAAGGTGGTTGACAGATGTGAATCAATGCGTGGAAGAAGTACAGGCTTTGGAAATTAAAGTACTAGTGAACTTGAGGCTCTGTAACAGCTGGTGTCCTATTTGGATTCGGAAATACAAGTTATGTAAGGAAGCCATACAGAAGACAAATGTCGTCAAAAAGCTCCAAGATAAGGGCAAATTTTCTGAATTGACCCATCGTGCTCCGACTCCTGGCCTAGAGATATTTTCATCTAGTGATTTCAAGGTGTTTGAATCTAGAAACTTGGCTTTCCAACAAATTATGGAGGCATTGCATGAGGATAACAATGAAGGGATTGGACTGTATGGAATGGGAGGGATTGGGAAAACAACCCTGGTGAAGGAAGTATACAAGAAAGTCAAAGAACTGAATATTTTCAATGACATTGTGATGATTGTAGTGTCCCGAACTCCTGACGTTAAAAGAATTCAAGGTGAAATTGCAGATTGTTTACATTTGAAACTTGAAGAGGCGAGTGATACTTTTAGAGCAAATCGAATATGCTCAAGAATAAAGAGTGTAGAGAAGATCCTCATAATTGTGGATGATGTCTGGGACAGTGTCGAGTTAAAAGATTTTGGAATTCCATCTCCTGATGATCACAAGGGTTGCAGGATACTTTTAACTACACGAAGTATGCATGTATGCCATTTAATGCTTTGTCATCAAAGGATGATTTCATTAAATTTCTTATTGGAGAAAGAATCATTGGCTTTAATGAAAAGCATAGTTGGTGATAACCCAGACTTGAATGATGTGATCCTGAAAGTAGTTGAAGAATGCAAAGGTTTGCCTATAGCAATCAGTACTGTAGGAAAGGCTCTTAAAGGCAAAACTCTAAATGAGTGGAATGTGGCAATATATGAACTAGGAAGGTCTAGACTTGTGGATATAGAAGGTGTTAATGAAGAAAAAAATGCTTATGTATGTATTAAGTGGAGTTATGATCAATTAAAACGCAAAACCAAGTTATGTTTTTTGTTGTGCTCTTTATTTCCAGAAGATTATAATATTTCTATTGAGGAATTGACTAGATATGCCATGGGACTAGAGGAAGATGAAGATTTTCGCTCATTTTATGACACAAGGAGCCAAGTGCGTGCAGCAATCAAAAGCCTCAAAGATTCTTCTTTACTGCTAGAAGGTTATAGAAAAGAATTTGTGAAGATGCATGACATGGTTCGTGATATTGGCTTATGGATAACATCAAAAGGGGAAAATGAATTCGAGCTAAGAGCCTACACTCGTTTAGAGAAAAACACAAACTTTGAAAGAGCCACAGCAATCTCCTTAATCGATTGCAACACCAAACAACTTCCCGATAAATGGGTATGTCCAAGACTCAAAATTTTATTATTGGGTGAAATTCAAAGTTACAAAAAAATCTCTAACACATTCTTTGAAGGGATGAATTGTCTCAAGGTTTTAACACTAAATGACAAAATCTTATCATCACAATCACTTGAATTATTGACAAACCTTCGGACCTTATATTTGGAAAACTGCAATTTCAGTGATGACCTCTCTTCATTGGGAAAGTTAAAAAGACTTGAGACTTTAAGCTTTTACAAATGTGAAATGGTTGCATTGCCAACTGAATTAGGGGAAATGACAAGTTTAAAAATGCTAGATTTGACGGATTGTTATAAACTGGAATGGATTCCGCCAAATGTGATAGGAAGATTATCCCAATTAGAAGAACTAATCATTTATAGAGGCTACAAGAATTGGGATGTTGAAGGGACAACCTCAGAAATAAACAACGCTAACTTATCAGAGTTGAACTCATTACCCCGCTTGGTTATTCTCTGTCTAGAGTTAAACTCGGAGCATTTACCCAAAGGCTTTGTTTTCCCGGACTTGCGAACATATTGCATATCAATTAACTGCCCATTCAGGTCTTCTTTCATCTATCACGGCTATAGTAGGTTAACATGTATTAACTCAATAACCTTAGAAATCAAAGATTTGAATGCCTCCTCAATGAACGCATTGAAGTCGCTGTTCCGTACCGTGAAATATATTTGGATCAAGTCTTGTGAGATGGAATGCATTGTTGATACAATTGGGGGAAATCATTCCGCTACATTCGGTCATTTGGTCGAACTAGATCTACAGGAAATGAGCTGTCTGAGAACAATATGTGAGGGGCCCAACCAGTATGAAATCTTCAGCAATCTCACATTGTTAAAGGCACATGGATGCCCGAGATTGATCAGTCTCTTCTCGCCGTCCCTAGCTCAAAGTCTAAAAAAGCTGAAACGACTCTCTCTTGACCGATGCCATGAAATGAAGCAAATAATTTCAGAGGAGGGAATGATATTGGAAAGTCACGATCAACCTACAGGCTTCCCAAAATTAGAGATTCTTGACGTACGGAGTTGCGAAAATCTGGAATATATCTTTCCTATCTCAGTTGCTCGAGGTCTTCAGCAACTAGAATGGCTAAACTTACGAGATCTTCGTCGATTAAAGAAAGTATTCGGCCAGAACAGAGAAGGAGAAGTTGGGGATTGTGAAATAGAGAGTCACCATCAACCTACAGGCTTCCCAAAACTAAGGATAACTGAGGTAAAGAATTGCGAAAATCTTGAATATATATTTCCGATCTCAATTGCTCGAGGTCTTCAGCAACTAGAAAGGCTATACTTACAAGATCTTCCTCGATTAAAGAAAGTATTCGGCCAGAACAGAGAAGGAGAAGTTGGGGATTGTGAAATAGAGAGTCACCATCAACCTACAGGCTTCCCAAAATTAAAGATAACTGAGGTAAAGAATTGCGAAAATTTGGAATATATATTTCCGATCTCAATTGCTCGAGGTCTTCAGCAACTAGAAAGGCTACGATTAGAAAATCTTCGTCAATTAAAGAAAGTATTCGGCCAGAACAGAGAAGGAGAAGTTGGGGATTGTGAAATAGAGAGTCACCATCAACCTACAGGCTTCCCAAAATTAAAGAAACTTAAGGTATGGCGTTGCGAAAATCTGGAATATATCTTTCCTATCTCAGTTGCTCGAGGTCTTCAGCAACTAGACTGGCTAAACTTACAAGATCTTCCTCGATTAAAGAAACTATTCGGCCAGAACAGAGAAGGAGAAGTTGGGGATTGTGAAATAGAGAGTGACCATCAACATATAGGCTTCCCAAAATTAAAGACTCTTAAGGTATGGAGTTGCGAAAATCTGGAATATATCTTTCCTATCTCAGTTGCTCGAGGTCTTCAACAACTAGAAAGGCTAAACTTACGAGATCTTCGTCGATTAAAGAAAGTATTCGGCCAGAACAGAGAAGGAGAAGTTGGGGATTGTGAAATAGAGAGTAACCATCAACCTACTGGCTTCCCAAAATTAAAGACTCTTAAGGTATGGCGTTGCGAAAATCTGGAATATATCTTTCCTATCTCAGTTGCTCGAGGTCTTCAGCAACTAGAATGGCTAAACTTACAAGATCTTCCTCGATTAAAGAAAGTATTCGACCAGAACAGAGAAGGAGAAGTTGGGGATTGTGAAATAGAGAGTCACCATCAACCTACAGGCTTCCCAAAATTAGACACTCTTATGGTATGGTGTTGCGAAAATCTGGAATATATCTTTCCTATCTCAGTTGCTCGAGGTCTTCAACAACTAGAAACGCTAGAATTACATCATCTTCCTCGATTAAAGAAAGTATTCGGCCAGAACAGAGAAGGAGAAGTTGGGGATTGTGAAATAGAGAGTCACGGTCAACCAATATGCCTCTCAAAATTAGAGACTCTTGACGTAGAGAATTGCGAAAATCTGGAATATATCTTTCCTATCTCAGTTGCTCGAGGTCTTCAGCAACTAGAATGGCTAGACTTACGAGATCTTCCTCGATTAAAGAAAGTATTCGGCCAGAACAGAGAAGGAGAGGTTGGGGATTGTGAAATAGAGAGTCACCATCAACCTACAGGCTTCCCAAAATTAGAGACTCTTAAGGTATGGAGTTGCGAAAATCTGGAATGTCTATCAATTGCTCGAGATCTTCCCCAACTAGAAATTCTATCATTACAAGATCTTCCTCAATTAAAGCAAGTATTTGGCCATGAAGAAGGAGGAGATGATGGGGATGGAAACAACAGCGTGCTATCTGAGTTGAGAAACTTAAGATTATGGGACTTACCAGAGCTTGTCCGTTGGGGTGGAGGAAAATGTTCTTCAGTTTGGCCATCATTGCAAAGGCTATACGTGGGGAACTGTCCTAAAGTGAAGTTGTCATTTTTTGCTAATGTGGAAGCGAATGTGCCAGCTCTGCAAAAGGTAATTTCCTAATTCTATTTATTCTACTACTCTTTCTTCGGTTTAGCACTTTTTTTTTTTCTTTTTTGGGAGACAAAAACTAGTGCACCGGTGTTTGAATTCCATTTTTGTTTGACGGTCATGAGGTGAAAATCTCAAAATAGTAAACAAACCAAAATAAATAAATCGGAATACTAAAAGATTTTCAACTAGTGTACTGTTGCTGTACTGTTGCTTTGGAGTTAGGATTGGCACGTATTGAAATGAGAATAAAAAAAGAAACTTTTTTGAAACAATAAAAAAAAAAAAAAAAAAAAAAAAAAAAAAAAACTTGATATGAGGAGAAAATGGTAAACAAACCAAAATAAATAAATCGGAATTCGGAATACTAAACGATTTTCAACTAGTGTACTGTACTGTTGCTATACTGTTGCTTAGGGGTTAGGACTAGCCCGTATTGAAATGAAAATAAAAAAAGAAACTTTTTTGAAACAAAAAAAAAAAAAAAAAAACTTGATATGCTTTTAAGTTTTAATTGAAATGATGTCACATACTCATGTGTAATAATAAATTGTTTTGAGTGCTACAATCACAAGTAGTTTTGTGAATGATGATTTCAAGTGAGTTTATGTTATTCTTAGAGAGGTCTTATTATATTTGGTGTGGATCTCGAGTTTAGGCATAAATTTGAGAGTATATTGTAATTGATTTAATAATATTGAAGAGGTAGGCATATTGTTGAATCACATAAATCTTGTCTTGTGTGATTGTTTCTTTTAGCTCATATTTTCTCTATTTTTCACATCTCACAAATCTAGGAATTGGGTTAAATTTCTAACAAAAATGATATAGTTTTACAAAAAAAAAAAATGTTTTTTTGGAAAATAATTCATTTTCCAAAATGTTAATGTCGAAACAAATTTAGTGTTAGTGTCCACTTAAATGACTTTTCCCATGACAATGATATTTAGTTCTTGATAAAATTTGTGTAGTGTATGAATTTCTTAGAAGAGTATTGGATATCTTTAGAGTGTAGAAAAGTATTGTAAGTTTGTCGAGTATGTAGATTACATGAAGTTTCAAAATTATGAAAAATATGAAGATAAGAGGCTATGAAGGTCAAAGGTTATGGTTGCTTGATAAATTATTCTCGTTACCTGATTCCCCCCCTCCCCCCCCCCCCCCTCCTTCTCTCTTTTTTTTTTTTTGGAAGGGGGGGGGGGGGGTGAGGAAGAGATGGGTAAGAAACTCAATATGAGAAGCTTGAGAAGCCTAAAGAGGGTTTGATTCATTAGGTAGATGGTCTTTGACCACTTTCTTAGTTTTTACTAAGAACTAGCCACAAACCCACACAATGCGTGAGAATATATAAATATTATATAATATGGTGCAATATAAAAAAAAAAAAAAAGTAACAATTACTTCAAGTATTGTCTATTTAAAAAGAAAAAAATTTACAAGTTTTTTTTTTACTTTTTAACTCGACAAATATATCATTCTATTATTTTTTGTGTATTTGATTAATATTATTTAAGGTGAATTATATCCGTATAACTTATATTTGCTAAATATACAACTAAAATTTATAAATTTCAAATTTATTATTCAAAATTTTCACCTCTTAAGGAAGATGGAGATTATCATAATGATCAAAACCCATCACAAAATTACAATGTTATCTTAATCAAAATTAAAATTAAACCAAAGGAATAAAAGATAAACTTTATAATAATTTAGTACTCAAACAATTGGTAGACACATTCAAATTCATAGCCATGTAGATTGTATTTTGATATAAATTCAAATTCCAATATCCAAAAATAAAAAATAAAAAACTAAGTATAAATCCAAACCAAAATTTAACAAAAGCTATAAAAGAGAGATAGAAGACTTTGTGGTGGGAAATTAGAAAATTACAATATCAAATTACATGAGAGATAGAGAGAGAGAGAGAGAGAGAGAGAGAGAGAGAGCTCATAGTTTTTGTGTGGAAAAATATGGATTAAATGAGAGAAATGATATCAAATTTATATAAAATAACATAGAGAGAAGAAGAGTCAAAATATAAAAAACAAAAAAGGATAAAGAAAGTGCAACAAAAAAGTAAAGGATTAGAAACTTAAACTTATGAGTATAGGTCCAAATATATTATTTTAATCACCCATTCTTCTCATTATTATTTAATGTGGGACTTCAATCACACATATATACCCAACACTCTTGGATTCAAAAATGATATTCCACCAATTAGAGCATGCTTAGGTCTCATGAAGTTTCTTGTTTTGCATAAATATGAACTTTTATTGGGAAGGCCAATTCCAATGAGATGTGAGAGAAATGAGATGTGAGAGAAATGATATGGGTTGAGAGGCTTGATTTGTTAATAAAATATATGGCCATGAGATAAATCCATGTTTTAGTCATTTCAAAGTGTTTTAGAAAAAGATAACTATTTTGTGTAATCATGACTTTTAAGACCCAATTTATTATATAGGATTAATCTTATGTCTATACAAGGCATGACTTAATCAAGAATCAGATATAAAATAAATAAATATTTAAATAACATAAATATAAATTATTAAAATAAATAGTAAAACTAAAAGATCAACAATTACTTCAAGTTACGTGACAAATGCACATTGTATATATCCAAGTTTTTATAAAACCAAAGATTATAGTAAATTGTAAAATAATTTAAAATTTAAAATAAAATAAAAGCCTTTTAAATATCTTTATACTTTTGATTATTGAGCTTAATCGGAATAAGATTCATTTTTTACAACAACAAAAAATAAACAGTAATAAAGTTTTACTTGAAGTAAACTATTGTTAATAATTGTAATGTACTTCTAATGATTCACATGGTAAAATTATGTTCTACAATTTGTAATACTTTTAGTTTGCCACTTAATTTCACATGTAAGGATGTTTTTGTGTGTGTAAATAGGTTTTAGTCACAACTTATGTAAATTCCTATTGCTTTTAATTAATAGAGACTTAAATTGTTACATGTGTAGCTTCAGAAGTTACAAATCTTGCCTGTGGACGATCGGAATGCAATATCGTTTGATTTGATGCAAGGTTTGTCAAATTTGGAAGAATTAGTAATTAAAAATTGTGGAGGAATCCAAGAGATGATTAAGCTTGAAGGGCTTCTTACTATAAAAGGAGAACAAGATATGTTACTCCCAAGATTGAAGAAAATGTATGTGATTGATCTACATGAACTGAGATGCATATGGAAAGGTGCAACTAAACTTATAAATCTCAACAATCTTGAAGATTTAAAAGTCATCGGGTGCAAAAAACTAATGCATATCTTCACACCAGCCCTCGCTCAAAGCTTACAAAAGTTGAAATTTCTTAAAATTGAAAGGTGTGACGAATTGAAGCATCTAATTCTTGAAAATGCAGAAGAACATGTCTCATCAGAGAGTCATCTCCAACAACCTTTATGCTTCCCAAAACTGGAAAAAGTCAATGTCGGATACTGCAATAAATTGAAATATCTCTTCCCCATGACCGTCGCGGATAGTCTTTTAGAACTACAGAGTCTCGTAGTAAAAGCTTACAAAAGTTGAAGCCTCTAAAATTGAAAAGTGTGAGAATTAAGAGTCTCGTAGTAAAAGAAAACTCTCAATTAATGGAAGTATTCACACATGAAGGAGACGCTGGAGTTCAGAAAGATGTAACGCTCCCTCAACTAAAATTTATGGGACTCAAAGATTTACCAAGCCTTGTTAACTTCTGCCCAAAGAACTATCAGTGTATACTGCCAAAATGGAGGAAGTTAAGAGTGGAAATTTGTAAGAACATGACGACGAATTTCACCCGTACTCCAGACAGAATTGTGCTTAGAAATGGAGAGGTAATCCAATATTCCTACCTTTTTTAAAAAAAAATTATCTGTTCACTAAATTAGAGTCGATTATAGTAGTAGTATACATATATATTACTATTAATAAAAATTATGTTGTGCATGTGCTTACAATCAACCCTCATTGATAACTGATAAGTATCGTTTGTCTTGCTGAGAGCTTGAGACGAATTTTATTAAATTTTAAAAATGTTATTACTATAAGATTTATTTCCTCTTGCATTGCCAGAATATATAAATGCTTGTTGGCTTTCGATTTGGTTGTTCAGGTAGCCCAGATAGACGAGCCTACAGGGATTTCAACAATTTCTCTAGTGCTTACCATATGCCCTGCCAACAACGATATAATATGGGAGATAGGTTTTAACTTTTAACTACATGAATCTTTTATTATATTTAATTTATTTTTTCCTTACTTCTTGCTTAGACAAAATAAACTATTTTTGTGTTCAATAGATTTAGACGACGAATATGATGATGATGATGATGATGATGATGATGATGAAGACTACAAAGATGAAGTCTACGAAGATGATGATGAAGATGAAGACTACGAAGATTAAATTTATGGCGGGCTCATGGATGGATGGAGGTGCTCCTTCTCTAGAGGTCTCTGTTCTCAAGATTCTCATCTCTATATTACACAACTTTTTTGCTTTCTATTTATTTTCTTTTAACATCGCTATATCGTTGAACTCTAAATACGCTACAAGTGTGTGTGATAATTCTACTTTCCTCCTTTACACTATACGCTTTCAGCAACACAAGACAACAAACAAATAATTTATTTGATGCGAATGTTTTGTTTTTTTTTTGTTTTTTTTTTTTTTGATAGATAATGTGTTTTTTTCTTTTTATTTCTTGAACAAGAGACAAATATTTGTACAACTTTTTTTAAGTGATAATTTATGATTAGAACATCATTTTTACACTTTTTATTATACACTAATTACAAAAGATATCCAACAAATATTTCATTCTATATAGACATCCAATCTAAAAGGGATCATAAAAATCTTATTTAGATTTTAATTGGCATTCTAATTTGTCATCTTGAATTTTCTCAAACCTTAATTTCATGTCTCTCATTTGCATGCATTGTCAACACTTCGATATACTGAGCTTGTTATTCAGAAGTGGTGTGGCAAAATGTAAGAGTTAAAGATCTCTTTGAAGTGGCTTGTGGAGGGGTTGTGAGAGAAGAGAAAACTTCTCTTTGTATTAGGGGCCAAAATGGCACAATAACACTATTTATCAAAATATATATCAATTTACTACTGTTTTGGAAATATATAAGGATCTACCACTTTTTAGGTACTCAAGTTTGGGGAACTTTAATTTTCCATGGTACTCAAGTTCCCTAAACTCGAGTTCCATGGGAAAAAAAAAATTGAAAATTTTATATGGTACTCGAGTACCAAGGAAAACTTGAGTTCTCAAAAAGTGGTAGATTTCTACATATTCTCATTCCACCTACAAGGGTTTGGATAGACTTAGAAGCTAAAAAAAATTGGCTGTTTCTAGAAGGGTATTCTCTATTACAACTGTATCATCTATTCCTTACTCACAGCACAGATTCAAATTCTATTTATGAAGTGCAAAATAATAACACATAATTGACACAACAAAACTATCTATCACTCTCTCCTCTTTGTCCTCAAACAGGTATGCTAGAATTTTCTTGTTTTGTCAAGAATCCCTTGTAGCGTTCTCAAAACACCCATACTATTAAAACATTGTTTCTCAACAGCCAAGCAATTTGAACCATATATATTTCTCGACCTTAACGACACCATTAGTCACAGAAAGCCTCCAGAAGTATTTCTTCACTTCATCTATCCCACACTAATAAGCAACATTCTATGCAACTTTTAGTCTCTATGGTAGATCAAATCACAAAATCAAGATGTTCAAAGTATATATCCACACTATCAATCTTCAACATTTAACAATTTTTCTTTTTTTCTTTTTCTTTTTTTTGTTTCAAAAGAAATGGAGTATGACATGTACCCAGGCCGGTAAGTCTGAACCCACAACCTCACCCTCCACCTTGCTCTTACAAGGAGAAGAGGCACCATTTGAGCATAGAGCTTATTGGCAACATTTCGAATTTTGTACACCAATATCAAACAAAATTTATATATTATCTATAGTCAACAAATGCCTAAATAGCTTGATGCCAAAGTTGCCAACAATGGTGTACCCTCACCACCAAAAACAAAGTCAATATAGAAAGTAGACCACACAACTTAAAATTCAATAGCACATTGGCCCAACTGGCCTCTAAGAGACCAAAATGAAATTTACACCACACTACATGCGTTCATTCCTAACAAAATCTTAGAATTAAGTATAAGAGCAAAATGCCAATCATTGATGTTAACCTACTGTAATCTCTCCTTCAATTGTTACAAGTACTCAATCACCATCCCAATCCCCAAAACTAGTGGCTGCCTTTCAAAATTGATTGCCACAATTTATTCAGTCAATCAGAAGTCTACAAGGATGACCTCCCTATCCAGATCAACCACACCATATGCCTGCATTGATTTCCGCTGAAACTATGTTCTAGGATCAGTTCAACATTCCCCACCAATTTCTAAGCTCCCTGGTGGGCAAAGTATAATGTTTATCGGATAAGATTTCTCCCATTAAATCCAACTTCCTCCAAGTTTTATATAGATGTAAGATGTGGCATTTAAAAATCAAATAAATGTCACGTTTCTCACATACAACTAACTGACTAAGAATGGGCGGGGAACATTTCCCATAGAGTTTATTTGAAGTCCAGATTACAAGTTTAACACAGAAATTGAATCTTTCCAGAATCCAAGTCCAAATTCCCTAGCTCTAGCATTCAACCCAATATGCCAATCAACTAAACAAAATAGCATACCTGAAAAACTAGAGGCAAAGGAAAGAAGACACAATGCGGATATAACTAATGGGAGCACTCAACAAGTAATGCCATGAAGCTATTGACAGTCAATAATCCTCACAGCCAAATCTAGTTTGGATGCTTTCATCACATTCATTTTCAATAAGATCCAATAATAGATTGCAGAGTTCCAAATTTAATTTGGTTTGAAATCCTGGGGTAAAAACCATTAGATTTACTAGAAACCTTCCCAAGAATAATAGCAACAGTTTAGCCATCATAAAAGTCTAGTATCAAAGAATCCTCATGAATCTCTTCCTCCAAAAAAATGGCTAAATGGGAATAAGATTCTTGAAGTTGAAGCATTCGTGCAGAGTCTGATCTTAAAGCAGTGAAATTTCCCACGTAAGAAAACCAGAAAACTTTTCTCAATTCTGTGAAAAAACACAAAAACAAAATTTCAATATATATAATTATATATATATATATATATATATATTGAAACCATAAGGCCAAAACTGATTTGGCACCAAAAAATAAAAACTAAAATATATGGGGAAACAAAGAAGAATCAATCTAACAACTTTTTTCTTTTGATAAGTATGAATCACTCAAACAACTTGAATGTGAAAATATATAACTCAATTCTGTTAGCAAGGTGTTCGGAAGGATGCACTAGAGAACCCCAAGCGAAGAAGGCTACATTTATGCACGCGCAATTATTTTTTGATAATTAATAGTTGGCAATGGGGGGATTTGAACCCTAGATGTCCCCTATTAAAAATATCAAGAGGTATCAACCAATTAAGCTACAAGGTTTTTGGCTATGCACAAGCTCAAGTGTGCATCATATAGGGGAACAGATGGACCCCTAGGATGGTTGAACAAAAATTGACACTAACCAAAGCCAGCAAAATATGCACAGTAAATATAGGTAGAGAAAAACCATTGATTCCTTAAGGTTAGCCAGCCAATGAAACTGCAAGCAAGCCTAAACCAGCAATCTCCACAGGTTCAATATAGACATACTAACAAGAATAAGAACTGAAAAAAGCAAGATGAAGACAGTATCATAGCACTCTATATGTTCAACAATAGGAGAGCATGCTTACACAAAATTCAAAGTTCTGACTTCATTCTGAATTCCTTGCTTGAGAGCTGACCAACCCTACATCATTTGATTGCTAGAATAAGAACCACGGTTCAAAGCACCAACAAAGGAGTCTAGTCCAGCAACTTCAGTGCCTCTGAAAGAAGCCTTAGTGTACCATACTTCACAAGAAAATCAGAGTGAAGCAGCCCCTTATTAATTAATGACCAGATGAAAGGAAAAGGATACAAGCATTCTATGATACTCTGCACATCCTCACTATCAAACAAAGTGCAATCATGAGACTGAGAAACAAGGAAACCGAAAGTTCAAAGACCTAGGGGCACCAAGGACTCTTCCACAAGAACCCTCTCCTTTAATGTGGACAAAACATAAATAAAATTTTCATTATCATCATCATTCCCAAGACCATGAAGCACTCCAGAATATATTTCCTTATGCTGCAGCACCCACTTCAACAATCATGGCCACCCCATCTCAAAGATGACATTGCAAAGCCAACAAGTGCCTTCCTCAATGAATGTGTCATCCTCTTCTCCTTTTGGTTATATTTATATTCTGTTAGCTTGGAAAATGCCTTAGATTTTGAATCAAATTTCTTTGCGACCTTAGAGGTCATTCCTGACTGACTCTTAACAATCAAAGCCATTAGCAAAGGTGCGGCCTTTTGGTCTTTGCTTCTTTACTATTTAGTTTCTTTTAAACATCTACCATATATTCTTCAATGAGCAATCTGGAAAACTTGTTGAGAACCTTACTAATAGCTTTTTTCTCCCCATCCTTGGGATTATATACTCCATCCCAAAATAGTAGATATCAATGACAATACATAAGACAACCAGGTTTCCCTCATCAAAACTTCCGAGTATCTAGAAGCTCCGAGCACTTAAAAGAAGTGCGTACATATAAATGAAGCACTTCACTTTCAGTATTATCTTTAGCAACTTAATGAACTCCTTTACACCATCAAAGCATAACTTAATTTCAATAGAATTAATCTTGTGCAATATTTCATTAAGTATAGCTTCTTGGGTCACTTTAATTTCAAACCTTGAAATTTCGCCTCCTTTAACCTCACCAACTTCATCATCTACCACAACTGCAATTGAAATATAAACCAAATTATTACCATTTCATGATACCCCAATAACAAAAATCATTTTATTTGATATCTTTTTTCTTCATTATACAATCACACACAGATAAAGTAAGCCTTACTTTCTATTTAGAAACAGAGACATTTAAAAGCTACAAACATGGAATTACTTAACCTCCCACTCAGCTTAGCCTAATAAGCATATCTTGGCTTGATAGTGGAAGAGTCTTTCATTGTTTTTTTTTTTTTTTTTATATTCAATTTTAGAAAGAGAGAGTTAATTGACTAAAAATAATAATTGACTTGACCCAGTTTCTTTCCTTTTGCTATACATATTTTCTGAGCAACCAAACAGGAATAACCATAAATAAAATTCCAGAAGGGGTATGATTTGAATGTGCACCTTGATTTTCTGAGGCTGAGCTTGGTTCCTCCATTGAAGATTTTAGTTTGAAGAAGTAGGAGATTGGAGGGAGGGAAAATGGGTTTTGGGTTTGAAACTTCTACAGAAGACTTGAATGTGCACCTCTTTGGATGTGAGGGGATTCATAACCTTTTCGAGAATAGAGTTGTCCTTTGCTTTCCGTAGAACTGTTTGGGGATATTTTATGAATTCTTCTTTCTAATGTAAATCAGTTTACAATCAAGTTTTGTTTCTAATTATATCAAACGTCTCTGAACGGGTCTTGATCGGTTAGATAACTGGTAAAGACAGAATAATCATGTGTAAATCAAATATAATGGTCAGTGAATATTAAAAATAGTTAGTGTTGTAGGGAAAAAAAAAACTTATATAAAGTTAAATCTTATTCTTCTCAAGAAAAAAAAAAAAAAAAAAAAAGTTAATTCTTATATAATAACGTAATATTAACTCATACAACTACATTTCCAATCATTTTATTTTTTGTAAAATAACATAGGATTGTAGAATGCTAAAACTCTCATTAACTGAATTGATTTTACAAAAATAAAATCAATAAAATAATTACTAACTAAGCTACTTATATACAAGCCCAGAAAACAGAGCATCACATTGCTCCAGGCGCCAAAACTAACTAACTGTTTTTCAAGCTAGCAACCAATTACATTATGACAGATGGCCCTAACTCTAACTGAAAGTTGTGATCCTTCTCATGTGTGGCTTGTGCGACTTCATTAATCAAAATGCTTCGTTTCAACCTTCCTCTTGTTTTTGTCGTTTCACTATTTAATCGCATTTTACTTTTGTCGTTTTTCTTATTATTGCCTCTGTCATTTACAGTGCTTGTACTGCCTTTGTCTTCAACATTTTTATTTCAAATAAATAAAGAAAATTTATACATTATTTATTCTTATGCATTTCCATTCACTCTATCATCCAAAATAATTATTTTTCTCTTCTTCTTATTTTAAAGTAAACCATAGCAGTTGCTTCTCAAAAAAACAATAGCAGTTATTTTATTGATTTTTTTTTTTTTTTTTAAATGGGTGTATCATTATCTATATTACAAAAGCTAAGCATGGAGGGAGATTCTTCCCGCCACAAATTTCATAACTAGTGGGGTGATAGGTTATGATTCGTAATTTGGTATACTATAAAAGTGACGTTAATGATAGTCCTATACAAAAATAGTTTTGCACTAATCATTGGGGGGGAAAAAAAGTGTATGCAGCATTAGTATTAGGGTTGTGTTAATGAGCACCTTAAGCTGCCCGTTAATAACATACTTTGAGTAATTTTTTGGGTAATTTTTTTAACTTTTGGCAGTTTTTAAGTTTTTAGCAATTTTTTTTTACCTTTTTTGACAATTTTTTTACAACTTTTTTCCGTTTTTTAAGTGAAACACAAAAAGGGAAACCTTAACAAGCACCGTCCGATACTTGTTAACATTTCCCTTAGTATTAATAGAGTACATGAAATGCAAGGTACCTTACAAATCCCGGTTTCTTCATCTTTCTAATATCGAACATTTCGCCCTTTTGTTACTCCAAGAGTGTTCATTATTCAAAGTCTATACGTGACTACTGTATTCACAATTACTTGGCTAATTGAGTTTCATTTTTTTTTTTTTTCCCATTCTTTATAAGGACATGCATACAGTGTTTTGAGTTTTGAGTGAGCTACTTTTGGTTTTGGCCCATGTTTTACATAATCAGTTTCAATGACCTCTTTTATTTCCTCTCAAAAATAAATAACAGATCCCAACAAAAGCTATCTAAATGGTTTGGAACCATGTTTAATCAACAACTAATTGCTCATTTCCCTTTATTATTATTATTATCATTATTATTTTTCTCCACATAATGATTATAGCAACAAAAAAAAAAAAAAAAAAAATTCAAAATAATCAGCAACATGTTTAGTGATGAACCAATTGAATATCTTCCATTTGAGTTCCTAGAGGCTAAAAAAGTTTATAAACCAACCAAATTGCAATTCATTAATCAAATTTTAGTATTTTCCCATTCACAACACTGGTGTTTCCACTTTCCACATTTGTAATCCTTACCAGCTCATAAGTATCAAGCATTAGATTATATAATAATTGAATATAAAATGTATTAGGTTTATATTATTTTGAAAGAAAAGAAATTCCTACAAAATTTAAAATACTTTCTGTTAAAAGTACAGTTCCACCTCAGCATCAAATCAGTGATAAGTGCATGGCATGCACCAGTCATCAGGACAGGCTGCCATCAGGTGCAGCACAGAGTGCACCTCATCATCAGGGCAGAGTACAATTAGGTGCAACAGAGAATGTACCTCAGCATCGAGGACAGCTGCAATCAAGTGCAGCACAGCCTGCGTTGCATCATCAGGAGAAGACTCAAAGGGAAGTTTCATCAAGATGGAGTCATGAATTAGTGGAAGAATTGATGGAATCTATACCACACTGTGATCAGTTAATTAGTTCTATGGTTTGACTAATGTACACATCTAAACTTTAGGTAGGATCATAATTGTAACAACCTTTCCTGGAAAATAGGGAAGCAGTTATTTTTCTGTTTTTGCATTAGCTTGTATATAAAGGTAGGACTAGAAGCAAATGTACATTCATTCATTCATATCAATAAAATCTCAGTTTTATTTAGAGAGAGAGAGTTCTGATTTTTTACACTTTCAAATAACAAAAATAAAGGTAGTTTAATTTAGAAAATCTAATATATTATATCAACTATATTTTGTTAAAAAATAATCACATTATTTAAAAAGAGTTTGAAATTGACACTTATAAGTCTCATGTACTATTTACATTTTACACTTAACCAAAAAAAAAAAAAATTCTTTAAATTTTTCCACACATCACTTGGGGCAACTAGTTATATTAATTTCTCACCAAAAAAAAAAAAAAAAAAAAAAAGACAATATAGAATATCTTATCATCTTTGCATGATTGCACAATTGCTCTTTTCACCATCTTTGAAATGCTACATTCTTACAGCCAAAATAGAACACATGAGATCACCTTAGACATTAAAATTTAAATAGCTTCATCAGCTGGCCCATTCTATTGTTTCACAAAGAAAGAGTGGAAATTTCAGCCAAAAAAAAAAAAGGACATAGTACCGACAATACCATGTGCCAAATCCTATATCATCCAAAGGTGATGGATCAATACTTAGTACTGACATCTAACTATCGAAATCCAAAGCTTTTGAATTTCCCTTTTGCAACCCAATAATTTATCCATTAAAACATATAATATGTAAATTTTCCTTTGAATGCATCAACCTTAAAATGCAGTTAATTCATTTACATTGAAGTTTTCAGCAGGTTATAGGATACGAACTCCAACTTCAAAATTTCCACTTGGAAGAGCTGTACAGTGTAGTGCATCATCAATATCTTTGCATCCTGGGGGATCCACACTAAAGACACGCAAATCTCTCAAATCCTGCCTAATAGGATTTGCCAAATCTTCAGAAGATACTGACCATGGCAATGGTGGCAAGCATGCTAGAACTTGAGAAGAAAACGTTCGCGAGTTTATATCATTCTCTATCAAGACCACCTCACTTTCAGTATCTCTATCACCTATTTCTCCTATGGTCCGTACATAGTGGCTAGAAGGATATCGAGAAAGACGATCCCAAGAATCAATTGCCACAACAATTCTCTTGTCGAGAAGATTCTCAAGCTGCTGGGTGTGGATTCGAATCTTAGGAATTCTGCAATCTTTGGAGACAAATAAGGCATGGGCTGTACCACCACTACCTGCAGGCATAGGCATTGGCTCCAAAGATCCACAATAAGAATGCCATGTATAGTTTACAAGCACCTCTGAAATAACAAAGTAAGATAAGAGTGATAAAACTGATAGTGTTGCCAACAACCATTCATTACATATCTATAACTATTGAAACATTGGTAATACATGAAGCATTTTAGCCACTATTGATACATATTCTTCTTAAATATTGTGATCTCTACTACTGTCTTTTTTCCAAAGAACTAAATCCTGAAAGCCACTGTGAATGCTACTCATTGATAGCCACCCGCATAATTAGTGTGCAATCATAGATAATCAACATCCAAGCTTTCAAGTGAACCTGAAATTAGAAGCTGGAAAAAAAAAGGTGTCAAAGTGGGACTGTAAAGATCAATATGATACAATGTCAAAGTGGGACTGTAAAGATCAATATGATACATTAAAATAAGTGTCAAAGTGTCAAAGAAGACTCAAAATTATCATTTGAGTGAAAATAAAGGGTAATAAGCACTTATTAAAAAATTTCATCATACAAATTTCATTGAATACATGTGAAGAACCAGTCAATTCAAAAGTTCTAGATTTAATTAAAAGTCATGAAAAGCATGTTTTTATATAGATTGAGAAGACTGAACCCGGATCTAAGGTTGAAATGCAATTTTCAAGTCGCCACATTGGCAAAAATTGCTGAATAGTTCCCTCTAAACCTTTCACAAAATTTTTATTGAGTGCAATTTCAGCATGGCTAACATATATATATTTATTTTTTGATAAGCGAAATAGCAGTCCTTTTTTTTTTTTTTCAGGTTTTAATAACAAATGCAACTAAAACCCAAACAGCATCTGTCAATAATATATTCCCACACAGACCCATCCAACCCTTATTGAAACCCCAATTGGTCTTCTTTCAACAGAGACCAACCAATTTCTTTCCTCCATAACATCCACCACCAAACACAAAAGCCCCTACCAAAAAAAAAATTCAAAACCTAACATCCTAATAAAAGTCACAAATTGTAAAAGAAACCATCAAGCCGGTCCAAATATCAAATTTATTGGTTTTATATTGGTTTTCTCGATATGCCTTGTTTTCTTGACTCTTCTCAGTACCTGGAGTGAGCAGGCTTGTATGGACCCTCTGCAGGGACACTAATGTAGTCAGCCTGGTCCTTGCTAAGCTTGATGAGCCTAGCCCCAAGTTTGCCAAGGTGAAGTGCAGCAACAATTGCCACGGCTAACATATTGCTTTGACAGTTCACCAATTACTGTATGGATCACACGGTATGGCCCACACCATGGAGCCCAAACTAGTACAACTATCTTCTTTGTCTGCTCTATTTCTTATCTAGAACATTTATCAAACACCTTCGAATCCTAGTTATTCAATTTTACAGCCAACAAATCATGTAAAACTCACTCTAAATACACCCAGTAGTTGTATTGGACTGCGCCCATTGGGTAAAACACACAAAAACTTATTTATTTACCAAATCTAAAATAATAACCACACCATTTTTAGAATAAAAAATTAATAACCACTCCATCACATTCAAATTTACCATCTTCACATACATTTTTTCAGCACCCAAGGCTCAAGCAGAGATTGCCCAATACAAGTAAACCCAGTATTTGAAACAAAAAAGGTTTGCAAAATAAATGTCAACAACAACAACAACAACAACAAAAACCCTCTGAAATGATATCTCAAAAATGAAACATATTTGTGTTCATATAATTTTCACAGAGAACATTTAAAAGAAATCAAATACTAATAAACTACCGCAAATGAAAGACTTGAAAATCAACTGATAAGTTTAAAACCTAAATCAAATCCCTAATTGAACGAATTATTATAAAACGTATAGAGACAACGGAAAAAAGGATCAAGAAAATGGAGAAGGAGAGATAGAGTACCAACGACAGCTTCCATATACGGAAAAGCCATGACTGACTTCTAAGGTTCAGGGTTCAAAGTCTGAGAGAGGGCGAGTGCGAGGGTGAAGAAGGCTTTCCTTTTACGGAATCGGGTCTGGTGTCTGCATCTCTCAGTATATATAGGGGAAAGGAAGAAACTAATAGTTAGTAGACAATAGACTAAGAACAAAGGCTAGAGAGAGAGTAAGATAGCTAATATACCTGGCCTCCATTGGGCTTTCAATGGTCATCCATGGACGTTTGATTGAGCTGAGTGGATCCATCCTTTGTGATTGACAGTATTGAAAATTTCAAGGATATAGGAGAGTTGTAATCTTAAGTCCGGTTTTCTTCTTGCCCAGGAGTGTCTTTTGGATTCTGATGGGAAAAATGGCGGGTGAGATTTGTGGGTTGATGAGTTTCTCAAGTTTGAGATTTGTTCAATCCAAAAAGAAAAAAGTCCAAAGAAAAAAAAAAGTTTAGTTCCGTTTGCTAACGTTAAGGTTCACGGCTGCTTCCTAAAGTTATCAATGTTTTGTGATTTTAAAGCAGCATCTTAAATTATTAATTTTAAATGGAGTAAAAATTTAAAGAAATTTACTTGATAGAGAGCCTAGTAACCCTAGAAGATCTAAACCCCAAAACAAAAAGGTATGCGAAAAGCTGCTCTACGATCTTCAATATTTTCCACTAATTCTGGCACAGTTATTGCTTTACGATCTTTGATCATGCTACTTAATTACTCTGCAGATTTTGTCTTGGTTTATTTCTTTTCGTTTTTTATTTTTATTTTTTAATCATTTTAATATTCTATGGGAAAAAAGGAAAGAAAGAATGAACAATTACAAGTCAAACATGATGAAATGGAGTTCGAAGATAAAAATAGTTAAGAATTGCAGAGCTTGTAAAATACCCGTATCATATTGTATATTACACCTACATATATTTTTAAGTTTTTGGGAAAACATTTTTGGCCTCTATATTTTGACTCTATTTTCGATTTGATTATCAACTTGTCACTGCTTCCATTTTGATCTTTATATTTTTAAATTTAATCATTTGTTGTACTTACAGAGAATGGCCACAATACTAGTTTAAAAATAGTATTTTTGAAAGTGAGATGACAACCAAAATAAAAGTTATGAAGATTTGAGGACCAAATTGAAAATAAGGCCAAATTTAAGGAGCAAAAAGTTATGTTTGACTTTTGAATCATTTACTACACATTTTATACATATATTTGAAAATTTAAGTATATTAACTCATAAATTTATTTTTTATACATAATTTTAGATTATAAAAACTTATAATTTAAATAATTTATTGATGACATAACTATTGGTCTTTAATCTTTTAAAAATTTTGCAAGCATGAAAAATATAAAAATGAAATATAATTCAATGATAAATTTGTTAAAATTTACACCTAATAAAAAAATATTGAATAAAGTTGTAGCTTTTATATTTATATACTTCCACTTTATATGACGTTGATACTTTTATTGACAATCTATTTTTTATTTTGTTAAATTATGTCATTATATACAGCAGGAAAATTATCAAAATCAAAATCAAAATTAATATTACTAGTTCCATGTTTGACTGTATGTATTAAATATCCACTTTTATATTTTTATTATACTCTTGATCAGTTTTAGCCTTATATTCTTGAGTTTTTTATCTATTAAGATTTTCTATAATTTAAATGATTAGATCTTGATTGTTATAATAATATTGAGTTTTTTATCTTATGATTTTCTATAATTTGAATGATTAGATCTTGATTAATATAATATATAATACGTTAAGGTAGAAAAATTAAATCATTTTAAATTATAATAATACAGGACAATAAATACTTTTTATTTGTTGTATTTTTTTTGGCTAAGTAAATTACTGAAAGAATATTGACTGAATTACATGTGTGGTCCTTAAAGTTCAAGATTATTTCATATATTGACCCTTTATGTTTCAAAATTTTTATTTTGTCCTTTCATGTTTGATTTAGTTTTCAGTTTGGTGCTTTCAGGTTTAATTATGTTTTCATGCTGACCCTTTACGTTTTTGAAATTTTCATTTTGACCATTTATATTTGATTCAGTTTTATATTTAGCCATTAATGAAAATGAAAATTTTGAAATGTAAATGGTCAATTAACTAAAAATTTAATCAAACATGAATGACTAAAATAAAAATTTTAAAATGTTAAGAGCCAATATGAAATCAACTCAAATTTAAGGAACAAAAATATACTTTAGTGAAAATAATATCAGAATTTGGGGTTAACTATTACGTAATTATTTCCCTACTCTATTGTGTGATCATTCATTTTTATTAAGAAGAATCAATTATTACAAAATAATTTGAGTTTCTATATATAATATATATTATAACTTGTGAAATATAACATAATATTCTTTTATGTTTTTTCTTCAATTAAAACTCATACTTCTTTACTTTCAAAAAGAACTCATACTTCTTTATATTTTTTCTTTTAAATTGTATTTTTATAGGCTATAAAATAGTAGACATTGATAAAATATGTTTATTTATAATTTTTTGTATGAAATTTGATACATAACAGATATATAGTAGTACATATCAATTAATCAACAAGAAAACTTTGTCAAAGAAAAAGAAAACATAAGAAAAATAAATTCTCTCTCTTTTTTGTTGTAGTAGAAGGGCAAGCCTTAAGGACCTTATAACTGAATTGACAAAATTCCATGAACAAAATGTTTGAGTGTTTAAGAGGGAAAGAGTTCAAGCTACGAGGATAGTAACATATTGTAACTATCTAAAAAAATAAAAAAGCAAAATTAAAGACAGCATACTCCATTACCCAATACTCTTCATTGTGCCATCCATAGCAATTGTTTTGCTTATCATTCAATTTGCATACTCAGAAGTGTGTTAGCTCGTAAACAAGGTACACTTCTGATTTTAAATTCGTCGCTTCACCTGTTCTCTATCTTTAAACTAGTATAATTTGTCTTTTATTTTCAGATTAGATGGAATCTGCCACCTCCATTTTATTTCAGATTGGAAAGTACACTGTAAAGCCGATAAAACGTCAAGTTAGCTATTTGTTTCATCTCAACACTATCTTCAATGATCTTAGGAAAGCAAAAGAAGAACTGGTATCAATACAAGCAATAGTGCAAGAACGAGTTGAGAGAGCCAGAATGAATACCAAAGTTATAGAAATAATTGTACAAGAGTGGCTCACAAATGTGAACCAAGAAGTGGCAGACGTGCATACTTCAGAAAATAAAATAGAAGAAAACAAGAAATTCAGCAATTATCGGTTTCCTAAATGGATTGGGCGGTACAAATTAAGCAAGGAAGCCACCCAGAAGACAACAACTATAAGAAAACTCCATCTTGAGGGCAATTTTACCCAGGTTGCCCACCGTGCTCCAACTCCTGGTATAGAAATCTTTATGTCTAGTGATTTTGAAATGTTTGAATCAAGAAAAATGACTTTTCAACGAATTATGGAGGCATTATGTGAAAATAATAGTTACAGTATTGGAGTATGTGGTATGGGAGGGGTTGGGAAGACAACCTTGGTGAAGGAAGTACATAAGAAAGCCAAAGAATCAAATCTTTTTAATGACATTGTGATGACTACTGTGTCCTTGACTCCAGACATTAGAAGAATTCAAGGGGAAATTGCGGACCAATTAAATCTAAAACTTGATGAGGAGAGCAGTTCAGCTAGAGCAAATCGAATATGCTTAAGAATAAAGAGTGTGGAAAAGATTCTCATAATCTTGGATGATGTCTGGAAAGATGTTGAGTTGGAAGTTATTGGAATTCCATTTCATGATGATCACAAGGGTTGCAAGATTCTTCTAACTACCAGGAATGACCATGTGTGCAATTTAATGGATTGTGGAAGGAAGATTTCCTTGAACTTCTTATCAGATAAAGAATCATTGGCTTTAATAAAGAAAATTGCATGTATAATTGATGACTATCCTCCTTTGAATGATGTGGTGATGAAAGTTGTAAAAGAGTGCAAAGGTTTGCCTATTGCAATTGTTACAGTGGGAAAGGCTTTAGCAAGAAAACCTCTCAATGATTGGAAGGTAGCCCTCAAGCAACTTGAAGAGTCTAGACTTATGGATATAGAAGGTGTTGATGATGAAAAAAATGTTTATGTATGTCTTAAGTGGAGTTACGATCGTTTAAAGCGCAAAACCAAGTTTTGCTTTTTGTTGTGTTCTTTATTTCCAGAGGATTATGACATTTCTATTGAAGAATTAGCTAGATATGTGATGGGGCTAGATGAATTTGGAACCATTACATGTCTTGAAGAAGTGAGGAACGAAGTGCGTGTGATAATTAATAACCTCAAAGATTCTTATTTGTTGTTAGAAAGTAATCAAGAAACACATGTGAAAATGCATGGCGTGGTTCGTGATGTTGCCTTGTGGATAGTATCCAAAGGAGAAAATGAATTCATGCTAAGAGTCCGCACTCGTTTAGAGAAGAACGAAAACTTTGATAGTATGACAGCAATATCCTTGATGACTTCAAACCCTGAACATCTTCCCAATAAAATAGCATGTCCAAGACTCAAAATTTTGTTATTGGGACGAAATGAATTAGGCTTCAGTGAAGTTTCTGACACGTTGTTTGCAGAGGTGAATGTTCTCAAAGTTTTAAGTCTACGACTAAAAGGCTTGTCATCACAATCTCTTAACTTGTTTTCAAACCTTCGAAGTCTATATTTGGCAGGCTGCAATTTTACCGACATCTATTCCTTGGGAAAGCTTAAACGACTTGAGGTTTTGAGCTTTTACCATTGTCGTATGGATGCATTGCCAAATGAATTGGGGGAGCTGAAGAATTTAAGACTGTTAGATTTGATGAGATGTGACCAACAAAACCCGATTCAGCCAGGTCTATTACAAAGATTATCCTTACTAGAGGAACTATACATTGTTAAGGACAGCTTCAGAGATTGGGATGATGAAGAAAGACAAGCAACAAGATCCAACGTCAGATTATCAGAGTTGAGTTCACTATCTCGCTTGATTGTGCTCTCTTTACACTTGAGATTTACCCGTGTTCCTGAAGGCTTTGTTTTTCCAAACCTGCAAAGATATGACATATCTATTAACAGTTTCTATGGGTATCACATATTTACTGGCCATCAAATTCCAGAATATCCATACTCCAGAATCTTAAGAATCATCAATTTGGATGCTTCCTCACCTAATGCATTCAAGCTATTGTTCCGAAATGTGGAATATCTTTTAATTGATTCTTGTGGGATGGAATACCTCATTGATATAACTAGAGGAAATCATGCTGTTATGTTCTCTAATTTGGTCAAACTATCTCTTCAAAATTTGAGCTGTCTGAGAACAATATGCCAGGGACCTGACCATCAGTTAACTTTCAGCAATCTCACAGTATTAGAATTGAATTATTGCAGGTTATTGACCAAGCTACTCTCACCCGTCGTTGCTCAAAGTCTTGGAAAGTTGGAAAATCTAAGACTCTCAAACTGCAATGCATTGAAGCAAATAATTTCCAAGGAGGGTAGAATGCTATTGCATAGTCAAAATCAACATATATCCCTCCCGAAATTAAGATTTCTTGAAATAGTTGGATGCAATCAACTAGAATATATCTTTCCAATCACAGTAGCTCAAAGCGTTCCACTACTAGAAAAGCTTATAATGAGGAAACTTCCTAAATTAAAGCAAGTATTTGGCCATGAAGATGAAGGAGAAGTTGGGGAAGGGAATGACGTCATACTATCTCAGTTGAGATGGTTAATCCTCGAGGACTTGCCAGATTTTGGCAGTTTATATCGAGGAACTTGTTCTCCGATGTGGCCATCTTTGGAGGTGCTAAAAGTGATGAACTGCCCTGAGATGAAGTCATCATTTGCCGCTGATCTGGAAGCTAATATGCGAGCTCTAGGAAAGGTATTTTTTTCAATAAATGTACACCCACATGTCAATCTCACATAGAGTGATATGCCCAGTGCAGAAGATAACTTCCTTGTCTCGGTCTTAGCAATCCATATTTTTAAGGAGTAATTTTTAAGTACTTTCGAAGCACAGATAATTGTATTTTTTTCTCTCACATTCGTGGTGGAGTCAGCTCATTAAATTCATAGCGGAGTCCATCATGAATATGAGAAGAGGGAGCACCATTTCACTGTACTCCGGGACTACCTAAAAATTTTTCATTTTTAAGGGTTTTCTTCAAAAATTTCTGAGTAGTGGCTAGCAATCACCATTACTTGTGCAGAAATTTATTGTTATCAAACACATACCATATAGTTCCACTTCCAAATTTCATTTTAAAAAAAAATCTTGCTTCACATAAATGTCATAAAACACATATCTTGTACTTCTTTCCATAAATAAATATATGTTTGAGTCTATTGGTTTAATTAAATTTGTAAATGTGTATTTTTCAGAAATTAAAAGTATTACACGCGGAAAGCAGACTGTGTGACATAGTTCTTCTTCTTTTGACTCAAGGTTTGTTAAATCTGGAAGATTTGGGAATTAATAACTGTGAAGAATTAGAAGAGATGTTTAAGCCAGAAGGATTTCTTTACCAAGGAAATCATCAAGAACAATTGTTGCTCTCGAGGTTAACAGTGTCCAGGTGTAAGCGATTAAGAAAGCTCTTCACACTAACCATTGCTCAAAGTCTACAGAAATTGACATTTCTTAATATAGATAGGTGTGATGAATTAGAGCATTTAATTACTCAGGATGATCAGATCTTACCAGAGGCTCATCTCCAGCACACATGCTTTCCACAGCTAGTTGAAGTCAGTGTCAATGAGTGCAACAAAATGGCGTGTCTCTTCCCTGTGACCATTGCTGATGGTCTTCTACGGCTACGACGCGTAGAAATAAAAGGAGCCTCTCAATTTGTGGAAGTGTTCGCCCAAAAAGATGGAAGAGATGGCCAAATTCAAAAAGATGTCATACTCCCTAAACTGAAGTACTTAAGATTCACACAACTACCATGCCTTGTCAACCTTTGCCCAAGGAACTACCATTTTACACTGCCATCTTTATATCGCTTAGAGTTAGACGTGCTAACTTGTCCAGACATCACTGGCCGTTTTACCCGAACTTTAGACGATGTCGTGCATGTAAATGGAGAGGTAAGTACAATTCCTGCAGTTGGTTTTGTTTTGTTTTGTTTTGTTTTGGAAGTGCTTTCTATTTGATACTGTTACTAGTAACAACTAACAAATACTACTAAATAACAAAATAATAATCATCCCTAATATCCACTTTTCTCTACTTCAAAAAATATTTTTATATTTTAACTCTAACTACTTCTTGTTAACTAAAAATTGTTATGTGGGTTTTTAGATTCCTTAAAATAATCAATTTAACCTTGTTATTTAGACAAGTTATTAACTTAGGTAAACTATGTAGATCTTGGTTAACACAAAACAATCATATCATGTAAAGCAGCGGAAATATAAAGAACACAATGATATGAAGACCCGAAAAAACCAAACCGGTAAAAAATCTAGGGAGGATTTAACCTAATTATTTTCAAGGTAAAACTGAATCCACTATGAAAGAAATGAAATTTACACAATAGCGACTTAAATCACTAACATCCTATTGCTACCTCGAGTAAGAAACTTACTACCACGATCACGTGACAGCTCCGAGTCCACGGACTACTTCTTTCTTGGATTCTCAGAAAGCACAAGTACTCCCGCTTGTATATCTTTAAGCTCTGAAATCTGCAACTGAAACGATCATTAAGTTCTTGACATAATCTTGATTCTTGATAACCTTAAGTATGTGTGAAGGCAAACACCTCTAGATCTCACAAAAGATTTACACACACAGCATTAAAGAGCAACCTTAGAGAGCTTTTGGGTACAAAACCCTAGATCCACAAAAGAGGCACAAGATGCACTGTAATCTCTCTAAAAAAATCTGAAAACCCTCTCTAGAGTTAGCTTATAATGTCCTTTAAATACTGGAAAAAACGGCTCACAATTTAGGCTTCAAACGATCAAGTTATGGGCTTTTTACATGCGCTGATTTTTGCTGATATATGACTTTCGACTGATCGAATCTAATTTTCGATCGATCAAGCACTGTAGCAATTGAATAGTAATATCCTACAATTACTTGATTTCAAACTTAATTTAAACCAAACTTTGAGCAAGTCTAAACCTAGACTAAATGTTTTGATCATGGTTTGCCAACATATACAAATTAAAGTTCTAATACATTAGTCCCTAAGTTCTTAAAACTTAACAATCTCCTCCTTTGGTAATTTATGACAAAACACATACCAAAACAAAAATGCTCAAAGTTTCAAAACAGCCAATTACAACAAAATGCCCAAAAACAATTCAACCTAACTACTATCTATCAGTTGCAAGTCTAGACAGCAACACAATTGAATCAACTTGTATATTTCTAAAACACTTAACAAACACATAAACGCATATATGGAAAATACAAGTAAAATAGCATACCTTCTTGATTTCACATAAACATAAACTACAAAATATATATCATGAATAACCTCATGTATATAGATCAATAAACAATGTAGCACAATGTGAAACAAAAAACAAATAAGCAAAGTATCTACCCCTTTCAAAAACAATTTCAACTCCCCCTAAACAAAACAAATAGGATTCTCACATTTCATCTATTTCTCCCCCTTTTTATCACGTATTGACAAAGACAACTCAATCAAAGAGTAAACAGAAAACATACGCAACAAATGATAAGAGAAAATAGAGAATAAAAGAAACACAAAACAATACAACTCTATAGAAAATAGAGACAGCTTCCCCTATGAACAACAAAGTTTAAAAACAAGCTTCTCCCCATATAAAAATAGGAAAAACAAAGCACGTTTTGGAGAAAATATAGGAGGTGGGCATAAATAAAAAGACAAAAAAAAAAAAAAATGAGGATTTACTTGAAGAAAAATATTCTCTCTTTCAATATATGCAAGCTTGACACTATGTGACCCATAAATAGTTGCATGAGTAGAGAAAATATTTGCACATTAATGATCCATCATAACTCTTTAGAAAAATATTTTCTGCAATTCACACATAAAAATAGCATATACTAAAAAGTACATAACTCAAAAATTAATCAATCAATTTTTAAATCAAGTTGAGTACCCAATTTAGCAAAGTGTATGCATGTTATGTGTGAAAACAATGAGAGATAAGACTGCAAAACTGCAAGATGGATACAAAAAAAAAAAGAAAAAAAAGAAAAAAGCAATGCATGTGAATCATAAACACAAATGATGCGTGAAAAAAAAAATTGGTCAAAAACTTATAAACCGAAAATTTTTCAATTTCGATCGATCAAGTATCGATCAAATACCAATCGAGTCAAGCAGAACCTAACTAAAAATTTTAACGCATTTTCAATCAGTCGAGAGATGATTCGATCAATCAAAAATCTGGACAAATCAATTTTTTGAAAAACAGAGCATGTTAATGCAGAAAC
The DNA here is from genome assembly GCA_032878915.1 of Castanopsis chinensis. Classification (NCBI taxonomy): domain Eukaryota; kingdom Viridiplantae; phylum Streptophyta; class Magnoliopsida; order Fagales; family Fagaceae; genus Castanopsis; species Castanopsis chinensis. The sequence continues at coordinate 2,370,949 of JAVQMG010000089.1, forward strand.
TCCTCAAAGTACAATATATCATGAATGAAATGCATGAGTATGAAATTAAAACTTTTTCAAAAACACTAGAATTCAGCCTAGATCTTCAAAACAAAGTTTTTAATCATCAAAAACACAATTTTTGCCAATCCTTAACCATATTTTGCATCAAACACCATAGAACACAAAATCTTGGATGGCCACAACAAGATCACATACAATATCATGTACTAAGTTTAACAAAAAGTAACTTGTGTAGTGTGTGTAACTAATAAAAGCTTGAGATACATGTGAGGAGATATGTAGATAGTAATCAATCACAATTTCTACAAAATTCATCACATAAAGTTGAAAGAGACTATCACTTAAAGAGTTACATCATATAACTCTCACATCTCCTAGAATAAAAGCTTGCAATCATGTAAGTTTCTTGATTTGCCTCATAATGTACACACTAATTTTATTTATTCATAAACTTATTAAGAATATGTCGGGATAATGTACACACCAATTTTATTTGATTGAGTTAATTATAGTCCAAAAATGTACACACCAATTTTAGCATTTAAACCGAGTCTACACCTTATGTTCTTTTTGTGCAAGTGCTACACTTTCTTGAGCACACAATCTTACAATATGCACTAAGGTGTTCATGATTGGCTAGTAAACAGTGATGAGATGGTTATTTATGCCTTTCTCAATAAGTTCAAGTCCGACAATCAAAGACATGTGATTTCAAGATCAAGATCAAGATCATGTACTCAAAAACTATAAACATCTTCCCGCACAACATGCACTACAAAGCTCAAACTAGTAAAGTGCAATAAAATAAGCTCATCCAAGCTAAACAAAGTACATAAACATGTTATGTAAAAATAATATAGCCAACCTTGACTACACATTCATGATGTGTAATACAAAAGAAATTAAAAACTTTTTGGTTTAAAAAAAATTTATGACCACATATTATGCTAAAAGAACAATGCAAATGTAATGCATGATAATGCTAAACTAAGGTATAAAGGGTACACAAACAAGAAATATCAATTTCTTAATTAACCATTGAGTACATGTACAAAATAGTACATACTCACACAAAATCAAAAATAGCTTAGCACTTATATGGCACATACTATTCAAGTTTCTCTACAATGTCAAGCATGTTCTAAATCAAGAGAGAGATATTATAACTCATGTAATCTTCAAAACAAATAAAACAAGACACAAAATAAAATATTTTTGTCTTTTTGAAAATTTTCAATGTTTTTGGATTTTTGAATAATCAGAATAACCTAAGAAAATAAAACAACCAAAAACTAAAAGAAAACATGTCCACAATTAATTGAAAGAATTAAATTAAGGACAAGTAAATAACGCTCACTTTAGAGAATCTTTTCTCACTCATATAGCATGAGTCTTCGGCTTTGTAGGTGAAAATCCATGAGAAGCAGAGTGTATTTAAGGGTTACACCAATCTTCTGAGAAAGACTAAAATACTGCAATTTCCTTTCACAAGCCAACAAGCTTAAATTTTTCAAAAGTATATGAAACAATTTATTTGGACTTATGGCAGGAGAAATATCATCACATATCCTAAATTGAAATACAGAATGTTTAAATTTCAATTTATGACAATTAGAACAAATATGATCAGAGACACCACAAAAGTGACAAACAGAAACAAATTTAGGAATATCAATATTCCTAACAACAAATCTAGTCTCAGATTTTGGTTTTTACCTCAACAAAAAACAATTTGGTCTAATATGACCAACAACATCACAAAGGTGACAAGTGGGCACAAAAACAGATTTCTTATGCTCTCTAACAGTAGGTTTAGAAACTTCAGCATCTACATCAAAATTTTTACCTTTGTCTAACCTAGTAAAATAAGCATTTTCTTTATTATTCCTCTTGAAATGAGGGATATAAACTTTCTCAGTTTTAGGTATAAGAGAAATAGAAACACTTCTGTTATCAATAGCAAGCTTGGTACTAGTCAAATTTTCAATTTTAGCCTTAGTTCCAACTAATTCTTGTTCCAAGCTTTTCATCTTCTCATCTTGAGAGGAAATTTGATTTCTCAAAAATTCATTCTTTTTATTAGATTCATCTAATCTCACAATCATTTCCTCTTTTTCAAGATTAGCCAATTTTAACTCTTCCTTGAATTTCTTAGTAATATTCAAAGATTTCAATAATTCCTTACGAAGAGTTTCACAGACATCAATAAAATCAACAGAAACAACAGTGTCCTTTTTATTCAAAACATCACAGTAAAAAACAGTAAGACACTTAAAATTATCCATGATAACAGGGATCAATGATCAACTCTTAAATCAAAATATCTAAACACTAGAGTTAACTCGTTCTGATACCACTTGTGCATTTTTAGGCCCCTTAAAACAACTAGTTTAACCTAGTTATTTAGCCAAGTTATTAACTTAGGTAAATTATGCAGATTTAGGTTAACACAAAACAATTATATCATGTAAAGCAGTGAAAATATAAAAAAACACAATGATATGATGACCCAGGAAAACCAAACCGGTAAAAAACCTGGGGAGGATTTAACCTAGCTATCCTCAAGGTAAAATTGAATCCACTATGAAAGAATTGAAGTTTACGCAATAGCAACTTAGACCACTAAGATCCTATTGCTACCTCGAGTAGGAAACTTACTACCACGACCACGTGACAGCTCCGAGTCCACAGACTACTTCTTTCTTGGATTCTCAGCAAGCACAAGCACTCTTGCTTGTATATCTTTAAGCTCTAAAAACTGCAACTGAAACGATCATCAAGTTCTTGACATAGTCTTGATTCTTGATAACCCTAAGTATGTGTGATGACAAATACCTCTAAATCTCACAAAAGATTCACACACACAGCATAAAGAGCAACCTTAGAGAGCTTTTGGGTACAAAACCCTAGATCCACAAAAGAGGCATAAGATGCACTCTAATCTCTCTAAAAAACTCTGAAAACCCTCTCTAGGATTAGCTTAAAATGTCCTTTAAGTACTGGAAAAAACGAATTGCGATTTGGGCTTCAAACAATCAAGTTATGGGTTTTTTACATTTGCTAATTTTGCTGATTTGCGACTTTCGACTAATCGAATCTAATTTTCGATCGATCGAGCACTATAGCAATTGAATAGTAATTTTCTGCAATTACTTGATTTCAAACTTAATTTAAACCAAACTTTAAGCAAGTCTAAACCTAAACTAAATATTTTGATTATGGTTTGCTAACATATACAAATTGAAGTTTTAATACATTAGTCCCTAAGTTCTTAGAACCTAACATGTTATATATGCATTTTTCTTTTATAATTAAAAAAGAAAAAGAAAAAAAAGAAAGAAGCAAAGCCTCTAAACACGGCATGGTGTTTGTGATGATAATAATTGATGACTCGTCAGTACCATCAATAATAATATGGTAGCCCATCCACTAGTCCATATTCTTAATATTAATAAATCCTAATACTTTGTAACCATTTGAAAAAAAAAAAAATCCCTAACTTATAATGCATATAAGGGTAATTATTAGTTTCATTTTTTATTTTTACGTTGGTATTTAATCAGTTTATGAAAATAAAAATTTTAATGAGATCTGCAATGTGTTTGGAACTTTGGAGGGAGAGACGGGTGGGGGGAGGAAAGGAGAGGGGAGAGAAATGATTACTCCTTCCTCTTGTTTGGACATTTTAAAATTTAAGTAGGAGAGGGGGAATAACTATCACTTCTCTTTATTTGGATACTTTAAAAATTACTATGGGAGAGGGGAGGGAAATGATTAACCCTTTTCTTTGTTTGGATGTTTAAAAATTTAAGTAGGAGAAGGGGAATAACTATCACTTCCCTTTATTTGGATACTTCAAAAATTAATATGGGAGAGGGCAGGGGGGATGATCATATAAAATAAAAATTGACAATTATGATCATCTTTCTCTGATTTTAAAGAAATAGATATAAATGAACATCAAGAGGAAACAATTGGTCTCTTTTTTTTTTTTAATAATTGGAACCTCCCTCTCCTGCCCTCCAAAGTTTCCCAATTTGGGAAACTAAATATTGGGGGTTTGGTGGGAAGGCAAGAGACAAACAATTGAGGCAAATCTAGCTCTCAGACGAGCTAGGACACGAGTGGAGGCTCTTAATATGATTTCGTAACTAGTTTGTTTTGGTGATTATGCCTATTGGATAGAATCAAATGCAATCAAGTGTAATTGAATTCTAATGCAACGACAAACCAATTTCAATAAAAAAATAGAGAAATAAAGTAGGATGGAAAAGATACAAAATCAATAAAAGAAGATGAGTAGAAAAACTTATTAGATACCATACCCTTGATACCCTTTCAACTTATTCGACTACAAAAGACTTTCTAAGTGGAGCTAACTGAAGCCTACTTGTGATGAGTTTGAATTCTATATATTGTATATAAAAATCATATATATATATATATATTGCCTATTAAAGAATGTCAATAACGTAAACTTCGCCCATCATATCATGGAAAGACCCTGCAATATATATAAACGTAGATTTAGCCATAAACAGGACTTGCCTATTTGGCTAGTAAGGGCTAAAATATCATCGGGCTTTTGTTTTCCACTTTCTTCTTGACTTGCCCGACTTTAATCAAATTTGTGATCTTTCTCATGTTTCAATTACTAGTGCAGTCCTCCAGATAGATGAGAAAGAAGAGCTAGCCTGCAAGGCTCACAATGATTCATACAGCAAGACCCTGAACAACGACAATGCAAGTTTATATATAACGATTGGCCATTACAGGCCACATCTGTTCAGGGAACAAATATTGGAGTAAATTGTTATCTAATAATCTCAAGAGTCAATAACAATGCTCATAATCCTCATCTAGAGGGCATCTGATGCAAGCATACAGGGTACGTAGCTTGCTACAATTTTCTATTAATGTTGGTTTCTCCTGAACTTGTTCTGTTTTGATTTCATATATAACTGTGACATTTAGCTTCTTTGTACCCTAGGTGGTCGATGCTTGTGGTGGGATTACAAAGGTGCTACTTGTTTTCAGCTATTGCTGACGGCCTTTGTTCTTGTTGTGATGTGCATCGTATTTTCTGTTTACTTTGAAGAATAATAAGTTTAGTTACATGTTTGAAACTATGTTGGGTTTATTAGTTATATGAGAAGAAAAAAAAAAAAAAAAAAAAAAAACAAACAAACAAACAAACATACAAAACAAAAACAAAATAGAGAGAGAGAGAGATCTAAGTGCCTCCCGCCACCATCCAGCCTCCCTCCACCATCAAACTTCCAAAACTACTACTGGTAAAAAATTTTAAAATTTTTTTTAATTTGGCCGTTAAATATGATTTAGGTTTGAGTATTTTGGCTAGATTGGTTTTGATTAAGGTATATGAGTTCCAATTTGTTTTGTTTTCAATATTTATGTTTGATTTGGTTTTGAAAGGGAAAGATTCAGTGCCAAAAAAAAAAAACCCTAAATCTTTGCTCATGGATGAAGGATCAGGAGATGTCACGCTTGATGAATTCATAGAAAGAGGAGGATAAGAAGCCCAATGATCAATCGTCTAATATAAAGTTTAATGTGTGAAATTATTGTTGTCTTTGTGTTTGTCCGATTTTGGTAATGTATTAATTTGTTTGATTTGGGATTAGAAATGGCCAAAAACAAAAATTGTGAATATATCATGTAGTACTTTTTTTTTTTTGCTGAATATCATGTAGTACTTACAATAACTAGTTCCCTGCAGTTTTATGTAAATTGACTTTTCCAATTTTCAACTGGTTCAGTAACAGTCATGATATCCAAGATGTGTTCTGCTTCACAGCCTGTTCTTTTTTAACTTTGAAAGCAGCATTTCCCCCTTGCTAATTACTATGGCAATTTTCATAGAGTTTGAATCATTTATAGACTCAATTGAGTCAATTCAATGCATCCGATTGTATCTACAAATTAATTGCATTGATGAGTGTTGCACCATAAGAAGACAAAAGCAAATGCAACACTCTAAACTTTATGCCAAGTTTTTCAGAAACAAAATTACATTGATTAGCATTGACTGGAAAAAACCTATGTGGAGTAATTTATAACCTCCATCTGTTATGCATACAACCCACAACACAATTGTTTTAACAATAGCATGCAAGTCTTTGTGAACACCATGTAGCCGCTACTGCAATTGCAAATGAAACATATAGCAAAGGAATAAATGAATAAACAGGACAATTTCTTTCCTTTGACTAAATTTTAAAAGGCATCCAGATGGGAATAACCTGAAATTCCAAAAGGGCTATGTATTGAATGACTACCTTCGGACACTGAACTTGATTCCTCCATTGATGATATATAGTAAAAAAGGATTCGCTTTGGCGTATGTCAGGAATAGTGCTTTTCCTAGCCTCATATCATGGATTTTGTATTCTTGATTACTGGCTCTCTTCATTGGCCATTTTGTATAACCAATTTACAAATTATCCAAAAAATTTTAAAATTTGATTAGCTGATAAAAATTGTGTGGATTTTAGTGTGTTGGCTAATTTCCCTTCAATCCATGTAATTAAAACTTTCAATTTCATTGCATCTTGTATTTTTTAAATTTTGTTATTGTATTGAGTTAATACCATTAATGAAGTGAGGCCATCTTGCTAAGCCTAGTCATGTCCACTAATGGGTGATCCGATTTGTCAAACTAGGACAATTTCTAACAATTTTGAACAAAAAAAAATTGACTCAAAACATAGACGTAGTTTTTTCTTAAGGATTGTGTAAAACAGTAAAAGAAATTGCTTTGAAATGAGAAAAAAAAATGTAGATATAAAGAGAGTATTGAGTCCTTTCTTCTGATCGCATTCTTAAAAAATTTAGACATTAAAGACAAATGAACAATTGAAAAAAAAAAAATTGAGTGCAGCATAGTGTCTCTCAGTACTAGAAGACAAGTTCATCTTTAGTAATGGTTATAGACTTCTTTAGTTGTTGCAGTTTAACTCTGCATTACCCCATGTTTTTGTTTCTTATTTCCTCCTAATTTCAACAAGCATCAAGGCAGCAATTGCCAACAACTTCATTTGCCACAACATTGAAGTTGGGGGAGTCAAAAACTGCACCTGTAATGCTTTTCAACAATATTGCCAATTCTTCTTGTTATAGGCATTAAATAGGATTTTCTGTTTAATGTTTCTCCCTAGTAATACACAAAAAAATTAAAAACTGTAAAAATTGATCCATCATAACAGCTTACGACCACGAGACACAAAGCTTAAAGCATTACATCTTTCTTATTTTCTAATTTACCAGATTATTATACAATGAAACCCTCCGAGTGAGATCTTATATAACATATAACGAAACGATTAATAATACAAAAGTTTAAATTCAATTTTATTATATTAATTTCTCAAGTTCTTACTAGATTCCTATTACTTATAGCTTTTTACTTCATCCATGAGGCGTGAAATGGGAAATCGCATATTAGCCCTACGCACTCATCCATTGGAATCTCATGTTTATCATTTCTCTTTGATGCAACACCATTGTCGTCAAAACCATGTGCTTATCTATGGGGGTGCACTTTGCCGTTCTTTTTTGATGTAACACCATTGAATGTCAACACTTACTCATTTATGTGAATCTTGGGCGCAGTCACACAAGACTCTCTAGCTCACACCTTTTATTAATTAGATTTGGCCCATATGTCCCAACTCCCAAGTCCCAACCCAGGCTTCTCATTGGATCCCACTCGGCCTATCTCTAACACAACCCAACTATTGTTTTGTCCGTTTCGACGTTGTGTTCTTTCACACTCGTTTTGATCAATGCCAAACAAACACAAAAATTCTTCATAACAAATTTAATAACGGAGTTGTGAATTCATTATTGATACTACTTTTGTAATACCCAAAAAAAAAAAAGATTTAAAAGGAGGGTATCTAAATAAATTTGTTTATGGGGTCAATTTTTATAAAAAATATTACTAAGAGGTTTTTAGAAAATAAGGTTGAAACCCTAGCAATATATAGTCTAATGGGCTAATTACAACTTATCTACCTGTAATTTGGTCGAAATTTAAGTTGTCTACCTGTGATTTGACATTTGACATTTTACCCACCTGAGGTTAGTTCAGTTAAAGTTCTATAACTCACATCTTTTAAAAACAAAGCTAAATATGTAATTTTGCTCCACATTTATGTCTCTCTCTTCCAAAAGCACAAAAAACATAAAAACATAAGAGAAAATAGGATCAAAAAGTGGTTGGTGTCTTAGCATTTGCATTACCAATAACTACCTATAAACAAGCTCGAGTCTTGATATCTCTAACCAGGGGCGGAGGGAAGGGGGGTCCAGGGGGGGCATGTGCCCCCCCTGAACTTCCAAAAAATTTTCTAATAATAGTATAATATTGCTATATTGTACAAAAATGTCTTATTTGACCCCTACACCACAAAAGGACAAATAACTTTTCTTTTTCTTTTTTTTCAATTCCCACGGCAACATCAGTATTGGTGGTACCAAAATTTTCACAATTTGGCACCACAAAAAATTATTTTATTTATTTTGCTACTTTATTTTACAAAATACTCAACATCAGTGATTTTATTTTAGCATTTAATACAATAAAATAATATATCTACTACAATAAACAACAACAACCACCACCACCACCACTAACACAATAATAATTTCACTTTTAATAAAATATTGTTTTTTTTTTTTTTTTACCATCTTAGCTACTGACCTACAATGCACAGACATCTTTGACTACGCACTGTGGCTCAACAACCAAATTTTTTAGTTTTTCCTCCACCATTGCAACAAGCTTTTTAGTATTGATGGTGTTAAAAATAGTAATATGGCTTTTTAGCACCAACAATGATAATGCTCTCACATAAATAGACCTACACTCCAACAACTCTTATATTAAAATAATGATAGAAATGAAAAAAGATGTTTTATATCCATTGTTTTACATGTTAGTGACCTCAGCATTGATCTTACAAGTTGCAACAACTACTGTTGAAAGAAAGTCTTCAGCAATGAACATAATTAAAAATTGATTACACAATTGAATGGGAGATCAATGGATAAATGATTGATTAGTCACATATGTTGATAAAGATATATTCAAGATTATTGAGTGTGAAGAAATCATGCAACGGTTTCAAAATATGAAAAATTGTCGAGGGCAATTGAGTAAATTAAATTAGGTGTGAAAAGATAAATTAAAGTTTACATTTTATGTTAGATTGTGTATGAGAATTTCATTAGCATATAGTTGGTTATTTACTTTGTTATTAATATTGATTAATATTTTTCATATTAATTTTTTACTTTCAATTTTATCTTTTAATCTCGCCCCCCCTAACCCAAATTCCTGGCTCTGCCACTGTCTCTAACAATTCAGTTTGTGAGTTGATAGAAAAGACACACGCAGTGAGAGGATACATGAGAAGATTTACGAACAAGAATAAATGTTCAAAAGAGAATTACATCTGCATCTGCGTAAGTTGAATGCTGCCTAAGACTACAATGAGGATACTTGACAATTGATTTCGAACCATACCACCTTAGCTTTAAATGTCATCATATAACAATTTGTTAAACCTCATAGACCAATAGACATCACTAAAATGATAATTTCAGTTGCAAATTGAGATTGAAAAGAGTTAATCAAGTTAACCTCTACTCTATCAAACATGTCATCAACTATCGAAGGTTTGTCACTGTAATACGCATCCCGTGCCTAAAAAAAATGCATTAAATTCAAAGAAATTACATTTGCCAAAGAGAGAGATATAAAAGTAAAGCAAAATTACATATTTAACCTTATTTTTAATAGAAGTGGGTTACAGAATTTTAACTGAGCTAACTTCAGGTGGGTAAAATGTCAAAATTTCAAACCTTAGGTAAACAACTTAAATTTCAACCAAACCACAGGTGGGTAAGTTGTAATTTTCCCTAGTCTAATTTAAGTTAGCGTATAATGACAGATATTTTGAGAGAGGAGACTACCCAAAATACTCAAGTAGATAAGGTTTGACTGTACAATTAAGCTAAGAGCCTAAGAATCTCTTTCTTGTTAAATCTAAACCTTATTTGAAATATATATATATATATATATATATATTTTATGTTGGTATTTTGGCCAGAAGTGAAACTATTTAAATACTCAATGAATTTTATAATGTGACCAAAGAAGGAATTAAATTATTTTTTTGGTGACTAAACTGTTTCGATAATAGTGATTCTTTTCCTACACCACTATTGCGTTAAGCGTAGATTGATCTGTAGAAAATTTAGGCATGGTCATGGTGGGTCCGGTTTGTAAGTATAGATGAATTTGTAGAAGGTTAGAGCATTCTTATTGGTTGTGAATGGGAAATGTAGGGGAAATCTATCATCAAGGCAAAAAAAGAGCCTAGTAGCTGGACTTGTAAAATATGAGAATTGCAAATTTTTTTTGCAATTGTGCTACAGTGTCATCCTAAATGTAAGATGTCCCTGTAATACAATTGTAAAAATTATAATATATTTTAATTCCAGAAGATCACTGTAGGGTGTAAACTTTATAAGTGTGTAACTGTTGTCACGTGCCTAGCTCTTACTTGAGTTCAGGGTGTGACAACTTTATTGTCTAATAATTGCCATTAGTAACTTACTACCTTGAACAAAAATTGTGATTCTAAAGTCTAAACTTATTGTGTTTTTTAGATGCTACCTTTTGTGTTCTCTTCCTCTCCTTCATTGTTTCACCTTTGCCAAATTAAAGTTAATTAGATTTCCCTAAGAGCATTAGTATCGCACTTGTAGAACTCCTAAAATGCTATATTTTAGCATCAAACCAGAAAAGGGAAGCATTACCCAGCATGCTAATTGTTAAAAAAATTACAATTGAGCCACAACAATATCCTACATTTAGAAACTACTGTAGCAAGATGGTATAATTTTTAAATAATATTTTATTGGGTTTTATTTGGGTATTGGGTTATATTATTTTAATGTGTTGTATGGTAAAATAAAAGTTGGAATATTGGACGTATTGAAAAATAACATGATACAATATATAAAGTAACTTTTAAAATAGTAAAGTGAAATATTTTCTAGAAATGGATGCTAATGCCCTAAAGGGCGAAAAAGAATAAATTCCCAAAACGGTAAAGAAAACAAACCTCTCTTTTAATTCTTACAATTTATGAACCGTCTTAGGCTGCATTTGGTTGGAAGGTAAATCAGTTTCGAAAAATATTTTACACATTTGCGTGTGTTTGGCAGCAACTGAAAATTTGGTCAAACTGAAAATCACTTCCCCATTAACCGTAAAATACCCCTTCCCACCCGTAAAACAATTTCCGTTTCTATTTTACCTTCAATTCATTTTCGTCTCTCATTTCCACCTCTCGCACTCTCTCAGGTTCTCACAGTCTCCCTCACGCCAGTCGAGCTCCACCCTCTCCCTCATGCCAGTCCAAGCTCAATCGTCTCCCTCGCTCCAGTTCGAGCTCCACCCACAGTCCGACGGGCACCGCCACTCTCCCACGATGAGTTTCCTCCACTGTCTCTCATCATTTCAGTCCGACCCAGCCTCTACAACAGCCAATCCACACACCTCCGACCCACCCTCTACAAAACCCGATCCACCCACCTCCGACCCATTCTACAAAACAAAATCCACCCACCTCCGACCCACACACCTCCAACCCACTCTCTACAAATGCTACTCTCAAGGGTTGATCCAATCTATATATATATATATATATATATATATATTAAATTATTTAAATAAATACATATTTAATTATTTATTTACTTTTTTTAATTATCTAGTTATTTATTTAATTATTGATTTCAGAAATTAAATTTTGTTGGTCTTACAATTATACAAAAATAGGAATGCAATGTGATTTGTTGATGTTAAAGCTCATTTTGTGCTTTTCTTGATGTTTTTGTTGATGGGTATTCTACTGTTTAGCCATAAAATGTTTAGACACTTAAAATAGGGGTATGGTTAATATAGTAGATTATTATTTAAAGGGGAATTAAACATTTTATGGCTTCTCATAATGGTTTTGATCACACTTGTCCAAAAAATAAAATAAAATAAAAATACTACAGATTGCTTGAATGTTTGGGAGTTGGCTGGTTTGTATACAATAAAATATTGATTGTGATAGTATTATGTTGTGTACGTTGTTGATGGCTATGGTGATACAGAAATATATGTGCATAAATTTTGGTACTCGTTATGACTGTGATTTGTGAACTGTCTGATCAATGTATATGGCACCTTGTGAATATTGGGGACACCTTGCCACAATAATTGTGTTTTTTTCCTTGATCTTGAATTGGGCTCGGTATAACATTTATGTGAATTTGGATTGTTTAACAAACTTGGAACATGGCTGTATATACTGATTGTGCTAGAGATCATAGGCGTTGTATTGGTTGACAGGGTGTGCTCTACTATTTTACTGTTGTGGTTGTTTTTATATGCTGTGTAATCAATATCATGCTTGTTTACATACCTCTTAGACCACAATATTTGTGATTTTTTAGATGAAGAAAAAAATCAAAGTAGCAGTTGTTGCCTCAGTTGCATCTGTCCTCCTTGTGGGGGTTGTATTGGTAAGGAAATTGCGACGTAGACGACTACCTAGGGCGCCTTATGTTAATCATGCAGTCGAAAGAGAGCATTACATTAATAGTATTCTGAATGGAAGTGAGAGACTTTGTGTTAGTCAAATTAGGATGAAGCCTATAGCTTTCCACCACTTATGTCACATCCGCATTGAGGGGGAGCACATACGCCCGACTACGCACATGTCCGTTACGGAGCAAGTGCTAATTTTTTTACACATTATTGGTCATAATGTGAGGTTTCGTGTAATTGGTAGTCGGTTCCATAGATCGTCTGAGATTGTTCATAGATACTTCAACGTCGTCCTTAAGAGGGTCTTGAAATTATATAGAGCTCTAATAAGACTGCTTAGAGAAGATACACCCCCAGAGATAAGGGATAGTAGAAGGTTCTACCCATATTTTAAGGTAAATATTGCGACTTGTGTATATGTGTAAATTGTGAAGATTTGTGTAATTTTAAATCATTATGTCTGTCGAAAATTAGGATTGTGTTGGAGCGATAGATGGTACACATGTTCGTGCATCTGTGCCACTTGAAATATAGGGAAGGTTTCGTGGTCGCAAAGATGGAACCACGCAAAATGTGTTAGCTGCCATTAGTTTTGACTTGAAGTTCACTTATGTATTGGCTAGATGGGAAGGTAGTACACATGATTCACATGTGTTAAATGATGCATTTGCTAAGCTAGGGGGATTTTCAATTCCCTTAGGTATTATAGGATTACTTCACCTTTTGAGTTTATTAGTTTAATAAATTTTGTACATTTTTCTAAGCATAGTAGTGATTTGGTTTTATTTTTTAACATATGTAGTAAGCATTATCTTGGTGATGCTGGGTATGGTAATAAAAATAGAATTTTGTCACCCTATTGAAGTGTGCAATATCACTTGAAAGAGTTTAGTGATTGTCCTCCTAAGAATGAACAATAATTGTTCAACCTCTGACACTCTTCCTTGAAAACTACCATTGAGCGAGGGTTTGGAGTGTTGAAGAAATGTTTTTAAGTATTGGATGCAGAACCATTTTGGTCTTTTAAAACCCAAGTGAAAGTAATGTTAGCATGTTGTGTGATTCATAATCACATTATGAGGGTTGATTATGCTGACTATATTATGAAAGCTACAATGAACCAAGTAGAGGATAGTGGCTCCCAACAAGAAACACAGTTAGGTTGGGACTCCATTGAAGACAGTAAAGTATGGAATGCTAAGAGAGATGAGATATGCCAAGCTATATGGCTGATTATACCAGGAGTGGAGAGTAGTACTTTATTTAGATTTATATGATTGTCATATGTACTATATTCTTGTTTTCTATATGGTCAATCTATTTACTATAGACTTCTGGTGGTGTAAGGATCATTATTTTCAACAATACATTGTTATTTTCAGTAGTTGTTTCGTTCTGTTGTGCACATCTATAATCATGATTGTATGTGTGTTTGATTTGTTGTTCATATGCACAGAGCATGGTTGTAAATGCTACTCCCATTATTAAATGCTAGTCTCACTATACAATTATCATATGTAGTAATGTCGAAAGGGAAAGAAAATGTCCGCAGTAAGCTGTTCCGATGGTTGCCACCAATGCACACGACCATGCTAACTGTACTTGCCGAAGAGGCCGCGAAGGGCAACAAGCCCTCGAACACTTTTAAGCCCAGTTCCTTCGCTACTATAGCCAAGGCGATATCTGAACAATTTGGGGTTGAGTGCCACCCCTCGTATGTTGAGAATCGAATGCATACTTTGAGGACAATGTGGACTACCATTCAAACTCTTCAAAAGAAGAGTGGGTTCAGCTGGGATGATAGCTTAAAAATGATCACGTGCGATGTGAAGACGTACCAGGAGGAAGTTATGGTATGGCTTTCAACTATATTTTCTTAATATAAATGATAATATATTTTTTTGGCTTTTATGATCTATGAATTGAGAACAAGACAAGGCTGACTTAGTACCCTCTTTATATGAAAATTATAGTGTCATTCTTTTTAGGATTTCATTGCTTTTCAAATGTAACTTTCATGTGAGGATCTATTGTAAAATCTAGTGTTAGCATTTGTGCATTGTATTTTCTATTGTTCTTATCCCATAAATCATGGGTTATGCCTCTTATGGTAAGAACATCTTTTTTTTGTTTATCATTCACATAAATCATCTAATGACATCTATATTGAATTGAATATTGAATTTATGAGTGAAATGATCATTGCATTGTTATTGCATGTTCCTTTCTCCCTTACAGGCGCATCATAAGCATGCTGATTTTTTGAACAAGAAGATAAAGATGTACGATGAGTTGGCCATTGTAGTGGGTAAGGATATGGCCACAGGTAGCTTTGCTAAGTCATATGCTGATATTGACACAGAGCTAGACAATGCGGAGAGCGCTGAGATGGTGGGTGACAATAGGGAGGAGGGTGTGGTGGATAAGGGGAAGAATGTGGTAGAATCATCCACCACTGGTTCCACAATTTCGAAGTCCCGCAAAAGAGGCCGTGCACCTCTCTCTGATGATAGTGTTTTAACTGATCTATCTGATCAGCTTAAGGAAATTGCTGTGGCCTTGAAAGAAATCAACCGGGGGCCTGTTGATTTTAATAATAGTCTTTACTCTGAGGTGATGGCTATGGCGGCGGATGGGTATAGTGAAGATATGCTCGCAACTACCTTTAACCATTTGTGTGAAAATAAGAAGGCTGCTAGGTGATTTCTGGCCAAAAATGCTAAGCTGAGAAAGCTTTGGATGGATAGTTATTTGTTCACTCGACTCTGACTTGTCTGTTTGGTGTTGATTGTGATGGTAGTAGCTTTAGGGATTGTGTGTGATGTAGTAATAGTATTCACCTAACATTGTATTATATATGTGACAATTGTACTATCGGTAAACAGGCTATGTATGTATTTGTAACTTGTAGGATGTGAACTCTTTTGTACTATTGGGACGGTACAATTGCCCAAGTTATGTGTGGTGACTTTAAGCATGTAGGGCACATATGTACTGTTCAGATACCACGTGTAGGTATCAATTTTTTACACCATGGACGTGTAATGCTAATGGTGAAAGTACATTATGTGTGTTATTATTAGTATATTCGGATGCTCTTTGTTGATGTTGAAGTCGATTATTTTTGTCATGCTCTTTGCAAATGTTGAAGTGGATGATTATTTTTGTGCTATTACAGGTTCATCTAAGCAATGCAGGTGTTTATTTGTAAGGCATTTCATATTTTACGTAAAATGTGTGAACAAACCAAACATAGGAAAATGAATACAGTAAAACGAATTTCGAGGTAGCCAAACAGTGGAATCTGTTTTCTGCCCTATTTTCCATGGTGCAACCAAATAGCCTGAATACATTTTCTTTATGGGAAAATATTTTCCCTTGAAAATATTTTCCGCTCGGAATTGATTTACCATCTAACCAAACGCAGCCTTAAAAAACTTTCCACTATCATATACATCTTGTAAATTTTTCTAAGACGTTATCAGTGGAATGCCATGCTTTTATTAGACTTAGCTACTTTAGCCCATGTTTAATGGGGAACTAGCTTTGCTCTAGTACTCTTATGTACTAAGTCCGTTGAGATGTTGACAAGTGTTAAATATTTGCAGCTTCCCAACATGTCTAGTACCTAATCCTTAGCCTGCTCAATGGAATGGTGCTTGGTGTTTGTCTAGAATATAACTTGTATTTGGAAATTATTGAATACTTCGAAAATACTATAAGTGCGTACTTTCATTTCTTATATAAATTGTGAGTCTTACTATAAATTTAATTAATAAGACATACAATTATGTATGAGAGATGAGTATACACTAATAGTACTCTAGAAATATCATCCTATATTTACCCTTCTACATACTGTTTTATCCGCACAAAAAAAAAAAAAAAAAAAAGAAATGGTGGACAAACGGTAAGTAAAAATTTACCCACTTTTCCTTCAGATTATTTGTTTATTCATTACTTTTTCCGAGACAAAGATTTCTTAATATCTTACGAAGGTGCAAGGTGGTTTCACACTTTCGCTTGGCATGTTCAACATTATACATTGGTGGGAAAAGAATCTAAAAAAGGTGTGGTTGAACATTGGAACAGTATGGGGGTACCGAGGTGTGGAAAGTCGGAAAAGAAAGTGGGAAATAAAATATTGGAGCAGAGAGGGCGAACCGAGGTGCGGAAAGATGGAAAAATAAAAGTGAAAAATAAAAATGGGTTGTGTTAACAGGCCGTGACCACTAACCACAATATTTTTTACATTTTTCTGACAAAATCTTTTTTTATTTTTATAATTTATGTCATTTTTTCAGTTTTATAGGTATATTACTTAGGTTTTTTTTTTTTTAACAATTTTTTTTTTTTTTAACTTAACCAGCACCAAATAGTGCTGGTTAACATATTCCAATAAAAATAATGAAACACTGTTGGGGTACAGAGGTGTGGAAGTGGAAAGTTGGAAAAGAAAGTGGAAAATAAAAATAATGGAACAGAGTGGGCGTCCCGAGGTGTGGAAAGTTGGAAAAGAAAGTGGGAAATAAAAATAATGTCTTTTTTTTTTTTGGGTAAACAAAATAAAAATTATGTCACCATTTCCTTGAAGTGTCTTGCTTATTGTTTATCAGGACCCTAACATTTCAAAACCTACAATACTAATTGATAATTATTATTATCGTTGTTAATTTAAAAAAATGCAACTTTTCTACATCTTATCTAAAATTTATTTATTTTTGAAATGGAGATTGGATAGGAGAAATTAAAGAAATCATAGACCTAATAATCTTTCACTAAAGATTAGTTTACCATGTGTAGACCAGAAAGAAGAATATATTTGATGGATTATTAAGTTCAGTTTCAACTTAATTATATATTTTGTATTTGCATCATTTTGCTTTGTTTTTTTAAATTTCTATATTAATCAATGACAAAATTAATCCACTATGAAGAGTGGGGCCACCAACATTCGCTTTTGCTTTAGGAAAATAGGCTACACAAAGATTAATTTATTGGAAAATCCTGAAAGTGGAAGATAAAATTAAGGCATTCCCTAAGCTTTTTGTTTTGGCTGAATATTCCCTAAGTATTAATCCACCTGCATGTTTTGGGAGGCATTTTTGTTGAAAAGTTGTCACTGAGAGTTTACTGCTACCATATCCTTCTTTCAAAGCGGTTGGAGAATATGCAGGATTCTGAATAGATAAGGCCAAGGTATGCTAAATATCGACTAATTTTGACACAGTTGTTCTACTTTCTTTAATCATGTTACTTAATAATTTGATGCGCCTTCTTGAATTAAATTAAATTGACAAGTATAATAACTTAGAGAAGGCATATTATTATCGTTTTCCTAAGAGCAATGAAATGGCTTAGATCTGTTACTTTTCATTCTAGTTCCTTTGATCTTTAACATGGCTGAATATGTCAACCATTTTTTACTGTCAAAAAATAAATAAATTGGATGAATATAATTCCAATAATTACCTTATTTGATCTTCAATGTCCCCTTTTCTTGTTTTACTTGTATTTTTTTTTCTTCCTCTTTCTGTATTGACAAAAATAAAATGAAATAAGTGTGGAGTACAACATACGATCGAGTTAAATCAGGGCCACGGCACCAGAGGAAATTATATTTATTCTCGTGAAACAATAAATTTTGATTATGCGTAGTTAGAGATATCCTATCCAAACTTGGACCCGGCTGAATTGTTCATCTTGGTGGAATTTGAACTGAAGGTTGTTCGATCCGATCATTTGGTCT
Source organism: Castanopsis chinensis (assembly GCA_032878915.1). Lineage (NCBI taxonomy): Eukaryota > Viridiplantae > Streptophyta > Magnoliopsida > Fagales > Fagaceae > Castanopsis > Castanopsis chinensis. The sequence continues at coordinate 2,389,335 of JAVQMG010000089.1, forward strand.
ATCGATGGTGGGCCTGTCCCAAGCAAACTCAACTTTCTTGAATAAATATAGTGTTTCCTCGTCTGAAATCCGACTTCAATTTTGACTCCTCCTCCAACTTTGATCAAAATAGTGCCATTCTTTGCATATATGCAGAGATTTTTGCCAAATTTGGTGAGATTATACCCAAATCTAGCAAGATCTTAGCCAAATCTAGCGAGTTTCCATCAAATATGGCAGATTTGCCACGATTAGTCCATGCCACCAAGTTTGAACCAATTTGAACGGATCCAATTGTCAAGACACCTAAGTTGTGACGGTTGATGACTCGTATACTTGCAGTCAACACCAATTGGATAAATCTAAACTTGCCATGAACAGTTCAATTGCTTGGTTGACCCTAAAACCAACTTCAATTGACCCATGGAGAGCCCTATGTGAAAGCTCGAGTATGTGTGAAAACATAAGAGCTTGTTTAGACCCTCAATTAAAAGATACGACTCGGTTGTTTTTACTCTAACTTAAACTAAGTGTGAAATAAGAGTAAATGTGAGCGAACAAACAATAAAACTACTCTAAGTCATATTCATCAAATATTAACAATAAAATGAAAGTTAAAAGAGTAGAGAAAAAGGATGAAAACATAAGATAACACTGAAACGTGTTATCGAAGAGGAAACCGAAGAATTCAGCGAAAAACCTCTCTGCCGCCCTTTAAGTGGTAAATTGATCCATTAGAGAATAAGTTGGAGTACATGAATAACAAAATATCTTTTAAGCATAATCAACCCCATGTACTTGAGCTTTCCAAGCTCCTGCTACCAACGGACTTGACAAAGTCTTGTCTTCTCTAGCTTTCCCAAATCACGCAATTCAGCCTGATTGCATCCGCCAACAATTGGCTTCTTCTAAGACTTCCTAGCAGCACCAAAACCTCACTTTACACTCAGATTGGGTGTGGTAAGTATTTGGATTATCAACCTCTCAAGGATTTGAATATGGAGAGGTAGGAGTAGAGGAAAACCACATTGAAATGTGTAGATGATTGTGAGGATGACAATCTCTAACTCTCAAGGGTAATATCTAGGGTTTTCTCTTTGAAAAACACTTCTTACAATGTGTGAGTAATGAGGGTATATATAGTGCGGGTGAAGATATGGTGGAGCACAAATGACAAAATAGCAAAACAGAATGTTTCGAGGGTATTTTGCGGGAAGACCTTACCAGCGAATTACTCGTGAAAACCAACTGTCATGACTCTTCTTGCAAATTTTCTCACGAAATCCATTTGGTCTTCAATAAGAGCTTGAGTCTTCACATTCTCTCTCACACACAACCCTTACAATAAAAACCCACAAAAAATACAGGGAAAATGATTGAATAGAATTACAATCAAATTTGGTATGGAATTAAAACTAATATAAAATAGTTGTAAATAACAACTTTACACTGTGCATATAAAGTCATACACTTAACCCTATATTGAAGTTTAGTTTGTGAAAAGTTTTATCAATGGAATCACATCCTAAGTATATAAGTATATAAGATTATCACATTTGGTTTCTTAATCATATTGGCAAAGCTTGGGTCTAGTGCATTGGATCACTAGACCCAAACCATGTCCTACTCATATTACGTTGGAATCTTTGACAAAAATATCTATAAACCACTAAATTGACCAAAATAACCTTGTGACCTCAAAACTAATCAAATAAGTTGATCTCCAAAATGACAAGAAATCCTCTTAAAATCTTAAAATGAGAGAAATACTCCAAAACTTCCAAACTGAACAAAATAATTATGAAATTTCCAAAATGATCAAAATACTCCCCACCAACTACCTAAAAAACTCAAAAATAACGAAAATACCTCCCAAAATCTCCTCCCGAAATACCCAAAATATTCATGAAGCCTCCAAATAGCCAAAATATCCCTTAGATACCAAAATCACAAAAATGACTAAAATATCGCCTAAGATCTCCAAAAATACGCCCACAAACCTTCAAAATTATCAAAATATCTTCAAACCTCCAAGATACCCCTAAAACCTCTAAAATAATAAAAATAACCACAAGATACCCAAAATATCTCTCCCCAAAAGCTACAAAATGCCAAATATACCCTTAAAATTTTTTAAATAACCAAATTATATACACTCACCTTATACAAAAATAGCAAATGCTTTAAAATTTTAAAAATTATTTTTATTCTCTAACAATATTGGATATATGTACAAGATACATTTTAGATCCATAAACCGCCATGTGTGAAGCTCATAAAAACCAAAAAAAAAAAAAGTGCCAAGTGAGGTCAAAGATTCCAACTTCTTAAAGCCCTTCATTTAGTTTTCTAGGATTCTTTACTTCCTAAAAAATGTGTTAGGGTGAAGGTGATGGTGCAATAACACTTTTTTTTTTTTTTTTTTTTTTTTTGTCTAGTGTTATAATTTTCCCTTTTAAAATTTTTTTTTTTGCATAAGTTTGTTTTGAAGACATGGATTAGTAGGAGAGTGTCCTATTCTATAGGCATATAAGATGGAGTTTGAGATATATTTTTACCGGGTTATCATCAAGTTTTTTCCCTATTAAATGTAAGGTTTCGGGGTATTTTTAAATCACATAAAAGCCAAGTCTAAAGTAGAAAATTAGGGGACATAAAATAAGTCGTTATTGGCATTATCATTTTCCCTTAGTATATACAGTATAGCCTAGAGTAGAAAATTAAGGGAAATTACACCAATCTTTATAAAACAATTTGACTCTCAAAATTTTAGGAAATGAGAATCTCACCCCTAAACTCTGTGATAAGTATTATTAACATATTTGATCAAAATATGTAATTCGTCTCTAACTTATCCTATTTTTGTTGACTACTTTTTCTTTGTTAATTAATAATGTTTTTAATTTGTCTTTGACTTATTGATGAAATAATTATTTATCCCAGGTTACTTGATTTTTCCAAAAAATTAGAAAGATTTGATTAAAATAGGATAATCCAAGGGTGTAAAAGAGATTTTATAATATGTGTTATATTTATGGGAAATGCTAACAGATGCTTTTAGAGTATTGATTAACAATCTATTTAAAGAAATTTTTTATGGAAAAAGGAAAAAAAAAAACAATTAATGTTTTGACAGTTTTTTTTTTTTTCTCATAAAAATGATGTCAAAATTTCTTAAAATGGATTATTAACTATTGCCCTAAAGGCAAGGGGATAATTTAAAGATTGATGTTTCTCTATACCTCAAGAGAGGGGAAAATTTCCTGTTTAGAATTATTTTAGCAAATAGATTGTTAGTTGGCATATTTTTGAAACATTTTAGCAAACTATCTTCTCGAGCCTTAGGTGCTCAAGTTCTTTAAAGGCATTTGAGTCTTTAATACTCGAGTTCTAAGTGTGGCAAAACTGAGGTGAACATAAGATTCCATGTGTACCTGCTTTCTTCTTACTTCTTTCTTCTTTCTCCAAATCTCTTCTTCTCCTTCTTCAATCTGCTTTCTACATTCTCTAGCTTGTTTGTTCTTTCTTCTTTCTCTAGATCTTCTTCTTCTTCTCCTTTCTCAAACATCCAAAACCATTTCTCAAGCACCCAAACCCAAAAATTAGAAAAATACTCATTTCTCCACACCCAAATCAAAACATAACCCCATGGTACGGAGCAACAGACCTCTATTTTGAGGTTTTGATCTCAGCACTAGAGTAGCGGTGACTAGTGTTGATGTATGTAGCTTGGGTTTGTTTTTGATCCGGTTCTTCTCTCTCTCTCTCTCTCTCTCTCTCTCTCTCTCTCTCTCTCTCTCTCTCTCTCTCTCTCTCTCTCTCTCTCTCTCTCTCTCTCTCTCTCAGCTTGGGCTTGTTTTTGGTTTTATGGTTTAGGATGAAATGTAGTGTTGTGCTTTAGGAAACCCGAGTTCCGTGTGGATAATTTTCCACATCAGCTCTTACCAGCACATGGAACTTAAGCCTTAAAGGCTCGAATTTGATAAGTGTTAAATTACCGATTGTCCCAAAAACTTAAGCTGTTAGAATATGGTGAATTTAATCACTTAACCACAAGTCTAACACTCCCCTCACTTGTAGGCCTAAACTTTCCCTTTATAAGTACGGGCCCAACAAGTGAGAATTCAACTTTTTAAATGGGAGGTTGAGTAAAACCAAGGATCAAACTCATGATCTCTTGCTCTGATACCATGTTAAATTACCGATTGTCCTAAAAGTTTAAGTTGTTAAGAAATGGTGAATTTAATCACTTAACCACAAGTCTAACAATAAGCAATCTCGAACTCCACAGACTTGAGATGCTAGTTTACAAATATGTTTCATAAACGTGTTATCTAAAGAAATTGTTTCAAAATTCATGTTAAATAGCAAAAAAAATCCCTCTAGAGAGATTGATGAAATTTTCTTAAAAAATTAATTAATTAATTAGTTAATTATATATATATAAGTTGAAAAGTAGCACTTATTGTTGCTACGTTTTTATTGAGCCACATCAGTAGCCACATCATCCACTTATTTTCTACCTCTTCTTTTCTCTTTTTAAACTTTTCTTCAAAAAAAAAAAAAAACTATCCTCTCCTTGTTAATCCACACCTAATATTACACTTCCTTCAATCTTTTCTCTCCATCTTTGCTTCTTTATCGCCCAACTTCTTTCTACTTTACCATTACACTTCATCATATCCTTTTTTTTTTTTTTTTTTTGTGTAGAACACTTCATCATATTCTCTTTCTTATATTTTGACTCTTCTTCTTCCTATTTTATTTTGCATAAATTTGATATTATTTCTCTCATTTAATCCATATTTTTCCCACACAAAAATTGTTAGTTCTCTCTCTCTCTCTCTCTCTCTTTTGGTGGATTTATGTTCTTTCTTATAACTCTAATTAAGTTTGATAGTTTTTATTTTATTTTATAAATATGTGTTTTGGCATTGTGTTTTTTTATAGCTTTGGTTAATTTTTGGTTTCGATTAATACTTAGTTTTTTTAGGAAATAAGAATTTGAGTTTGTATCAAAACACAACCTACATGGCTATGAATTTGAATATGCCTACCAATTGTTTGAATAATAAATTATTATGAAGTCTATCTTTTATTTCTTTGGTTTTATTTTAATTTTTGTTAAAATAAAACTATAATTTTGTGATGAGTTTTGACTATTATGATAATCTTCTTATTCCTTAAAAAATGATAAATTTGAAAACTATAAAATTTCGTTGTATATTAAGTAAATATAACACATTACAACAGAAGTGAGAAGAATACTGTTCACCTTAAAAAAAAAGTATCAAACAAACCAAAAATAATAGAATGATATATTTGTAAAGATAGAAAATTATTGTAGAAATCTTTTATTTTTTAAATAGACAATAATTGAAGTAATTGTTAGGAAACTTTTTTTTTTGAGAGACAAGATAAGGATACTAATCGAGCCTGTGTTTTGTGCAATGATGCGGTCCTTTGTACTGTTGGTCTGTTGTAATATTTCTGTTGTAAGAACTTTGTTTATCTAATAAAAGTCTTGTTTATACAAAAAAAAAAAAAAAAAAAAGAGCTTGTGTTGTATCATTTATGTCTCTTACCACTGGCGATCTCCGCTTATTGAGGAAAGTAGTGTCCATGTAAAGAGAAGCATTATAGACTTATGGTAATAATCTTTTGGTTCTTTCACGGTGCATTGAGTAATTTTGGAAAAACTATTGAGTACTTCTAGAGTACCATAAATGTATACTCTTCCTTTCACATGAATTGTGAGTCTCACAATAAATTTAATTTGTGAGACCTACAATTATTTGAGGGAGGAAAGTACGCATTTATAGTTCTCCAAGAGTACTCAATAAGTTCCCGTAATCTTTATACCAATTGCTAAAGTTGATGATTCAATTCCTTTTATATATATAAAAATAAATAATAAACCAAAAAAGAAAAAGAAAAGAAAGAATCTCTTACCATCTTTTTTCATCTTGACAGGTGAATAGCAAGGAGAATTGTAAGCAAGTGCAATTAATTCCTCAATTTACTTTATTGCGCAGTTGGTGGCAATTGTTTCCTTGTCACTTATACCCACCAGTGTGTCAACGAGGTATACCTTGAATTTTGAAATTTTCACTTTATCTTTAATCTTGTTCCCTGTTTAAGAAGTATGACAGTCTCTTATTTTCAGATACGATGGACATATTGACGGGATGCACGGGCTCCATTGCAGCTGAAGTTGTAAAATGCACAGCAAAGCCCGTCATACGTCATGTTGGTTATTTGTTCCGTTTCAAGAAAATAGTTGATGATCTTACCAAAGCAACAAAAAACCTGCAGTTAGTGCAACAAAAGGTGGAAGAGGCTATCAAGCTAGCTAAAATGAACACCGAGGTTGTTGAGAAGGATGTAGAAGGGTGGTTGACAGATGTGGATCAGCTCATGAAAGAAGTACAGGATTTGGAAAATGAAGTACAAGGAAACTTGAGGTTCTGTAACGACTGGTGTCCTGATTGGATTCGGCAATACAAGTTATGTAAGGAAGCCATAAAGAAGACAAACGTTGTTCAAGAGCTTCAAAAAAAGGGCAACTTTTCCAAAGTGGCCCATCGTGCTCCGACTCCTGGCATAGAGATCTTTTCATCTAGTGATTTCGAGGTGTTTGAATCTAGAAAATTGGCTTTCCAACAAATTATGGAGGCATTGCGTGATGATAACAATGAAAGGATTGGACTGCATGGAATTGGAGGGATTGGGAAAACAACCCTGGTGAATGAAGTGTACAAGGAAGTCAAAAAATCGAATATTTTCGAGGACATTGTGATGACTGTTGTGTCCCAGACTCCTGATGTTAGAAGAATTCATGGTGAAATTGCACGCTGTTTAGGGTTGACATTTGAAGATCAGGAGAAGGAGAGTGACACTGCAAGAGCGAATCGAATATGCTTAAGAATAAGGAGTGTAGCGAAGATCCTCATAATCCTTGATGATGTTTGGAAAGATGTCAACTTAAAAGCTTTTGGAATTCCATCTTGTGATGATCACTGGGGTTGCTGCAAGATTCTTTTGGCTACACGAAGTGTGCATATATGCAATGTAATGCGTTGTCAAAGGAAAATTCCATTAAATTTCTTAGTGGAGGAAGAATCACTGGCTTTGATGAAAAAAATTGCTATAGTTGGTGATTGCGCACTCTTGAATGATGTGGTACTAAAAGTTGTTAAAGAATGCAAAGGTTTGCCTATAGCAATCATTCCAGTAGGAAAGGCTCTTATAGGAAAATCTCTTGATGATTGGAACGCGGCAATGCATCAACTAAGAAAGTCTAGACTTGTTGATATTGAAGGTGTTGACGAAGAAAATAATGCTTATGCATGTCTTAAGTGGAGTTATGATCAATTAAAACGCAAAACCAAGTTATGCTTTTTGTTGTGTTCTTTATTTCCAGAAGATTATAATATTCCTATTGAGGAATTGACCAGATATGCCATGGGACTAGAGGAAGATGAAGATTTTCACTTACTTGATGACGCAAGGAGCCAAGTGCGTGCAGCTATCAATAGCCTCAAAGATTCTTCTTTACTGCTAGAAGGTTCTAGAAAAGAATTTGTGAAGATGCATGACATGGTTCGCGATATTGGCTTATGGATAACATCAAAAGGGGAAAACGAATTCGAGCTAAGAGCCTACACTCGTTTAGAGAAAAACACAAACTTTGAAAGAGCCACAGCAATCTCCTTAATCGATTGCAACACCAAACAACTTCCCGATAAATTGGTATGTCCAAGACTCAAAATTTTATTATTGGGTAAAATTCAAAGTTACAAAAAAATCTCTAACACATTCTTTGAAGGGATGAATTGTCTCAAGGTTTTAACACTAAATGACAAAATCTTATCATCACAATCACTCGAATTATTGACAAACCTTCAGACCTTATATTTGCAAAACTGCAATTTCAGTGATGACCTCTCTTCATTGGGAAAGTTAAAAAGACTTGAGACTTTAAGCTTTAAGAGATGTGAAATGGTTGCATTGCCAACTGAATTAGGGGAAATGGCGAGTTTAAAATTGCTAGATTTGACTTATTGTTGTAAACTGAAATGGATTCCGCCAAATGTGATAGGAAGATTATCTCAATTAGAAGAACTAATCAGTTATTGGAGCTTCAAGAATTGGGATGTTGAAGGGAGAACCTTAGAAATAAACAACGCTAACTTATCAGAGTTGAACTCATTACCCCGCTTGGTTATTCTCTCTCTACAGTTAAAGTCGAAGCATTTACCCAAAGGCTTTGTTTTCCCGGACTTGCAAAGATATTGCATATCAATTAACGGCCCATTCCAGTCTTCTTTCACGGAATTGTTATTCTCTCACAGCTATGGTTGTTTAACATGTATTAACTCAAGAACCTTAGAAATCAAAGCTTTGAATGCCTCCTCAATGAACGCATTGAAGTTGTTGTTCCGTACCGTGGAATATATTTGGATCGAGTCTTGTGAGATGGAATGCATTGTTGATACAATTGGGGAAAATCATTCCGCTACATTCGGTAATTTGGTCGAACTACATCAACGGGAAATGAGCTGTCTGAGAACAATATGTGAGGGGCCCAACCAGTATGAAATCTTCAGCAATCTCACAGTTTTAGTTGCAAATAGATGCCCAAGATTGATCAGTCTCTTCTCGCCGTCCCTTGCTCGAAGTCTAAAAAAGCTGGAAGAACTCTATCTTAACGAATGCGATGAAATGAAGCAAATAATTTCAGAGGATGGAATGATATTGGAAAGTCACGATCAACCAACATGTATCTCAAAATTAAAGACTATTGGGATAACGAATTGCGGAAAACTGGAATATATCTTTCCTATCTCAGTTGCTCGAGGTCTTCAGCAACTAGAAAGGTTAAACTTACGAGATCTTCCTCGATTAAAGAAAGTGTTCGGCCAGAACAGAGAAGGAGAAGTTGGGGATTGTGAAATAGAGAGTCACCATCAACCTACAGGCTTCCCAAAATTAGAGACTCTTGACGTACGGAGTTGCGAAAATCTGGAATATATCTTTCCTATCTCAGTTGCTCGAGGCCTTCAGCAACTAGAAAGCCTAAACTTACGAGATCTTCCTCGATTAAAGAAAGTATTCGGTCAGAACAAAGAAGAAGAAGTTGGGGATTGTGAAATAGAGAGTCACCATCAACCTACAGGCTTCCCAAAATTAGAGACTCTTGTCATACGGAGTTGCGAAAATCTGGAATATATCTTTCCTATCTCAGTTGCTCGAGGTCTCCAGCAACTAGAATGGCTAGAATTACAGTATCTTCGTCGATTAAAGAAAGTATTCGGCCAGAACAGAGAAGGAGAAGTTGGGGATTGTGAAATAGAGAGTCACCATCAACCTACAGGCTTCCCAAAATTAGAGACTCTTCACTTACGGAGTTGCAAAAATCTGGAATGTCTATCAATTGCTCGAGATCTTCCCCAACTAGAAAGTCTAACATTAGAAGATCTTCCTCAATTAAAGCAAGTATTTGGCCATGAAATGGGAGGAGATGATGGGGATGGAAACAACGGCGTGCTATCTAAGTTGAGAAACTTAAGATTAGAGAACTTACCAGAGCTTGTCCGTTGGGGTGGAGGAAAAAGTTCTTCAGTTTGGCCATCATTGGAGAGGCTATACGTGGGGAACTGTCCTAAAGTGAAGTTGTCATTTTTTGCTAATGTGGAAGCGAATGTGCCTGCTCCGCAAAAGGTAATTTCCTAATTCTATTTATTCTACCACTCTTTCTTCGGTTTAGCACTTTTTTTTTTTTTTTTTTTGGGGACAAAAACTAGTGCACCGGTGTTTGAATTCCATTTTTGTTTGATGGTCATGAGGTGAAAATCTCAAAATAGTAAACAAACCAAAATAAATAAATCGGAATACTTAAAGATTTTCAACTAGTGTACTGTTGCTGTACTGTTGCTTTGGAGTTAGGACTGGCACGTATTGAAATGAGAATAAAAAAAGAAACTTTTTTGAAAAAAAAAAAGAAAAAAAGAAAAAGAAAAAAAAGAAACTTGATATGAGGAGAAAATGGTAAACAAACCAAAATAAATAAATCGGAATTCGAAATACTAAAAGATTTTCAACTAGTGTACTGTACTGTTGCTGTACTGTTGCTCAGGGGTTAGGACTAGCACGTATTGAAATGAAAATAAAAAAAGAGACTTTTTTGAAAGAAAGAAAAAAAAGAAACTTGATATGCTTTTAAGTTTTAATTGAAGCGATGTCACATACTCACATGTAATAATAATGAGTAAACCTTCAGTCCGGAGGTGGCGTAAATGGGCTTATTTACACCACCAATAAATGAATGCCACGTCAGATTAGTATTGAAAAACCAATACATTCTAGCACACACAATTATATCTCAATTAAACTCAAAATCCTCAACGATTCAGACCTGAAGAACAGCTCCTCCATGGAGCTGACGCCATCTATTAAGCCATTACAGCACAAACATTTAATTTCTGGTATTTAAGTGTTGGAACAGTTAAGTCAAAGACACCAGAGCAATTTGTTTTGCATATATGAATAAAGAAAAACAAAAACAAAGCCACAATCAGATTTTTTTTTTTTTAGGGTTTGAGCCTACCACTTAAGAATCTAATCAAAACCCATGAAAATACCAAAAAAAATAAAGCAAAATCCATGCCAAATCAACAAAACCCAT